>ML685755.1:43341827-43548207 GCA_007922175.1 Pelusios castaneus
ATCTATCTATCTATCTATCTATCTATCTATCTATCTATCTATCTATCCACTCTTGTGACACTTCATATCACTCCTTCTTTCTCTTTCACATGTTCAGAAAAAGAGAGAGAAACTGCATAAGAATAGTGTTAGAAACTTAGGTGAAACCCTTGGGAGAAATGAAATTTTGAGTTACAGCTCAGATTCTGCCACATTAAGGTGTGCTTAGGTTTCAAGGCCCATAAAACACTCTATGTACCCAAGTGACAAACTGTCATTGTCCACTAATCACTGCAGTTACCTCAAACAATCTTAATTTCTGGGAATTCATGCATATTCTTACAATAATTCTCTTTAATGTTAAGTAACCCTGTCAAGGATTTTTCTCCATGACTTTTTCAAGTAATATTTTCCCTTGCTTGTTTTTTTTTTTTTTTTTTTAAATCATCTTGATGGCTCGCAACAGACATCAGTTTCCGTATGTGGGTTCCTCCATTGTGTGTATACTTAGTTAGTTAGTTTGTTGCTATTATTGCTGGGCCCTCAAGCAGTGATTTTTTAAAAAATAACAAATACATAGCAGCATTTTACACATGATAGAGAGACACAGATATTAACACAGATGAAAGTAAAAAAAATGACTGCATCATGTAGATCTCATATCTTCATAGAAATCAGATGATCAATGAATGGAGCTATGCCACTTTACACCAGCTAAACATCTGGCTTTAGGCATTGTAAGATGGGACCTACCACCTTTGATAATGTCCCTCTGAAGGAATAAAATGGAATTGCATCTATATTCCAGAACAAATCTTGTGAGATTCCACATTAAAAGCATTGTGTGTAAATTCCATTCTTCTGAAGGCTTTTGATAAAGGACCATTTAATCTATTACAAATAGAATAATTAAAGTGTTAGCTTTAAGCTTCAATTGTGTGGATCTGATGGGCTGAAACCAAAGCCATAATAACTATTATTGTAATATTGTGTTAACAGATTTGATAGTAAAATGTTGCTGCAGTTCTGTGATAGATAGATAGATAGATAGATAGATAGATAGATAGATAGATAGATAGATAGATAGATAGATAGATAGATAGATAGATAGATATACTGTGTTAATGGTCTCTATAGTAAAAGGTTGATATAGATCTAGATCTAGATATAAAGATCCAGCACACAGGGTTGTTTTGAGATATTGCTCATCTTTATTGTGTGAATATAGGGCCACATGTTCAGTTGGATACATTGGCATGGCTCCATTGACTTCATTGGACTATCCTGATTAGCTTCAGCAAACACTCTGCATATATGCTGGAAGAAAAACATATTTTAAAAAATCCCTTCCTTCTGTTGAAAATGCTAGATCCTTAGCTTCCAAAACATACATTGTGTCCTCTTCTTTAAAATGTCAAGATTCTATTATGCAAACCATTTCAAATAATTTCTGAGATATCGTTGAATATTCCTATGATTTTTTTCCATACTTGGTCTTATCTTAGTTTCAAAGTTAATTGCACCTTTGATCCCTCCCTTCTACCACATCCTCATCCCAGTTTTCATTGAGGGCACACGCTTAAAGTTTCAACTGTCTCAGGGAGAGACCTATATCTCCCTCCAGACCAGAAGTTTAGTCTTATAGCTCCTCTGAACCCACTGTGGTTTCCATACAGGGTTAAACTATCTCCAGGAGCTACCACAATCAGTTACCCACCAAACTTCATAAAGCAAAATAAATTTTTCTTATGGCAAAAGCATTACAGAGAAAACATATAAAATCAATAAATGTTCCTATCTTCATGCTAAAAGCTTACCAGAGGTCACCCATCAGTCTTACAAGGTCCCAGTAGTCCAAAATTCATACAACCTTTCATATGGGGTTGAGGCTACCTCCTAGACAAAAGGTCCTGTTAATTTGCTGAGTCAATAGAAGGTCCTGAGTTAATTTAAACACATTACCTTTTTGTACCAAAGCCCTTTCTTTATCTGTTTGTTTCTTAAAACCCAGTTTGAAGCAGTATATTCAAGTCTCCCCAGAAGAGGTATGTCTCTGGTTTGCACCCTGAGTGAGTCACCTTATCTCTTCCTCCTCATCCCACTCTCCCCCTCCCCCTTCCCCATTTTTGGTTCCTGGAGTTAATATGGTAAATCTATACCACCTGGAGTTCCATGCCATCTGTGGCACACAGTGATACATAAACTATTCATAAATTTAATACAGTATGGTCCCAAAGATATTGCATACAGTTGCAACATCTGTCTAATCTTCTTTATAATGAAGTGGCTGTTTTGTTTGGCACCCTAGGGGAATCTGTGACTTTTTCCCTGAATGGGGTTTCTGCTCTTACTTTTCATTATTTCACACTTTTAGGTATTCATATAATAAATGTTCTGCTAACTGCCTGTAATTCATCATTCATAAATCGATATAGAGTCATTTGACCACTGTCCCATGTATTTTCATTCTTTAAAATCTTTGGGTCAACTCTAAGGGGAGCTCTCATGTATCCCGTTACCCCATCTTTTTGTATGAACTTGAGACCTGGTTCTCCCACTCCTATCTAGTATGTGGTGTCCCTTTATCCCACAATTGGCAGCTGCCTTGGCAGTCAGTTAAAGTCCCCAACCCCATTTTGGAGAATTCCAGGAAATAACTCTTTGAACAAAAGGAGAACTAAGGCACAGCTGGCTCCCTGTGAAGCTGCACTTAGTCACTACTTTTAAGAGCAAGGGCTTGGTCAAAAGATAGTTTTCAAATTTCCTCCATAACCTAATTCCTTTCTCTACCCTGCCTCCTCATAGCTCAGGGCCTGGGAACCCCTGTGGCCTAATCTCAGCTCTCCTGAGAGGCCTGGGAGCAGAAGAAGATTAGTGATTTATGCTGTAGAATGTATTTCTCCCATTGACTTAGTTACTCTTACTTACCGTACTGTCTTCACTCAGCTGTGTCGACTTAAAGTGCTCTCCAATCAACTCAGCCTTACTCCACTTGGGCCTTGTCTATAGTTAAAAAACAGTGTCAATCCTCACAATTGACATAGTGGGATCGATTGAGTGGCCAGTGTAGACCTGCTCAGTCGATCCTGGAAGCACTCTTCAGTCGACTCAGTAACTCCACCCTCCAAGTGGAGTAAGGCTACATCAACCGGCGAGCACTTCAAGTCGATGCAGCTGAGTGAAGACAGAGTGGTAAGTAAGAGTAACTAAGTTGACGTGAGATATGCATTCTGCGGCACGCAGATTGCATCTCTCCCATCGACTTAGCATTGTAGTATAGACCAAGCCTTGGAGGGACCAGAGTCGACCAGAGAATGCTTCTGGGATCGATTGAGTGGGTCTACACTGACAGTTTTTTAAGTATAGACAAAGCTTAAGGCCACCTGGCAGTCATAGACTGTAGGGTGAAGTTGCTTTTTTCCTGGCCATAGTTACCTCTATAATCTCCCTAGCAGCTATTGTATGCATTACTTGGGCATTTCCCACCCTTGGATGAGTGTCATAGATTTGGCAGTACATGGCAGCTGCCTTAGTATCACTACTTACCTGCCTGCACAGATACAGACAGGGTGAATACAACCCACTCCTCCTTGCCAGCTACTCCATTCACATTTTGGCTGACACAGATCCTTGCAGGTTTGGAACGAACTGAGGGAGTTTGATTCCCCCCTTCAAGCCATAATATCATTTAATAGGAGTGTTGTGTTGTTCAACAGAGCATAAAGTCTTTCTCAAACTATAATCCTTTGTGTTGTACTGAATGTTTCTTTCCTGATCAGGGATGGCTGTATCTGTAAGTATAAGCAGTGGTGTTTCAAATGCTGATGGTGCTTACGCTAAGGAGAGAAAGGAAGACTGGATATTTGGGGCCTTTTTTCCCCCTACAGTTGCCATAGCCTAACTTTCAAACCTGAGGGTTTAATTTAAGATGACTAGTTGTGTACCTGAGTTCTCATATCAGGGAGCCAATTATCTATTTTAAGTGCTTAAATGAGGAATTGGCACCTATGTTTGAACATTGTTCTCTGTATGCTTAAACAAAACATATGAGCCATGTAAGTGGTCAAACACTGTAGCACTCATAGACTTATTTCTGTTTTCAGATTGGATGATCTAATCTTTATAAACTCATTTCTGAAAAAAATAGTTCATTTCTTGATTAGATAGAGCTTGGATATACATCTGGAAAATCTCTTCCTACAAGGAGTAACATAAACGTCACACTCTCAAGTGTTGATATAACTATAAAGGATGTAAATATGGTTAGAATAAAATTCTATTTAGAAGCCTCTTCAATATTTTTTTCTCATTATTTGTCCATTTCTAGACCCCAAATAGTATCTAACTCATAACAGTACTGAATGACATCTTAAATATGGCAGGTGAGCAACAATCTTTTCGAGTGAGCAGAATTTGGATTCATGGATGGTCATAATATAAAAGAGGAGTTATATCCAACATCTAGACTTCTTTGCTTATATTTTTTGTTATAATGCATGTTGTTCAGCAGCATGAAATAGCTTTATTTCTTCTGAGCCAAACTAATTTGTATTGTAGAGTGCGCAGAATTAGGTCTTATTCAGATCAGCAAGTGATTACCACAATGGGAAAACCTGTGTGAATACCGGATCATCAATGTGGAAAAAGCATTCACGATCTGGCCTTTAGTGTTCAGCCAAATAATTAGAGCCTTGATCTCACACTTTTGCTCTTCTACCATACACTACAACTACTCCTGTTTTTATTGTTTTAGTTTTGGATAGAATCAAGGTCATTGCAGCATCTGTTTTATTGTCATTAGTGAAACAGGAAAAAACGCAGCAAAGAAATATCAACAGCACTGTAGGGTGACAGATACTGTGGGGTTTCTCATGTTGTTAAGCTAATTCATCAATTAGTTTGGAACAATGAGAACTATAATTGGATCTAAAACAGCTCTGAAATGTGGGTGCCAAAGGGGCATTGTAAAATGATTTTTGTCTTGTAGTCAATTGTATTAACCTAACTGCTGCCCCGTATTAAAAGTGGATGCTAATGGCAACTAACTTGTAAAAGCAGGCCAACCTAGGTCTTAGGTTAGGTCTCTGTAATAGTAATTTACAGCATGCTCTGGGCTGGTAGCTCTTTTATATTAAAGATGGCTCAAAGATATAACATGGACTCTTTCATCTGGAATAAATGGCAGATTGTCCTAATGAAACCCAAAGTTTGATATTTAACAGAGTTTCTTCAGTTTTTTTGGCATTCCTTTCAGACAGTTTTCAAATAGAGATTTTGAAAGTTGTAGCTACAGGTTGTGACAGTCTACATTTAACTATACTAATTAAGGTTATTTTTAGTTATTGATATCTGCTGAATGCATTGAAGCCTATTTTAGGGAATCATGGGAATCTAGTCCATGACTGACCTGTGATTGCCACAAATGCAAGTTATTAGCAAACTTAGTCTGTACAGAACCAAACACGTGCAACCCTCACCGGATCTTTGAATTCACATGGGATAGTACAAAGTTAACTGGGGAGCAGGACTGCAGCCTCTCACCCCGCACTTGGAACCTGGGGTTCCTTCTGAGCCAGGCTCTACCTCCCCCCGCAACTTGTCGCTGCTAACAGAGCAGTAAAATTCACAAGTATGACAGCTGCTCCTCCACTCTAAGGGGACCCAGTGTGTACGCTGACACTACGTTGCCCTAGCTCTGCCGACAGAAGTCCTATGCCTCTCGCAGGGGTGGTTTTATTTTGTTGGCAGAATAGGGCAGTTTTGTCATCAGGAGGGTCACTCTAGTGTGTATACAGGGCTTTTGTTGACGAAACTCTTTAGTCTGTACCAGACCTAAGGGAAGTATATTGCGTATTAGCAAGGCACATCAGAAAACCCCTTCCTTAAGTATCAGGGGACTGGTAAATTTCCTTTGAATTTGGTAAATATATTGGTGGAGAGATGTATGTGTTCTCAGAAAAGCTTAGTGCAACGTTACTTTTCCTGTTTATGATTGATTATTAATTATTATGATTTATTATCAGTTATTTGTATTATCATAGGTCCTAGGAGTCTTAGTCATGGACTAGGACCTCATCATGCTAGGCATTGTACAAACCCAGAACAAAAAGCCAGTACCTGCATCAAAGAGTTGACAATCTAAGGATAAGACAGGAGCCACTATATGGCTATAAAGAAAGGGATGAGCACAAGAAACAAGGAGACAATATTGGTCAGCAGGATAGACAGTGGTCTCAGCAGCATGCCAGCAGCCTAATCATTGTCAAGTGGTTTTTTCTAAGCCTCAGGAGAGTTTTGTGGATGTTTACAGAGTGAGAGGAGAGTTTTAAGAGGCGATTTGAAAGAAGGTAATGAGAGAGCTTTGTGGATGTTTACAGAGTGCTTTTCACAGGCCTGCGGGGCAGTATAAGAGAAACCACGAAAGTGCTTGTTGAAAACTTAACAAGTGGGTGAGGGAGGCTGGCGTCATAAGCTGATCAGAAGTGGGAGTCAACTTTTTTATACTAAAAGAGAGATGATAGATAGGGAGGGGATTCTATTCTGGGGATAGGTTGTGGAGGACCTTGAAGTGAAAATAAATAGCTTATCTTCAATACAGTAGAAAAGAGCCAACCAGTAAAAGGGCTGCAAGAAAAATGGACTAGGGTCAGAAGTAACACGGTCAAGGTGAAAAGTTAGGAAAAGATCTTTTCAGCAGTATTCTGGATGTATATGCGTGGTGATTGCATTTGTCAAGGCCAGTGGAAAGGAATTTGCAGTAATCGAGATGTGAGATAAAGAGTATGGACAAGTTGCAACTTCAAGAGTTTCACCACATGGAGCAATTAATTGAAAACATGTTTCATTTTAAAATATCTGAAAGTTTGTTAAAAAATCTATTCTGTGACTACTATTCAACTTACTCTGGCAACAAATCTTTTTCTTACATGTGTTAAAAGTTGTGCCCTGTGGTATGTTGCCCAATTTAAAAAGACACAAAATGTCTCCAGGCTACATATCAGCCATCAGCAAAGAGAACACTTTATTTCACACATCCACCTTTTACGAGACAGAATAATTACAGCATGAAACCGATAGTCTATGTGATATTGGGAAAGTAATTAAATCCTGGTAATTAAAAGAGAAAGTTAACATAATTGCTATAGTAAGTCTAGTTACACTTGTGTGTATCCAATATGTGCTCTAGATAATAATAGGCAAGAGTGAGGCTAATTTCTTTGCTGCTAAAAATTGGTGCAGTTCTGCTGAAATCACTAGAACTGTGTTAAGTTGCATTGACCTAGAGTTTGGCCCTGACACATTATTCCTTTACAACAGGAATTCCGTAAAAGTTTTGTGACTCAGATCCTTCATCCTCCCTGAACCCATGTGTTGCACAAGGTAGGTTAGGCTATATTGGCCCATTGCCAACATTACATACTCCCTTCCTTGTGTCCAGCCAACTTGACTGACTGGTGCATGGGAGTGAGGAGATGGTTCAATTTATTCCCTGCCTCTTTCCATGCCAACTCTCTTTTCACTCAGTTATTCATGGTAGGGGGTAGTGTCCATGTGGAGTCTTCCCTTCCCCTCCTTCCTGGACTCCTGATCTGGGCAGTAGAATGGCTTATACCACTCACACCCCTACGTGGCAACAGAGGCCCTTGTCACAATGAAGCTCAATATCTAGATCAGGGGTCGGCAACTCGCGGCTCCGGAGCTGCATGCGGCTCTTCAGCCTCCCTGTTGTGGCTCCCTTCGGCCTTGTTCCCTCTAAGAGCAGACTCCTGCTGCAGCCGGAATGGGGAGATTCAAATCTCCCGCCCTGAGCATGTTCAGACAGAGCGTGCTCAGGGTGGGAGCGGCCTGGCCCAGAAGCAGCTCTGCCGGCCGTCCCTGCAGCTCCAAGCCTCCGGCCAGGTAAGGGGGCTGGGAAGGGGCTGCAGGGAGGCCTGGAGAGGGGTGGAGGGACAAGGAGAGTGGTTGGGTTAGAGGGGTGGAGAGGGGTGGAGGGTCTCTGGTGCCGGGGTCTGCTCTGCCCTGCCGGGGCGGCCAGAGGCCTCGGCTTCTTTATTTCTTTCCTTTCTCTTCCCTGCCTTTCTTTCTCTTCCCTGCCTTCCTTTCTCTTCCTTTCCCTCCTTTCTCTTCCTTTCCCTCCTTTCCTTTCCCTGCCTTCCTTTCCCTTCCCTGCCTTCCTTTCCCTCCTTTCTCTTCCCTGCCTTCCTTTCTCTCCTTTCTTTCTCTTACTTTTTTCTTTTTCTCCTCCTTCCTTCTTTTTTCTTTCTCTCCCTTCTTTTTTAAAAAGCTTTTTAAAAATTAATTTTAAATAAAAACCTTTCTAAAAATTAAATTTCAATTCAAAATTCATTCCAATTCAATTAATTAAACAAATAATAGTTTATAAGCTGTGTTATATTTTGTGGCTCCAGACTACTTTTCTTTAGTGGAAGAGGGGGCAAAATGGCTCTTTTCATAGTAAAGGTTGCTGACCCCTGATCTAGATGTTTCATATGTACATGCAAATGAACATATGTCACTCAAAGGTTAATAATATTCAGAAGCATTCACACAATTTTGTGCAAAGACCAAATCAAACATTTTGAAAGCCCTTGGCTAGATAAGATTCTAAATTTTTTAATGACATTACTCCCTGGAGTTCACTTTGGTTGGAAGAGGCAGGGGGTGAAAAGAATGAGGCGAGACCTTAGTGATTATCACAAAGTTTTTAAAACAATCTTTCTCCAACTTTCTCCCTCTTCCTTCTGCCTTCTTCAGAGGCTGCTCCTGCCAGAAGAGCAGTCAGAGTAGACTTTTTGCAAGGTTCCTGGGGATGCTCACACAGCAGTATTGGCTTATTATATTCTGTTTATTTTGCCTCAGGTGTTGAAAATCTAGCTCTGGGCTCAACCAAGCCTGGCAGAGAGCTAAAGTATTCTTTCAAAAGTCCATTGGGGGCGTTGATGTAAACACAAGTTCTCCAATAATAAAACACATTCTCCTAGGATCCAGGACCTGCTGTGTGATATTGATTTTTTTACTTTGAAATCCTCTAATCTAAAGATGAACCGGGTTGTATTATGAGCTATTTCTTTCCTCTGCCCCTTATAGCTTTCTTCCAGGTGCTGTGGTACAATTTACAAAGGTTATTTCAATCAGCACAGGGCTACTTGTTGTCGACCACAAACATAAAAGAAAAGAGTGATTAGGAAAAGATGATCAGCTATTCTCTTGTGTTGTATGAATGTTAATTTGAAGTAAATGTTACAATGATTGGAAATCTGTGACAGAATATCAGATGCACACATTCTGTTGATAGCAGATGAGAAAGATGAACAGTGAAGAAACAGGATTGAAAACAACAGGTCAGTCTAGCTACTCATTGCTGAGTGGCCCTCAAAAGATGAACTGATGAAAGAGCCATTCACTTCTGTCAAAGCTGTATGATTTTAAAAGGTTGTTATCTAGGCAGTTAAAAAGGCAGATCAGTGCCTAATTGAATTTTCCCATTGGGAGCCAGAGAGGAAACTGGCAGAATGTGGCTTGTTTAGCCTAGCAAAATAAAGGCTGAGAGGACATATGATTGTGCTTTATCAATACATTAGGGAGGTAAACAGCAGGGAAGATGAAGATCTAGTCAAGCTAAAGGACAATGCTGGCACAAGAACAAATAGACATCAATTGGCCATGAACAAAGTCAAGCTAGAAATTAGTTTTCTAATCATTCTGGAACTGTGTCCCAATAGAGGTTATGGGGGCCAAACATTTCATTTGTTTTAAGAGAGAGCTGGACAAACTGGTGAGTGGGATTATATGATAGGATTGTTTGTGGTGTTGGGTGGTGCGGTGGGGTGGCAGGTCTCAGCAGCCTTGGGGCATCCCTTTTGGTTTAGGCCTTACCATCTTAAGATCTCATGCTTCAGATATTTAGTCAGTCACCTGAAGAGGATCCCTTGCCCATGTCCCCTAAATGTATTCTGTTCTGTTTGTCTCTTCCCTCTGTAGCATCAGGGGTGGCCACAGGTGGAGATGCAACACTGAACAGGGAGGACAGGACTCTAAGGTCCCCACCTCCCCGCCACTCCTACAGCATTCTTTCTTTGAGGCTTTTGGCTGTCTGGTTCTTGCTCACGTGCTCAGGGTCTAACTAATCATCATATATGGGGTTAGGAAGGAATGTTCCCCTAGGTCAGATTGGCAATGACTTGAAGAGGTTTCTCCTTCCCCTGTAGCACAGGGTTCAGGTCAATTGCCAGGATTTCCTGAATATCTTTAATCATTCCCTGTCATCACAAGAGCCTCAGGCACTTTAGAACCTTTGGCATGTAATAGTTCAATCTCCAGTAGACTGTAATATTTTGGTCTAATTTAAGTTGTTGGGTTTAGTGTGCAGTTGCAAAGTGGTATTTGTGGCCTGTAAAATACAAGATGTAAGGCTAGATCAGGGGTTCTCAAACTTTTTTATTCTGGTACCCTTTTAAAAAATATTTCAAGCTGTGATCATTTCCCCTCCCCAAAAGCGATGATGCCCTCCCGTGCCATGCCATCCTAGCGATGATGCCCTCCCGTGCCATGCCATCCTAACTGGGATGCATGGGAGCTGACAGCTGACAACCCACCGCCCCCGAAAACCTTGTGACCTCTAAGGGATCATGACCCCCCATTTGAGAACCCTGGACTAGATGATAATCTGTTGTTCCCTTCTGGCCTTAAACTCAATGACACCTAGGCACTATTTGCATCTTTAGACTCTTTAAAAATCTGGTCCTATGGGTCTAAGTACCTTAGGCTCCTTTAAAAATCCCAGTCTATTTGTATTGTGGTAGTAAACGAAGCTTCCAAAAAGCTCAAAGTCCCATTGTGGCTGATGCTCTATTTGCAGCTGAGTACTTCAAAACAGTCTGTCCTACTATGAGAGGCTTTAAGGGCTACTCTTTCCCTTTCCATACCATGGTAGTTCTCTAATGTGAATCATGTATGACAGTCGGTGGAAATCAACTGCTACATAGTCTGAATACTTAATAAAATAAAATAAACAATGGAAGAGGAATAATGTAAGCAACAAAAAATGCCAAGTCCTATCAAAGAGCTAGGGAAACACGAATGGATTTGATATTCTGAGAAGTTCTTATATAGATGCCTTAACCTTGTGAATGAACCATAGTTATAAGGCATGGTTATAAATAACCTCTTACCAATATTGGACAATCTATAACAGTTGAGGAACAATTTATTAACATGCCTTCTAATGCGTTATTGTGATTGTGAATGAAAAGGAATGGAAATATTTCCCAGTTACCAGATAGATATAAAGATGCTACATATTTGGTAGAATAAAAGCTATTTTCAACCAGACTTACTACCCTGTGGGGCATCCCAATGGGCTCACAATGTACTCCAAAAACCTCTGAAAGTTCATTGAGTAGCAACAGTTCTTCTTAGTCAGTGCTTCTCTCTTTAATCCTGTGAAACCAATTTCCCTTATAATTCTAGAGGGAAATATTTCAATCCCTTCTACTTCAGCATAGTAAACAACTGAAGGCTTTGGAGTACCCTATTTCATTACCTTTCCTTTAACCTCTTCCCTAATCTGATGTCATTATGTGTGTGAATGTAGTGAAGAAGCATAAGCTTTCCAAATCAGCTGCTTTTACATGCAGTGAATAAGGTACACATAGAGATCTGGGTACTTTTTTACCATTCTCATCCGTCCCTGGGAGTCCTGACCATGGAGCTCTGCCAGCTGCTCCGTGTGAGTGGAAGCAATATGCCTCCTCGGAGTTCCCTCAGGGCAGCGAGAAAGTGGTCAGCTCCCATTCACAGCAGGAAAGCAGAAGCAATGAGGAGAATGCCTAGTATTCTCAGTTTAGAAAGAAGCTCCCTGGTAGTTTCTCAGAATTGGCCTTTCTTTAGGGGCAGAAAACATATCGAAGTGCAATTGAACACACACAAATGGCAAGTTAGAGACATTTCCCTATGACCTTATGCAATTTGATCACATAAATTATATTAACTATGCATGCAAACTAGATGCAAGTTATATGCACATTTTCCATGTGAAAATATATACCAACATTTTGAAGACTTAGACTCAGTATGTTAAACTGAATTTTTTTTTTTTTTTTAAATAATGCATATTAAGCCTGATGGTTAAACTTTGCCCTGCACTCCAGGGAAATAGAAAACAAAAAACTGCAAGTTTCTTGATCATACAGTGATATTTAAAAAGTAATATGTCCTAATAATCAGAATGATTATCCCAGACCCTAACAACTTCCCTCCCCATCTGAATATTACCAAACTTTGGAAAAGTTTGGATTTAGATTGGAATTCTGTTGTTCAGATCCAACTCTGAATAAGATGTAAAATGTTCATGATGATTTTCATCTTCATAGTGTTTTAAATCCAGCAACAACACTTATAGGTCTGTTTGTAAATAGTTTATAAAGGGCGTAATAACGCAGTAAAGGCATGTTATTAAATTGTTCCTCAACTGTTATAGATTTCCAATATTCTTAAGAGGTTATTTATAACCATGCCTTATAACTACAGTTGGATGAAAAAAAAAAAAAGATTGAACAGTTTTCTATCAGAAAAGACTGTTTCATTGAAATGATTTGAAAGAATGTATAGATTTTGACAAAAATGATGAAAAGTCCATTTTTGGACCATTTTATTGTTTCTTTTTATGTTAAATGTTAATGTTAATATTATATTTATTTAATGTATTTAATACTATATAAACTGTATATATTTAATATTTTAATATCATATAAAAGTCTAAACAAAATTAACAGATGCCATGCTCAATAATTAAATATTTTATGGTTCTGTGTCAACATTTTTGGAATTTTCATTTCATGTGAAATTTCAAAATTTTGGATTTTCATTCTTATTTAGAAGAATATTTTCCCCGCAAATCTCAGAATTTCCTGTAGAAATGAAATATCAGGTCATAACCAGGTCTACTTATAATCGTATATAACACTTTCCAGTGATGTACTTATAACTATATATAGTACCTACTGCTTTTGCCTGCTTATAATATCTATTGTTAATTTATTTATCAGTATAAAGCAGTTTATAAAACATTTATGAATGGAACATTCATCTAATGTGTGACTCAGTTCCTAGTATCAGACAGATAGAAGTGGTCCTGTATCGAGTTTAAACGAGTTTGCTCTTCCAGGAGGGTTAGAGGACTTCCCTAAGTTTTTCTTTTTTTTAAAAAAAGGCCTATATTTGGCATCAGAGGATTTGGTACTGTTCTTCATTTTTTAAAACACTTTAATCATTCACCCAAATTTAGCAATGGCCTTCCTGCTAGAAAACATTATTAGAAGTAGAGCTGTTTAAAAATGTGTCTTTTACGAAGTGGCCCATTTACATAAATTAATTTCTGTGGAAATGTGTCAATTCTGACAAAATTCTATTTGGGGTCAAGGAGAAGAGAATAGAAACAGAGCAAACAGAATGTTTCAATCTTTTGTTTCAAAATGATTTTCTATTTCAAAATGTATTTGATGCTATATATTATGGTACAGTATAAAAATAAATCAGAGTGAAATATTTTGATTGTACTGCAACTAAATATTTCAACTGATTCAAGGAAAATGGTTTCACAATTTTCATTTTATGGAAAAATTCAATTTTTTCTAACTCAGAATGGAAACAAATTTTGAAATGTTAAAATTTCAGGGTTGCTTGGAATGTGAGAGTATTGAACAGCTCGTATTATAAATATAAATGTGAAAAAGTACCTATAGGTGAATGACATCATTTGATGGGAATGGACATCCAGAAAGAACCAATACATTTCCCAAGGTTCCCTGAACCACCCCTTCAGAATAGGTTCTATCACACAGGTAGGAGAAAGTAAATCAGAGGTTCTCAAAGCCAACCAGCCAACATTCACCTGAAATGTCAGAGCATATACTAATACTCACATTATTTGGCTGGGGGGGGGGGGGCATCTGACCCTCCCCCAAGAATTGGAAGTTGTCTTTACAATAAGGGAACTTCCATGATGCAGCCACTGTTAATTCGGGTTAGATTGGAGTCTTAGAAAACAACAGTCAGCCAGCATGGGGCAGATTCTTCATTAATAAAAAACACTTCATTATTTTAGAAGAAAGGCATATGAAGTAAAGATGAGGGAGAGAGGAGATTGACTTTGTTGGGCAGATCTTGTGAATAGTGAATTGTTCTTTATTCAATCAATTTGTTGGTGTTAGCCAGTCCTGTTTTGTCTGCTCCCCTACCTTACAGATTCTAAATGATTGCTCCTGATGGGGACTCCACATACTTGCTTGCAATATTTACTACACTGGTTAATGCTCAGACAGCTTTTGTCGTGGATTCTCATACAAATGTAGCCCATTTGCTTTCAGCTCAGGTAATCATACATTGCAGTTCATCATCATTTTTAATAAAGGGTAGGGAAGCCTGACAGGTTTAAAAAGTGATTCATTTACAGATTCCATCAGGAAGCTCTTTGATGTCATTCACAAAAGTGATAGACGGGGAAAAATGTTTTTGTTTTTTGGACAGAGGATGACACATTCTGCTAAGCTCCCGGGAAAAAGCTCACAAGGGGAAATATAACCGGGAGTTGGAGTTGTGGACACCTGCTTCTTTACCATTGCCTGTATGATTATTGCATAAAGCTGTCCAAACAGCAGGGTTGCAGCAGAAGTTAGCAATATAAAAGCGGAGCATATGCTAGCTGATTTCTTGCCCTTCCTGCCCGCAGTCAGCCTCTAATCTCTTAGATGCAGGTCACTTCACACAAAATGGGCACTAACCCCATGAGTGCAGTTAGACAGAGAGCATTAGGAGTGTATTAATAATGAACCCAATGGGAAAAAAAACTTGAAAACTGACACATGAATTGTTGCTCCTGTGACATAAAAGGTTGCTCACAGTAGCATACACAGTGTATACCTACCTCTCCATCCAGTGCAGCCATCTTAATTCAGCCCATTGCGTTACTCAGCATCACTCTGTACTTAGGACTCATTATACAGCTCTGGCCTTCTACTGTTCACTCCTTTTCCCATGAGTGAACATGGATAGAGGCAAGGAATGATGAATCCAGCACAAAGAAGATTTAAAAGAGTGGCTCAATTACAGCTGTCTTCTGCTCCTTTTTGTCTGTCTTGTGTTGTACAAATCCATCCTTGATGTTTACAGCCCCATATAATGGCCAAAGACAATTGTCTTAGAGCGTAATCCTCTGTGCTAAAGCAGAAGGCAAATTAGTGATTGTCCCTTCCCTCTCTGCCTCATCTGCTTTTCTGTGCTCTTTCCTCAGCATTCAGTATAATGTGGGAAAAGGACTCGGTGGAAGAACGATGAGTGGGCAAAACTGATGAAGGACAAAACTTCATTGTGTTGGGTTAACCCATATGATACTGCTGAGATTTGCTGAGTCGTGAGTAGAAATCATTCATCCCTTTGATGTTGCAAGGAAGGAGACAGTTTAGTCAAAATTTAGCTCGGGTTTCCCTGGTACTCAGCCTGTTTGCGTGAAAGTTTCACAAACCAGGTGATGCCCCTAGGTAGAGTTTGGGCATTGCAAGTGAACTCTAAAACATGATGGAGGTTCTGCTAGGCTTCAGTCAGAGGACTGTTTCCACTGGTCAGCAGCTGTACAGGAAAAGGATGTGTCTTCTTCCCCACCTCCTGCCCCCTCAATGCTGAACTCATTTTCAGTCCTTCCATAATGTCCCCCAGCCTTTCCACCTGGAATCAAAGAACAGTAAATACAATGGGCCACATTCTTTCCTGCATTCCAGCCACAAAGGGCAGCACAAGGAGATGCTCCAGTCTACAGGAGCTGTCAGGCTGCCATGCGAGGACTGGTTTAACTACTCCTTTCACTAACACACCCATCTGACCCGAAGACAGGTGCCCATGGTGGGGTATGGAGGCTCTATGGATGGAGCATGGTGAAATCTGGCAATCCCCTGCAGGTCCCAAATGGATCAGAGTCAGCAGAAGTAAAATTAGCCTCTAGGCCACAGCTGGCTCCCCAATATCTCCTCCCCCCCCCCCAGCCCCATACAAAGTGGATCTCAGTCCTGAAGAGTATCTGGTCCAATATATATTCAGTTACTTGTACTAATGTTTCCATAGCAACTGCAAACATTTTCAAGCCATCTATACCCTCCTTTGTATGTGTGGGTTGGTAATTTAACAATTTTGGCAAAGTAAAAAGGGAAGAAAAAACAATACAATGCTCTTTTGTGCCTAAAATAACAATATGCAGACCCTGGTAATGCAGATCCTCAGGACTGTGTAAACCAGTATGTGATAAATGTGTTATCTGTAATGAGACCACTGACTGACTTACCCATAATTCTGGAATCCTATTCTTAATGCTCTTGTATAACGGGGAGTAAGAAAGAAAGAATATGGCTGGGAGGTGGAGGCAAGGAGTTGTTTGTAATTTATGACCATATGCAATTATACTAGCTGTGCAGAAACTATAACAATGGATTTATAAGGAAACTCACTCAAAAGATTTCAAATGGCTTTAATTAATTCTTTTTCTTCTTTATCTCAGTCTTGGAAGAAGTAGCCTGGATGGCTTTTGTATGGTTCTCTGCATGATCAAGTGCCAACTTCTAGTAATTAAAATAGGGAGTGAGGAGGAGATGGCAACACAAAAAGTCTTTATTCTTGGCATGCACCTCTGGAACATTATTACAAAAAACAAATTGTTCACCATTTCTCCAACTATTCAAGGCTGTAAAGGCAGTTTGTAATCAGTCTCGCACAGGAACTATGCAATGGTTTCACTTATCAATTACCTTATTTTAATTTCCACGTCATTTCAGAACCATTCTTAACACCACCATTTATGACCTGGCTTTAAAAAATACAAATTTGAATTTATGAAAAGGATTGCTGTAGTTGATATTAATTGTTCACATTTTCATGTGACTCATATGCTAAGGGACATAACAGAAAAATAGAAGAAACTAGGACTGAAAAGTGATCTCAGGAATATCTAGTTCAGGCAGAAGGTAATAGATATGTAGTATATCACTAAAGACTGACAATTGCAACTCTCCATATCAAGGAATCTAGAAGGTTTGCTTGTGAAGGATATAGTGAAGAAGTAGTAGATGGGTTAAGAAAAATAAAATAATGGCAGGAAAGCTGGATGGCTTTTCCCTAGATTTTTTAATCTTATTGAAACATGCCTATGATTAACTGCACATTTGATGGAAATCACAAAGGTTCTGAACAAAGGTTACCATTATTGATCTTGAGAGATTGGGAAGAAGTCCACTGGTGGAAGACATTGCTGACTGTGCATAAATAAAATCCCTTTCTCCACCCTGAATCTGGACAGGAGCACAAAAAATCTCATCTGCATGAACTGTCACAAACTGTTAGTGTCATATTGATAGCCTTGGAGACTAAAGTCCTCTTGTTATCAGGTACAGCTAAGGAAATGACAATAAAAGCTTTACCACATCAACGTTCCTCAGCCATGATTTCCTATTAAGTGAAAGGGTAGTGGATAGTTCATTCCCCATGCTGATTCAGTCACAAGAATGGCTATACTGAGTCAGAACAGTGGTCCCAATATCTGGCCCAATATCTTGTCTTTCAACAATGGCCAATGCCAGGTGCTTCAGAGGGAATGAACAGAACAGGATAATTGATTGATCCATCCTTGTTGTTTACTACCAGCTTCTGGGACACCTAGAGCATGCAGTTGCATCTCTAACCACCTTGGATAATAGCCAAAGATGGATCTATCCTTTGCTAAGGCTAAGTCTACACTGGTGGCAAAATGCAATGGTAGTCAACAAGATTTAGGCAAAAGAGTCCAGAAGAGGGCAACAAAAATGATTAGGGGGCTGGGGCACATGACGTATGAGGAAAGACTGAAGGAACTAGGCTTATTTAGTCTGCAGAAGAGAAGACTGAGGGGGGATTTGATAGCAACCTTCAACTACTTGAAGAGGTGTTCCAAAGAGGAGGGAACTAGGCTGTTCTCAGTAGTAACAGAGGACAGAACAAGGAGCAATGGTTTCAAGTTGAAGTTGGGGTGGTCGAGGTTGGATATTAGGAAAATCTTTCTCACTAGGAGGGTGGTGAAGCACTGGAATGGGTTACCTAAGGAGGTGGTGGAATCTCCCTCTTTGGAAACATTTAAAGTCCTGTTAGACAAAAGCCTGGCTGGGATGATTTAGTGGGAGTGGTCCTGCTTTTAGCAGGGGGTTGGACTAGATGACCTCATGAGGTCCCTTCCAACCCTAAGAGTCTATGATTTTAAGATGTTTTTCTGTCTGGCTACATATAAATTTAGTATTGTATGGTTCACAAAGGACACTCATTTGCAGGCTTAGCTGAATGTTAATGAAAGGGTTGTGAAATGCTCAAGAGAAGGAATTTATAGGAAGAAATAAACCAGCAGCAGGGAATCCCGTTTGAAAGTGAAAATAATGGATTTTTTAACTGTAAAACTGTCTGGATGGAGGCACATATGGCATCCTTCTCCTGGGAAGTGACCTGACAGCGTGTTTGCTTTATAGAAAAAGATCACAGCCAAATTTGGCTGAAAAAAATCTGGAGAGGCTTTGGGATGAGCTACACTTTATTTAATGAGGGGTTGTCTTGTTTATTAAGACTAGGCTCTAAAATGCATGTTATTATTTGTTTGATCTGTAATCGTTTTTACCCAATATTTCTACTAGCAATCATTTGAAGCTCTATTCTTTTTTAAATAATCTAGTTTTAAAACATATCTCAGTGGTGTGTGCTAAGAGGTGCTGTGATCTAAGGTTAGGTGGTAAACTGGGGTGTTCTGTTCTTTTGAGAGTGAAGGCTCTGGGAATTCTATGGGGGTTCAATGGATCAGAGGCTGCTCACTCCAGGGAGTGTTCGAAAGACTCAGGGAATGGTGTGTGACTATAGTTAACCTATAGAGAAGAGCGAGGCCCATGGAGGCCTGGAAGACCATGCTTGTGCTGCTAGATGCTGGTGGAGTTGAGGAAATGATGCCCGGTAGGTACAGCCAAGGCTTCTCACATGAAGGAGAGATGGTAGTGATGTGTTTCACAGTCCTGGGTATCACCAGAAGCATCACAGCATGTTACCTACTACAGGATCAAACACATCATTGCTCATGTAGGGTCAATCACTAAGTGTATTAGCCAGCTTAATACATGCAAATAGCTTTTTAGATCTACGGACTTCTGAGGAGTATCTGGAAGGAAAAATGTTAATTCAGTTGCTCCCAGTTGAAACTGAGACTGTAGCTGTGGAAGCTGATGCCAGTAGAGGTGTGACTGTATGTGTGATGTTTATGCCTGCTAAAAGACACCGTAGAAACAGTACTCATCAGGGGTGCGTCTACACTTAGAAATTAAGTTGATTTAAGCTTGCTTAAATCGACTTAATTTAATCTGTGTCCACACTACATTTTCCTTAAGTTGACTTAAGCAGCTGCTTAAGTCGACTTAAGGAAAAATAAAGTCGACTTTATAAAACATCATTTAAAGTCGACTTTACTGGCTAAGTCGACTTTAGAAAGTTGACTTAGCCAGTGTGGACGTGGAGTAGCCCTAAGTCTGAGGCAGCCTAAGGCAAAGGCTGAGCCCCCTGGCACTTGGCAAGGGGTGCCCCCTGCCACCGTAGACCTGTCCCAGGTCCACCTAGCCCCTAGAAGTCAGCCTAGGCATCCAGTGTGGATGCTCTAGGTCGATTTGGCAGGGTCCCCTCTAAGTTGACTTAATTTTTGAATGTGGACATGCCAAGTCGACTTAACAAAGTCGACTTAAAGTCAACTTAAATTAACAAGTGTAGACATAGCCCAGGAGATCACTGAAAGAAAGCCTCCTAGTTGGCTGAAAAGAAATCAGATAAAGAAAGCAAGCTCCAAGGATATTTAGATGAAAATAAAATTGATTGTGATGGTGATGGGAAAATATCCTGAAAGAAAACCACTCACACTTCATTGAAGGATCTGGGAGTAATGGTTGACCATAGAATGACTATGAGCCCCCAATGTGATGTGGCCGTGAAAAAAGTTAATGCGGTTCCAGGATGTATCAGGAGAGGTATTTCAAGTAGAGACAGGGAGGTGTTAGTGCCGCTGTACAAGGCATGGTGAGACCCCATCTGGAATATTGTGTGTAGTTCTGGTCCCCCATGTTTAAAAAGGATGAATTCAAATTGGAACAGGTGCAGAGAAGGACTACAAGGATGGTCTGTGGAGTGGAAAACCTGACCTCTGAGTGGAGACTCAAGAGGCTTGGCTTGTTTAGCTTAACCAAAAGAAGGTTGAGGAGAGATATGATTGCTCTCTATAAATACATCAGAGGGATTAACATCAGGGAGGGAGAGGAATTATTTGAGTACAGCACCAATGTGGACACCAGAACAAATGGTTATAAACTGTCCATCAAGAAATTTAGGCTTGAAATTAGACACAGGTTTCTAACCATTAGAGGTGTAAAGTTCTGGAATAACCTTCCAAGGGGAGTTGTGGGGGCAAAAACCATAACTGCTTTCAAATCTGAGCTTGATAAATTTATGGAGGGGATGGTATGATTAGCCTATTTTGGAAATGGACTGATATTTGGCTATGTGTGGTGGATTTACAAGTGGCCTAAGAGGGGAGAGTATGTAGGGTGGGTTCTGAGTTATTACAGAAAATTGTTTCTTGGATAACTGGCTATTGAGACTTGCCCATGTGCTCAGGGTTTAACTGATCGCCATATTTGGGGTCGGGAAGGAATTTTCCCTCAGGGCTGATTGGCCTGGGCTCTGGGGGTTTTTCACCTTCCTCTGTAGCACAGGGCATGGTTCACCTACCGGTGAATTCTCTGTATCTTAAAGTCCTTAAATCATGATTTAAGGAGGTAAATAACTCAGTCATAGGTTGGTGGCCTATTGCAGGAGTGGGTGGATGAGGTCTTGAGGCCTGCATTTTGCAGGAGGTCAGACTAGATGATCGTACTGGTCCCTTCTGACCTTAAAATCTATGAGTTTATGAGCTTCTGCGAGCCTAACTCGCTGCACATTCCAGGGGCTTCTTGCTTTCCCCCATTTTTGCACTTCCCATCTTCCCTGTGTGCTAATCTCCCTATCCCCTCTATTTCAGGGTCTCCCTGAAATTCACCCTCTCCTTTTTGCTATGCACCAGGGCCTCTGTGTGTCCTCCATTTCCCTTTCCCCTCTACCAGGGTTCCCCTTTCTCGAACCTCCTGCCACAGGTTCTATGTGCCCTCCATTTCTCCCGTCCCCCCCATAGCAAGGTTTCTGTTTGTCTTCTCATTCATCCTTCCCCCCATGCAGGGTCATTGTATGACTTTCCCCTCTTTCCTCTTCTACCTTATGTTAGGCCTTTGTGTGTACTTCCATTCACCCCTCCCCCCAGATGAGGATCACCTATTCTCCCCAATGCCAGAGGCTCTGTCTGTTTGCCTTTCCCATCACCATCATTATAATTTCTGATTTTTCTGGCTGGATGATAAATCATTCAGGGTGTTACATTTTATTGGAAGGATGGGCAGATCTGAGATTTGGGCAGTAAGGCTTGTTATATTGGAAGATGTAAATGGTTACCGTCAATTTACACTTCTGTATAGGCAATTACAGACCTGGTTGAAGCTGCTGGGTCTCCTTACCGTGTGCCAGGTATTCACTGTGTTCTCTAATTCCATTTTCTGGTTTTTCAGTTTTCACCCAAATCAATTGGTCCCATACACTGATACCTAGACCATTCCCTAAAATGTTGGAATGAATCAGATATGGCATACAAAATGAATTAAGTACAGACACACAGAAATGCTATCAAGCTGAACGTAGGACCTTGTTTTGCTCAGCCAATTACTTAATAGTTTAATACTGACAATGTAGTCGGTGCTATAGTACACACAAAGACGGTCCCTACTTGAAGGCACTTTCAGTCTAATCAATCTAATCCTTTCTGTCTCTGTTTTCTCATCAGTAAATGGGCCTAAAGTACCTTCTGAAGTTATTTCAGGTTATTTGAGAGAGCAGGTTTTGAAATTGATTTATTTCATTTAGAATCTGATCCATGGCTCGCTAAAGTCAGTAGTGCTATGTCTACACTTGTAAAGTTAAGTCGACTTTGTTAAGTTGACTTAGCAGAGTGGCTACACTTTAAGTCAACTTAAGTCAACCTTGTTAAGTCAACTTAACAGTAGACATAGCCACACTGGCTTTAAGTTGACTTAATAAGGTCGACTTAGCGCGATTCCCCGTCCACACTGGCTTCAAGTTGACTTAAAAAGTCGACTTAAGGCTTAAGTCAACCTTCAGAGGTCATGTTATTAAGTTGACTTAAGCTGTTATTAAGTGGACTTAAGGAAGCACTTAAGTCGACTTAATAAAAGCCCAGTGTGGACACGGCTTTGTGTAGGTCGACTTAAGTGTCCTTAAGTCGACCTAAGTTGCCAGTGTAGACGTACCCTAGGAGTCTTCAATACCATGGTTTTAAGATTAGAACCCTTGGGGACAACAGAGATTGGTCTCTGATGAGAATGAGAGATGGCATAAGAGAGTTTTAACATTGTTAAAATAAAGTGACAGACAGTGCGACAAGGGTATTATTTTTTTAAATAGTATATATTTGGAATCAGAAGGCTGTTCCTACTGGCTTATATATATGGCCAGATGCTTAGATCCTTATTCATGCTGAATGGCACCTTAATCCATAATTGTCCCATCTGGCTTCCTTGTAAGTAGTGTTCTCATACTAAGTAACCTCAAGAGGGTCTAAATATTAAATCACATGAGCTGTGAAAGAGGCCAGCCAAAAGTTCCCAGGTGAAATCCTAGTAAAACATCAATTGACTTCAACAGTGCCAAGATTTCATCCCAGAAGTTTATGCAAAGTATCTAAAGATCTTGGGTCTGTAAAAATGGGCTAGAAATCACAACATGATAGGCTCTTTCCTAGAATTTTGGCACAGTGTGATCTGGTAAAATCAGGGAGTGGAGATATGAGTGAAAATGAAAAGGGATGAAGAAACAAATAGCAGGATTTTTTTCAAATCTCAAAAGGTATTTTCCCCAACTCAGGAATAAGTTTTGGATGAAGGTTTGGCTCAACTGTTATTTTAGTTGAAGCACTCATCCTATTTAGAAATATCAGATGTAAATTATGTCAAATTTTGGTCTTTATTTAATTCATCAGTATAATCTCTTTAAGATTAAACATAATTACCGATAGGGTAAAGCACATTCTCTTTCTTGAAGGTGAACTAACAAAAACAGTACAGTTTCACCAGCATTCCAAACTTTGTGCCTTTTCTGAGGTGCATAGGGAAGCAAAACAAGAATCTTTTGTTTTATCTTTGTTTTCCCTCTGTTCAACTTCATTACATTTTGCCCTTCACCTCTGGAGGGTTTTTCTTTTGTAAGAACTTTAGCAAAATAGCCTACACCTGCTGTGTGAATAACTGTGTATATTTCTTCATCTCCGCAACAAGCTCCCTTTATATATGCTGTCAGCAGTTTATTGTTGCAGAGCCTGGGATCTTTTTCTAAGTCTTGGCTGAATTTGGTTCAGAATACAGGCTACTGAGCCAGCACTTTGCTGCACTGATGTTTGGAAGTCTTGGTATTTGTCTTTGGTTCTGGACATGATGAAAATTCCACGTAATGTTAAATGTGCATAAGCCCAGATAAACACTAAGATGAATATCACGGTATTCACAGCACAAATGGTGCAGACATTCAAGTTTCCTAAAAAGATAATCACAACTCTTGTCAGCTTTAGGAGCCCCTCCCTAAACATGCTTAGCCAGAGACTCGTTCATTTCCTGAAGACAGAATTTCCCAATTCTTCATTATGCTGCTCTCCAATGGTAAGAAACCACCAGAAATGGAAATACTCAATTCTCTCTCTATGTTATACTCTGGTATCTTCCCAGCTACCCAGAAACTCACCCATCCAGGACTAAGTTGACCTAACTAACCACAACCTGACTAAAACCAGTCAAGCTGAATGAAATGCTATAAGCAAGGTGCACTTAGTCTCCTGTAAGAAGATGGTCTTGCATACCATTCCACCCATGTCCACTGATAAAAGGAACCTATTTGAAAACACTTTTCTTCTGAACAAGAAGAGAGAGCTTTGAAGCAGTTTGATTTGGACTGATAAACAGAAGCGAACAAAGATGAAAAAAGAACAATGAATACTAGAGATTCAGTGAAATCCATTCTCCCTGAGCACATGGGTGATTTATATGAATACACTCCTTAAGCCCAGCAGGTGTTTTCCTTTAGATAGAAGGTTATCTCTGGGTGAACACAAAGTCATGTCTCCTCTTAAATGTACTGTATGATGTTGTGATATAGTGCAGTGGCTCTTAATCTTTCCAGACTACCATACCCCTTTCAGGAGTCTGATTTGTCTTGCCTACATCAAGTTTCACCTCACTTAAAACCTACTTATTTACAAAATCAGACAAAATACAAATGTGTCAGCACACTATTACTGACAAATGGCTTACTTTCTCATTTTTTACCATATAATTATAATAAAATAAACCAACTGGAACATAAATATTGTACCTCCGTTTCAGTTTATAGTATATAGAGCAGTATAATCAAGTCATTGTCTGAATGAAATTTTAGTTTGTTCTAACTTCACTAGTGTTTTTTATGTAGCCTGTTATAAAACTAGGCAAATATCTAGATAAATTGATGTACTCCCTGGAAGAGCTCTGCAAATCCCAGGGCTACACATACCCCTGGTTGAGAAACACTGGTATAGTGGATTAAATAAATAGACTGGTTGGGTTTTTGATCAAGAGAAATCCCCAACCAAACACCCGGTGACACAATGATACTGTATTTAGAGTGTCACGTACCTGCATGCAGGACCCCGCAGGAGGAGGGATGCCCCATGTGGTCGTACTGCTACCAATAGCGCAGGCTTAAGCGTGCCATTGGTACACATCTGTATTCCAGAACCCTGATAGGATTTAATGGCTCTTGTGTTTTCCAAGGGCTAGAAAGAAAAATAGTTTGGCTGTGCATCTATGTGTACAGAATTCCTTCTGACAAATTTTTTAAAATAAAACTATTCAAAATACTATAATCCATTTCAGTGCATCAGAAGAGCAGCTCACCATGAAATAGTACATCAAACAAACACTTGCACCAGTGCATTTGATGGTAAATGAGAAATAAATTACCTTCCCTACCACTTCTTTTTCTTCCAAAAGAACAGCACCTGCTAAGAAGGAAATTGGTTGATATACATTAACAATTCCTCTGCAGTGGTGCCCATGCACTTGGACTCCAAGCATGAAGTAGCTCATCTGCTGAAAAGAACTATTTAGCATCAAATAGTTCTGATCCACAGGCCAATAAATAACTCAACAGTTCCCATCCTGTGCAGCTGAGATGGATAGAGGGGCATTGAAGAGGTGTGCTCTCTCCTAAATCCTGTGAACTCAATGAACTGTTTCAGTTTGTGATAAGGAACTGCAGCTGGAACAGAAAAACCTAAATGCAGTTGAACCCCGTCTTCCCTGAGAGATAAGCAGCCAGTGAAATCCTAAAAATGCATTTTCCCCCATAAAGCTGCTATTTATACTGTTTATTTGCGATCTGTTAATTACATCAAATAATTATTCAAAATATTACTATAAGGTATGTGCCCCCTTTTTTTCTGCATAATGAAAACAAATGCTTTGCTTGTTGTCTACGTCCTGTCTGTTTTTAAAGAGGCATTTTCTAAGGTCTGTTTGATCATTACCATATCTCCTTTGTATTATGAACAATATCTAGTGATGTGTAAGCTGTAAATTATTTTGCTTGGAACCTTTCACTATCACATGATGTTGTTTAAAATGCTGTGTATTAAGTCAGTTCAGTAACAGAAGAGGGACTACAGTTTAGGATTAAAGCTGAGTTGAAACAGTTTTCCTACCCATGAAAATTTTCAAAGTTTCAGTCCGTAAATTTAGCTTTAAATATACCATTGCCTTTCAAAGGATTCCAATTCCCATCCATGGTATGAATAAACATACTCCTTTGGAGCAGTTTCTTTTAGCCTCATAATGCCTACCTATCCCTAGATATCTGCTTCCACAATCCAATACTCATGTGAAAATTAAAGCACATACAATTTTAAAGAGAGAGAGAGAGAGAGAAAGAGCTTGCTATTATAGTACACTGAAAGTTTGCATGTATGCCAAAAACATTATAATATACATATATAAATCCAGTGTACTGCTATACCAGATATAGTTTATATCAAACAGCAAAATATTCAATGGTCACACATTCTAAAACCATTCTCTCATTAATAGTGAAGATTGGACGGGGTCAAAGGAGGGGGGGGGGTTGAAGGTTTTTTAAGTTTTACATAATGAGAACAACTAATGAATAATAAAGAAAATGAATTACTTTGCCACCTTTTAATGCTTAATTGTTTTCTAAACAGCCTTCCAATTAAAAAAATAATCCAAAAGTCAAGATTTGTTGTAATTAATAGTAATTAAGTTGACAGCTCTTTGTTTACTCCCTTTCAAATAATTTGCAAGCAGGCAATTTGCTTGATAATGTACTTCCAGCACAATCCAGTGAGTAACTTGTCAAATTGAGATGAAATAGGTTAAAAAAGAATCTTTTATACTAGAAAGCACAATACAGTACCAGAGATACTAAGCACTTGTTTACACTGGGAAATTTATCAGTAGAATAATTTTAGTATAAGAGGTTTTTTTTCCCCTGGTTTAGCTTATACCACTTTCAAAGCAAGATACGTTCAATCAGAAAAAGATGCTCTCATTCTGGAATAAGGGTGGCCACACAGGCATTATACCCAGATAAGTATTGTGGTATAGTTACACCTCTCTAGTTCTGCCTCATCCTAGTAAAGTCAGGAACATGTTTTATGCCAGCTCAGTCCGGATATCAGGGAAATAGTGCTGATATCACCAGTACTCGCTAATACATCTCCAAAACATAATGTATTAAACAATAGTTCTTCAGTAATGTACTTGCCTTCTTGCCCACAATAGGTGGTGATAGGGCAGCTGTAACTCGCCAGCTTCAGAGGTGCACAGGGGCTCGGCAGGTCTCTCTGCACAGTGAGCCTTTGCATTTCCCACACCCAGTCCTGTGTCCAAGTTCCAAGCATTGCAGTAAAGGTGCTCGTATTGCGCCCCCCAGCTATCCTGGCAGGCGAGGTAAAGAGAAGACAAAGGCAAGCCTACGTGTTGGATTTCAGAAGGAATAGGTTATTTCTTGTGTCACCAAGGAACACATACATGACAGTTCAAGATTAGCTAGCAACAGGAATATGTTTATTAAGGCACATCTCTGTGTGAGCAGCTTCCTGCCTAGATTGTTACTAATAAATAGCATCAATAGGTCTTCACCATCTTCCAGACATTCATGTAAGACTAGTGCTGGCTTGAAAAGTCAGCATTCGTAAAGTCATGGTTCTGTTTAACACATTCTCCTTTGACATGGCTGTGGCTACTTTTGATATATGACAGGGAGCAGAACGGGCAACTCATCTGATTTCTGACCTCCTAGAATGTCAGCAAATATCCCCCCAGCTGCTGAGTGTGAGCAGCACTGGGATCACCTATGCTAATATTCTTCTTCATGGTTGAGGGCAACTCTGATCAGAATTCAGCATTGCGATTTACTGGAAGGCCCCCAACAATCCCAAACTGCCATAAGGAAAATATCAGACACATGGCAATTCCTCTTCTGGTCTTACTGCTGGGAGAGGAAACCTGGTCACCCGCTAAGCTGAGCTTCAGATTCCCCAAAAGAGGGGCCGCAAGCTGTTACGGGCACTGATTCTTCTTAAAACAAATCCTGCTAAACAGCATCCAGTCAAAGCAACATGCTGTGCGGGAGATCTATTCTATGTTGAAAAGAAATATAGACCCAGATATCAGAGTCACTTTAAAATGATTATAAACTTATTGGGTGCACCCTCTGTCTTCTAAACATCTATTTTAAATAATCCACATCTCTTTAGCTTGCAAAATTTAAACAATATAATTTTGTGTGGCCCACCAAAATAAGGTGTCCTACTTCCCTAAATGCTGACTAAGCCACGGTAGGTAACTAATACACTGTAGTCAGACATGGGCACAGCCCAGATCGTATCACCGATGCACAGAGTAGTAGAAAGTAAACAGAAGAAGGTCCTGTTGGCTTCTGCTCCATTGGAAACACAGGAAAGAAGAAAGAAAAACAATCAATTGTTTGCTGAACAGAAAATAACAAAAATGGAAGGGAAATAAAAGTTATTTTCAATTAGCATCTAAGAGGATGTTACAGACAATGGAAATAAATCTATAGTATTAAAGGCTACTTAAAAGGAGTTGGTAGTGTCTTGTTAAACTCTCCAGAGAGGCCTTAAAAAGGCCTTTAAAAAGTTAGCCCAAATAGAAAATAAGATTTATTGTCAATTACAGTGACTGAAGCCATCTTGTGCGGGGAATGCTATCAATTCCACGTGGAAGGCATTAACATTCCTTGGAGCGGAGATGCTCACAGATCCTATCACTGTATAAATTGTCCTGCAAAGGTCTTTTGCCAAGAACAGTGATCATTCTTAAATGAGTTTGTTTACTGTCCAAGCTGCTATCCAATAAAAGCTTAAATCAAACATAATTAAGGTGAAAGAGTTAGAGCAATGTAAGCAGAGCTCAGGACAGACTCTATAGGAAGTTATCCAAAGAGGGATTTTTGATCTGGAAACGTATTTTGAATGTACCAGATTTAACTTCATGTGATTATTATCATGTTTCTTCTCACTTGTCAGTCTTAATTCTGGCATTTCCTAACTTTTGAGTGCTTAACTTTGCAACCTTAATAATGTTTTTAACATAATTTTTGTGTATAATTTCCTAGATTTTTAAGGAGCAAACTGAAACAAACAACCAACCCAGAAATTCCATTATGTGGCATCGTTTTAACAGCCACAGAAAGATTTATATTCTTTAGAGTCACTGCATGGACCGCTGCCACTTGAGTTAACAGATTAACTGACAACAGTAGTAGGTTGTCGTCCACTCTGTGGGATCAACGTAGAGGTGAATGAGACACACATTTGCTAGTAAATTTCACAGATATCTGTGGACAGCAGAGGGATTGTGACTGTGGAACTTTGGTTCCATTCTAGGATATAAAGGGGAGTATGCTTTAACGGGCAGAGACTCTTCTGTTTGTTTCTCCCAAGCCTGATTGCTTCTGCCCCTTTCTTTCCAAACTATCTCTGCCCCACTGTTGTCTCTTCCCTACCCTGGCTCCTTTTCCCACTCTCGTTCTTCTTGTCTAGCCAGTCCTAGTGCTATTAAATAGCAAGTATTCCTTTACAGCAAGGATTGGATGTCACAGGCTGCAGACCTACAACTTGTGTGCATGTAGGATGAGTAATTATTCAGGACCGCTACATAACGGGTGGAGTAAGGGAGGAAGAAAGAACATATTTCTTTACCATATCTCTACATAGCAAGGAACATTACAGCTCCCAGTGGATCACTATTAGGTAGCACAAGATAGAAAGTGGATGAATCAAAGTCTTGCCTAAGGGTACTGGGAGCCCTACTTACAAATGCTCTCTTCCAGCATTTGACACCAAGTGTGAGATTGGACTTTACATGGTCTTAAAGCAATGTCTTTGCCTAGAAATCCTCTTAGTGCAATCTAAGCAAGGACTGTTTTCTCTTAGTAAATCACAATGACTTGAACTTCGTTACATTAGAAATGCAGACATCTATGGTGCTCAGAGGAAGTGCTACATGTGTTATTATTTTGACAGCTCCTTCCTCTCTCCCTGCCCCTCTGTGTCACATTCATCAGGCACATCCTAACTGCAGTTTCACAAACCAATGAACTTCATGGGTGAAGAGATCTTTAACCTCTTCAGGATTACACAGTATTAATAATCCACTTTACTGTTCTAGTCCACTGAAACAGTGACTTTGTAAGGAAAATAAAGGTTTCTATGAGGACACTGGCCTCTTTAGTTCATTTTAACATTTAAATCCATTAACAATATAGTTCAAGAGGGCAAACAGAGACAGTGGAGTATAATATTTAATGGAGAAATTCTTGGCTTTTTGACCCTTTAAAATTCAGATTGTTAAACTTAAATATGTAGTAATTGTTGTTTTTTAAAGGAAGCTGTCCAAGATATTGTCTCCTCACTTGCTGTTATTTATGTAACAAGTCTCTAGGAATTTGAAATTAAAATCGGTTTTGTAACATTTTTATTTGCTACCATTGCATGAACATGGATTCGTTGATTGTAGGGTAGCTTCACAGTGGTAGTTGTAGGTATTGATTTCATTTTTGTGGGGGAAGGGAACACATATGAGGAGTTTCTTTAAAGAGAGAAAAAACACATAAGGAGTTATAAAAGTTGTTATAAGTAGGGCCACCCCAAGAGAAATTCGGATGTTTCAAAATTTGTTTCTATCTGAAATGGGGATGGCAAGCCAAAATTTTGAAATTTTTCCACAGAAAAGAAATTCTTAAATATTTCAATTCAGAAATAACAAAAAACACCATTAACATATTTTATTTTGCTTATATTAAAATATTACAATATGATATGACATGATAGCAGAAAGAAAATAAAATGAGCAAGTTAGAAGGACATTTGAACCAGTCTGGTTGGCTTACTAATCCATTGCTGATATGGACAAGTAGCTGCCTACTTCCCCTCCCACTGTGGGAGCAAGAGGGAAGTGAGAAAAGAATGGTGCCTTCCTGAGGCTCAGGTCTTCTCCTGGGGTGGCAAAGCTATACACTGGCTCTTGCACAAGGTTTGCAGTAGATGCACAATCTACCCTTTATTAAACTAAGTTTAATTTTAATTAAATGTTCTATGTCTACATTTCTGAATATGAAAAAAGAACATACTTCATAGTTCTTGGATTCATTTTTATTCTGCTAGCACTGCTATTGCTACTAATAATTTATTAGTATTATGGAACATCCAAAGGGCCTAATCAAGATCAGGGCTCCTTTGTTCTATGTACTGTGCATATACATTGTAAATAACAGTCCCTGCCCCAAAATGCAAATATGCCTCTATTCATTCATGGAACAATATGAGCTACCTCTGCTGAGGGAAATACAGATTCCATCTCAGGCTTTGGAGCCAAATTGGTTTGTTGAATGGAAACACATTTTATCTGCTTTCTAGCATCATTCAACAGGCAGTTCTGCAATGAGAGTGCACATTCATAATAGCTGATTCATAAGGCTTGCAGCAATATGCCCTCACTTATCTAAGATCAGACAAGCATCCTTTCCACAAAATGGTTGGAAAGTACTAGAGGAACAGAGGTTGACATTGGCATGTGAAGAAATATTGAGAAGAAGGCCTGCCAGGGGATGTACAATAGATTGTCTTCATATTAATGCAGATATTCATGACCTAGAATTGCAGACCATGATGAAATGGCACCAGCAGTGGTGAGAAGAATATTTGACTTCAGGTAGTCAAGGAAAGCCTCTATATGAGGTTATTTCTAGCAATACTGCAGTTCTTCTTTTGGTTTATTTGCTCCCATAAAATGTGTTAATGGATCTCATTTCTACTCCACTCTCTCTCTCACGTAGGAATTATTCCTCTGACCTCCTTTTTGCTTCCTCTTTCAGACAAGATTCTTCCTTTGCTCACCTTCCCCTAGGTGTGCACAGAACAGCATAAGACAACCCAATCCAAACAAGTAAAGACTAGAGAATTTGTTATCCACATTTTTCCTCTCAGCTGCTGACTTCAGAACTCTGGCATGTTATACGGCTGGCTCCATATCAGTCCTTCCAAGTCTCCTGCACCTATTCTTTATATCTTCCCTTGTTAATTCAGCCAAAAGGGATGTTGGATCATGTTGGAGTATAACTCATGTGGAGGGGAAGGTGAGGAAACAAAGGCTGTATCTACACTTACAAAAGCTAGTTCGAATTAATTAATTCAAACTAACTAATTCAAACTAATTTTAGTTAGTTCAAATTAACTTAATTCGAACTAGCATGGCCCCACTAGAATGCTAGTTCGAACTAGCCATGTCCATGAAGGGCACTTGCTTAGTTCGAATTAGTCAGTTGAATGAAGGTCAATCTGCCGATTAGTTCAAACTAAGCAGTTAGTTCGAACTAATATGGCCACATTGACTTAATTCGAACTAACTATTTCAAATTAAGGGTTAGTTCGAACTAAGCAATCGAATTTATTAGTTTGAATTAAGGAAGCCCTTAATTAAGCTTCCTTAATTTGAACTAACTTGCAAGTGTAGACATAGCCAAAGAGAGTGGATGGAGTGCAGTCTTAATGCCACTCTATCAGACAGAACATGCTACACCTTTAAAAGGCCAGAACTATTTCATCTTGCATTCTCACAGAGAGTTATGAACCTTGATAAAGAACAGCTGCTGGAAGCCATTTGTCCTAAATAACAAGTTTTATGGAAAAACTCAAAAAGCCTGGTGCTACTATATTCTTTAGAGCACTCTGCTGACACCGTATCTGTTAAACTATTTACGTATATGCAGATATACAGCAATTTTTTAACACAGTGCTCCTGGAGGAGTCCTGAGTCAGTCCAAATTCCTTACACAGCAATCCCACTCTCATTCCCCACAGTTTGTGCTATAGGTTACACATCACAATATGGCTCATAAAAGTTTGGGGGGAGGGGAACAATGATAGACTCAGATTTAGTCCAAAACATTAAGAAACACATAAAAGAAATTACCTAGAAACCACCTGATCAAAAAACTTGATCTGATTTGTGACTTGTGGGTTAAATGGGCTTTGGGTTTTCCTAAAAGACATTTTTATTTTTTTTTCCATGGAACAGAGAATGTGGTATCAGGATGGAGCCAGCAGAGGGAAAGAAATGCTGGGTAAGAGTAAATCTGTCAAGAAGGGAGTTGGCAGAAGCCATTAGGAAGAATGGGTTACATTGGGGAGTGTTGTGTAAGGGAAGGTGACAATTAAGATGACAGGAAACCAAACCAAAGGAAGGGAGCAGTGGAATATTGGGGAAGACTTACAGAAAGGGTGGTGATTATTTTTACTTTATGTCATTCTTCCACTCAATGTCTCTTTTGCATTTGATGTACTATTGTTACTCCCAGCACACTAACTGTTCAGCTTAGTCCCACTCTAATAGGTTTGACAAAAAGGGCTATCTTTTACATGTCAATGAATCTGTTTCTGCCTGCCCTAAAAGCAAAGTTTTTCAGTTCAGGTAGTAGCATCTTATGCTTTCCAACCTAGAGTTCATATGTTCAAATCTCACTCCTGATGATATACCCAGAGGCAACATCTTACAATACGATATCCAAAAAGTTCTAAAAAAGTGAGTTGTCTCTAGTAACAAACACAAACAAGAATAGAGCTGAAATTGTTGAGGGAAAACCAGTTTGGTGCTGTTCTCCCTTTTAAAGGATTGCAACTTCTTAAATTAGAAAGGCAAGTACTTCAAACCATTCAAGAGCCAATAAACAAGATTCTGTGCATAGCTGATAAAATTGCACCAACCACACAGGCACTTTGTTGATGTAAAGTTATATGGCACCCATTGGATTTTTTTGTTGCATGATGCTATTTATACAAAGTAGAGTTCTTACATGGCTTTCTTTAGGCAAAAGTAATAAATATGTGATAAACAAACTGTCTTACTAATTGTATCCTCACACAATACCTCATTCTAAGCTATACTCAGATGTTTCCAGACTATAGCGCCAACCCTGAAGTGAAATATAACAAAGTAGAAAATACATTTCCTTGGATGAAATTACTGCATAAATTTCTTTTGACCTTAATCGTTTATGAATGGAGAATGGAAAACCAGAAGTTTTTTTTAAAAACCCACTCATTTTACATGATTATTTGTAAATACGGATGGGATTCTTCTCTTGAAATTACTCCCACAAACGAAGTGAGACTTTTACATTAGAGATGTTGTCACCATATTTCAAATGCACAATATTTTCCCTTGAGTAGGAAAAAGCTATCACTACAAAATACAATGGAAAATAATTGAATACAAATATATTATGGTGAAATCTTCCCAGTGGCATCATGTTCCACTACTTCAGGTGATAATTGATAAAGGCTCCCAATTCCTACTGAACATAAGGAAAATTGTCTTGACAATGATATGCATTAGGCTGTAAAATAGAATCCTAATGGACTTGGAGGAAGAGGGAATAATCTTGCATTAGGAAGTAGATGGTTTAGCTAGGTCTTTCACATGTCTAATTTAAATTACTTTGCTCAAGTAGGAACATGGAGAGCATGTACCACTCTCATTAGCATTAATTTCATTTTTCTGTTTAGACAACACTATTCCTAACAACTCCCTGTGGGAAGAAATGTCTTCTCCATTTTAGCCAGTCTTCCCATAGAGCCTGATCTAATGCCCATTGCAAGTAAAGCCTATCATTGATTCCAATGATCATTGAAGATAGGTTTTCATGAGCAAATGGAAATAAAAGCTCTGGTAACAATGCTCCTTCTAGTTTGATTAAGATGAGATTCAAAGCATTTACAACCAGGAACCATTTTCCTCACCTGCTGTCCAAGACAACCCCTCTATGACTGCAGCAATGGTAACTAAAGTCAGTATTTCCCAACTGGTACCAAACTAAGTATATGAGAGTCACAGTTAACTACCATAAATACTTTAGTATGTAACCATCTGAAGGGAAAACTCTAGAGCCGATATCTACCAGTGAAGTCCCCTAGCTGCTGGTTGGATTTATTGTATGTGGTGGTGGCATACAACCACAGCTGAGACACAGACCATCAAAGGTCTAATAAGTTTGACAAAATGGAGTTTTCTCCCCAGTAATAGAGTGAATCAAATGAGTGCTGTGCTAAATTTGTCACAACTGGCAGTCACAGTTTGCACATCTATAGCACCACTTTTCTCAAGTAGTTAATTTCTCTTGACGGCATATGTACTTCACCTAAAATGAATACTGAATGTTTATTCCCTAACTAAAAGCAACATCCTTTGCTAATTTCTTTTTAAGGTGTCTTATTTCTGTAATAAATTTATTCCAGTGGAGGACTGAGTTATTTTGGGGTTTTTATTGGAAACCAGTAATGATTTTCCTTCCACTCCGACCTTTTCTTTTTCACCAAAGGTCCACAGCATGTTCTTGGTTCCCTGTAGGTCAGGTTTCAAATACAATAGCTGTTCTGATTTGGACATGCAAATGGAAGGCATCTCCTTGTCAAAAGATTGAATGATCACAACTGCTGCTTTGTTTCCCCTTCGTTGTAGCAGACTTTCCATGTGGACAACTGGACATTGCAGGAGAAGGTATTCAATATTGTACCCAGAAATAAATGAACAAATAATGGAGTGAACAAATGTAATGGATTTAGCTTCTATGTCCTTCATGTAAGATCTGAAAACAGAAAATATCTTCTGCCCCTCATTTTATCCTTTTTCTACTTGGCAAATATTCTTGTGTGTCCAAAATTAAGTCTAAATTTTAAATTAACATGACTGGTTTATCTTATTTAATTGACATGTATCACTGTCATCATGGATGATAGCCAACATCAGGAGCACAAGACCACAAACTACTTCCATTGAGTAAGGTCTTAATAAATATCAGCTAGTGCTTTTGTTTTTCGTATGTCAGCCACAAAAAGTTACACATTTAAAAGGTAAAGAAATGGATAGATTGGAGGCTTTTCCTTTCATAAGAATTCTAGAGTAGGTTGAAATTTCTGGTTCACCTTCAAGAGAGTAGTTAGTCTAATTTCTGACATCAGTAGTCCATTCTGACATCAGAAGTGGTGAAAGATGTGTTGGGTCTTACAGATAAGTTTCCCAGTGGAGGATAAATCAGTGACATGGAATCTGGGCATATTCTAAGTGTTGTTTTTTTTTTTTAATTTAAATAAATGAATGAGACCTGGAACAGAGGTGGTAATAAACAACATGCAGGCCAAATCCTTTTTCAGCAATCTCTGCTTTAACACTAACGTCCATTTCACATGGAGCAATCAGAGACCAAGGAAAAGAGCAAACTTTTCTGTTCTGTTACTCACACAGCACTTTCTAATGAAACCCTGCATAACAAAACCTAACAACCCACAGCATGTCAGTCCATAAGTGAACATTTATGTACACTCTAAGAAATTTAGAATTTAGAATATGGAAACAGCTCCACCTGGTTTCACCAGCCAAAACACAGTGTTACTTTCCTATGTCTCTTGTGGGACTGCCTTCACTGTTTATATAGTCCTCAGGGCTCCCACATTGCATACCAATGTGTCATTGTCTCCTATCTTCAGGAGGCATGCACTTGAAAAGAAACCCACTACCTCCCATGTCCTGGGCTCTTTTCTAGGCAAACCTACCAACACTGACCTTCTGCTGGAGACTCAGAACTTTGATGAATTTCCTTTGACCCTCCTCCTTTGTTTATTTATTTAATTAATTAATTTTGAGATTTTGACCCACAAATCCCCATGGCTATGTCTACACTTGCACTTTTAAGTCGACTTAGTGTGTCTACACTTAAAATTAAAGTCGACTTAAAGGGGAATTTACAAAGTCGACCTAGAGCGTCTACACTGGACACTCTAGGGGCATGGGGGATCTTGGGCAGGTCCATGATGGCAGGGGGGGCACCCCTTGTGTGCAATGGGGCAAAGGAGGACAGGGACCCTGGCAGGGCATGTGGGCAGGGTGTGATGCTGTCTGGATTTAGGGAAGCATTTATGATATTATTTTCTATTCATATATCCTAAATGCTCTATAATCCATAGGAGCTATGTCATGGTTGGTATCAATAGAAAGGTAGTGATTTGCTGGGAATGATTATATAGTTTATGTCTAGGAATTCTATTTGGATTAGAAGTTAGTTTAGATAGGAATTTGTTGTTCTATCTGTACTTTAACTTGTGTGATTTTATGGATATGTCTGAGAGGGGCGGGTGTGTCAAACCATTGTGTTCTTAATGTTTAGGAATTTTCCAGCTACAATGGGCCCAGGGAGTAAAGAGATGAGCCATTAAGGACACAATGGGCCCATATCACCTGGCACATTCCTTAACATTAAGGAGACAATGGTTTGACTTAGGGCTACCCCACATCTACACTGGCTTAATTCAACTTTAAAAAGTCGAATTAAGCCTTAGGTCGAGTAAAAAGCAGGTTTAATAAAGTTGACTTAATTTTCATTAAGTCGACTTTATTTTCCTTAAGTTGACTTAAGCAAGCTGCTTAAGTTGACTTAAGGAAACTGTAGTGTAGACTCAGGGTAAATTAAGTCGACTTAAGCAAGCTTAAGTCGACTTAATTTACCAGTGTAGATGCAGCCCATATGTCCTGCTATTATAACATTATTCAGGCTTCTGTGACAGTGGAAGGCTGATTCACATATTATATTGATGGATGCTGTACAATGTTCCCTCTAAGGTTGGGTGGCTTGTGCGCAAAATTTTCAACCCATGTGCAAAACTTTTTCTGAATAAAATTTTTGTGCAAACTCACACGACAGAAATTATAGGCATTAATTGAAATTAAAGTGATTGTAAATAGAATTAATGAATTGGGTTTAATTAATTGAATTTGAATGAATTTTGAATTGAAATTTAATTTTTAGAAAGGTTTTTATTTAAAATTATTTTTTTTTAAGTTTTTTTTTTTTAAAAAGAGAAGGAAGGAAAGAAAGAAGAAGGAAGAGAAAGAAAAAAAGGAAGGAAGCAAAGAAAGAAAGAAAGAAGAGCACAGCCATCAGGCTTGGGAGAGCGGCAGGGACTGCTGTGGCAAAGCCGCAGCCCCGGAGCCCAGCCGCCGGGTTTGGGGGAGCGGCAGGGCCAACCCTTGCAGGGAGTGGGGCCCAGGGCCAGTTGGCCTAGGCAGGGCTCCCGCACCTGCATGCTGAAGGGGAATGTGGCGGGTGGCAGGCCCACTCTGCTCCCCAGGGAGCCAGCGCAGGCTGGAAGCGCAGGCTGCCGGCGGGGGGGGGGGGAGCCAACCCCAGCTGAGGCCACCCCGCTGCCCTGCCCGCATGGGTCAGGCTGGCCCCGTGCACCTGCTGTGTCCCTGGGCCTGCCTGCTCTGTCCTGGGGGTGGAGAGGGCCAGCGCATAGGCTGTGCTTAGCGCTCCCAGCCAGTCCCGCTGCCTTTGGCTTGGGGGAGCGGCGGGGGCTGCCACGGCAAAGCGCAGGGGTTCCTCATGCCCGCGCAGCTTAGAGGGAACATAGTTGCCATATAAGAAAGTAGAAAAACGGATAGGGAGATTCCTCCACTCAATGCTGTCCCTGCTTGTGGTTTCATTTCTGCTCCATCTCAATATGTTACTGCAAAAGAGGAGACGAGGGAAGCTGAATCAGTGATAGCGCTGAGGGAAAATGAATTTGTTTGAACCCTGCTGCTGAGAAAGCACTCCTGTGCATGATGGTTCAAGTCACACTGCTGGCTCTTGATAATTTATAAAAGAAGATTCCAGGATTGTTACTCTGAAGCCTATTATGTCTGTGAAGCGATGGAAACAGCTATAAGCATGGCTGAGAACTCTTTTTGTTTAGAATGTCACCAGGTTCAATCATTACTATGATTCATGGTCTGTTACCATCCAGTTTTTAAGCTCTCAGTCATTTTGACTTCATGAATTACACCTGTGTAACCTCATGGGCTTTCAGCTACAGTAAGGCATTTATCTATGCCACGCACTGTATCCTAGACCATTGTAAAATCTGAGGTAACTCAACCTGCCACCACCGTTAGTCTACAGATAATTTGTATGCAATAGTTTCATTGGTTGTATGAGAAAGATTGCACAGATGGTGGATTACCTGGCCCAGTGGCCACACTCATGATGACAAGAAATTTCAGCTAGCAGTACAGTAAATAATAAGAACTATTTTTGAGAAAACTACATTCTAGCTATTCTCTGCTTCCTCTTCATATGGAACTAGCCTGAGTCTACGGCCCAAGGTTTTCACAGTACACCCACACTCAGAAATATGGGCTCATTACACCTGCTATAACACCTTGCTATTCCGGGCATTTGAAGCACGTCCAGTCCGCATCTGTCTCATCCCATTCTGATATGAAACCCTTGTTTTCACCAGGCACAAACAGCCAAGTGCTGTTTTAAGCATACATTTCCTGACTTGGATCATTTCAGTCAAACCATAATAATAACACTAATATACAGGCTTCCCAGAACTGTGAAAGCTGTTCTCATTCCCTGCATGTTTGCTCTCTAGCCCCCGTCAAGATGTCTGCATGAAGAGACAGCTATCAGTGTCTATCATACAGAGCCAGTCTGCAGCACCTTGTTCTCCTGTGACACCACCCCCTCCCAGGATGATAAAGACAGTTAGGATCAAAACAGCTAAATGTCATGTTGCAGTGATGTTACAGGCCGAAAAGCTGCGAAGAGGCTGCTCTGTTGATGCAGAAGTTCTGGCTTCTGCCAATGCAATCATATATTTCTGTTCTTTTTCATCTATCATCTTCTCCTTTGATGCCTACTTAGGCTTGGTCTACATTAGGAAATTAGGTTGGTATAACTATGTGGCTCAGGGATTTGAAAAATCCACAACCCTGAGCGATGCAGTTAAACAGATCTGAACCCCAGTGTAGACAGAGTTCTGTAGACAGGAAAATTCTCTTGTCAATCTAGCTACTGCCTCTTGGGGAGGTGGGGTACCTATGTCAGTGGGAGGATCCCTCCTGTCAGCATCTTCACTGAAGCTCTACAGTGGTGTAACTGTAGTAGAACAGCTGTGCCAGTTGTGTTTCAATTGTAGACAAGCCCTTAGATACCCATCTGTTGGATTGAGCAGCTATAAGAGAGATTTAGTTTTAGGGGTTCCAGACATAGACTGGGCCGAATCTTGTTCCCATTAAAATAAATAATAAAACATCCTTTGATTTCAAAGTGCAGTTGGGCTTTTTATCATTTTGAGCTTATTTTATATCCCTGTAGTACAATTTTCTGACTTCTTCTTTCAGGGATACTGGGTAACTTTAGCTCAGCGACTATTACCTGGATTTCCCCCCCCCATTAATACAGTTGTGGATAAACATCAATGTTCCCAAAAGTAAGTAAACGAGAGAACTGACTACAATGTGGACAGCCCTGTGCAAGCTTCCCATGTACAACTCTGCAGGTAGACATTGCACCTGACCTGCAACATCATGGCTATTTCAGCTTTCAGATGCTCCTGACCTGAGATAGTCAATTATGTCAAATTATGGTGCAGACATTTTTCCACCAGCAGCAACCCCCCACATTTCCTTGTATATGTAACCTAAATAAGGGTCCAAACCACAGTCTCTGAAAATGAGTGTGGAAACCAAATGTGTAAAAATAAGCAACAGAGAGTATGAAAGGGCTGTCTCTGCTGTCCCCTCCCATTAACAACTTTCAATCTGTTTGATTCTTTCTCCTAGCAAACACTTGAGTCTTTTGCACACCCTTGAACTCACTGCAAGATTTTTTTTTCTCTCCCCTTCCCTTTCCCTTTCCCCCTCCCCCCATTAGCCTGTATGCCCCAGGTTGATTGGCTGACTTTGGGCTTAATTGCTATCAGGTGACTATTCACCTCAGGCATGAACCAAGTACTCAATGAAAAGGAACCTGCTAAGAGTACTTGCCTAATGACCCAGTCTTTGCTAATTACTCACATGTGCAAACAAAGCATTTCATTTGTCCAATGACAGTGCTGAGCAGTGCAGAAACATATATTTGGGGGAAGACGCAAAGCAGAGCAAATGGTGTGTCTAAGGTGCTGCTAAATACCAGGCCCTTTAAGGTTAGCACTTCAAGAAGAGGGTTGGTTGTAGTGGTTACTTCCTTCTTATAAAAAAGAGTATGCCAAATTCATGCTAATTAGATTATTATGGGAACAGATAACAGCCAGACTGCCTAGAGAAGAAGCAGGCAGGGTCTTTTAGCTCTGCAGCATAAGCAATGATCTTTGCCTGGAACACAGTGAGACTCTCAGGAGAGAAGGGAGCGTAAATTCCCCAAAAGTCATGAAAACTCTGGCAAGCCAGAATTGCACTGCTTTTTTAGAGAAGGGGACTACAGAGAGAACCTAAGTTATGTATACCTAGTAATAACATGAGGCTTTAGGCTTGAATTTTTAGTATTATGAATTTGAAAGTTAACTGGGGAGAAGTCACAATTCCTCTACATACCCTCCCAGACTGGAAAACTGAACCAGTCCTGTTGTTTTAGTCTCTGAATGCAGCTGAGTATCAGCCCACTGAAGAGCTTTGTAGAGAACAAAGAAGCAATTCCCTCTCTCACTAGAAGTTAGGATCTAAGTAGATCTGGAGTGATTTATAAGGATGAATGTAGCAGAGAGGTTGCCTATTTTCCTAATTTAAGTTTGAAGATAGAGAATGTTTTTTTTATTCTCATGAAGTTTCTCATTATTTTTAAGTGTTAGAAGAAAGAGGCTGCAAAAGACAGAACCATTTAATATAGGATCTCTGTAATTACTAGTTAATGGAATGCAGACTTTTGCTAAAAGGAACAAAAAGTTTGGCTAGAGTCTTAGAAAGAGGAGGAGCCTTTTCCTCTAGCTTTCTCTGAGCTATGCACTGCAAATCATCTGAGAAACAGAGACTGATAACATTGCCCCATAGAGCTTTGGAAGGGTACAAATATAACAGAAATAGCAGCAGAATTAGTTGATGGGCATGGCAGCTGGGCAACCATCTGTTTAGTGCTAGGAATGTAGGACAGGTCAGTTGATAGTTTTCTTTAATTCTTTTAGGGTGGGTTTAGTGCTAGTGAAAGTTACTAGCCTGTAGGGGTAGAGAGTAAAGGGCTAGAATGCACTTATGGGCACTTACTCACATAAGCAGTCCTAATGATTTTCAATGGCTGAGGCAATGCATACTTCCTCCAACCAGTGAGCTGAAATGCCTTCTCCTCGACCTTGAGCAGGCATCATTAGTGCTGAAAGAGTCTCTCTCCCTCTCTCCATGCCTGTTCAGCCCTTGGTTCCTCTCTTTGGTGATTATTCTATGGACCATGATGTTAATCAGTGCCAATTGTCAGGGAATTTTCTAGTGGGGAGGTTCTACTGCTTGATGCAGTCGTGGTTTTTCTTTAACTTTCACTTACAGGTTTTTTAAAATTCTTTTAAGCAAAATAAATAATTGAAATAATTTATGCATGAATCAAATCCATTGCTTTTCTCAGACCTTGGCGAGGCTTCTTTAGAGAAGTGAGTTGAACTTCTGGCTTAGGTCATGAATGAAAAGGAGAGACTCTCAGTTAAGCCAGCCATTAGTGCACATCACAAAACTGTGAGACAATTTGGCATCAACTACTCAGGAGTGAATGTTCAAGGGAGTCCCAGGACTGCAGTTCCAAGGGATGCTTGAGATCATGCCTGATGTGCAGTGGTCAAAGGGGTGGGGGTGGTTTCCATCGACTTGGGGGGGCTTGAGCAGGTCCTAGCAAAAGAGAGTGAGGCTGAGGAGGGAAGAAAAGAATAACTGGAGTGCCATAGATGAGAAATGAAGAGTACAGGGTAGTGCAAGAGAAAAGTTCACAGAGCTCTTCTCCAAGCTAGTTTTGGTTCAGGCCATTATTATGAGCTCCACATGTGCATGAACACTAAACACTTTTTAAAAAATTTTTAAACCGAATTTTAAAAAAAAGTCTAGGAGAGCATCTTCTCTAAATTTTAACATTACAGTGCCCTTAGGGGAGAATAAGGAAGAGCATTATTCATAAACATGAGTGAGCATTATAAACATTTCAATGGAGCAGCAAGAGACACCTATCATACGTCAGTGACGCAAGCTCCATCTGTCTGCTCATTTTTAATGCAGCCTGCCCTATTTATCTAACTGTGAAGCAGAGATGGGAAGATGGAAGGAATCTTAAAGCAATTCTAAAATGTAAAGTACACCAGAACTTTTTTTCTTAAAACAAACAAAACCCCTCTAATGGCTCCTGAAGCAGAAGTTCTGAATGACCCAATGGGACTTTTAATGGGACTCTTTCTCCTCTGAATGCTTTAAAATGGTTTGCCAGCCGAGTCCTATTGTATTATGTAAAAGGTAGCCCCTTGTTCTCAAGCTTCTGGCATGCTGCTTATTGATGTGATAAGGTCTGACTCACCCTGAAAGTTCCCTTTGGCATTCTCCCAGGCAGGACTACTTTTTTACTCCCAGCACAAGCCTTATCTTCCTAGTCACATGCTCTGTCTTTCTGTTTCCAGGATACTCTGTGTCCCAGGAGTCTTTTCCTTCCCTGTCTGCTTCAAGTACTTCATCCTGCTTATTCACAGAAACCAAGTCTCACCTTGACTCCCTACTTCAGGCACTCTCTTTCTCTGTTCTTTGTGTTTTTCCCTCTCCTTGACAGGCAGTCAGGCACCAGACTGACCCCTGGTTTTCTATCTTGCAACTTCTTTTCTCCTATGTTTATACTTTTCTGGTACAACACATGTAATAATAAATCAAATGCCCCCAAAGAAAGGTGCAATCCAAATCTGAAGTTTGAAAGCTGGAAAAGAGCTGAAAGCATGGGTAGATTTTAAAGCTTCTCCTGGGGATGGCAAGCTTCCTTCACTTTCTTAATGCAACCTGGTCTCCACTCCCCTCCCAGCATGAGAGGCAACTGCCTATGTGCCCCTCCAAAGGCAGGAAGTGGGTCAGTGTAGGATTGGGGCTGCTGTAGGATGACACACTCACTAGCCTGTTCCTCCCTCCCTGGCTGCCTGGGACAGTGTCAGACCCAAGTGTTGGGGGCTACATTAAACAGACCCTCCATCAGGAAGCTTGGGAGAGTCACAGAAAGTTTGGGCAGGCTGAGGGGGGTGTGCATACCGTAACAGTGGGAGGAGGACTCCCATAAAATCCCAGTCTCCTGTGATCCAGTAGGAGTGCATATGAATGAAAGGTTAATTGTGGAAACATTTAGCACTTCTAAAGCACTTGCCTGATGACTTCAAGGCATCTAAGCAAAAACAAAGAAGTAAGCTACACAATACTTTTCTGAGACAGACAAGTATTATCCCTGTTTTTGAATGTGTTAGTCTAATTCAGCAAAACAAAAGGGGAGTCTTGTGGTGCTTTAAAGACTAACAAACATAAATTTGTTAGTCTTTAAAATGCCTCAAGATTCCTCTTCTGTTTTTCAACTAGGCAGTGAAATTGAAACTTGAGACTGGACTGGAGAAGACTCCTCTTTTGTTTTGCTAAGAAGGCTGGTGTCAGTCTTACACTGCCTTAGGTCATGGCATGCTGAGCTTTATGTGCTCCATGCAGGTAGACTTCCAGGAGGTTGAGGGAACCAGGTTGCATGGAGCATAAAAGCTTTTGTCTTCCCAGCATGGAGGGCAGGTGGCAAGGAAAGAGTTGGGGCCACCACAGCCAGTCAGGAAGGCCTTGCCTCCCTGTGCCTTCAATAAACTCCACCCATGGTTGAAAGTAAAAACAATCTGCTAAAGTTGCATAATTCCTTGACTGGCCTTAGAACTTTCTCTATTGACACACAGCCAATTCCAAAAATTCCAGTCTTGGTTCTGGAGAAAAGAACTAACTCTTTAGATTATAAAGACAAATCAGGACAAAACACAATATGTACCACTAAAGTTTTCAGCTTCTTGTGAGATTCTCCTTCACAGCCTCATTATTTCCTGCCAAGACCATTCCAGTCCCTGAACCTTGTTGATCTCCTGAGTTCCAAACATCGAATGCTTCATATTCTGCATGCAAATAGATATTCAGCCAGTGATTCTGATTGGTTGCAGCCCTCTTTCAAGACTTCTTTTGCAGTTCATAAAAGGTTTCTTACACTATCCAATTTGACAAAAAAAAAAATTCTTGTTCAGTAATGGTTATGGTATACAAATTATAATTTGAGGAAAAGAATTAAAACCTAAACCATTTAGGTTATGGTACCCATACCTAGCTAACAGATAATCTTCAAAATGTGTATTTTCCCTACTTTAAAGGCAAAATCTTATACCTACAAAGTAATAAGGATGGAACTGGTGGGGGATTTCTATAAACATTACATAGATAATTATGTTTTTCTATATGATTTTGAAATATCCTAGGGAATCATACAGAGGACTGTGATGCTCCCCTCCCAGAATCTGGTTCGGTGTGCCACTCTACCTCCACTATTGCCTACTCCAAGACCCTGATTCACCCTTCTTTGCAAGTGGACCCCCATTCTTGGGTCAGTCCACACTAGCCTCCTGCGTGTAATCGGTCCAGGCAGTGGGTGTGCGCTCTACAGCCACTCGGGATGGTTTGTCAGCGTGTACATCCAGCCCCCAAATACCATACCAGGAACTTCCATCCTACAGGAATCTGAACCCTTTCCCAATCACTGTAGACTCCAGTTCATACATTTATCAAAGAAATGAGAATGCCTCAGCCTTGCTCTCTCTCACCCTCTAAAGTTCACAGAGCTTTAGATAAAACAAACACTAGTTTAATGATTAGAACATGATTTTAAGTGAGTATATAGCAAATCAATGCACAATCATTTAATAAAGTGGTCAGGAGTTATCAGAAGCAAACAAAAGGTATAAAATGCGTCCTACCCTAATATCAATGTTTAGTCTCACTCTCTAGCTTATTCTCCTCATTCTTACCTACAAGACTGGCTGCTGGTGGTGTTCATCCAGTCTTGGCGCTCCTGGCCCTATAGATAGGTTCAGTCTCCTGGAGTTGTTTTCAAGATGGAGCTTCTCTGGCCAGAACACCCCCTAACAGTCCAAAGTGTCTGTATTTGTTTCCAATCCCCTCTCAACCCCTTCTCTTCCTGGGCAAGGTGATTTTCTTTGTTTCACCTGAGCCAGGGAGCTCAATTTGCCTTGTCTTTGCCATGTATCTCTGCAGCCTCTGTGCTGAGAGAGAGCCCTGAGTTATGTAAAATACCTGGAAACATGCTTCACATCTGTACACATACACGATCCTGCATGAAACATGACACCATAACAATAATGTAGAGTATATTAAAATTACATGCATTCATAAAGGATCCCCTTGCATGGCATAATTGTCATTAAACCATACAATTACATTGCAAAAGTGAACAGAAAAGTTATATAGTTCATAGTCTAGTGGGATGTATGGATGTGCATCCCATGAGAAGCACTACAATCTATATTACATTATTAGGACATTAAAATAAAGCCCAAAGTAATAATTTTCTGTTAAATCCTTCAAGACTGTTCTATTAAAACAAGTCAAAGAAAAACTATTATACAGTGCTTTCTATTGGTGGTAAGAAATGGCTTTTAGTCTTCTGTTGCTTTCACTCTAGCTGCAGACATACCGTATATGGCACTTCTATAGCACATGACTTTATTCACTGTGAATATTTTGTCTGAATATTTAGAACTTTGGAGATTTTTATCTCCTTCACTCTGATAAACTCCAAACAAGGACCTTTCTGCCTCGGACCATACTAGACCTACTTCTTCAGCCTTCTGCTTTTCTAGCAAAGGAAACTTGATATACAGCATTCCTCTCTTTTTAGGGGGACTTAACAACTTCCTGTTTCCCTGGGAGGCTTTCGTTTTAAAGGGACAGCCATTTATCTGCATCATCTCTCATTGAATTGAATTGGCAGGCATCTTTCTGTTTAAAACAAAACAAAACACAGTGAAGAGGATATCTTTAGGGAGATGCCAAAGACATCTAAACTGCACCTCACATTCTCAGAGGATATTTTGACCCATTAAGCAAACCTATTTCCTCCTTGATTAACTCAATAATGAAAGGATGGAATCCTGCCCTCATGAATTAGCTGCTGTGTGAACTGAAGAAAGGCAAGTATTTTAGTGTAGTCTCAAGCCTTTTATTAATGAGTAAATGCAGAAGATGTCAAAATTACATCAAACAATATAAATTCTGTGCCAAAAACAATGTAATTTAGATCAGCTGGCTCCCTTTCTGCAGCTTACACAAATTCTGTGTTGTGTTAGCTTGGCAGGGGGTAATATTTTAAAAAGCCATTACTGCTAAATCAATGCTATTGAAACAAGATCGGTCCTTTCCAAAGTGTTAATAACTCATCAAAGCACATTAAGAGGTGGCTGGTTTAAGAGATTGTTGAATGTGAAATTAAAGTTTGATTCTTTATTGGTCTAATTCTGCAGTCTTTATGTCTAAGAGAGATGAATTGCAAAGAACATTTTGCTTGCTTACTGTATTGTTTACTGCAGGTTTCAAGCATCTGTGATCAAATAGGAAGGATGGTGGGGAAAAGAACTTAGAACGTTAAAAGCTTTGCCAAATGTCCTAACTCTGTCTTTTGTCCTCCTTCCTGTTCTGTGAGGTGTCTGTCAGAATCCATAATATTTTTCAGAATGTTGGAATCATAGGGCTAGATCTTATTTTTGTGGTATGATGTTGGGCCACACTAGCAAGTAGGGACCAACAGAAAATTAATTCTCCCACTGCATTGGTTTGGCTTTACTGGCTGGCACATTGCCCATTTCACTTCTCCACCTGTTTGCTCCGGTTATGAGATGCAGAAGGCAGACAACTTCCACTAATGCCTGTACATTTGAACGAAGATCTGGGTAACCTGGGCAGAGATATATGCGGTGATCTTACTTTTCTACACTGGCGTGTAGGCCAAGACACAATCTAACCTGTCACTGGGGGTGGGCAGAATGGGCTATATCAGAAAAGAAGCAGAGCAAACCCAGAACCAAACACAAATCTTTAATGGGGTTTGATTAATATTTTGCTCAACCAGAATTTGAATTTTAAATATTGTCCCTTCTTGAGTACATGGAAAGTGCATACTAATTATCTAATAATAATTTACAAAAAATAAACTAATAAATAAATCTTGGAACTTTGAGGCCAGAACTTTAGCACCTGGCTTCGTCTTTGCAGAAAGGATTTGTGACTTCAGAGTCAGAGAAAAATATGAAAGAAGACGGGTCATGAGAGCCAGTTTCTGCCCACACACATCATGTATTCACCCACCCAGATGGTGGACACAGTGATGAAGCAACTACTCCCAGAAAGTGGGAAAGTAGGCAGTGTTCCCATTATGAATGGAAAGATATCTAGCTACTTTATCTGATCATGCTCTGAAGTCCATGTTCTCAAAGGGGTCTTTGAAATCATTCATTTCCACAGCTGCAGTCACACTTCACGGATCACAATGGTTTTGCCAGCCATGAGCTGGTGTCTCCAGCAGTCAGCCCTTTGTACCATTAGATTGGTCACTATGGCTATGTCTACACTTACAAAAGCTAGTTCGAATTAGTTAATTCGAACTAACTAATTTGAACTAATTTTAGTTAGTTCGAATTAAGTTAATTCAAACTAGCATGTCCCCACTAGAATAGTAGTTCAAACTAGCCGTGTCCATGCAGGGCACTTGCTTAGTTTGAATTAGTCAGTTGCATGAAGGTCAATTTGCTGATTAGTTCAAACTAAGTAGTTAGTTTGAACTAATATGGCCACATTGACTTAATTCGAACTAACTATTTCAAATTAAGGGTTAGTTCGAACTAAGCAATCGAATGTATTAGTTTGAGTTAAGGAAGTCCTTAATTTGAACTAATGAAAGCCTAGTGTGGCCAAGGCTTAAGTTGCTTCGAATTAAGCTTCCTTAATTCAAACTAACTTGCAAGTGTAGACATAGCCTATAAGAGTTTTGTTACTTCCTGAGGTGCTTTTACAATACCAATGGGGATGACATTACCATCAACCAGGTTATTCAGACTATCTACCTACAAAGGGGAGGAAAGGGACCTCGATGACTGAAGTGCATCAAAGAAAATGACAGCATACATCTAGTGCTGGCTCAGAGAAGCTTCATGTACTTAGGGATCATTGTCGCCCCTGAATATGTGAATAAAAATATTATACTGTAGTTGATGTGAATCTTAGCTATAAACATACCAGGAGGTCCTTTTTCTTTCCTGGACAAGGGAGAGAGGCAAATCAATGTAAGAAGGGACTAAGGTATATGATGTCCTGAATTTACCTTTTTTCCAACTGTATTTTCTTGGCTCTGGTGTCCGCTGTAAAGTAAATGATTATAGAGTTAAGTACCCTATTCTTTTCAGACTACTGAATACTAAATACGTATCAATTAGCATGCAAATGGCTTTAATCTGATTGCAGCCTTTGTCACACAGCTCCAAAATTTGCAAGATGAAAGTTCCAAAAGGTCAACAATAGGCTGTATTATTGCTAAAGGAATTTGTGACTTCTGAGGGGGGTGTGTGTCTTCAGTTTGTTCAAGATCTTCACATGTTCCAAGCATCTTTATTTCTCATGTAATTCTGAACAGACTTGTGTCCTCTATTAATGATTTGAGATTGCCAGATTAAAGAGCATTTAGAGGTTTGGAGTGGGCTAAAGGAAAGGAGGCCCTCCGAATTTCTTCATGAGATCTCAACAATGCAAATTTGGGTTCAAAAATGAAAATGATGTAGGTGGTCTGTAGTTAGTTTCTAATAGACATTTGTCTGCATTGCAGAAATAGAGCATAATTTAGCAATGCCTGCTGAGAAGAGAAGAGAGTCAACAGTGGAATAGCAAGAAGTACTGTATTCTGGGAGTGAAATGCATAATTGTATGGAATTTCAGAGCTAGAATAACAGGAGGTCTTGCGGATAGAACAGAGGTGCACAGTAGAACTGTGTAGGAAAATTTTCTTGCTATCATTCTCAAATGTCATTGACATCACTAAAATTAATTCAACAATAAAAATATAAAATAGTAGAATGAGATAAAAGCTGCTTTCTGTCAGAATAAAGATCATCAGTAAAATGTCACTAAGGTCCTGAGAAACCCTTTGCTGAAGCTATTTGTATTGTCAGCTCTTTTCACAAAAGTCCTGGGGCTGCAAACTTGGAGGCAATCCAACTTCAGTGCTCTGGGATTTACCTTTGCAAACTAAAGTTATCTGGCAAAAATCAAACTATTGAAATGCCTGGATCTGACACCCTGGGCAAAACATATCTCTCCGGCCTTCTGCTTGGAGACGTGCATGGAAGCAAATGCTGAGAGTGGATGTCCAGACTTGGAGTTAGCACCCACAGTGGCCCAACCTTGAGCCACAAACTGCCAGCAACAAAATGGCTCACACACACAGCAGCAACCAGGTGCACATCTGATGTCTCTCCTTCACCTTTTCTTTGCTGACTCAGGAATTAGCTGCTTCAATTCACACAGCCAGCTTAGCCTGTAAAGGGAACACAGCAAGGACTCTCCATCTTGCTCAGCTGAATGGCTCGTGCTTTTCCTTGTTGCACTCCTGGGGCACTTCGTCATTTTTCAGTTTGCTGAGTGAAGATATAAGTAATACATACATCCCAGGCTTGCTGTAGCTCAAGGTTATTTATGTAGTAACACTTTCCTTTATTATATGGTGAAATATTCTAAATGAATACATACTTCATGCATAAAACTGTCCACCCCACTCAAACACGCTACGTACAGAATGGAGTGACAACGAGGGGAAAACAACATGTTGTTTTAGGTACATTCCATATTCTCATGGCCCAGGGTTAGTGGGATTTGAAGGCTCATTTCTGATTCAGTGGTACAGCAACAGAGCCACCTCTTTAATCAAAACAACCCCTGGGTATTAAAGCCTGCTAAGACAATATTTCCTGGAGACCTGGGTTTGAATCCTAGTGGCTTAACGGTAAGAATTATGGGAATTTGGTACATTAAAAAATAACTGATGTCTCATTCTGGTTTCCAGAAGACATTTGATCACACTGAAGAAGTACACAATTTAACCCGATAGGTAAGACTGCAGGACTAGGAAGATGCAGGTGCTGTAATCTAGGGCTGGAGCATGTTGGCTTAGCTATGTGGGGACCACAGGAGTGGAGGAACAGAGAGATAGCAGAGATGTATGGAAGCAGAGGACTGGAACAGCTAGGCAGAGAACGTTACAGCTCAGGACTGAGATTAAATTGTCATAGCTCTATGATGTTGTCCTGCCTAAGCTGCCATAAATTCATTCTGGATGAAAATGCATGAAATTCTGTTCAAGTCAACAGAATAGTATCCATTTATATTATCACTGCAACTGGTCCACTATATCTGATGCTAGCAAAGTACAAAAGAAGAAACACAATACACAAAAACGATGAGGGGCTTAGGGATCTTCCAGCTATGAACTATTTAGGTGTAAGATATCTTCAAGAAGTCTAGCAAAATAGCGTTATCAGCTGATATTCATATCACTAAGGTATCTTTGAACAGGTCAGAGGAACATCCTTTTCCCAAAATGACTAGCAGAAATTAGTTGGAGAAAAGGTCCCTTTCTTTGTTTTGTTGTCAGATCGCACTGCTAATTCCATTGCCTTCTGCCTCTGGCTATGTGCTGTGCATTACAGCAACAACACATCTCCTATTTAAAGCATATGATGGGTAGGATTTAGACTGAATAGACATGAAGTGTTATGCTATGCAGTTAGACTAAGAACATGTGTATTCAGTTGCATCTTGAAGGCTAAACTACCTGTAGGATTTGTAAAGAGGTGAAAATAGCAAGCCAGATTTATAGGACATGGGTGTGCATTTTACACATTTCTTTGCGTGAGGGGCCTTGCAGAGCCAGAAAAGGGGTTTGCCTGAAGGAAGCAGGTCAGTGATACCAACATGTACCTGGGAGGATTCCATCTCGGTGAGACAGCTTGAAAGTCTGCCAGAGAGTCTCAAAATTAGAATATTCTCTGAGTCAGTTCATACCCTGGCTAATATGGTGCCTAATTCTCTCAGGCTAAAGTCCCATCTATTTTGTGTTGGCTGGCTCTGGGTTCCACAACGAACGAGTTATCTACTGCAGCCCAACTCCAGAGCAACCTTCATGGGTAGTCAGTAGTGAAGGCTTGGGAAGGCACTGCCTCCCCTGAGAGCCTGAGGCCACTGCGAACCACGGGGCCATGGCCCCACCCTTCCCTGCTCTTCCTGTCTCCCTCCACTGCTGGCCTGCAGCCATGGTGGCCCTGCCTTTCCCTGTCCTTCTGTGAAAGGCCTGCAGGGAAGGCCCTGCAGTGGCTGCGGTGAGGAGGCAGGACTGGGGTGGAATGGGGGCAGGGCATGGAGAGAGACCTGGGATAGGACCTCGGGCAGCTGGACCTCAGAAGCTCCACCGACCGCCCATGGCAACCTTCCAAAAATGTAAGGCCCACAGCCTCTGTTCCACTGACTCATTCTGTAGCGTGAACATTTGGTACTGCCTCTTTCAGATGACTGGAAGAGCTGGGGCAGTGACAGTTTACTACGCTGAGATAGCTGTGAGCCATGATAACACAACTGTACCATTGTCAGGCAAGAGAATAGAAAAGGAAGGAAGAAAAACCATTGAACTCCAATCTGGATGGCTGTCCTTATGCTGACAGACGGCACTTTAGCAGTTACTTTTGTTACAGATATAGAGACTTCTGTCTCTTTACCTAGCCAGCAGAATAGGATGCAGTAGTATTCCCCAAAGCTCCTCCAAATCTGAAGCAATAATCTAGGAAAATTGCACTTCCCAAGGTTCTGTATAGCTTTTAAAAATTGCTGCTTCTTCCATTGTGATGTTTCATTGTCAGCCCTCTGCCTCCCCCCACTGTCTCAAACTGTTCAAATTCACCTGAGTCTCTAGCATCTTCCCTGGTCCCTGTTGTTAAGATTATGTCTGTGTATGCCTCCTCTTAACCATCATGGTGTCAAATGGCAATCAGCCATCCCAAACTGATGTCACTGCTATATGGCTACCTTACCTAACACTCCCATTACCGTCTTTGCAATTGCTATATTTGCAAATATAACAGTTTGAAGGAGCTTTGACCGCCCTACCAGGTTTCTAGAGAAATACTCTCCATTATTCTTATAATTTATTATTTACAGTATGGTAGTATCTCGATGTCCAAACCAAGATTGGTATCCCATTGTGATAAGTACTGAAAAAAAAAAAAACATATGAGGCAGTCTCTGCCTGGAATAACTTACAATCTCAATAGACAAGAGACACATATTTGGGGAAAGATAGCATTAGAATTTTTTATCCTCATTTTATAGGTGGGGAATTGTGGCATGGAGAGTGAGTGGCTAAAATCATACAGTATGTCTGTGGCAGAGCTAGGAAGTGAACACAGATCCCAGCCCTCTGCCTTAGCCATGAAATCATTATTTCTCCCTGTGGTCAGTTCTTCCTCCCAAGGAGTTGTTTCCATGTGTATCACTCACAAAGGGCATTGCCATACAAGTTTAGCAGATTACCCATAGATTATGGTGGTAACACACACTGTTCAACTATATAGATTGCATCTCCTTTACCATGAAATCACCTTCCCAACATGTGGCAGAGAAACACCCTGATACCCCAACACATGAGACCAGAAAGACTTTGAAACCATCTGTTGGAAAATTGCCCCTGTTACGAGCATGGGCATGTAAAGCATAAACCCTCACAGCAACAGCTACCTTTCATCCAATTTATTTTGTGGAGTGTTGCCACCATGCCATCTTTCTTTTGAAATATCAAGTAACAATATCAACAGATTGCACTAATCAAGCCAGCATCTGTAACACCTGCTTAGCTTGCATCCAGTATGGTGCAATGCAAAATGAGGCAGGCTTGACAGATGTACTGTCACAGAATGAAAGAGGCTGTTTCACACTGGGACAAACTTAGGAAAGGTGAGGGGGGGGGGGGAAGAGATTGTTTATATCACACAGGCATTTTCCCTTCCCCTTTTTTTCTGTGAAATTCACATCACCCATGCAGAAACTTTGCATGGAGGACCTTTGTGGGGGAAGGCAAGAAGGGTGAATGATATCCATCCCCATGATCTTTGCAGACCCAAGGCTCGCAACACCCGTGTAGCTGGTCTGCTGTCACCGACCACTCCTGCCCATACATCATAGTATTACTGTGGGGTTGCTGAACCTATCAATCACTGGTTTTATGTCCGGCATTCTGTGTAACTGGGGAATGTGCCCCGAATGTACCCTGCCTGCTCCGGATCCCCTGTGGAGAGAACTGCTGTTGCGCCGGTCTCCTTAGCATGCAGGGAATTGCAGATATTTGTGCAGGCTCCCTGCAGTCTGTTGCTGCCACTGCCCCACAGTTCTGCTGCAGTATTATATTACAGGATTGCACCCAGATATGTTTGTGTTTGGGGAAAGGCTCTTATGCCTCACAACCCAGCCTCTGCTTTATCCAGCTGTGAAGTCAGAAGCAGGGGCTTTACAAAATGCTGGCTCTCCTGCCTCAGAACTGATAGCTGTGCAATAAAGCAGCAAACCGCCACTGCACAATCAGACAAGGGAAGGGCAAAGGAGAGAAAAGACTAGGTTTGGAAAACAAACGTATTGGCTCCGTAGCACAGGGGGGGGCATTGTAATGATAGGAATAGAGGTGATCTTGGCTGATAGCTTGGGAGTCTCACAAGTATGAAACAAGCAGTTGAGAAACTTCAAAGTGTTTGCCGTTTGGGACTGGTTCAGAAGCATCCTGAAATTCTGATACTCCTCTGAGCGAGCCATAACCCTTGAGTCTTCAAATCTAGTTCCTGAAATTGTAAACACTTAATTATAATGATTAATTATTGCCTTTATTGGGAGGGTCTCTATAAGGCCCTTAGCTGAAACTCATTTAGGAAGATATGCAAATTGCCAGTGTGCCTCTTTAGAAATCATGTTTAACTACTTCCTTCACTCTCTGAGTATATATATTAACAGCAAGAACAACATATAGTAATAATCAAAACTACAGGAAAAATTAACAAACTGAAACCCATTGAGTCTCAAACATGCTTTCTTTCATAATGAGATATTTTGAGAGAAGACACTTTGTTTCTAAAATTTAACAAGATTCAACCTTCATGTTTCCTAACTTATGGTTGAACTTTATTTAAAACTGAAATGGAAATTTCTGTGATTCACAGATTCCAAGGCAATAATCAATATGATCACCTAGTCTGACCTCCTGTATAACATAGAACTTAGAAGTTACCAAAATAACCCCTACAGCAGATCTTTTAGAATAACCACCAGTCTTGATTTAAAAATTGTCAGTGATGGAGACTCCCCTAGGACTCTTGATAGACTGTTCCATCGGTTCATTACCCCTCACTGTTAAAAAAAAAAAATGTACCTTATCTCCTGGCTGATTTTGTCTATCTTCATCTTCCAGATGTTGAATTGTATTATATCTTTCTCTGTTAGATTGAGGAGTCCATTACTGAAGAGCCCAGGATACCAAGGTAGGATTTGGGGAATAATATATGATTGACATATATACCTAGGTACTCCTGACTAAGCCCTTGTGTGACAAGGTATACAGATCCCACGCTGATAAGAAAGGGCCAGATAGGCCCTGTGTGAAGGGCTAGCCCTTCCGCTCGGGCTCTGTCGATCATGTGGGGTAGGAAGGGGCCTTTAAAAGAAGGCAGCTGCAGTCAGTGTGAGAAGGGAGAAATTTCCCTTAGCCTAGGGTTACCAATCTCCTAGGGTTGTCCTGGAGTCTCCACAAATTAAAGATTATGGCTATGTCTACACTAGAAAAAGTTAGGTCAACTTTGTTAAGTCGACTTAATAAGGTCGACTTTCAACTTAAAGTTGACCTTATTAAGTCGACTTAACAAAGTGATTTCCATGGACATGGACTTAGTCCACTTTGTTAAGTCGACCTAATTGCCCTCAAGCATCCACAACGTGCTTATTGACCTAAAGGAGGGTTAGGTCGACCTAAGGAGGGTTACGTCGACCTAATCGGCAGGTCTTACTAAGCCGACCTAAGCTTTCATTAGGTAGACTTAAGGGTTTTCTTAAGTCAACCTAATGAAAGTCTGGTGTGGACAGGGACTAAGTTAGGTCGACTTAAGCCTCCTTAAATCAACCTAACTTGCAAGTGTAGACAGCCTATGTCATGTAATAAAATTACCAGGAACGCATCCAACCAAAACTGGCAACCGTACTGAAGTCATAGGGGAAACTCCCATCCAGAAGACTTCCATCCCGACACAGACAGCCCACCAGACTCCCCAGGATAAGCCTGACAGAGTGACCCCGATTCAGTAGCCCAACCAGAGTGACTATTCAAAAACCATTACACAGAGGCTGTACTTCTTGGCTTTTGCCTCCTTTGAGGGGCATTAGGAAGACATTATTTTCGGGTATAGTGTGGCATTTAATTTCCCTTTTGATCCTCCATCAGAAGAAACTTAAGGCCCACAAAGGGCAGGACCTCCTTGCAAGCAGTAAGAAACTGCTGCCTGTGCATTAACATAGTGTAGATAGCTAGGTGTGGATAGGGTCTCTGACCATCTGGGAGAAAAACCGAAGGGGAATCTTACAGTCTGATTTAGCCAAGCCATTAGACATCTGCTTATTTTAAATGTGTGGGTAGTCATTAGGCAGGTGATGAATCAGAACCTACCCGAGGAAACAACTTGTAACTGAAATAGCAGAGCTGCAGGGTCAGACTGATGGAATAGAGTGATTGCAAATTCATATGGATACCATTTATTTTTGTTTAGAAGCAGCAGTCATTAACTAGACACCTTCACCATAGGAGCCAATGAGTATAGTAATTAAAAATAAATAGAACTCTTGGCTTCTTAACACAGAGATATGGTATTTGTGCAATGTTGGAATTTCCCTCTCAGTCATGTCAGATATGAGCATCAGCTCTGAAATGGGCTCCCGGGTCAAAGAAACTGTTTTTCTTGATTAACATCACTTCATTATTCTAGCTTTATATGTTGCCCATATGGCTATGACTCCTGTCCTGCTCAAGAGACTTTTACAAATACTTTTCTAATAGGAAAATGAGAGCAATACTAAAAGGGTCCTGCCTCTTTTGTTTCTTCCGTTCCCTAGGCTGTGTAACTTTCTAAGCATGATACCTCAATACAAAGAAATGCAGTCCAGAGTATGTCACGAATCCCAAAAGGCAAGCCAAGCATGGTGCTTGACTTTCATCTCTTGTTCACCTTCAGCAATAATTTTGATGCCTTAAATAGCTCGCATTCTGTGAATTTGATGATGCGTGATATGGAAAATGAGAGAGAGAGAGGGAAAGGATGAGAAGCAATAATAAAGCAGCTCAAAACTGTGAAAACTACTACAAAGCCCCATTGAGGTGGTTGTGGCTCCTGAATAAAATTATTCAAAAATAAAAGGGGGGGGCACAGTGGTCAATTTCTTGGGGTTTTTTGGGGATTTTTTAAGTTTGAAAGTTCTTTGCTTTCACTGTTTGTCTCTCTCAATATTTGCTTTAGTTATTATTTACTGAAAGGTTGAATCATATTTACAAATCAAAATGACCTCGGCTTCTGTAAGCTTCACGCTGCAGGGCACTGGCCTGTGCTTGAAGGTACTGAATCACCTCATTCCCCACAGACTTCAGTGGACATGGAATGCCCTCTGCACCATGACAGTGTGGGACTGAGCCTCATATAGCATAAAAGGAAGATTGCAAGGGTACTGGATGTGTGTTATATACATATATGTATGCAGTGTATGACAGTAAGCAAACATTATTTGCATTACGTGGTGACAGATGGAAGGAGACTTAAGAAAGAGCAAACCAATTTTTCAAACCAAATTTTGAACCCAAGGCATGATCAGTGGTGATGCTAATTGTAAGAGGATTTATTTTAAAGTAGAGCATTAACATTAATGGGCTTTAAATTTTTAATTCTGTCATTATCTACATACCTGTTTATTATTTAAGAGCTGGGACTGTTAAATATTTTGCCTGGATGAGAATTTTGCAGTGTTTTTTCTTTCTCTGCTTTAGATCAGTTGGGAAATGTGAAATGAAGTTAATGTTACTGTTATGTGACAGGCAAGTCACCGATAGATGATGGCTTTTAGTTCAAAGCTACGGAATGTTTTCCAAATCTGACATCAATAGAGCAATTATACTTGCTTCACTTTGCAAGGTTCCTAGCTGCTAGGCTTTTCTCCTTCCTCATACAATTTTATACTGCCCAACTCTACTCAGGACCCAGCTCATTTAGGGCCTGGTCCAACACCACTGGGTTGTTTTATATGTTCATCAATAGACATTTTTTGGATCAACTGATTAGCTTCTTCCTACTCTGGCATGTGGCATTTGCCAAGTAGTAATTGGATTTACAGTCAAAGGTTGCAGATTCCTCTCATTTTGTTTCTGATTTTTATTAATATTAATATAATGCTTGTTAAAACTGAGGTGCCACACTGACAGATATGGAGACTGTGGAACTGGGGTTATTCCCTGAACACCTGCAAGGTCAGTGGCTAGGGAAATATCCCCCTGCTTCCCACAACCTTTATAATGTGCCTCATTCCAGATCTAGAAGGAGTGGATACATCAAATGTACTATACTCATTCAAATAATCGGCTTCTCTGATGACTGACAGCCACAATCAATTAATGTCAGCTCTCCTGATGGCCTTTGTTCTGTGAACATCTATCCATGAGGAACTGGACTGAGATTACCAAATTGCTTCACATAATCTATGAACAGTTATCCTTTGATAGCATTAGTTGATTACAACCAACTTGGGGAGGATGTAAACTGGCCAGAGCCAGTGAAATTTGAGTTCACAAATTCCATAACAACATAGAATGTACTGCTTTGTTTATGCCATTTAGCTGCTTGTGCACTCACAGGGTATCATTCACTTCTCAGATTGGTTTGATCCTGTAAGTGTACAGGCAAAGTATTTTTTTCAATAGAATAATACACACCAAGATATGAGTACTTGATGCAGTACAAGTGCTGACTCTGTTATAGACTTTGGGGTTTTGACTTTGGCAAGGACAGGTTGAATGAAAGATCTCCATGGAGGACATTACATCCTACCAGGTAGACTACTTTCAAGGCATTTAAATGAAAATGAGCTGGTCTGTTAAACAAGCAGCCAAAATCTGACACTTGTATAATTTAATTGAAGCCATTGTTTTATTCCCTTATGGGACAGGAGTATTTTGAGTGGTTCTAGCACCAGAACAAAAGACAATGATTTTTATACTGCAGTTCAATAGCATGTGGTACATTTTTATTAATTTGTCACAGTTACTGCTGCCTGCATATGTTTGGTTTCTAAAACTTTTTAAAAGGTTGTGGCAACCCAGCTATAATGGAATACACCATTAGCAGGAAAATTAGCTAGTCAGATATACATAGAGTTGTGAGAGCTTAAACAGAAATCTTTACTCTCCCCTCACACCATCTATTTGTTGTATCCACCTACTGCTTTCATCATATAGTTAATTTGTAAGACCCTCAGTGCCAGGCCTGCCTCTATGTTATATGTTTGTACAGCGCTTAGCACATTGGAGCTGGGGCATGCAGACACTGTAACAATGCAAATAATAATAATCATCAGTGTGGATCAATTCAATGACTGGTGCTGAATTAAGCGCCCTTAGCAAAGAGGCCCACTCAGCTCTGTGTGCCTATGATAAATATGGTTCGTTTGTTTAGGGTAGATGTTCACAGAGCAGGAAAAAAATGGAGGTGGCACCATTTCCAGGAGCACTGAAGTTGTACTTCTGTGCAGGGGCTGTTTTTCATGAGCTCCAGGAAAGGGAGGTGGCGGTGATACCATCTTTCTTTCTTGGTCAGCAAATAGTTAATAACAACCTTCACCTCCACTATTCTCAGAGGTTTACTGTAAGTATGATAGTCAGAAACCTCAGCTACTTATTGAGTTACAGAATTGTCCAGGTGCCATATGTCCCAAATGTCTCCTATCTAGATGACAAAGTCTTCAGTTCCCTGCCTTGCAATTTCACTAGGAACGTAGGACTGGAAGGGACCTCCTGAGTCTTCATGTGAAGCCCTTACTATTGCAGACAACCCTGTTATACAATGCTTTTTATAACATGATTAAGCTCCATTTTAAAACCAGTTAGGTTTATTGTCACCACTACTCCAACTGGGAGACTGTTCCAGCGTTTCACCCTTCTGGTGGTTATTTTCATTTCCTGCCTATATTTATTAATGGCCAGTTTATTCCCACATGTTCTGGTGTCGATATTGTCCTTTGGCTGAAATAGCTTATACAGTTAATATTCCTAGCACAAACAACTGCAGCACATTGAAAAACTGGGACAGCATGTAATAAATTGCATTTAATATCAAAATAAACAGCACAATCAGTATCCCACTGACTGTATCAGACATTTTCATAGTTAAATTCAGAACAAAATCTCCATGTGCTGTGATGCCATGCAGGTGTATAATCTGAACATAGGGGCCTGGTCCAAGAAATAAGGTCCAACTTGCAGAGTGCATAGGGCCCAGCTCCATGCTGTGTATTTTCTATAATCCGGGGGGGGGGGGGGGGAGAAATTCAGGTAAAATACAAAGCTTTCCATACTGCACAAAAAAATGTTCGGGCCCTTTTATTTGTTGCCTAAGGCAGATTTTCATGAAAGTGTGTTTACCCAAGAGGATAATCAGCCAGAGGATTTGGTTGTAAACATGAAATCACACAGTTACTTAAGAATTCATTTTGCAAAATTTCTTGAAACACTTTATTCAGTCGTTTCTTTTCTTTTCCCTTGCCCTTTAGCACTCCTAACTTCTGGGAGAGGCTATTTCCAAGAGGAAGATATTTAAAGCAGTTTAAGATTTATCCTGGACATGAGCAGGATGCATAAAATCTTTTAGCTCCATTTTCCATTTGCAAAGGGTCCTGTGTGCACAGATCATACTATGGATATATGTCAGTCATATGTTTGAAGAGATAGAAAAACCTCTTTGTCTATCTACATCATCAATTACTTTCTCCGCCTCCTTTTTAGGATCTTTAAAGGAACCCTAAATAAGAGAAGGACACAGATAGAAAAACTTGAAAGGAAATTGAATGGGATTTGATGAAGGGGTTTGCCAGGACTGTAGCATTTTGATTGAATATACTTTCTAAAACTTCAACAGAACGTGTTTTCTTCCTAAAAGCACTAATGTATCAGTATATAATCTCTCCTGTGAAAGGTAACTCCACCTTCACCTTATGATCTCTAAAGGTATTGTGAAGAAGCAGCTCAAAATGAGCTGAAGATTTGCAGGGCAGATCAGTCACAGCAGGGTTTAAGAGACTGCCTATTCAAAAACCTGAGAGAATGGGAGTGAAGAGGAGAAGGACTTTTGTTTTGAAGAAGATGGGGAAAAATCCACAGAAGCTTTTGTGTATATACCTGAAGTCAATCAAGAAAGACTTAACAAATCCTGTTAGTCTTTAAAAGTGCCGCAAGACTCTGTTGTCTTTAACAAATCCTGTTCTGGGAAAATGCTAAAAATGAGAGGCTAAATGGAGGAAAAGAGGAAATGGCTGCACAATCATACTGGTTAGGCATTCATTAGGCTTTTAGCATAATCCTGTTAATTAGCAAGCCTCAGACTGATTGTTTGCATTTACATGTTTTTATCTTTGTGAAACTTGGTTCTATAAAGGGCAAACATGTTAGCCCTCACCCCTTCCAAAGAGCCAGCCTGGAATCTAGAGATGAATCCAACACCAAGCTTGGATCCCCTGAATTTTGGCTGGAGGCGGGAAGAAGAATCTGAATTTGGATGTTCATCAAAGTATTACAGTTGTCACCCCTCCCCCCACTGAAATAGTAAGTGTATTGTAAATCAGAAATGAGACAGTTTAGTAGAGCTACATGAAGGAAGTTTGTGAGGTATTTCTTCATGCGGTGCTTAACTCGGTGCTATTAGTTCTTCACTTTCAGGAGCACCAGATTAATTTAGATGTGTTAAGAATAATGATATTATTTTAATCAATTAATAGGGTGTTGATGCTGCAGTTAGTAACACATCACAACTCTGATTTCTCAACAACGGGAATTCCATGTGCAACTCTAGGGGCAGAAATTGCTTCACCAACACATCTGTGTTGCTGCATGGGGTTATTAAATACTTTGAGGATTCATGAGCCAGATTCTCATGTCCTTGCTCATAAGGAGTGGTGCCTATCTGAAGTTTTTTGGAGGAAACATGACCAAGAATATCAGAATCTGTCCCTGTGTTTGTAATGCCCTTTGTCAGGCTAATGCTCAGACCAGGGTCCTTCATGTTTACCTTATGGAAGAATACAGGGAAGTTAGCAGACACAGTGCTCAGAGAATGTGAAACTATACAAGATTCCTGAAGTTCTTGGAAACGTGCCTGACATTTCTTCCAGGTTATTGTTTTTTTTCCCCTCTCCTGAGCAAATTGAACTAGCTACATAAAAATTCAAGCATGCATTCGCACAAAGAAATGCATTTTTAAAAGGTTTTTTGTTTTATTTCTTTTTTTGAGCAAAGTCCTTACCTACTGTGTAGCTGTCTCACTGTGAGAGATATCAAATCTGTTTTCCTTTAATTCTCTTTTTAACTACAGGCAAAAAACTGGAATCTGTTCCAAACCTTTCAAAACTGGCACCAGTAGAAACCAATAGAAATTCAAAGAGGAGTAGAGTCACAAGCTAGGGAAATCTCCTGAGCATTCACATTAGTGTTATATGCATTTAGCCAGTATGTTTTCAGTTGCTCTGATCCATACTAGTATCAGTTGAAGTAAAAGCAGTAGGGAAAAGGGCCTTTTTGTGTGTGCTAAAATGTGGAAATCCAGATACTTCAGTTTGACAGAAAGAGATTTTTAATTTAGGGTCAGCAGCATTTTGTAACTCCCATCTGCACCTACCAATTACAATGGGAAAATTGCAAACATCACAGGCTGTGCCCTGTTCACTTACCAGTCCAGCCTGGGAAAGAACAGAGAATACAGGTGCCATCCTTAAAAGGATCTGCTGCTATTGGTCTACCTCATGTTTAATTTGTAAGGCAGTTTAATCCTAGTAGGTGGCTGCAGGAACAAATAGAACATGGGTTTCCTAGGCATTTGGGAAAAAATAAATGCTGGAATCAGTGGACTGGACTTAATCTGAACTGGTATAAATCTGGATTGACTCCAGATTTATGCTGATATAACTGATATCAGAATCTGAACTGATGCCTCTTGTTTTGGTGGCAGAATTTAAGATGGCCTTCTTTTTTCCACAGCAGTCTGGCACTGCATAGAATCATAGAAACTGGAAGGGACCATGAGAGGTCATTGAATCCAAGTCCCCTGCAGGGCCAAGTACCTTCTTAAACCATCCGTGACAGGTGCTTGTCTAACCTATTCTAACAAACTTCCAATGATGGAGATGCCACAACCTGCCGAGGCAACTTATTCCAGTGGTTAATCACTCTGACAATTAGGAATTTTTTCCTAATGTCCAAACTAAACCTCCCTTGCCGTAATTTAAGCCCATTGCTTCTTGTCTTATCATCGGCTGTTAAGGAGAACAATTTTTCTCCCTCCTCCTCGTGACAACCTTTTAGGTACCTGAAAACAGTTATCATGTCCCCTCTCAGTCTCCTCTTTTCCAAACTAAACAAACACAGCTCTTTCAAACTTCCTTCCTCTATACCTTTAAACATTCATGGTACTCTTCTCTGGGCTTTCAATTTGTGCACATCTTTCCTGAAATGAGGCACCCAGAACTGGATACAGTACTCCAGCTGAGGCCTAATCAGGGCAGAGTAGAGTGGAAGAATTACTTCTTGTGTCTTATTTACAATACTCCTGTTAATACATCTCATAATGGTGTTTGCTTTTTTTGCAACATTGTTACACTGTTGATTCATATTTAGCTTGTGTCGACTATGACCCTTTTCCACAATACTTGTTCCTAAGCAGTCATTGCCCATTTTGTATGTGTGCAATGGACTGTTCTTTCCTAAGTGGAGTACTTCGCACTTGTCTTTATTGAACTTCATCCTATTAACCTTAGACCATTTCACCAATTTGTCCAAATCATTTTGAATTGTCCTCCAAAGCACTTGCAACCCCTGCCAGCTTGGTATCATCCACAAACTTTATAAGTGTACTCTGTGTGCCATCATCTAAATCATTGATGAAAATATTGAATAGAACTGGACCCAGAATTGATCCCTGTAGTACCTGACTCATTATGCCCTTCCAGCATGACTGTGAACCATTGATAACTACTCTCTGGGAGTGGTTATCCAACCAGTTTTTCACCCATCTTATAGTAGCTCCCTCCAGGTTGTACTTCCCTAGTTTGTTAATGAGAAGGTGTTGTGAGACCCTATCAAAAGACTTACTAAAGTCTAGATATACCACATCTACCGCTTCCCCTCTATTCACAAGGCTTGTTACCATGTCATAGAAAGCTATCAGGTTTGTTTGATGTTATTTGTTATTGACAAATCCATGCTGACTATTCTAAGGTGTATAATCTATGCCTAGGAACCCCAGCTTAGTCAGGGTCACACTGAGCTAGGCATGAAATAATTTGAATAACATGAATATATTTCTTCAGGAAAAGACTCCCACCATTTTCTGTCCAACCCCCCACCCCACCATGTTTTCTGTGAAATTGTTTTGAATAGCTGTAGAGCACTAGAGAAAGTGAGATGTTTGAGGTAAAACCATTCAATGTTATAGCTTTCTGTGACAGACTGACACTATCCTGTAATATCCTGGACCAATTTTATGGAATTAAGATAAACTTTACTGAATAAGTGAAATCCTATTGAATTAGGTTTAACTGAGGTCCATTATATTAAAAATGCAACTGTGTATATGTTACTGTTGCATTGTATGTAGCTTATGTTATAAAACGGGGATACTAATATAATTCCTTTGAAGTCACACCTCTGGAGAGGTAAAAATATACCATTTCAAACTGGATTCTCCAGGAACCAACAGATAAAGAAAGGATTTGGGGATAAAGAGATTAATTGTAAACATGCTGAGGACTTTCTTTCTGATCCAACAAACAGACAGGACCCCTGTTCCTCTGAGGACCCCAATCTGTAGAGACAGGTTGGAAGGACTTGGCCTACTGAGGCTCTGTAAGACTGGGAGCTGAAGCTGAGATGAACTTGAAACCAGAAGGAAACCTCTGGGTGGGGTATTGAAAGATTGCCCTGCCCAAGAAAGACAATGATTGGGGAGCTGGAAGTCTACGAGTGGGTGCCTTGCTGGACCACTGAAAAGAAATATAAGGACATTGGTCCTGAACTGTGATTCTTTCCACAAAAGGATTCCCCTACTATCACTTTCCCACCACCTATTTCACTAGTATTACATTCTGCCACGCACCTTGACCCCTCCTCCCATTCTTACTACCGACTGGTGATATCAAGAAAATTGAGATGAAGAAGAGAAAAAAGGGGGTGGAAGATGAAAGTTCTGCTTTTTCACAGGAAAGCTGCTGGCTCTTTTAATATCTGGACAATGCTAGATGTATCCATGATCAGATCATTCATAAAACTGTCTTTTGCGCCACTAAAATAAATTAGAAAAGGGGCCCTGATATGGACTTTGTATAAGAAGAACCTTTTCAAAGTTAATTAAAAGACATGATAATAGAGTTTCCCACTATTTTGTATAATTATTATTCTTCAATTGGGATGAATTAACTTTATATAAGCCAATAGAACCTATGTCTTTCAGAAAATATTTCCCATAGGGGCAGGAAGAAACCTGTGTAGCATATGAAATAGAGATGAAAATCAGTAAAGCTTCATATACATTCTGCTAGCTCGTGATGGGTTGAACTCATTCTCTTTCATTCAACCCTCACCATACCTCCATTCCCCTACCCCACCCCCCAAAAACCTCTTTGCATTCAGAAAAGACAGAAACAGACAAAGGAAACCCGTTCTAAGAAAGCACTTAAACAAGAGGCGACCTTCTTAAGTCAACTTAACGGAGCAGCTACACTTAAAGTCGACTTAAGTGCAACAGACCACGCTGCCAACTTTGCCCTCATATGTACACTAAAAACACCATCACAGGACCAAATCAAGCCACCTACTCCATCAAGGGCTCATTCACCTGCTCATCCACCGATGCGATTTATGCCATCATGTGCCGGAAATGCCCCTCCACCTTATATATTGGACAAACAGGACAGTCTCTACACAAAACAATAAATGCACACAAATCTGACATCAGAAATTGCAGCACTCAAAAACCGATAGGGGAACACTTCAATCTCTCTGCTCACTCCATTGACGACTTGCTAACAGTTGTGCTGAAACAGATGAATAACAAATCACAGCTTCAAAGAGAAATTGCAGAATTCGAATTTATATGCAAATTCGACTCAATTGCCTTGAGGTTAAACAGGGACTACAGATTTTTCTCTCATTACAACAGGTGATTTGACCTCACCTTTCTCTATCTGCTGTTCCCCAGTGTTTGAATCCTAATATCTATTTTGATTTGCTGTTACAACCTGACCTGATCTATGTCATACAGTTCCCTGCATTTAATTTCCTCCCATTCTGTAAATTTCCCATCTTCAAAGCATCTGACGAAGTGGGATTTTATCCCACGAAAGCTCTTTGCAATAAATAAATAAATAAATAAATAAATAAGTCTTTAAAAGTGCCACAGGACTCTGTTTGTTCTAAAAAATCTAGGTTTCTTTTAAAAAATGTATATACACTAGAAGATGTATATTCTCCACCCTGCATTTTCCAAATGACCATTCCGTGCTTCAAGAAGTATCTGCTCCTTATTTTGTCTTAAAACCCATGCTTTTACACATTTACAGTCTTAGCTGGAAGTGTCAATAAGAATACAGATTACTGACTGCATTTAAAGCGACCAGACTCATATTCTCTTAACTTCTTCCTAAATTTATTGTATCCCATATCAAATTATGATTTATTGACAGAGCTGTCACAACATGTTACAAACATCAGTCAGAATGCACTAGCAATTATTTTTTATCTAGCAGGTACCTTTCTGGTTCTTAGTCTGAATGAAACTGAAGACTGATCCCTGTTAACATTCATGCTGTCCTCCTCTGGTCCTTTCCTGTAGAACAGTGTTAAAGCTGGCCAACGTATCTTAATTGTGCTCTAACAAACCTGTTATAGGGCAGTAAAGTAATTTATTCTGACTCGTTTGAAACACGCCACTCCTTTGGCATTCTGAAAAGCAGTAGGGGACGGATCAGTATCTGATGTCAGATACCTATGCACCCTGGAAATACAGCTTTGAATCTCATCAGGTTACACATCCTTCATCTTACAATGGAAGTGTGTATAAATCCAGTCCTTCAAGTATACCTTAAAACTGGGTTTTTTAAAAACTTTTTGAGCTGAGCCCTTTCAGTTACATTTTTACTTGACCCCCTCTCAACAAAAATAGACACCTGCATAAGTATGCTTGATAGCCTACTCATAAATCTAACAGAGACCTTGACACAGCTTTAATTAAATTACCCACACCTGTAAGATTTAAATACACAGATACTTACCAATGGGAGATCCAATGCTTCCCCAGCACTGGCCTGCTTCTGTCTTGCTAGGGCAGGACCAATACCTGTCCCTCCCCCCTTGGGTTTTCAGGACAGGTGTGGGGGAGATTCTGGGGGCAGAGCCAGTGCTGGGCATGGAAGCTGCTGGGAATGGAAATCGGTGCAGTCCTGTTGGATGTTGACACTGACTCACAGGTTGGTGGCCTGCTGATGTGAGTCAGGGGGTGGAGGTGGTGCTCCATCCCCACTCCATATGGGGGCTGGCCTGGATCCACCACACATGGTTAGCACAAGCTGCCTGGTGTTGGTGCTCACCCCACATCATGTTCCTCCATGCCCCCCTAAATGGGTATAGCCACATTTTAAAACCTTTTGCCTTAAAACCTGAGGCAATGTGTGCCCTTAGAGCCTCCGGTGTTTTCCATAAGAATAATAACAGAGTCCTGTGGCACTTTTAAAGACTAACAGATTTATCTATAAATAAATCTGTTAGTCTTTAAAAGTGCCACAGGATTCTGTTGTTTTTCTACACTAGACTAACATGGCTCCCCCTTTGAAACTTGACTTCCATAAGAATAGTGTTTTTAAGGGTATACTTAGCTCAACTCTCACCTCTTTTTGAGTTGGGGCTTTGGGCCTGGCTGCCTGCCACACACGCATCCCAGAAGTGGCTGTATAACCTCTTCATGCTCATAGTTTTCACAGCACTTGAGCTGAATAGTTCCATAGAATGATGAAATAGTGCTGGTTTTTTTAACCACAACTTATGATTGTGTCTCAGGTACCCCAGGTACTCTACCCGTCCAGTGTGTCTTTGAATGGGCTAATTTAACATACAACAATCTCTCTGTCTACATCATCCAAACCACATATCTTTAGCTGGTCTAAGTTGGATTTCATGTATTCAGTATAAGGTACCAGTATTTCACAGCTAAGTGGCTTCTTATCACCTCTAAAACTGTAACACCCATGCAACTTCATGCTGATTCAACTGACTCTCCTTGATATTTTACTTTTCTATTAAACAATTTGGGAAAGCTATCCTACCACTTTCCTCACTCGTCCTATCTGACTGTGTTTTGATGAACAAAGGGTGTCCCCTTCTATGGGTCTATTACTTCTTTACTTTTCACACTAACACTTTTAGGGATAATTAATCATAAATTGTTCTCCTGAATTATCCAGGGGGAAATGATTGATATAAGATTACAAAGCAAGAAAGCTACAGAAGAGACCACCCATGATCTTGTACCCTTCATTTCCTCTTGTATTTCTCCATGCTTAGTCCATATCACCATTGTTATTTTGAACATTTTTCAGTTCTGTTACTTCTAGATCACCCTTGATATGCACGTCTACTTAGTGTATTTTTTCCATGAAGAGAAATAGTCTTACATTAGAATCTTATGCCAGAGTCACAAAGCATGCCCTCTTTGTTTTGTTTGTTATCAAGTTGGCCAGCTCTACCAGGCTTCTCAGAAAGCTAAGAAAGCTTTAATTATACACTTTATTTGTAAAGTAACATTCACAGATTGGGTACCTTAGCAGTGCCTGATGCCTTCTGAACCCTTAACTACTGTGTTTAGCCAAGTGATTGGACTTCTCCTTTTACGGTTAGTGCTCTCTGCAAGTGCCCTACCCTCAGAGAGTCCCAAACATTAGCAGATCACACCAGAGCTTTTATGTGCATCAAGCTGGCACAGAGTATTAAACACATAATGCTAAGCAGCAGGCTGAAAAGCATTGAAAGCCCATGACCATGGGATAGTTCCTCCAAAGGAAACTCATAGCCTTTGCTTTTTTGACATAATCATTGCACATGGTGTCTTAAATCCACTTCTGCTTCAGTTGCAAAAAGAATATTACCGTTTATTTAAGCCTGCTTTCATTTTAATCTTGAATGGCCCATAGTTAAATATTCTTCGTCACTGCAAGATAATGTAATAGCATCTGGCTACAAATATGTCTCTAGACTGTAATCTCCTAGAGGCACCAAGAAACTGCCATGTACGTGACTATGTTCAATAAATAGATGTAATAATTCTAACAGATATTGGCCTGAATTCTCAGTTAAACTCTGGCAATGTAATGGGGGCCTTAAAGTGGTTGTATATCTAATTTACACAAATTATAAGGCCCCATTACACTTTTAGAAGGATGTAAAGATGCTGTAGCCCACCATGGAGCAGAATATAACCTGGGAAAATACATACTGCTGCATTTTATAGTGGTCCTTATGTACCAAAGGCAGGAATGCATTGTACATTCTTGACAGAAATGTTGACTGCAAATGGTTATCATTGTGGCTAATTTTACTGCAATATTTAATTCAGTTCATTGAATCTTTGTAGGTTATATCTGGGAAAGATGGTTTGAAATCAATCTGATTACTCAGAACTCTTTCCTGTGAGACTACTGCAAGAGGTTTGTGGGCATGGGGAACTGATTGAAGGTCAGCTTAAGAGTTTGTCAGAGCTGTGTTCTGTCACCCATATTATTCAATTACCTTGTTGACTGGATGAGAAGATGAGCCCTTGATGATCAAAAAATAGTGCCTAACTTAGCTGGTGGACTGGTTAATGTGTTGGTTTATTGTATAGTAACAGTTTTTAGACTTCGTTTCTGATCTTGGATCTGTTCAGGCATATCAAGTGTAGTCTGTATTTATGGTAAATACTTACTTTAATAGAGGTGTGTGAAATCAGGGGTGCAAAAATACATCTCTTCAGATTTTGTTTTTCAATTTCCATACCAGGGAGTGATCAGATCCAGGTGTGACTGGGGCCTCCTGGGATACCCTTCTGGATGTGCAAAAATCAGGGCAAGCTGCAAAATTGGGAGCCCAAACTCCCCAAACACTGAGGGTGGTACTTAAACCAGTCTCCCTATCAGTCACAACCAGGCTTCTAGTTCCCCACACTGGGTATCCAAATCTGCCCAAAATAGAAACAGCTCCCTTTATTGCACTCCAGCTCCTCTGGCTCCCACCTAGCCACATGGTCCCTTAAAGAAATAGGTTCTCCTGGCCCCAAAGGGCCAGCCACATCACACAGAACAATATGGGTTTGGATCTCATCCAAAATACCACACTGATAGCCAATCCTTTAGCAACTACAACTAAAGGTTTAATATAAAATGAAAAGAAGCAAAATATGAGAGATGTTAAAGGGTCACAGTGAATCACATACATACAAATGATTTAATGTTCATGTAAAGCAGTTTGCAGGCTTATTCCTCTGGAGTGTGCAGGCTTGTTCCTCTGGTAAACACCCCGGGTGGGCCTCAGTCCTTTGTCCAGTTGCAGAGGAATAGTTCCAGAGATGTGTGTTGGCTGTAGACTGGGGACTTGAGACCATATGGAGTCGGGGCTGCTGCCTTTTATCACCTCTGGCTTTCTCCATGCTGTGTGCAGTTCTTTCCACTCAAAATGGAGTTGAGTCACATTTTCAAGTCCTAGTAGCTCAACAGGTTTCTCCCTGGGCCCATTGTACCTGGGAACTTCCTTAATGGGCCATTAAGGAGACAATGGCTGTAGACATCCTGTCTGGGGAGTTTCCCCAGAATCACACAAGTTAAAGTATAAATATAACAACCATACTCCTAACTTCTAATACAAATACAATTCCTACACATAAACTATATAATCATTCCCAGCATATTACTACCTTTCTATTGATTCCAAACATGACATAGTTCCCATGGATTATAGCAATTATGAAATATTAATACAAAATAATATCATTAAATCTGGGCAGCATCACACCAGGTCTTATTTTATTCACACCCCCAAAATTCAGGGTAGGGAGGAAGAGAGAGGGGGAAAATCAGATGCCAAGTTACATGAAAAGGGTCCCTTCAAATAATGGTTCTAAAAAGAGTTATATTTTGTCACTTTAGAAGTAAGGAGACAAACAGACATCTGGTGTAACTTCATTGATTCCCCATACGTAAATGATGAATGCACTGATGCAATATTAAATAAACTTGAATAATCAGATTCTCATCTGTGTGTCCTGCATATAACCTTTCTTCCTGTATCTGAAAGACTAGGGTTGAAATCCAGTGCTGTACAAGGTAAGATATAGGCTCTGATTCAGGAAAGCCTTTATGCATGTACTTAATTGTAATGGATTGCTGAATTTGGTTCTAAATGACTTGCCGAAGATTACAAAAGAAGTCTGTGGCAGAGACGAAAAGAACTTCTGTCTTCCGAGTATCATACCAAGACCATCTTTTCTCTAAATGAATCTTAAGAAAGATATTGAATTTCTGGCTTGCTGTACGTTCTACACTAAGAAACAGCATTCTGACTGGCTACATGGAGATTACAATCTTTTAGCATGGAGTTTGTCCTGTGTTAGTTTGACTGTAAGTTACAAGAAAAAGGAGACTAGACTCTCTCATGGTACAAGAGAACTCTCACAACAGACTCAGGTTCAGCTGAAGTGGCATCACGCTTTATTCTAAAAGCACCACACCTCACAGGTGAGAGCAGCTGCTGAAGGTACTCACTGAGTTCTTATGTGAGCTGGTGTGGACAGAGTCTGGTAGGCAATGACCAATGAGAGGTAAGTTATACCTATTCAGGCCTGCATCTGCTACATCAGTGCTTTCCAACCAGGATCAATTACAAGCCCTGTACTGCCTGCATGAGTTCCTTACAGAAACATTCTACAAGCCTGAGATTATTACATTTTCAATTTGCAAGACAAAAAATGGAGATGGGACATAAATTTAATTTGAACCATCTCTTTTTTTAATCTCATAATGGGCACTAACATAATGAGAAGAAAAGCAAAATAAAGTAGACTGCCTTAGCTAAACTTTCTTTATAGACTTTCCTGGAATAGAACTAAACTAAAATCTGTAAAGGGCTAGGGTGACTTTGTGTAACTGGTATGCAGTGAGATTCCTTATTTCATGGAATTAGAAGTAACTGGGCTCCTACATTCAGACCTCTTGAGCCAGAGGCAGTACACTGAGGATAATCAACTCTCCTACATATGCCCATTCACAGCCTGTTTTATTTCTGAAGGTTAGCACAGCTCTAAGACAATATTTGATTCATGCTAAAAGACTCCCAAACAAATCATTACATAATTCATCTAAAAGAAAATAGATTTTAGCCTTAAAACAGTGTGATTACCCTAAATAAGAATGATGCTTACCTCCCTGGTAAATGTTTTGAGAATCTACAGCTGAAATGGGCTATGTGGGAGCTATGTGATATTGAAGCTTTTTTCCCAACCTAAACAGTATATTGCCTATAGCTGTAGCTGTCAAACTATTTCACAATGAGGAGGGCTGTTCAGTAAGATCTTTTCAGGGACATCCCCATTCTTCACCTGCCAATCCTAGTCCACACCTCTGTGACAGCTGTACGGTCTGATCCAAAGCAGGATTTAGAAAATACTAAGGAGACATAATGAAAACATTCTTGCTTTGGTGCAGTGGTGGGGCATGTGAACATTCAGTTCCCCCCATTTCATAACTATGCTGTTTAGTTGTTTTCTCTGTGTGCACGGCTTCAGCTATTTGCTATGCACTTTCCAGATGGGGGCATGAGAAAGCTATTACCAAGTTCTATGAATGGTTGAGACTCTCCCACGATACAGTGCTTGCAAATGGCATTAACCTGACCTGTAATCTTACAATCAGTATTTTTTGATTCTGTGACTTTTCTTTTCTAAATACCATTAACAAATATGAGGGTGGAAGTGTTAGGATCTGTAATATGTCCTCCCACTACTGAGTCAGCTTCCTGTTTACATTCAGAACTATTAATCTGAGATTTGTCATGAGAAGAAAGGTCTGATAGCCTTCTTGTTTTTACCCAGGCAAAGTGTCCATTGGCTATAAATAATAATCAGTATAATAGCAATAATTATAATAAATTACATATTTACATAATCATAAATTACATATACTCATACATTTAAGGTTACCTTTACAAATAGTACCACTGAACTTTGCATATCAAGCACAGTTAAAAGTAATATCAGTTATTTTTTATCTCAATTATAAACGCATAAGAACAAGGAGTGTTTTGTTAATAATGGATTATATTTAAAGACCATGTTGTTTGCATTGGTAAAATATAGTAGCAGATTCTGTGAGGCCTGAGATGGAAAGTGCATTGCAAAGCAACCAACTGAATAGCATTCAGGAACCCACAACTGTGTTTATGCAAAGGGAATGTATGTACATTCTGATTTTCATGAGGAAAGCCCTGCAGATGGTCTCTCAGAAACATTCTTCTCCAATCACAAGATAAATTTGGCACAATTTGCTTCTACTTTACTGGATTTTTTTCTAAATAGGTACAGCATATATCAGATTCCAAAGGGGTAGCCGTGTTAGTCTATTGTAGAAAGATACGCATATATAGCAAATATTGCTATGCAGTTATGGCCTTTTTTTCATTATTTGTAATGAGCCAGTGGGGTTATAAACCCACACTGGGACACTGGGTTCAGGAAGCAGGATGGAACAGGAACAGGGAAACAATATACAAGAAGCCAGGCTACATGTACTAATTATCATACTCAGCCACAGGCGGTGCTCCTGCAACTGGCTAGTGTAACCCAAATGTGGATAACCCTGGTCAGAAAGAAATGTGGGATCTGGCAACAGTTACAGATGGGTGTACTGAATCAGCATAGTCACAATAAAGAGTCCTGTGACACTTTTAAAGACTAATAGATTTATTTATCGCATGAGCTTTCGTGGTAGAAAATCCCACTTCGTCAGACGCTTTGAAGATGGGGAACTTACAGAATGGGAGGAAATTAAATGCAGGGAAATGACACATGATCAGGCTGTAACAGCAAATCAGAATAGTCACAAGCAGTCTCCATGCTAGGGCTTCTATGAATATGTTCCCAAAGCAGCCTGCTCTGTCAATGTCTTTATGGGAATTCACTTTCCAATGTGCGCAAGCCACTCCACAGGTGCAGTACCAATTCCTGGCACTGAAGATCACTGTTTCATTTCTCTTTCACCAGTGGGGATGGATCAAGCATCAGATAGTTGGTGATAGTTTCCTTTTAGTGGATCTTCTATTATTTTAATAGAGGTAGAAGTTAGATTTCTAAGACTAGGATTTTTCCACCATTGCTCTACTCTTCTTTCCTTACGTCCTGTGACAGAGATGATCTTATGGACACCTCCACTTTCCATCCCAAATCCTGATATTGCACCTTCCCTATGACCGTTAACATATTTGATGATATAAACTAGCTCATTGTTGATTTTCATTTTACTGAATTTTATGAAGATTAAAGTAAATTTATCTCAAAATGGTAAGTGCAGCCACTTAGAGATACCTGTCTCCCATTATTTATCAGTGCTGTTTATTTCCTGTCGCTAGGTAGAAGACTGTACGTTTACTGGTATCGACTCTCCCCATATTGACTCCAGCTCCCATTATTCTGATATCAACAGGCCACTTTTCCATTTGGTTTATGCCTACTTGTCTGCTTATTTAGGCTCATATACCATGCCCATCATCTTGGTGTCTGGGTCTCACCTCTGCTACTCCGTCCACTTTTAGCATTTGTCAGAACATTTGCTTACAGTTAAACTTACATCAAAGCATACCTGGCAGATAAATGGACACTTTCACAGATTTTAATATCTATGCCGCAACCCAAAGAGACATAAGAAATAAGGGAGCTTGGGCAAGAATATAAGGCAGCTTTGGCAGATATATAAAATAGCTTAGTTAGACATTGATATACATGCAACTGAAGCTTTTTTTCAGTGGGGACAGGGTGCCTTTTATTTCAATTGTGAATGTATTACCTTGGCGAAAGAGACAGCCTTGTGGGCTACCGTGCTCTGCATAGCATTAGTGATACCTTCTTTAAATAGATTGTAATTTGACCTAAATAACTGGCCTTCCTACTGTTCCAATCTGCTATTTCCAATCACGGCATTTAAATTTAGCAATACAAGGCCTGTGTTTTCTCTTAGCGGGGGTGTATTTATCGGCTAGCAGCGTAAATAATTCAGAGACACTTTCACAATGCTGTTGACCCTGAGCCTTATCAAATGAAAAGCATAGCCTGCTAATGGAATGTGAAAGCACTGGATGTCTCTGCTATTTGCTTTCCTCTTCCACTGAAGACTAAATAGCTCATTCCTGCTCAAGGAACTTGCCAGCTACTGAGCTCGGTTATCCCCACAATTTATTTGTTGCTGCCTTTGTCTTGATGATTGTCAAACATCTGTGATTAAACACAGAACTTTGTTAGCAAAGTGGGGCGCAGAAAGCATTGGAGCATGAATTTGGAAAGATAGAAGGAACTCCAGTGAGAGGAAAAATCAATGCTGCTTTTATAAACTTAATTTCACTGTGTCCTTGCTTCTAATTTTCTGGCATGGTTTACCAGCTCAGCAAGGTTAAGGGCCACAAGATGTCAGTGTAGCACCAAGCATGAAGCAGTGGTGAGTGGCATTTCCATAACCCTCTAAATTACTTACCAGGCAATACAGCGTTGACTCTGAATTCAAAGCAAACCATTCAAAATAAGCAATGAAATGATCCACGTGATCATTAAACTGCTCTGAATATGCAACTTCTGAGAGCAGTAGAGAAATAAACACAGCAATACGGTGTGATTCTGGATTATGGAGTGAAGAAGCTGATTGAGCTTGCAGTGAGGGCAGACAATACATTTGCCTTCCTGTCAAACCACATGCACAGGGTTGCCAGTATCTACCCTTTCCACAGTTTTCCTGTTGATGTTCTTACCCAATAATATGAAAGAGAGCTTTTTATATTACTTCTCCTCCTCTGTGACACTGAATTCTGCCTTAGCCTATTGCAACTGGAAGAGGAAGTTGATGCTGAAGGAAAAGAAAAGAAAACTACTGGTTGAAATGCAATTTCCCAAACAAAGTTCAGAATCCTTGCTAATGAAAATGGGTCAAGTGGTTTGTGAAGGGAGTTGGTATCAATTTCATAATCTAGAATATGCTAAAAGAGAGAGATTCAAATCCTGTTTGCATAGTGGTATCTTTTTTACCTTCCTCCCCCATTATCTAACCATTTGAGAAGCTCAAAGAGAGAGGGCCTGGTACTTAAAAATCAGGCCATCCTCCCTGCAGAAGATCTGCCCAAAATATGCATACAGTTGTGCCTCTCATGGAGTGAACATTTCTATACATATAAAGCAAATTGGGAAGGCGTGGGAACACTTGCCATGTGCTTGCACGTAGTCGCTGATATGCAGGCATGTGTACATAAGTGCATGCAAAGTGGATGCACAATTGCATAGGAATGCATGGACCTGACTCCTGAAAGTCAGACCCAAAACTTATTTCCTTAGAAATTTAGCCCATTTGGTAAACATTGATTTCCCTCCTCTCCTGTTTTAAATACGGTAGCAATGAATAACTCTTTTCGGTTTAGGTTAGTCCTTCCCCATGCATCAGCACCATTAACTCTATGAGTAGTGGCCCTCTGACCCATGCTCCCTCTCCTTGCTGGACAGTAAAGTCCATGCAAGAAATTAGTATTTTTATTTTATTTTTAAATATTCAGAGAGAGGCTAGGTTTTTAAAAAAGATAGATTTCAAACCCTAATGTCAAGTATAAAAGTATATTCTAAAAACATTAAAGGAGGCCAAATACTTGTGTTAAATTGCTTGTCAAATCTTTTTTTAATTAATACAATTTTTAGCTTAGTTGTGGCTTTGATCTAGAGCTAGGTCTGATCTAAAACCCACGGATTTGGGACATATTTGAACCTTGCTCTAGGTCCAAGTTTCATAAATGTCCCCATCTGTTTAATGGGTTGAAACAAACATCCAAGACTTTGTGTGTCTGAAATCCAAAGCTGGTCCTGAATTTTCCAGTTTGGGCCCATTTTATGTTTAATCTTCTCAACAAGAATTGGTGGTTCACAAACTGTGATCCATGGAGAGCTCTTTTGTTTTCAGCTGCCTTGACAGGAATGAGATTAGATTTTCAAAGAGGGAGGACCCGGCTTGGGTCGGATTAAGTTCATTAGGGGCCAGTGTTATGCAGAAGGAAGAATCAGGAGCAGCTTTTGGCAACTGGAGTCACGAGTGTGAACAGATCTGCCAGTCATCAGCTGGTATGTTCCTACCTGGATTCAGATTCAGTTGGTTCAAAAAAGCTCATTGCATTGGTAAAACACAACAAGATAATCCTGTCCTCAGCCCGAATACCTAAAAAGGCACTTGATCAAACTCTTTTCTATAGGTGTAAATAAAAACAAAATTTGATTCTATGTCTGCAAAAAATTAGTAAATCAAATTGCACAACTATAATATTAGATCAACAAATGTCCCCTTGCCCTCTCTGTATATATTTACAAAGAGCTACTTTGAAACAATGTCATAAAGGTTGCAAGCTCAAATACTCAAGAAGTCCAAAACATCAGAATAGAGGCTGCCCAGGTAATCTTAATTCAGACCCTTCTGCATCTGCAATAAGATACAGTCTTTAATTGCATGGTCACATTGTAGCCTCCAAATGTGACATGAAAATAGAAGGCATGTTTTTGGTTTTAGGTGCCTCTGACATGTAAATTTTATCATTGTTGTGACTAGAAATGCTGTGCTGATAAGGAGACTAATGCATTGTTACTGGATGTTGCTAAGGAAATTGTTAGCCTATTAGGAGCTATTATAAGATATGTGCTTTGTCTGAGGAAAATTTATAAAACCTTTAGTTAGAAAGTGTGCCTTGGAGCAGTCCAAGAAAGTTTTCCTGTGGGCAAAGATCTAACACCTAAGTTCCCCAAGAGCTAAACAGAAGCAGGAGCCCCCTGGAAGCATGTCTGTTGATTCCTCAAAACTGTTGTAACTTTGGTAAATATAATGGTTTAAGATTCTCTGAAGCTATTGCTACTGTCTCTGGCTATACTTGAAAAGTTAGGTCGACTTTATGAAGTTGACTTTAAGTCAACTTAAAGTGGACCTTATTAAGTCGACTTAACAAAAGTCGACTTAACTTTTCAAGTGTAGATGTGGCCCCTTTTTGGCCTTATTAACATTTTAAGTCAACTTAAAAAGGTCCAACTAGGCACTACTCCATGTCTCCCCTGGCTTAAGTCGATTTAATAAATTAAGCGCTAGTTTTAATTAAAATGAGGTGTTATTAATTCAAACTAACTTTTCCTTAATTCAACTTAAGGAGCAGCTCAAGTCGAATTAAGGAAAGCCCAGTATAGACATGGAGTAAATTAAGTCGACTTAAGCCTCCTTAAATTGACTTAATTTGTAAGTGTAGACATACCCTGTGTGTGTTGCATGCACTTGAGACCTAATACAAAAGTAATTATAGATGAAAGCACTCTTGTTTGTATCAATCATTTATCAGATGGAGTAACTGTTCCCTCATTAATTTATTCCTGACACCACCTGAAGAGACATAGTAAAGTTCCTCTTCGAGTGCTTGCTCATGTCAATTACACTTAGATGCACGCAAGCTGTGCACACAAACTAGCGGAAAGTCTTTCTCCAGAGTCCCTCAGGGTTGGCTGTGGAGCCCCCTGGATTCACGCCTCTACTGGGCACTATAAAGAGCTCTGTTGACCTCCCCTTCCCAGTTCCTTCTTACTACCTGTGACAGCCACTGGAACCGGTCTCTCTGGCTTGGCAAAAGTTTCCCCTCCATGTATTACTGCCCACTCCACTTGGGTGCAGGCCTCATCTTTTGCTTTCCTAGCTCATGTCCCAATCCAGGATATGTAGAGCAGCGACGTGGTCCTCGATACATACCTTCACGTTGCACTATGCATTGACGCAGCGGGCTAGAGAGGATGCCGCATTTGACAGGGCCATCCTTTGTTTGGCTGATGTGTAAAGTCTGACCCCTCCTCCTCAGGTAAGGCTTGGGAATCACCTAAGTGGAATTGACATGAGCAAGCACTTGAAGAGGAAAGGAAGGTTGCTTACCTGTAACTGACATTCCTCAAGATGTGTTGCTTATGTCCATTTCACACCCCGCCCACCGTCCCCACTGTCGGAATACAGCAAGAAGGAACTGGGGAGGGGAGGCTCGACAGAGCCCTTTATAGCACACTGTAGAGGCACGATTCCAGGGGGCTCCACAACCGACTCTGGGAAAAGACTTTCCTACAGTTTGTGTACACAGTGCGCACACACCTAAGTGGAATGGGCATGAGCAACGCATCTCAAGGAACATCAATTACAGGTAAGCAACCTTTCTTTACCACGGCTTCAGATTCTGAAAACCCTGGGCTATAACATATTATCCTCTCCCGCCCCCCAAATCCCCTGCCCCATTGAATGAAAAGGGCTCCATGAACGCTTTTGTGACTTTTGTGAATGCTTTTGTGTATAGGACTCCTGCCTCATGGGAACAGAAGGTAGTCTCTGACAAATTTCAAGTTCCTGCTGCAAATCATGGCAATCTTCAAAAAATGGTTGGAGACTTTTTTTACAGTGGGAAGTATGAGGCATCCTGATTATAGAAGTTCCTGTAAATTATGTGTAGATATATCATAATTCTTATTGCAGCCTTGTAAAATATGACTTGTCCTCTCACCCTGGATGTAATGATTTTAGGTATCATTACATTCTTTCGTGATGGTACAGAAAGATAAGTAGATGCTGTACATGGGCAGGCAAATGTTTGTGACAATATTTCAAGTCTATATTTTATGTACAGGGTAATTAAGGACAAATAAGAGTCATGGTCACTATACAAGTTGCAAAAGTGGAAGGAGGAAAGAGATTGTAAGATGGATAGCATTATCCTTGAGGAAATGTGTGCCTTCAACTTTAATGTACAATATTATCAGGATGCAGGACATAAGAGCTGTGCACAGTTAAAGCTTGGCTCTTTTACCCTATGTCTGAAAGTAATTAACTTTTTTTTAAGTGTAATACCTGAAGGAAAGTACAATGGATCCCTTAGTAATATCAAAGCAAAAAGAAATGTATTACTTTAGAAAGCCTCATTTGGAAAAGCCTACATTAAAGTGTGGATCCAGTGCTTTGTCATTAAGATCCATCTATGCAATCCAGTCATGAAATGCTGAGAAGCACTAATGCATCCATGAGGACACACTGAAAGCACAAAAAAATAACTTTATGCAGAGCATTTACCTGACCAAGAGATGAATGGATCTCTGTGTCTTCGTCAAGTACAAATACTCTTTAGTTCACTTCACCCCATCCAAACATCTTTTAGTGAGAATGAATGTAATTACTACATTACTGTTCTAATTACCATCAAGGGTACCGGATCATTAGTGACTGCAATTTTGGCAACAGCCATTAAAATCCTATTTTTATTCATTTTAGTCCCAAATCTGTTACAAACAGTGGGATGTACAGGATTCTGTTGTCATTAATGGGGCATTCTACAGCACAGGGTGCTTGGAACTGACACTTCCTCAGACCAGAAAAGTTTTGGGTGTGTTTGATTGCAGAATATACTATTGGCGTTTAGCTTGTGATCATCTCCCCCTGCTACTACCTACTCCGCAAGATCCTTCCTCAGACCCTCTTGGGATGGGTTTGATTGAAGAATAAACCACTGTCATTTAGTTAGTGTCATAGGCTCTGCCCTTCTCATTGCCTCCTCCTCTTTATGGTCTTCTAAAATGAAACAAACAGAATCTGTTTCATATACACAAACCTTCTCTATTTATACAAATTCCAGAGAAACTCTTTGGATAACACAACTGAGGAATGGAAAACATGTGCCTATTTGTTTTATATTTTTATCATTAAACCACTAAATTTCCAAGGCAGAATTAATGCAATTGATCTGGGGGCGAGGGGGTAGGAAGTCCTCCCCCCTTTTTTTTGCATACCCTGAAACCCTAGACACTGTCAACATCTAACGCAGCAGCAGCAGTGGATACTTCAGTTTTTATAGGCTCCAATAGCAAGTCAATTTAAAAGACAGGAATATCTGGCAAAGGAATAAACCTACTAAAATATTTACTATGCTTGGAATTATGGAAAGTGGAAAGGAAATGGCAACAGGATATCTAGTGGTCTGTTATAACAGTCATGGAAAGCAATAAAATCAATATTAGCAGCCCCCCCCTTTTTTTGACCACAGTCCAGCCAAGATATAAAAAAAAAATGGGATATTCAAAGATGCTGTAAAAAAGAATGAGATTAAACCCCTCAGATTATATCATTGTGTGAAATATGGACACAATTGTAATTGCAATTTTCCTAGGTTAAAATTCACTGATATATGAACTGGATAGTTATTGAGTCATCACAACTATAATAAGGTAAACTTTTTTTTAAAAAAACCCATATATTCAGTACTCCTTAGCTGTAGTTTTTGGTTAAAAATATTACTTGATTTGCTATTTTAATAGAAAATTGTTACAATCAGTTTTTTAAGCGACAGGCAAATTTCACCCATTTTCAAGAGAGCTTTGTGCTCCCACTTTAGCATGTATAACTAATTGTGCCTCCAACATTTGTGGCTGCACATAACTGGCTAGCTGAGAGTCCAACTGATTAATTACAGTAAAATTCATCCCTATGCAACCATAGCTTGAATGCAAGACATTAAGCTCACTGTTGGGTATGATTGTGCCAGGTCAGTCACTTTGCCAGTCATCATAGAATGGACTTTAGTTCATTTGCATGCTGCTGTCTCACTGATTCAAATGCTATTAAAGTTTTTAAAGATTTTTTCTCTACTGAAAGGGCATATTTGGGGGTTAGAATGGCCTAATATAGAAAATAATAGATGGTACAGTGGATGAGAATTGTGACTCTTCAGTTTCTAGTTGTCAATGGGTTTTGCAATACCTTGGTACATATAAATACACTATATAAAATGAAACACTAAAAACCAATTCCCAATAAAAGATAAAGATTAATAATGCCCAGAGTTTATGAAAAAGATAAAATGATTGTGTTGAAGAACTCCCATTGTAATTTCCAGGAGAACTTAGTGCCAGATGTTGTCACCATTCCTTACATAGAGTTGGACCTTACTCACTGAGTAGTCCCAATAGCTATGTCTACACTGGAGGCTCTGTTAAGTCGACTTAACAAGGTTGACTTTAAGTCGACTTAAAGTCGACCTTGTTAAGTCAACTTAGAGAGTCCACATTGAAAACGCCTGTTGACTGCTTGTGTCCACACTGGCAGGTGTTCGGTCGACGGAGGAGTGGTGTATTGTGGGTAGCAATGGGTAGCCCTGGGAGGAGGCCTGGAGGCCAATTAGGTCAATTTAAGGGCTTTCCCCATCTACACTGGATTAAGTCAATTTAATAAGGTCGACTTAAGCATTAAGTCGACCGGAAGAGGTGGTGTTATTAAGTCGACTTAAGGAAGCGCTTAAGTTGAATTAACAAAAGCCCAATGTGAATGCAGGAGTCTGTAGGTCGATTTAACCTTCCTTAAGTCGACCTAAGGCTCCAGTGTAAATGTACCCAATGAAATCAGTGGGACTGCTTGATTAATAAAGTACTATTCTGTGTAAGGATGTCAGAATTTGTCTCTCAATACAGGTTTTAAGAAGCTGTTAAATATCATTAAACTATGTTCATCTCATAACCACCTTTCCTAGTATCCTTAAAGGAATTTCAGGTGTTCATAAATACAACTGTTGCAAACATGACTCCATTTACAATTATAAGTGAAATTTGGCTAATAAATTTTACTTCTGGTGATTCAGTGTTGGCAACTAAGCAACCTCATTTTCCTGGTGCTCTGGTAGAAGTAAATCAGAACTTTCCAAAAACTTGCTTGGTTTCATGTCCTATAACTCACGTAAACTCACACCCAAATGTGTCAAAGAGATCAGAAAAAGGGGTGAGTGAACGGAGCAGAGCCCAGTTTTGAACACATCTATGTAGATATTATATATCAGAAACCCAGATAAAATTCAATGGTTTCAGCTGACATTCACTTGGGATTTGGATTTGGGTAAACTTGAAATTCATGGTGAAATTTAGTTCCTCATGGACCACAACTCCAGAGGTCATACAATGTCAGCAAACTGAACTGCTGGGTATCAGAAGAGTCTAGAAGGAAACTGTAACCACTTTATTTCATTGTAGGGGGTAAGGACCAAGGAGGGGGATTAATTAAGTCTGTGATGATACTAGGTTTGCTCATCCTAGAGGCATGCAGAGCTGTTGTAATAAATTCCTTAATAACTCATTCATGTCCATACATCTACCTTCAAGCCATCCTGCTATACCATTTTTAATGTCATAAAGACTTTTTTTTCCTTTAAAGAACACTTCAAAATTGGCAAGCCTGTAATGATACCTATTCAACACAGGGTTGGTTTACACCTTCTGAAAGATGTGCTGTAGGGCACTCTCATTTGCCAGATAATAGTGGTATTAACATAAATCACCATGGCATGAAGTTTTGCTACAACTGTTATGGAAAAAGGGAAATAATTCCACAAGCAGCATTTTCAGGAGAGTGGCCACTCCAGAATATTTGGGATGATCACCGAAAAAGTAGGTGAGATGGTTTTTCTCTCTTTCTCCCTCTTTATGTAATTCTGCTGGGTAGCTACAATGAAAATGAATGCAGCAACTTCATTACAATAGCAGCTTTCCTCCTATGGGACTAACCAATGAAAAGTCAGATTTGGCTGGGATTGTTTCAGGGGTGGGAACACAGTTAAGCGCATGGCACCATCATTCCTCAGTGTTGTCTGTCTCTTTTGGCTCTGTGCTTGTGATCAGGTGGGCAGAATGAAATATACCAAATGTCTGGTATATTTGTCTGCCCAGTTGGCCACAAAAAGGCAGCGAGAGAGCAGAGGGATGATGTGACATGCACCTACATTTCTACAAACCCTTAAGTAACCTCATGCGTCTAATTTTAGGCTTGCAAGCCTTGACAGCATCCCTTCCAATGAAATGCTCCCCAAATAATGACAAAGAGAAACATACATTCTTAAGCCCTGCATTCACAACACTGGGAACTTTCTTTCTAACACGTAAGGCAAGTACCTTTTGTTACAAAGACACTTCTTTTTAGATATCTCAATGCTAGATATTAAAATCTTTTTTTTTTTACAGGAAATCAGGCTTCTGCATTAGCAGTTTGCATTTGGAATTTATTTATTTATTTTGATTAGCAGTTCAGTGGAAGAACTTTGAACACCCGTGGTCTCCAGGCAGTGTGTCAAAGCCTGACATTCTAAAGACCTGTTTTTTTTCTTTCCTCTTTCTCCTCCTTTTGTGTCAGGCTACTATTTGTACCTTTTGATACACAGGGCTCTGAGGAGACTAATGGCCTTAACCTTGGAGGTGTCAGGCCTTGTTAGTTTTGACATAGCCAGACAACTTCATACGAGCTGAAGGCTCTGGAGAAAATTGTCATTTTTTTTCTTTTCCCTTTTTGGAATTTCAGACCCCTAAAAGCACCTCTCTTTGAATGAATGAATGAATGAATGAATGAATGAATGATGCAAGACTGCTACCTGAAGCAAGCTGTTGCCAATAAACTGTAACACTAATTTGGACTGAAGCAAAGCAGGGGATGCAGAATAATTATGCACATGATAAATGTGGTGGCTGGCTGAGTGGAGCTCAAATTCTGAAATACCAGGTCAAGTTATAGAGGTTTTAGCTTTTATGAAGGATGAGGCTTTACACCTGCTTCAGTGAAATCTCATAAGTACTGTTGCAAAGGGGTAGTAGCCGTGTTAGTCTATTGCAGAAAAACAACAGAGTTCTGTGGCACTTTTAAAGACTAACAGATTTATTTATCGCATGAGCTTTCGTGGGAGAAAATCCCACTTCATCAGACACTTCAAAGCGTCTGATGAAGTGGAATTTTCTCCCACGAAAGCTCATGTGAAAAATAAATCTATTAGTCTTTAAAAGTGCCACAGGACTCTGTTGTTTTTCATCAGTACTGGTTTGATTTCAGGCTTCTGCTCATCCAGAGCTCTTGATTAACAAGTTTGGTTAAATTTTAAATAGTGCATGTGATCAGGAATCACAACACAGTTTGAATATACTGAGTGACAAACATGAGAAGATGAACATTCCCACAGTATTCAATTGCCTGGGAGAGTGGCATCCTGAAAAGAAAGATATCCCTACAGTGTATGGCTATCTAGAGCAGAGGTTCTCAACCTCTTTTGTTTCATGACATGGTTGGGTGGGCGACACAGGAAAGTCCCCCTCCTGCAGAGTCTGCCACTCCCAAGGCTCCCCCCAGCATCGAGGTTCCCCCTGGAGCCAGCACTTTTGGCAGTGGCTAAAATTAAAGTGGTGCCTAGCACCAAAAGAAACCTGCCTCTGCAGAAAGCTGCTGCCACTCAGGATTTTGTGGCAGCTCTTAAAGGGGCAGCAGCCTGCCACCACAGCTCTTCTGACCACCAGAAGACCCCTCCAGAGTTCCTTTCAGCTGCGAGGGGAGGCATTCAGTGGCAGGATGATTTGTGTCACAACACAGCAGTTGAGAACCACTGATCTAGAGAATCCCCTTTAGTTAGCATCTAAAAAGTACAATGCAAAATACTCTAATGATAGGGAAGAGAATTCATTACAGTGCTTATTAGGATGTTTTAGGTTTTCCCAACCAACTTCTACCTCCCTATCAAAAGCTAAAGCCACCCTTTCTGGAATGATTCTAGTAGCATTCAACATTAATTAGTAACAATGACTCATTAGGGTGAAGCAGAATATTCAGCAAACAGAGAACAGCTTGAGGATGGAAAGGTGGACTCAGAAGGTTGTGAGTGACAAAGAAGCAGAATGTAAGGCAGAAAGCAACAGGTGCTGGAGGAGGTAGAGGAAAGGAAATCAAGGGAAAGGGAAAGAAGTGAAGCCAGGGGACTCCTCCAGTTAGCTATGACCTACTAGAGAATAAAATTGGGCAGAGGAAATTAGAGAAAGATGATGGTGAAGGAGGAAGCTTTGAAGCAGAAAGTACTACTGTCAAATCTGTATTTTCCCATTCATGGTCCCCCCAGGACATCCACTTAGAGATTTCCAGCTCCCAGCTGTCAGCTCTCTTGGGTGGAGAGCCATGTTTCACTCCCTTCTGACCTGGGTTTTCAATTCTGCATAGCTCCCTGCCTACACTGTAGTATTTCAAGCAAACTAATCTGCCTAAAAAGGCCAAGGTTCACATTTTGCTTTCTCTGCAAGGGCTACAACCAGTGTATTGCCAGTAACAAGATACCACACAGCTTTTTCTAAGCAATCATCTTTACTCTTAATGAGAAAGTGTTACTGAGAAACCATATAAAAAAATAGAAGAACCTACATGCATGCAAAAAAAAAAAAGAAAAAAAAAAAGCTTACCAGAGGTCATCCCCAAGTCCAACAGAGGGCTCTCTGGTAGATATCAGTTTTTCAAACCTCTGTGATTACAAGTTCATATCAGTCTTTAGATCCGGGCCCAAAATGAAGGTCTGATATCAGTTTCAGCTTGGGCTAGAGAATCCAGTTTGGGCTACCTCTCTGGAAGTGCTATAGTCTGGGCGATTGACTTTAATCACCCGTACAGGAGGAGCTGTGGTAATATGCCCTCTGTGGAGTTGCTACACAGGGCTCACAATGATACATTATTCATTCATACACTTAATACAATATGGTCTCCCAAAGGCTTTGAAGGAAGTTGCCCTATCTCTCACAGTAAGTTTAAAAATGTGCCAGAGGGCAGGGAACTGGAGAGAGAGAGAGAGAGAGATTAAAGAGTGATAGGGCAGAGAGGGAAGGGATAGAATTGTTCATTTTGAACTGGACTAAATCCAAATTAATAAAATAGTGCTGATCTTATGATTTTCAGGACCTTCAGGTTTTGTGTATTTCCTTCTCTCCCAGTTATAAGAGGGCCATGGACTAAGCTGTGAGCTCCTAAGAGTACATAGGACTCATCAAAATATAGGGAACTAACCGTTCACTGTGTGGTGCTTGTAGCTCTAGGCAGGTCCAGGTTTTCTGACCCTTTACGTGTTGGCCATCACCTTCATCCCCCACACTACTTACCGATCTGCCAAAACTTCTGAGTCTCCAGTTAAATAGCTACTGTGGAAAAATTCATTATAAAAGTGAGATTGGTATAAAACCATCAAAGAAGTCTGAAAGAAAGGAAAGTCGCCCACTGATATTGCACACAGTGAACACTTTCTCTGCTGATAAACTTAAAAGAAATTATTTACTACAGCTGGTCAGCAGCCTCAAAACATCAAGGATTATGCTTCAATGCTGTGTCAAAGGTACTTCCAGGGTTGTTGTGAAAAAGTTGAAGCTTTAAAGCTCAACCAAGCATCAACACCACACTAAAGCAACAATGTTGGCACAGATGAATGCCACCTGGATGGGTTACATAAACTTTTTTCTGCAACTGCTAATAAATCAAACTATACAGAATAGCGTGTAAACATTTTCTCAGACCAATGCTTCCAAGTTACATTAGCTCTATGTTTTACACGACATCATAGCTTCATGTTTACCAGCTCTAAGGTAGTATAAAAATGTAACAGAATCATCCAGTCAAGTTCTAAATATGCATTTCACTTTCCTTTTACATCCAAATGCCCTCCAGGACCTTCCCATTTTTGGTGGGATGATTTAATGGTGAGAGGATGTAGTTAAGGCTCACATCTAGCTAATCAGAGCAAAGGAGGTGAAAGAGACAGTCTCTGTCTAGCAAACTGCATTGTTGATACAGGAGTCCTACAGCTCAGGACCAACCATGCACTATTATTTAAAACTATATTGACGGAAAAGGAATGACTAGAGTGGCTAACAAACATACCTGTTAGAGCTGATTGGGAAAGACAATTTCAGGTCCACAAAAAATTCTGAGGATTAGAGAAAAAAATATTTTTGAATTGTGACAAAATTTTCTGTAATCTGTCATTTTGGAAAAAACAAAATGTTCCCCCAGTGGAGCTGTTTTAGAAACACTGAGACAGCATACGTCCCCCAGGCACCCAGGTTGCTGTGGACCTTGGAAACCCTCTTTCCTCAGCAGGCCAGCAAGTGAGCTGTGGAATAACTTGGGAACAGGGAGCTCCTAGGACTTCCAGATTCCTGACCCACAGCAGCCCATTGGATAAGCTTCCAAGGAGATTGGAGCCTCAAAACCTAGGCTGCTAAAGAGCTTAATGGCAGATAGTTGGGTGAGCTAGCTAGAACCTGGCAGGGAATTACTTCCAACTAGCTCTAATGTCTGTGTCTACTTTCTATGGGTCTTTAATTCAATGGAAAGTGCTAGCATTTTCGGATGAAATTTTCAAAAGTACAGAGAGCAAGTACATGGTTCAAATACATTATAATACAGAGTATAGAAGACAGAATTTTCTCAGAGGCAGTCCAACCTATAAAACACGTTCCCACTGGAACTAAGGGCCATCACTAACCTCACCACCTCCTGCTTGAAGTGCAAGGCACACTTCTTGGGCACCCAAAAAATGACGAACACACAAATAGTGTCTAACTGTGAACGTTTTGGTTTAAGTGACATGCCCAGTATCATATGCTCTATGGCAGAGGCACAGGTACAATCTAAATCTCTAGAGTGGCACTAAACTATTGTAATCACAAGACCATTCTTTCTCTTCCTGAAGTCCCCTGCCTCCAATTTCTGCAGGAAATGAGTCGGGTCATACAGACAACAGACTACCTGATTTATTCTGAGTATCATCATTCTGTTTAAAACGAGGCAAGGGGCATATGGAAAAAATAGTCTGTGATCATCTAATTAAAGACTGAGCATAATGAATATACACAAGGATACTGAATTAAGGTTTCCCCCTACTTTTCTGAATGTGTGCTTTAATATTCTTTTGATGTAATGGATATAAATTATAATATAGGATATATGAGTAGAATTACTGCTACAAGACATTAGTGGTATAGATATTAACATATATGCCCTTGTGTACTCAATAATGGCCTAATCCAATGCCAGTGGAGGTCAACATGAGTTAGTGCTGATTCTATCAATGGAAGCAATTTTGTATTTTACTCTTTTTAATGGAAACTGAAGATTTGTCTATATCCAAATGTTGCACTAATATAACTTACCTTATTTTAGTGGCATCCACATCAGAATGTCTTCCATCAATGATTATGTACTACTGCAAGTGTACTATGATGATGTTGGTGTATTATTTGTATCTGGTAGTGTATAGGGACTCTAATCAAACAGCAGGACTCCATTGCACTTAATTACTACATAAACATATAACAAAAAGACAGTCCATATCCCAAGGACTTTATAATATAAATGTAGTATGCAACTGGCTGATCCAAAGATTTATACTTGTGGATTTATCCTGAGTGACTGTGTTTTCTTGCGGGTATTTTTCTGCAATTTTATTTTGTTAGGGAAAAAGGAGAGCATTCCAGCATATCAGACCCACACCTTGCATATCTGAAACAACAGATAGAAATTAAACATAGCAAACCTCAAAAGATTCTCAGATTCTGTTTAAATACAACCATTCTTCCAAGCAAAATTTTAAAAAGCAAAAACAAAAACCACCAACCAAACAAAACATTAAAAGCTATAGAAGTTTTTTTTCCCATATTTTCAGTTTGTTTAGTTTTTGAAAACCAAAACCAAACATTTTTTCACAGAAATATTTTCTTGAAAAAAGAAATAGAAAAATTTGAACAAAATGAAGTTTCCTCATTTTTTTGTCAAAAGGAAAACCAGCTCTACTCCTTGCTTTATAGCACTGATATCTCCACCCTGCCACCAGATCCTATTTCCCCACATATGTGCCAATGGCAGATGTGTAGTATGTATTTGGGGGTGAGGGAGGAGGGATGGCTGGCAGCCTGTTTCTCCCTCTAGCCTTAGCAGGGAAAGAGAGCACTCAGGAAAAGTGGCCAACTTCTTCTCACTAGCTTTTAGTCTCTAATGCTATAGCTACACTTGGCCAAATAAGTTGACTTAGCATGTCCACACTCAAAAATTAAGTTGACTTCAAGGGGACCTTGCCAAATCGACTTAGAGCATTCACGCTGGATGCCTAAGTCAACCTGTAGGGGCCAGGTGGACCTGGGACTGGTCCACGGTGGCAGGGAGCACCCCTTGCCAAGTGCCAGGGGGCTCAGCATTTGCCCCATTGTACCTGGGTACAATGGGGGCTGAGCAGGACAGGGACACTGACAGGGCATAGGAGCGGGGGGGGGGGGGGTAGGAGCGCACCAGGCTCTGGCTGTGCCAGCCACCCTGGCAGGGAGGGCAGTGCGGGAGCCCTAGAGCCCTTAAGTTGACTTTAAGTCGATTTAGGGCTAATCTGCGTCCACACTGGCTAAATCGACTTAATAAAGTTGACTTAGCCAATAAAGTCGACTTTAAACCATGTCTAATAAAGTCGACTTTAAATTTCCTTAAGTCGACTTAACCAGCAGCTTAAGTTGATTTAAGGAAATTGTAGTGTAGACGCAGATTAAATTAAATTGACTTAGGCAAGCTTAAATTGACTTAATTTGTAAGTGTAGACGCACCCTAAGATTGGCTGTGTGTCTCATTCCTGCACTCCATTAGACTGATAGTGCCGCATTGCCACCCATTTCACAAGAACGCCTAGCTGTAAGCAGAATTTCACTGTATTGGGTGAGGGTGGATAGCAGTGGAAAAAAGACCATCCCTCTGTGTCCCACAAGTATGACAAGTCCTATCATTACTATCTGCTGTTTCAGCGGGGGATTGCAACAGTTCTTGGGGGGTGTTCACTTCTAGCATGATGCAACTGTAGCAAAAATAGTTGTCTTCATTCTTTGCTGGGAGCTGCTGTATCAAGGTGAGGAGCCAGGTGTGTGGGAGAGGGATGGTATAGAGTTGGCCTTGACTCTGTGTGATGTGAAAGATACCTGTATGTTGGTGTCATTAGCTTTATACACTGAGATTGTTCTTTTTAGGTTATAACACCCCTTTTTTTGCAGTGAAGACATAGCCTCTTCTTTACTTTGCCACCCGTAGGATAATGAAAGCACAGTTTTTTTGTCCCCCTACTCCTCTGACCAATCAGAAAGGAAAAGGAATAGGAAGTTATAATCCCATTAGAATGCAGCATTTAACATCTCTATGGCAGATGTTTGCAGCTTCAAAAGGGATGAACCCACTGGACCACACCTAGTTCATCCTCCCATGCCTTGCTACTCCAAAAACAAGGTTGAGAGAGAGAGAGGAGGAGGAGGAAATATGCCACATCCATGTTATTTTACTGAAGTTACTATCTGTGCATTTATTGGTATGCCAACCACATTGCAGCTTTCCAAACTTAGAGCCCTGTTGTTTTCAAATTTGCTTCTGCTGGGAACACTCCAGACTGTGTCATAAAAAGACCATATAAAGGTGACAATGCAAAACACCATCACACAAATTAATGGGACTGAAGGAGAAAAGAGAGGTCGTGTCAATTCTGGGTTTGTTTGCTTTGCTTATTATTCATTTAAAAACATTTAATTTGTATTTGGAGTGGAAAGTGTGTAATCATGTGGAAAATGAATTAAAGCAGCTCACTTGTAGGTATTGAGGAGAGAAACACCTCATTTTTTCCTGAAGGATATGGCTGTTGAGAGAAGATAAGGTAAAGTACATTTTCAAAGCTAAAGTTCACTCTAGCACCTTCTCATCAGCCTTTTGAAGTTTAGTTAGGAAAACACAGACCTACAAAAAAAGAGGCCTGTATTAGACCTTGTCTACACCACAGAGTTTTGTCAACAAAAGTCTTGACAGAATATAGCCACCACTGTTGCATGTCCTCACTATATTCCTTGTTTCAGTGGTGTGCATTCACATGACCATCTCTTGTATTGACACAAAGAGCAATGCACTGTGGGTAGATATCCCGCCATCTCACTTCACGCAGGATACTTTCGGAAGGATTTGCAATGCCTCATGGGGCAGGCACTAAATCCTATGATGAAGGTTTCTGAATCCCATCATTCCATGGGCATCCTACTAGATTGACAGCTGCTTTTCAACTGCCCTGTCAGATAAACTGACATCGCTGAGCACAAACATGAGAAGCCTACAGAAGTGTGTGAATGGGGAATGGGTGTAGAGGAGAGTGTGTGTGAAAGAGAGAGACAGAGACAGGTTGTGTTGGGGAACAATGAGTGCAGATCTTTTATTCAAAGTATGAATCCTGATTGCATACTTTGTGCTCATTTCATCAGTGAAAATGCCATAATGGCCAAGTCAATTGAAATTTCTGTGTAAATAATGAAGGTAAAATGATGGAACCTACCGGTCAGGTTTTGACACCTTATCCATTCTAAGCCACATTTTGTAGTCCTTTTTAATTTTCTCAGATGATTTTTTGTGTTCTCTAAGTAGCTATTTTTATAGAATCAACCAGAAGGTTCAAAGGTTGGTTTGCTTTTTAGATTACATGCTAAAGAAAATGGCACAGCTATCTATTGCTCAAAGAGCATGGGGGCTCCAGTCTTGCAAACACTTATATGAGTTCAGTGAGAAAACTGAAATACATCAGTGGGCATTGCTCCATGGAATTCGATGGACAACATCGACTTACACTAGCTGAGAATCTGATCTTAAAAGTGTAGGAGGTGGTGTGCGATCATTATCTCATTATCTTATATCACTGTCTAGTAATATGGGTACTGCTCTGGTTCTTGGGAACTGCTAAATTGCTGTATGGCATGGAGCAAATTATTTAATCAACATCTCTGAGTCTCAGCTTCTTGTCCTAGGAAATGGGGTTAATGATAATTATGTATCTAAAACAGAAGTTGTATGTGTTGGTGAGGTATTGTTTGTGGTGCTATAAAATTCAAAATAGTAACAATTAAAACTTATTTAAGATTCCAAATCTGCAATAGAATATATATAGAAAGCACAGACTTAATATTATGTTTTAAAATACAGACATGTACTACTATTGTTGTTAACTGCCACTTTGTACTACTTGTTAAAAGCCTGATCCCATCATCAATCTACCCCCAAAAGTTTCATTGACTTCAGTGGGAGTGCACACAATACATAATGGCAGTTTGGGCTTCTAGTTCTGAATACAAGATTCAAGCCCAGATCTTCAACAGAACTCTGCTGGATGCAGGTGAAGAGATGTTGGTGGGCAAAGGTAATATTGATGTCCATGGGATTAGTGAGGTGCTTAAAATCAGGCAAATGTTGAAATGTTTTGCTACATTCTGACCTTAACGCTACCTTGAGCAGTTCTATACTATCTCAAGAGCCAGCAGTCTCAGGGTCTGTTCCACAGCAAGCAATAGCTAGAGTTAGCTTTATAACCACTTTTCATTGCCATGGCGGCATAAAGAGTCAGCAGCAGGGTCAGGTCAAGAATTTGTCTCTCCATGTTGCCCCTCTAGCTGTTTTTGGCATCAAAATTGTAGTAATCAGAGCAGGAAAATGAAGAAAATCCCTACAATTGTTCTTATAGAAATAGAACTTTATTGACCTTGAACAATTCTTAAACTGGATTCTGACAGTCCTCAGGCTTGCGCTATAGACATTTTCTTACCTTCTGTAATCACAAAGAAAACCCAGTATTCTTTAATTTTTATGTGCATAACTTCAGAAAGCACAAGAACTGTGTACCCAGCATTCCTTAACAGCAAGTGCACTGGGTTTGTGCATTTCTCCTGTTTAATATTCTGGTGCAGCTTCCATCTTTTTAAACATTCCTCTTCTTCACCTGCTTTCCATCCGGTGTGTGAAAAGGGATTCTTTTTTCCTTTTCTTTTTAATACTGTGTGGAGCTTATTTATTTCTTCAACATAGGAATCTCAATGGTTCAAATCGGAAACTCTGCCAAGAGAGAAAAAATGTGATGACTTTTAAACACTATTTTTTGTTAAGATGTGTCAAACTAGTTGCAGGTAATTTGAGCGCTTCCAGACCTCAGTGGATGTTTAACAAAAACAGAAAAATTGTTTGCAATTTGTGGTGGAAAGGGTGACATTGCTTGTGTTGCACTGAATCATAAGACTAGCTAATTAAAAAGGTTGGCCTACTGGCTCTAAAACACTGTACTGGGACTCAGAAGATTTAAGTTCAGTTCTTAGCTCAACCACAGAAGTTTTGTGTGACCTCAGGCAATTTTCTTAATCTATCTACCCTGTGCTTCATTTCCTCTTCGATACATTTGAGGATAATTTTTCACAGGGCTGTTGGAAAGAAACAGATTAATTAATAACTGATAGTCAAGATACTTTGGTTATGAGGGCCATATCAGTACACAGAGAACTAAAATGTGATGTTGTAGTCCACAATGACAATTCTAAAGGGTCTGTAACTTATGCATACATTTCTACCCCTTTATTAGCAGATATAGAAGCAGAGAAAAGCAAACAGTCAAACCAACAATCTAATATATCTGTCTGATACGTATTTTTTCTCCCCAAAGTACAGGCTCCTGTAATCTGATTAATCCTCTTCTTCTAGTCCTGGTTCCTATCCATATGGAGTTGTTTCTTTAAGTCCTTCTCCATTCCAGTCTGTTTTGAAGCAGATATTCAGAAACTCCTCAGCTAATAAAATCTTTTTATATAACATTCATTCATCTAGTTTTTTTGTCTTCTAATCCTTCTCTTACTCTCCATTTCTAAGTTTAACAGCTTTTTTTCCTATAATTCTTCTGATCATCCTCTCATGTGTCCTAACCATATAAACCTGGATCCCCTCTGTTTTCTTCTGCAATCGGTTTCACCTTCACACTTGCCCTAATCCCTTTGTTCCAAACACGGTCCATCCTCATCACTCCCAAACACCCATCTTAATATTCTCATTTCCACTGAATTCAAAATCTGCTCCAGTCTCTGCCTCTGTGATCAGTGTTCAGAACCACGCAAGCTTAATTATCATCTTGTAGATTTTACTTTTCAATTTCATAAATCACAAAATTACTTTTCAAAACTGATTAATCCTCTTACAACCTCACTATTCTTATTTGATCTTCTTCTCTGTGTTGCTTAAAGTTTAGGACTTTACTCATAAAAAAAATACTTAAATGCTATGTGTGAAAAGGAGAATATATGTATGTATGTATAGAATCACAATCATAGGCTACTACAGGCTCTGTTAAGTCAACTTAACAAGGTTGACTTTAAGTCGACTTAAAGTCAACCTTGTTAGGTCGACTTAACAGAGCATCTACACTTAAAGTTGACTTAAGTCGATCCTGTTAAGTTGACTTAACAGAGCCTGTGGTGTAGACATACCCATACACACTGGCTTTAAGTTGACTTAAGAAGGTCGAATTAAGCCTTAAGTCAACCTTCAGAGATGGTGTTATTAAGTCAACTTAAGGAAGTGCTTAAGTAGACTTAATAAGCGTCCAGTGTAGACGCGGCGATCTGTAGGTCGACTTAAGAATCGTTAGGTCGACCAAAAGTGCACGTGTAGATGTACCTAGAAACTAGAAGGGACCATGAAAGGTGGTCAAATTATTTTTCATTCTTATGGATGTATAGGGACTGTTTAATCTTATTTTGGAACAGGAAGTGAAGAGGGATGATGTATCCAACCTAAAATACTTATTTTGGTTTTGTATGAATTTAGCCTTATTTCACTGTTGTTCCGGCGCGGGGTGGAGGAAGCGGTCCAGAGAGACATATGTGATTGCAACAATAGTAAGTGTGTAATTAGTAGAACTGATAGACAATTTTGCATCGAAATAGCTGTTTTGGGGATCAAATGGCTTTTTCACCTTTTTTGTTTTTTTCCTGTGGAAAACTGTACTTACAGTCAACACTTTCCATTTTATTGACATAAGAATGGAACTGCCCTCCACACACATAATTCACTAACATTATTTATTTTTTTAAAATAAATGAACATAAATTGTACCAAACTGTTTTTTTAGTTTGAGGTTTAACTGCAAAATAAAATTAAAAATAATTCCCATGTAATTTTGAATTTTAAAAGAATCCCACCAAAATTGACATTTTTTAACAAGCTCTATTTATTAGCAACACCCTGTCAATGACACAAAAGAATCAGCACTCTTTCCAGATATAGTGAGACACACAACATTAATTCTTAAAATGCTATCCAGCACAATTTGCTTACTAGAGGTTACGATGGGCTATACTGTTTTGTAATTTCCAGATCTCCTCTGTTTATAAAAGAGTAATGAATTTAATGCTTTTTTCCAGTCTTTGGAAATGGTTTCAAAGATGTCTGTTGCATAGGCTGGCCAATTTCACTACTATTCCAAAGTTCTTTTCTTGCAGAATTCTCATATGCATACCCACAAATCCAGGATTTTAAGGGCCTATCCAAAACCCATTGAAATCAATAGGCATATTTCAATTGACTACAATATAATTTGCACTTAAGTTGCTCCAAAATTTCCTCTATGGGTACACTCATGGATCTTAAAGATCTTAAAGAAATCTGATTTCTACTGCAAAGCATACTTGGAAAGATTGTCAGTATTAAGGTGGATGGGAAAAGAATCTCTTAACTTCTTTAATTTCCCATCTATCTTTCATGCCTTCGTGATCGAAGATGTACAGAAATTCACAATCAGAAATACAGTCTTTTTGCTACTGAAAACTGTTGTATTCATCTTATCTTGTCTTTAAACCAGACCTTTTCATTATAAAATGACTAGTATTTGCATGAAATATTTATATAAGTAACTACGGTATATACCTAAACATATTATAGTCATTTGTCATATGAATGTGGTATCTTGTGACTTTAGCTTTGCTAAAAACAGACAAAATATGCAGGTGCAAGGATGCTGATGTTTTTTGGTTAATCAAATAATTGTTGTCATCTGTGTACTTAATGCTTTTTATCCTCAATGTGTATTACACATTCCCTTATTTCCCACTTGTATCCATTAGATACTAACAGAATTTTTCCATGCTTCATGTGCAGAGCATCCAGGCTGCATCATTAAAGCGAGAGAGAGAGATTTAAGCTTGAATACCAGGGTGCTAGCTTCTGGCTTTGTTTCTATCACTTGGCAGAGCATCTGGCAGAAGATGGACATAATTACATTCCTGGTTTTCTTTTTGAATTCCTCCCCTTTCTCTATTCCTTTCTCTCAGCTGTCTTCACAGAACTGTCTGGATTTGTGAGCAAGTTTCACCAACGGGAAATACAGAGTATAGAAATAAACTAATGGAAAGAAAGAATGAAAAACCTACATTGTTACACACTAAGGAATATGATGCCACCCTGAGTTTGTAAAACATGCGGTGCCCTATTGCTGATAGGCTACTCCCCAATCTAGAAATAAAGACTTACTAATCATGTTTGTTATTAGCTGATGCTTTTTCTTTCCATTTTCCTCTGCCTGGGAACTCTGGGGCTATTTGAGGATAGTTTTCTGTGAGATGGCAGGCATTGTGTTCTCTTTTAGGTTTTTTTATTGACACCCATCACCACAATATCAAACACCTTCCCCATAAAATAGATTGGCAATAGCAAACTCCCTAGAAAAGCCCATGTGTCTTTGGCTCTTCTCATCTTTCAGGTTATAGAAGGCTATGCCTAGAGTAGGCTGGTTTGTTGGTTATTTTACTGTTTGTTGACCTTGGACAGGTAATGCAGAACAGATGAAGAATATAGTCTCTTCAACACAAGAAGAAACTTTAAATGATATTCCTCTAGTCTGATATTCTTGAGATGTTAGAGAGTAAGCCAATTAAGAAGTGACATTTTGAAACACATACTAACAGATCCAGTTTTAAACTTGGTGTAGAAGCTCTGGTGCTTGGGGTTAAAGCAAGCGTTCCTGTGAGGAAGACCTCAATGGTCAGTAATATGATTCATTCATTGGGATTCTCTTGGGGCAGGGTTAACAAAATGTCAGAGATGGTTTGAGATCAACATTCAAACAATGGGTACAAGCAGTGAAATGAGAAGTTGATAAAAATCCTTCATATTTAATGAATTTAGTTTTAATGAAGTTTCATTTTCTACATGGTTACAGTCTGGTTCTATACTCAACTGTGACTCTTGGGACAGAGTTAATAGAATGTCAGAGTTGGGCTGAGATCAACTTTCAAACAATGGGTACAAGCAGTGAGATAGGAGGTTGATAAAAATCCTTTGCATTTAATGGATTTAGGTTTAATGAAGCTCTGTTTTCGCCAGGGTTATCATCTGGTTCTATACTCACCTGTGACTTTAAAAATGGCGTTATGTGGGCTCCATATTTTTCACTCAATGATTTCCACATCAAATGTTTTCAATTTACAAGTAAAAGATTTTTATTTTTAATGTGTACCAGCCCAGCAAATTTAGCCTGGGATCTTAGAGTCAAGTTGAGTTCTTTCTGTCTCACCTGTTACCACTAGTAATATAGATTCTGCAGGCCAAATTTGAAAGACAAGTGTTATTAAGTCAAATGCAGGAGGATAAAGAAAAGAAAAGAAAAGAAAAGAAAAAGAAAAGAAAAGCATTTTTACAGTAGAAGGAAAATTAAAGATTTATCAGATTTTGTAGCTGTTCCGAGCACCTCCAATTCCTTTTGATATAATTGAGTACTGGGTGAGTGCTCAACTCTAAAAAGGAGGCTGCTATTTAATAAAGTCAGAGGCAAGGAATGAGAATGACTTTTTACCCGAGAGTGGTTTTATTCTTCAGAGCATTTGCTAATAGGGCATTTGAATGCAGTCAGGTTTGAGACATGCAGCAAGTTGGGAGGGCAAGGGATTCAGTGAGTTCACTTACAGAAATATAGAGCTGAGTGATATTAGTGCATAATAAATGTCTCAAGTTGAATTTAGCCATAGCTGTTTGTGGAAGGACCCATGTCTTTGCATGTATACAAGTCCAGTGTCTAGTAAAGTGGGGCTCTGTACTAGACATGAAAAGCAAGAAATGGGTCAATAACCACCTATGAAAATCATCAAGAGATTTTCAGTGTATCATATGTCTATAGACACCTGAAGAAATTCAGACTGTTCAAAGACAGGAAATCCAGAGTGGAAATGGGAAAGGAGGTTTTTCTGAGAGACATAGTAAGAAAGATTAAAGAAATATTTTCTTCGTGTCCAATTCCAATCTCATCTACACTAAATAAAAAAACTGTAAATAATTAAATTCTTGCAGATTTATACCTATTAAACAAAATCAGAATTCTGATCCTTTCATTATTGTAATAGTAATGTAATCCCCACAGCTACTAAGGATAGCCAGATATGGTATGTAAAGCTGGTTAAAGAATTTCAACTGAACTTTTTTTCCATCAAAAAATATCATTTTGTCAAAAGCAAAATGTTTCATAAAAATGTGTCACTTTTAACAAAAACGTCTTCACTTCCAGGATATATATGAGAGAGAGACTATCATGTGAACACTATAAGACTGGCCTGTGGTTCCAGGCAGAGCAGAGCAGAGATTTTCATTCCAAATCATCCCAAAGCAGGCAAAGCATAGTTCTGTCACAGCACAGACCGGTGCCTCAACTGCTGGATTACAGAGATTTTTTTCTTATTTCACCTAATTTTTCAAAAGTTCTCTTTTCTTCTGATTTGGAAGAAAAAAAAAATCAAAACCTTGAATTTTTTTCATGAAATGTTGTTTCCCAGCCAGCCCTATTTGTTCCTCTCCATTAATTTATGCTGATTTCCCCAGCTGAGGACCTGGGTTCTTACCTTGCTGTAGGTCTGCCTGCAGTATGAATCCTCTTTATGGCCTTCCTGCATCTCTTACTCTTCCTTCCTCCCTACTAGCTGTTTTGACTTTCTCAAACCCACTAATTTGCTGTCTAGGCTTCAAACTTTTATCAGTGGGGCTCTTGTCATTGCTATTGTTGTTTATTTGTAGTTGATGAGTCGTGGGCTTTGAAATCATTAATGGTTCTAATGAGCTCTAAAAGCAGATACAATAAAATCATTTCTGCCTGCTGTTCTCAGTCTCCCATGAAAGTGGAATCTATACAGAGCTTAATTAAATATCATATCTCATCACTGTTTTGACTAAACCAATATTTACAAATCGATTTGTTAAGTATCATCATACTTAAAGGAGACCCTCTAAATTGTCCTTTCAGAGCTATTGGAAAAGAAGCACAAAGCACAAGTTTCACCCAACTGCACTAACACTATTTTCTTCTATCATGTCTGTATCTGCTTTTTTATTTTTCTTTTCAAATCCCTTTGGAACATAAGAACTGCCACACTAGGTCAGAACAATGGCCCATCTAGCCCAGCATCCTGTCTTCTGACAGTGGCCAATGTCAGGTATTTCAAAGGGAATGAACAGAGCAAGTAATCATCAAGTGATCCATCCTATCAGTCATTCTCAGCTTCTGGCAAACAATACTTCCCTATCCTGGCTAATGGTCATTGATGAATTGATCTATTTTTTTTAATCACATTATAATCTTGGTTATCACAACATCCTCAGGCAAGGCGTTCCTCAAGTTGAGTGTGCATTGTGTGAAGAAATATTTCCTTTTAAATCTGCTACCTATTAATTTCATTTGGTGATCTTCAGTTGTTGTATTATAAGAAGGAGTAAATAACAATTAAGTTTTATTTGAGTATTTTGGATGGATTAGTTTTATTTACATAATGACAACATGGTACTTCTTCATTTCCTTTCATTAAAAAGCTTGTAGCAAAAGACAAGACAAATATTTCTACATCAATCTCTATACTATGGAGACAACCTTATTGAGATTAGTGTAGAAAGGAGAGGGAAGTTGAAAAAAAAATTACAGAGAAGAGAATTATTCCTTCTTAGGCTCTTGTGAGAAGACTTGACTTGCATAATCTTGTTACGGAGAGAACAAACTTTCAGCCAACTAGCTTCTGAGTGGGGAAGAGTGCATGTTCAATACATTTTGTACTGCCTGCATGAAATTTTTAACTGTACAGCCTTAATCTTTCATTGATTTGGGTTTTTTGCACTAAGTTCTTAAGCTTTTTAAAGGAGAAAATAAGTAGCCACAGTTCTGTCACTGACAAGTACTAACCAGACAAGCCTACGTCATGCTTATCAGCGTTATTAATACACGTCTCACTTTAAGTGTGGCTATGAGTGTCTGCTAGTATTGCAGGCTAAGTATGTATTGCTGTACCTGTGTACATACACCACTTGAAATGCTTCTTACAGCATCATAAATCCTTTGTACACATTGACCAGCCCTCCAACCCTCTTGCTCTCCCTCAGAATTAAGTTTTATGGAATAGTTTTTGCATTTTCCTCGGAACTAAGGAATCAAGGCTGTTTAACTCATGGTGCTTTAATGTCTTAGGTAATTTTCAATTGGAAAACATCACACAGGGTGAAATGCCCCCAGGATTGGTCTTAGAAGGAAAAATAGCTTTGCAGTTATCCCAAGCCTAAATGGAATGGAACAGTAAGGCTTCATCCAGGAACCCCTTTCCTGCCTCTGAGATAGATAATACAGCTGGGTTGTCGAGGAGATGTAAAACTCTCCATCCACTGTTTACCCTCTAGAGGCCAGGAGGGTGAGGATAGGAAGGGTCCCAAAGCCATTCCCTATCAGCAGTTGTAGGGCGGATGATGGTATAATGCTAGATACTTTGCAGTGTACTGATCTGAAAGTCTGCATCAAGGCCCCTGATTTTGACTACATACCAGTGCAACAGTGCAAATACCAAAACCCATAAACCTTTCTTTTTTAGTGCATTCCAGTTCGCTCCAGAATTTTGCATCAGTGCGGTATTCAAACCAAGAGCCCTTGGAACAGAACAATGTGTGCAGTATACGCAGGGAATACTGTAAATAAAGAAGTGTGTTCTGCATCTTTAACTATTGCTTTTATTGTCTGCTCCCACTGAAAGAGCGGTGGCTGACTGAAATTTGACTAATTAAATTTATTTACTTTTTTTTTAACCCTCCTGGAATGCAGTGATGAAAAATATTTTTAAACTCACTTCCTACCCACTTTCAACTGTCTATCTTAGTTGTATCCCCATATCCCTTTTCCCCCCTTTAGCTGCTTCATTGACTATGCAATTAAATAAGAGTTTTCCTTGAAAATTCAAATGCCTTGTATTTTAATGCAAAATCAGAGAAGCAGTTCTTGTCTGAAAAACAAATTCATGTAATTTCCTTTTAAAAAAAAGAAAGCAATTAATTTTATAAATTTTCTATCCTAATGTTTCTGGGGAGATTGATTCTCTTTACATAACAAGAAACCTACCTACCTTTACTCCAGCACAGCTGCTGTTAGTTAACCAGATGTGACCCCCAAGATGCCCCTAAATGCATTTTTGTTTAATTGGACAATGTATCTGTTTTGAGGCATGTAAGGTGTGACTGACAAACATCTGTGGTGAAGCAATACTTCACATGCATTAGAAAAATGCAAATAGATTTGCTCAGCTTAAAGAGCTGCTGGCATCTCTTGCAATCTTTTCAAACATTACTGTATATTTAGAAACACTTCTGCCTATATATTACATTTCCTCTCATTTGCTTTCCCCGTTGTTCATTATTAGCACAGTAATTTGCATGAAAACAGAATTGTTGGGGTTTTTTTTCAAATGTCACCTACTTCTGTTGCTCATCCTCCTCCTAGAGCCATAATATTCTAGCAGTGACATCCGCTTACTTCATTGTTGTCAAAATACTTGTAATGTTTCAATCAAATTTGTATGACTTTGTATAGGGAATGAACAAGAGGTGTTAGAACGCCAAAGAAATAGAGTCTATTTTTTTTTAAATGTAACTATACTAGAATGTCTGATGACAGCCAGAGTGAAGGTTGAGTGTTTCAATTTTAAAGGGTCTTTTTAAGTTGCTTATTACTTTGTTCATTTTCACTTCACCAAGAAAATGATCTCCATTGAAATCACCATGAGTCTTTTCATTGGCTTCAATGGGATTTTGGTTTACTTCCCGAAGATGCATCTTTTTCTGGGCACAGTCTCCTAATGCTTTCTAGCAAATAGTTCCATATGGTGAAATTTCTGTGGTTTTCTTTCTTTCTTTTTAACTTTTCTAATTAAGAAATTCAATTTTAAAACCCTTAAATGCATAAAATATTTATGTCGCAAAATGAAGCACCCAAAAGTCAGGAAATATCAATATTACGGTTTCTCTGAATCACTTGAAATCTGCCTTTTGTGTGTCTGTATTATAATATAATCTTCAAATATAAGATGACGAACTGTTTTTCTCTGCAGGACCCTACCTTGTTCAATGTGCTGTTTGTGCAGTGCGCAGTGAGTGAGGCAACAAAACATAGTGAACGAGAGAGGAGATCTGTGGCTTACTTTTGATCACATTCTGTGTTCAATTCTTATGATGTACATTTGGTGGTAGCAATGAAATGAAAGATGTAGCAAATGAGAGACAGTTCCACTTACTGAACATTTTTTGAGGATAAATATATGCCTCATTCACTGTGGGTGCTCTAACCTATGTACTGAAAGTCATGGAGTTCTGTGGGAAGAATAAGTGACTATGTTCATTAAAGATTCCGTTGTAATACATACAAAGGGGCAGAGTTAATTTTATTCTGGCACACTTAACTTTGACATTTCGTTTTGCTTTGCAATTGTAACATTTTAGTAATATAGTTTTTTTTGTATGGAATAATAAAATATCTTGAAGTTACATTCTACAGTGATTGACACCATATAGAGATCACAGCTTACTCTACGGTGATAACACATCAGAATAAATAAGCATTTCAGAAGACTTGAAAAAAATTGCCTATAATTGATAAAGGAATCATTTTGTTCACTGCTAAAGTACAGCATCCTCACGTAGCATACAGCTGTTATTTAATATTACGTGAGGGCCCAAAGCAGTAGAAATGCTACATTTTTCTTATGATGTATTTGTGCCAAGTAAATCCTCAACTCCATGTAGTGTAAAACATTTTAACAAGTTCTACAAGTCACCTACAAATGAGGGATAGTAAGTGAATCCGTACAAAGCACGAATAATCATAAAATCTCAAAATCAGTGCCAGTCAGGAATTGAAGATCTGCCTGGGTCCAGAGCTACTTCCATAGCATTAAAAGCAGACATGCTGTTCAGGTGCCATAGGCCTGAGAATCATGTGAGACTACAGATTCCATCCCTCAGTTTTTCCTCATTAGAGTTACACATGATTACAGTCATTCCATTTGGATGCTAACAGGCCATTTTCTAGTTCTTAGCAAAAATACCCTATACTTTTGGAGTAGCTTTGCATTTTGTTCTGCAAGTCTACTGATATGAGTTGGTGTCAGAGGAGGGTGGGGACCAGCCCTTCCCTTGGCAGGATACTCTGATATACTCAGTGAAACCACACCCGATGCGTGGATATGTTGAGCTTTATTGCTTTGATACAATAAGCCTTTAGTCTTTAAGCACTGAGAAAGTTATCTTGCCCACAAGTGGTGAGCAAGCAAGCAAACAATGATCAAATGCTTATACTTCTTCAGCTACGTTCTGTCCCATACCCTCCGTTCCTACTCTTGAGGGCTCAAAGCAGGCACCGCTCCAGTGTAGGGAACTCCTGGGCATCCTGCAGTGTCAGGATCCGCAGGTGAGGCTGCATCCCAGGTGGGGGCCCCCAACCTTCATATAACTGTCCTTCCCCCCACAGGCGATTGCATTCCCAGGCTGGCTCTGACAGAAAACATGCCCCTATCTTATAATAAACACAGGCAGCATTCTCAAAGCTAACCACTTCACAACCTATTCTGCAGCTGGGGTGGCTCCAACCCAACTCAGCACCAGTTCATACCGGCGCCGGAGCAGCCTTCAATCAGTCTGTGCAGAGGTAATTTGCGGTCAATCCCAACAGTTGGACAGCCAAGTAGCATGAAAATAGTTACCTTTGCTATTTGCCGCAAAAAGTGATTGCTCAGTACTGACTAAGATTTGAACTGATGACCTAGAAGTGAAAAGCCCTACAGCCCATTACAAATCATGTGGATCATCCAGTCCTAACACATGTTTTGGGTTTCAACTGGATGTTGGCTCATCTTTTTCCCATACAGGAAGTAGGTGAAGAACTGGTTGCGAAACCATTTCCAGAGTAGTTATCAGTGGTTCATAGTGAAATTGGAAAGGCATATCAAGTTGGATACTGCAGGGATAGGTTCTGGGTCTGCTTCTGTTCAGTTTGGCTCTGGCCAAGTATCATAAATGATTCAGATAATAGCATATAGAATACGCTTTTAAAGTTTGTGTCCAATACCAAGCTGGAAAGGGTTGCAAAGCACTGAGAAATTGTCTGAAGTAAATAGGATATTCAATAAGGACAAATGCAAAGTACTCCACTTAGAAAGGAACAACCAGTTGCACACATACAAAATGGGAAATGGCTGTCTAGGAAGAAATAATATGGAAAGGGATCTGGGCTTCATAGTGGTTCTAAACATGACTCAACAATGGCACACAGTTGCAAAAAAAAAGCAAATATTCTGTGATGCATTAGCGGGAACATTATATGCAAGACACAAGAAGTAATTCTTCTGCTCTACTTTGTGCTGATTTGGTCCCTATTGGAGTATTGTGTCCAGGTCTGGGTGCCCCATTTCAGGAAAGATATGGCCAAACTGGAGAAAGTCCAGAAAGCAACAAAAATGATTAAAGGTCTAGAAAACAAGACCTGTGAGGAAAGATTGAAAAAACTGGATTTGTTTAATCTGGAGAAGAGAAGACTGAGGGGAAATATAGCAATTTTCAAGTACATTAAAGGTTGTTGCAAAGAGGAGGGGGAAAAATTGTTCTCATTAACCTCTGAAGATAGGATATGAATCAATGCTTAAGTTGCAGCAAGGGCAGTTTGTGTTGGATATTAGGAAAAGCTTCCTAAATGTCAGGGCAGTTAGGCATTACAACAAATTGTTTAGGGAGGTTGTGGAATTTCCATCACTAGAGATTTTTAAGAGTAGGTTAGTCAAATACGTGTCAGGAATAGTCTTCCAAACAATACTTAATTCTGCCTAGATTGGACAAGACGGCCTCTCACGGTCCCTTCCAGTTTTATGATTCTGCGTTACCCATATTTTAAATGAATTAGAAACATAAAATAAAATAAATGCACACACACAGAACCTTCTTTTTTACATTTGACTGAAAATAAAACAGTACCTCTGTTTATCCTGTGCTGGAAGAGATAACAGGAAAGAGATTACTTAATTTCCTTTCCTTTGAAGAAGAGAGAACAAATGTTACCACACAGTAGTTTGTCCTTTTAAGGTGATCTTATAAAGTACTCTTGAAGCTGGTAGATTAGAAAAGTAAAAAACAAACAAAAAATCACTCCAACCCAGACTCTTAACTGCTTTTACTACTTTAAACAACACAAAATGGTGCTCTACCGCAGATACATTCAACCTCAGCCTTACCGATGGCTGTTCAATGCGTGGTTAAAGTCAGTCACAGAAATAAGAAAACAGGTAGTTTTGATTTTCCTTGCCAAAAATGCACATTGTTATAAAAAAAGGACTCTATAATGTATTCAAATTAAAAAGGTCTATTGTATAGGGAGAAGGGGAAACTGAAATAATCATAGAGCTTTGCGGAAATTACTATAATCTATTTGAAAAAGCCTTTTGAATACATCACATATTATTATTATTATTATTATAACAAAAAAGTTAAAGCCCATGTTTAGCTTAGAGAGTATAACATTAATTTAGAGACTGCATATGCAATACAATAAATTTTTTCTATAGTTATTGGGCCTGATTCCCAGTCCCAGTCATTTATACCTATGCTAAGTGGGTGGAAAATGTAACCCTACTGATTTTTACATTTTATATAGTTTTCTACATATTACCAAATGCTTTAGACTAAACTTCTTGACTCATAAATCTGTCCTGACCAAAATGACATAACTACCCCAAAATAGAATACAAAACACCACTTCAGAGACCTGTGAAAATCGATGAGTTTTGCAAGGCCATTGAATTAAGGCTGTAACAGATTTTTGTTAGCAGTGGTAAGGCAATAGTCCCATGATGTTAAATCCATTACAGGAAATTTTCACACTCCCTGGCAAGACTCTAAGTGCAATGGTAACATATAATCTACTTCTTACGCTCATTGCACACATAGTATCACAATGGATTTAGAAAATATGTATTATGCTTGCAACATAAATCCCAAACTAGTAAACAAAATGATGTGGCAATGGCAAGGCTCTGGAAATGTACAGAATTGTGTTAGGATAGAGCGAGAGCTGAGAATTGCTGAGAATTTTGCTAAGATATGGTGAGAGCTCATTTAACCTTTTCAAAATTGTGATCTAAACAAATTGGTAAGGGATAAATTAATCTTCAGTTCTCCCAACGGGAAAAGCTAGCAACATTACCTACCAGTGTAAGAATGAAGGTATTCTTATTTAGAAGGATAAAAATGCTTCATTCTTATTTAGAAGGATAAAAATGCTCAAACAAATTGCTATTCTATAAGAAAGGTGTTGGTGAGGAGTTAACCATCCCAGGAAAATCATGGGTAATAACTAATGCAGAAAGGAAACCATACATTTACTACAAGTATGGTAGCTAGTAGTAAGCATGCAAAATGCAGAGAGACATAGCTGGATAGTTCTACTCTAATTAGCTTTCCTCATCCTTTCTCTGATCACTAAAATATTTCTAGCTTAACTCCAACCAAATCTGGAATTTAGTAATGCTATCAAGAGAGATAATAATAATAATAATAGAAGGATTCTCATGTTCCAAAGTGAGAGAAGAATTTGTTCTATCTGCAGTAAATATCATAATGCTAGAGGTCTCTCTTCTCGTTTGCTTGCAAGTCTCAGTTTAAACAGGAGGGAGAAAAAACAAAACAAACAAAACCGTCCACATCTGAAATCCAAGGGGAGAAACATGTATGTAAAGATGCCACAAACCTCATAAAGTGTAAATATGAACTTTGAATAGTCCCCTGCAATTTTGTATATATAGCCTAGTCTTTTACAAACCATATATACCTACTGACTTTTCAAAGGTGGGGCTGGAAATCTCCCCAGATTAGACTGGATTGTGAGATTGTACATATTTCTTGCTTCCAGTAAGTCTTAAAAAAAAACCTCAGACAAGGGAGTGGCAATTTCTATTTGCTTAGTTTTGAGCATGAGTTCAAGTTCTGCTTACAGTAGGGGAGGAGGTGAGAAAAAAATGAGGCGAAAGGAGTGTAGGTTTAAAAAGTAAAGAAAGAAACTGCAGGAAAATGGGGCAGAAATTGGGTAGAAAGAAAAACATATACAAAGAGAGCAGTATGTGCATATGCTTAAATCCCAGCATACATTCATACATACATATATGTACATAGTTATATAAAACATGTATATAATAGAATGCTTTAATCAAATTAGAATGCTAACCAAGTCACTACATTCTGAGCCTCTTAATTTGTATTTGTAAAATGATCCAGCCAGAGAGACAATAACCATTTTAAAGAGTAAAACCACTTTCAAGACCCAAACTTCCTGTTAGCTGCTTAATAGACTGTTTCTTTTCACCCCCGAGGAAGCTGAAATAAATAAAAGATGGAAACAAAATCAATCTGCAAACAGGTGAGGAAATATATTGGCTGAGAAAGCGAGCAGAACTCATTTAGATAAGGCTAAGCTTTCTGGAGTAATCCGATGTTTAAAATATTTGCGTCATGACTTCTTTGACCTTATGAATAATTTGCAATTGACTAAGGTGTGCCAGGAAAGTTTACTTCACTTGACTAGTTATCACTCAAGAAAAAACATTTAGAGTCATCTTCCTTGAAGTAAACTCTTTTCCCATACTATAAAGGGCTAGTTTGTGACAACCCCTTCATGGATCTCCAGTGTCAGGAACTTAGCTGATTCTATGACCATTCACCTAGTAGCCCAGTGAACTTTGCTGGGCCTAATTAAGCCTTCACTAACTTATTGTGCTCCCTTTCTGGATAGACGGGCCAACAGATCACTGTTTATTCTCTTGTACGAAGAGCAGCAGAGTGGCTTGGCTGGAGTTTGGAGGTTGTGAAGGTTGGGACTGACGCAGCCAAATGTGGGCTGGCTGGCTGAAGTTTGGTCTGGGGTGGGGCTGAGTGCTGAAGGATGGCTGAAGATTGTAAGGCTGGGCTGTAGGAGCAGGCTGGGTGGTGGGTTGCAGCTGGCTTCCAACTGAAATGAGGCTGAACACTGAAATTGACCATGGGAGTGGGGCTGGGAAAAGTTGTCTTGGACTATGAAAGAGAAGAGGCATGGCTGAGGAATGGCCACAGATCAGTAAAAAGAAAAAAAGAGTAGACCTATTAGAATTTGAAGAAGGAATGCATAGAATTTTTTTTTAAAAAAAAGAACAACCCCGCCCCCTAAAAAAAAAACAGATTAAAAAAATCAACATTTCACAATTGTCAAATCAGTGACAGAAGATGTAAAAATAGAAGGTGTTAACACTCCTGAAAATGATGGAATGGATAATGTGAAGTGTTGGCGGCATGCAAAGAGCTAAAAGAATGCAGAGTGCAGAGAATGTATACATAAAGAGCAAGTTGAAAAACTACTTAAAACTTGTAACCTTAGGGAAAAATGAAAGTTAGTTTTCAACTGCCTAAATGCCTGATGAAAGTGAAAGGGATTGTGTACAGAGTACAACCAGGGCTGTTTGAGGCTGATGTCCAAACCAGTACTGACAAAGATAAAGTATTGTTTGTTATCTCTGGTGCTACGCATAACTCTTAAAGGAGGGACACTTCTTAATAGGATCCAAATAGGTCTCAATTTTTCTGATTTAAACCATAAATTTCTCCTCTTCCACCTGTGAGGTGCTATAACTGTCATAGGTTTGGACATGTAGCAGCCATTTGTAAGGGAAACAACAATGAGGTGCAGTAAATGTGGAGGAAATCATTCATATGAGAACTGCATAGAAGGAATAGAACCTAAATGCAGCAATTGTGAGGGAAAGCACAGTGCAGCATATGAAGGATGTGTAGTTGTAGAACAAGCTAGGTAAATTTAAAAAAATATTTTTCCAAAGATACCATATGTGATGCCTACCAAAAGGTACCCACTGCAAAAATAAATAAATAAATGAATACACAAGGGAGAGAAAAGTACAGAGGCTGCACAACACATCTTTGGTCAGGGAGGAGAATAGAAAAGGAACAGGAGGTGATATATTGCTTATAGATAAAGAGAAGTTTATAGTGCTCATTATGGAAGTAATTAACTACCCCCTTACAGATGGGGAAACAACTAAAAGGATTAAAATCAGAGCAAAAGCGGCAGAAAAATATTTAAAGACAGGCAGTCTCTCAATAGACCTCTTTCATGTGATTTTAAATGAAGGCAATAATACAGCTTAAATAACAGGGTCTTAGCGATGCTTAGCTGAAATGTTCATAGTTTAATAATGCATGGACAGGAATTTAAGAAAGACATTTTTGATCTGGTGAGAAAGCCTGATATAATATATGTGCAAGAAACATGGTTAATAAGTAAACTTGTGTTCAATCTACCAGGCTTTAATATGCTCCAGAAGGATCAAGAGGCTACCCAAGGAGCGTGGGAGGATGGGTTCTGCACATTTATAAAAGAGGTACTAAGATACCTTGACACAGATGTGCAGAAACTAAATTTTGAATATAAAGGTATTGAGATTCCCACACAGAACAAAAACACTTATATATAGATTTATCCTGATTATACACCATGTAAAAATTGTTATTTTAAAACTAGAAAAATTAGTTAATATTATCATTCATAAGTTGTGGAAACTTTAATATTCGTAATGAACTATAGGAAAATAAGAAAACTGAAAATAATAAATGCTTAGAACAATTTATTGAGATGATTACCCTGGCAATATTGAATACAGGAGCACCTATTAGGTTTAATACAGTGGATGGTCTGTTCTTTTGTTTTGGATCTGGGAATTGAAGCAAATATCATAGCTAGTAAATGTACCCAGGAAATTCATGAAGTAAATGGACTGGGGAGTGATCACGTCTCTATGGGGAAATATCACAAAAAGAGTTCCCAGCTAGAACTTCCAAAAGCTAATTGTGGCCTTTTCAAGATTAAAAGGATGAATATTTATGTAGTGACTGTGCAAGCAACAACTAAGGAGAATTGCAGCAGCAGCTGATCTGGCATCTACAGAATGTCACATTACTCCCATATGATGGGTGTATCTGGCTCTTTGTGACCACCCTGCTGGTGGTCCTGTGATCCTACTATACGCCATCCCAGTAAAAGAGCAGCAAAGTTGGGTCCTGCAGGCCTGTGTAGAAAGGCCTTGTGGAGACAACCAATCAGAGTGCATCAGATCAGGTAAAAGACCTGCAGGCCTGAGCAGCTTAGCTCTTGGCTGGGCCCACAGGACTGAGGAATGATGCTCCTCTCTAGCCAGGGAAGTGGACTGGCTGCATTTACTGGACTTGGGAGAGACAGGACCTGAGAATGATAACTCTAGGGTAACAGGAAAAGGTAACGGGCCCAGATGGGAAGAGGTCCAGAGAAGGCAGCAGCAACTGACTAAAGGAAGCAGTATGTGGCTGCTGTTTACATGGTCTCTAGGTTGGAATCCAAGAACAGTGGTGGCGTGACCTAGGTCCTGAGTAGAGGACAAGGTACCTTTAGAAACCTGAGGAAAGGCTGAGTTTAAGGGGCCCAGAAATGAGGCTGAAGACTCTGGTGAGAACAGACACTACCCTAGAAGGGGCCTATTTTTAACGGTGTGACTTGGCCAGAGGGCTGAGCAATGAACACATACCTAAGTGAGGTTGGCAAACGACAGGGGAATGAAAAAAGATTGCAGTACCATCACTGTTGGAGGCAGTGAGAAAGTGCGTGTCCCACCATCACATCCCAATTTAGGAATCTGGTTTGCTGGCAGAATGGAAATTACAAATTAGTAGGCAAAGAAAGAAATAAGGCATACAAACAAAGCAAAACATACAATGAATAGTAAAAATGTAATGAATTATAATACATATATATATATATATATATATATATATATATAAGCCAGTAGCACAAAAGATTATAAAAAAAGACAGTTGGAGAAATTTCTGTGAGAAATTGGACAAAGATTCAAAGCTTTCAGAAACATATAAGCATCTTCAAAGAATGAATGGAATTTGAAGTAAAAGTAAATGTATACCTTGTTTTATTGTAAATAATGAAATTAAATAATCCAATTTAGGAAGGGGACAGGCAGGCATTTTAGAAAAATAATTCCAAAAAATCAGTAGTGTTTATGAATCAAAACAATGCATATTATGGGAGGAAAGAAAGAGGTTTACTAAGGATAACTGTGACTTTTAAATGACGAGAGAGAGTATACTGATGTATTAAACAAAACATTAGTAGGCAGGAGCTCACTGCAGCCATTAGAAAAAGAAAAACACAGCTCCAGATACAGACAATATAAGTAATGAACTTTTCAGTACTAATCAGAAGAGGGTCTACAGATTCTATTGTGGTTATATAATGATATATGGGGGGGTGGAGTGGGGAAGGACTGCTGCCAATAGAATGGAAGCAAGCTTTGGTGATAGCAATTAGAAAACTAAGCAAGGTAAGAGCAAGACCTGATGCTTATAGGCCTATTGCCTATGTGTGGGGAAAAATCATGGGAAAAAATGATAAAGGTAATAATAGTGGAATACTTGCAGAAAAAAAAATATATTATAACTGAAGCACAAAGTGGTTTTAGAAGAGGAAGATTCACAGTTGACCATATAGGAAGCCTACAAATGGAAGTACAAAAAAGCATATGGACTAAAAACTTTGTAACAGTCTTCCTGGACATTGGAAAAGCATAGGACATGCTATATAGGAAAGACCTGAAATTAACTAGGCAAAACTGGAATAAAAGGGAGAATGTTTTGGTGGATGAGAGACTTATTAAGTGATAGCTTTATCAAAAAATCTACAGGCTCATAAATGGAACAACACATGGGGGCCTTATTTTGTTTTCTAGTTTGATAAACGACTTCCCAGGAAATGATGAAAATGGGTATTTTCTTTTTCACAGACGACTTTGCTATATGGACTAAAAAAAGACTTAAAGTATCTTAGAAAAGACAAACGAGGCACTTCAGAGAATTTCTAAGTGGAGAAATGACAGGGGATTTACTTCTCACTTGCAAAAACAAAGGGAATGCTTTTAACTGGGGGGAGAAAATTATGGACTAATGGGACTTTAGTTCTTTATGGTGAAAGAATTCAGATAGTTCAAGAGTTGATATTGTTAGGAGTAATGTTTGATAATAAATTTAATTTGAAAGGATTGTATCATAGATAATATCATACAACACTTTAATAGCAGGATGAATTTATTTAAATCTGTAGCTGGAAACAAGAAGGGTGCAGATAAGAGGGTATTGATGATGATGGTGATCTATAGAACATATATAGTCCAGTTTTAGATTCTAGCTTTTGGTTTTGCCTTAAAAACTATTATTAGAAACGTGGAACTACTTCAGGCACAAGCTCTGTGATTGCCATGTGGTGCAATGATAACACCAGTGTGTGTGTGTGCTGTATACAGCCCCCTGAGAAGCACCTATAAATCTAACAATGAAACCATTAGATGTAACCTCTGGAGCAAAGGTAAAAGGGAATGATGAAAACAGAGGTACACAACAGAACTGAAGGGTTGCTGGGAGCTGAGTAGGTCAAATGATATGGATTGCCACAGATTTCCCCGGCTATAGGATCAAAAAATGGGTAATGGATCTATGTTAATTAGAAAAATTAAGAGAAATAAAAATTTTAAGTCATGGGAAATCAGATCACAGCTAGAAAGTTATTTCCCCCAATTGTGAATTTGGAACTGTATGGAAAAAAAAAATAAGGGAAGAAAAAGTACACACATTATGACCAATGACATTTTTTAATCTAGTTATGAAAAATGGGGCCAGCTTTGACAAGTCTATACAAATGGACCAAAAGATGATAGAATGGTTAGAATGAGAACAGCTTTCTGTGTCTTGCAATCCAGAAATCAAAAAGGGTATTGAATTATGTGACCATTCTGATAGCTGAACTAATGGGAATAATATTGGCATTAACTGGAAAAAGAGACGAATGACTGGGTGTGACTGTAATTTTATCGTATTCCTTGTCAGGCATAGTGACAATTGGAACAGGCACTTGGGAAACAAAAATGACATAATAAGTGAAATAATGTTCTTAACTATGTAGATGATGAAAGCAGGCATCTGTATCACAGTATGATGGATTCTGATGCATATCAGAGTATCTGGAAATGAGATGGCTGACAAAGTAGCAAAACATATTCTACAAAATGGGAAAGTTGTTATTAAGATACCCTTAAGTGGACAAAAATGTAAAAGTCATTACAAAAGAGATTGAGAAGGAATGGCAAGAACTATGGACTAAAGAAACCAAAGGATCAATGTTCTATGATGTATGCTGAAAAATCAAAGATAATACTATACAGTAATGAAAGAGAAAGTGAAGCAGTCATATTTAGAGTGTTAACAGGTCATTGTGTCTTTAAATGATAAGTTCATTTTTTTTCATTAGACATGAGATGGGCTATTTAAAATGTGCAAAGCCAAAGAAACTGTTGATCATGTTCTGGAGCTTTGTGGACACTATTTTATGGAAAGAAAGTTTCTTTATGAAAAAAGTCATCTTGGAATCAGAGATTTTTCCCTAAAGGGACGAGTGAAAATGACAGGGAAATAGAACAGTGCCAAATGATAATAATATAAAAGTGTTGCTGAATTTTCTTAAGGATAATAGTGAAAAGAGACACACACATATATAAAGAAGCTTGGTTAAAAATAAAAGAAAAACCTAGAGGTCATAACCTTGTATGTGGATGCCGCCAAAAAGTATGAGACAAAGCACAGTGTCTTCTCAACCTTTTCCACACCTGGAGCTGAGTCAGACCTGCTTCCTGTACCAGCCATTGCTCCAGTCCATGCTGACTTTGCTCTAGCTCTAGTTCTGGCCTTCCTCTGAATTCCCAACTCCATTGGCTTGTCCCTTGACACCTTCTCTGACCTCCCATTCTGCTCCAAACACTAGGCAAGACTACTGTTCTGACACTAGGACACAGTGCCTACACTTCAGTGTGTTGGCACCCAGCATTACGTGAGGGAGCTCATAGCAGATCTTCGGCAAAAGCCTGTCAGAGTTGCCCAATGTGGGAGAGGAAGACGCAGGGCCATGGCCTCAAAAGCGTTCCATGGAGCAGAGCAGAACTCAGTGGAGCAGACCAGTTGCACTGTTAGGAGCAGGATGAAGGATAGAACAGCCTGAATGTTCTTCCTGCACACCACATATTCAGGGACAGGTGGTGGATCGCTAGCTTCATCCCTTCACACCAGGGGGATAAAGCCAGTGTCTAATAGTTCAGAGAAGGATCTTCTCAATTCTGAAACTCCTTGTTCTGAAAGGGCTGAGGCAGGACCTCCTTCTCTAGTTTCTCCCAAGTAGTCTGGATAAGGAACTCCTCCATAAATTCTTCCCCCAACCAGTCCTGCAACACAAGAGACAGTGTGTCTTCTATTTTCTCTACTCAAAACCTGTGACAAAGATGGCCTTCCATGAATCTAGAGTTGCAAGATCTAGTTATTGAGGACTATGCATTAGGGTGCTCAAGCAATCAGCATTAAAAGATTTAAGTTGTGTGGGTCTTTAAGTAAAACATTTTAGGATGGATTCATTAAGCAACTTAAATGTAATCCTTTACAAAGAACCATCATTAAAAATAGACTTGAGCACCTAGATATTCCATATGCAACTCCTTCTCACAGCACGACTATATCTGACAATCCACCTGTTTAAAGTCTTTGAGGTTTTGGATAAACACAAAGAAAATAATTTCTGATTCCACAGAAATCATTAGAATTTACAGGATTCATTATAGACTCATAAAAACAGACTTAAGTCTCTGTCTTTATGAGTACGAGGCTACTTTTGCAAAAAGCGAAGAAGGCTAGGTAAAGCTCAGGTTAGTGATACTCAATGCTCCTTGGTTTAGGAGCCAAATCAGCAATCAACATTACCCAAAAGAGCCACAGAAGTGTGAACTCATTGTTTCATTTCATTTCATTTCATTTCATTTCATTTAATATAATATAATATAATATAATATAATATAATATAATATAATATAATAGTAGGAGAATATGAAGTTAGTGCTGGACAACAAGCCAGGTCTCAGCCACAGGTCACCATAGTAATGGCAAGCTAGATCTCTCTTGTAAGTAGTATGAAATTTGAGTAAAAGTAGGTTCTCTCTCCTTTTTTCATCCCATCAGGGCCATCTGCATAAAGAATGAGGCCAGGATTATACCATTTTAGATCCTTAATAGGAAGGTGTTATCTCTTTTCCTGCCCTTCCCTCTGTGATATCATGCTTGCCTAAGGAATATGTAGTCATTTTTATTATAGAAAATAATGTGTTTGAATGCACAATATATGTTAACCCTGTAAACAGTAAACAGGGGCAGGGATAATTATATTTATCACATAGTTATTAATATTCATTTTATAGGTGCCAGTGTAACCATATATGAATCCATGGGGAATTGTCAGAAATGTATATATTTCCAAACCATTTTGGATAAAAGAACTGTAAGGCTGTCCCTTTCTCGCTCACTCAAGGCATTAAGGAGGAACAAGCAGGCAATAAAGGATAGTGGTTGACCCAATCTGCCTCTGGGACTTCTGTTCTCATAATATAATATAATATAATATAATATAATATAATATAATATAATATAATATAATCTCACAGCAAAATCACAGAGCATATATTACTATTTTATCAACTACAATTAGTTAATAACATGAAAGTGTCATGATTTGGTTAATAATTAAACCACACAATATTTTAGTATCATGTGGTGGTGAAAGAGCCACAGGTGACACATTAAAGAGCCACTCATGGTTTGCGAGCCTCAGTCTGAGTACCACTGGCCTAGATAATTATCTTAGTCAGACTTAGTTGGTGGGCTAGGATCATTAGGATCTTCTTGCTAGCCTACATGATTAGACATACAAACTCTACAAGAGTTTTCAGAAATTCATACAGAGACACAGAAACATATATACAAATTGGGAATATTTGATGTATTATCTTCTACTAGAGAGATCAACTTAGAGTCAGAGTGACAAACCTGATACAGGATGGTGATTCAACCCCTTTTTCTTCTTTTTCTCTTCTTCCTCTTTAAAGACAGATTCCAGAAAAATAAAAATAAATAAAATTTAAAAAAACAAACAAACGCCCCCCCCTTTTCTTTTCAGGCCAAGATTATCATGCACCTCCTGGCCCACAGGCCAAAAGTGGCCCCCAAGGATTTTTTAAGTGGTCCGCGCTCCCCTGTTGCTGGATGGTAGCAGGACTGCAGCCGCCCGGTCCTGACTCATGGCTGGGAGCCGAGCTGAGGCTGCCTGTCTTCCTCTCCCGCTCTCCACTGGTGCTAGGCTCTTTCTGGCCAGGAAGTAGCAGGAGGGGCCCCTGGTGAGGAGGGAGGGAGGCGCCAGCCAGCCGGGAGCGGCGCACACTGGAGAGAGCTGGGCCGGGGCCATGGCCGAGCAGGGTGTTGCCCAGGTAAGGGCCAGTGGGGACACCCCATCACAGCCCTTCAGGAGGTCAGGACACCCTGGGAGGGAGGGACGCAGACTGGAACTGGCCAACATAGAGAGCTGTGCTTGGACTGGTTCTGTGCCCAGTGCTGCCCCCTGCCCCCCCCCCCCCAGTACACCCGGAGGAGCTGAGCTGAGGGGGCTCACATCTGCCTGGGGCTGGTTGTGTCCAACCCACAGCATCGGTGCTGGGGAAGAGAGCCCGGCCCGGTTCCTTGGGGGCCCACCTGGGCCTGGCCCGACAGCGGGGGAGGGTCTGGGTGTTCATGGGCATCCAGCCCTTAAAAAAAAAAATTAAAAACCTTTTCAGCTCAAGGGCCACAAATATACTTTTTTACAAACCTGAAGGGCCACCAGTCTATTTAATTAAAATTAATTTAAATTTAATGAATTATATTTTAATTTAATTTTATTTAAATAGACAGGTGGCCCTTGAGGGTTGAAAAAATTATATTTGTGGCCCTTGAGCTAGAAAGGTTGGGAACCTAGGCTAAACTTTAAACAGAACAGGAGCTAGGTCTGGAGAAAGAGAAATGTAAACAACATCTCCCTATTCCTTTGGAACTTCCTGTCCAAAGAACTAATTCACTTTGGGTAAGGATGGTTTCCCAATACTGCCATTTACTGTGCTGGGTGTGGGAAGCTTTAGCAATAGCTACCTAGAATCTCTGTGAGCCGGAGGAGGGAGAATGGTACTTTCCAGTCACCCCAGCTACGTCTCCTTCCTAGCCAGTGCTGCCTGCTTTTCAGCCTGAGCAGCATAACAGCTCCAATTACTATAAATGAGACTGTGACCACTTTATACGGCTGCAGCCTTATCCATGAGTTTCTTATCCACCACCGGGAAATGTTAGCTAGGATTAACACCCCTACCAATCCTGGGAGAACATGGTCTGAGAATAGGCAGCTACACAGAGGGGTTTTCATTCAATTCCATCAACACTTGAGTTGTAGCAGTGGTGATATATACAGCATCTGTCAAATGACAGAACCATAATATCTGATCTGAACAAGAAATCTATTTTCTCCATATCTAGCCATTCAAATCTGACTATTATCACCTCATAATCATTATTTTCTGTCAGCAGTTCACACTCTGGGGAAGGAAAAGTCTGTAACAGATGCCCTGCTCAGAAGCCCAGCTCTGTGGGAAAAGGCATGTCGACTGAAATGGTTCACTGTCTACATTCAGCTGTTCTCTGGAGTCTTCCCATTATGGATATCTCTGCAGTTCAATAGCATATAAAAGGAGGACAAAATTCTTTGTCTCCACCTACATAGCTACAAAAGCATTGGAAGCGTGTTGTCCTCCTATCTCCAGTCTAACAGTAGCTTTTGCACTTCTTCTGATTCTGGTGATTCTGTTCCTATTGATTGGAGGTACTGCAGAAGCAAACAGCACAGACTGTGTTCCAGAGTTTCAGTCTTTGATTGCCAGAATGATATGTTTCCTCAGGCTTGTGCTGAGAATCAAAAATGGGTTGGGGGGAAGATTTACTACAGATGTCTTCAGTGATGGTGACAGCTTCACTGTCCAATGTTGTGTCCCAGGAAATTCCTCAGCCTTACAACATTGCCACAAGACTGTGTTATATCTGAGAGTCCATAAAAGTTCCCACATTTTTTTTCTGAAAGCTTTAGAAAACTAGTATCATGGCAAAGGTAGTTCAGATGTTCCTCTTCAAACTGAGGGAATCGTGTGTTCCACCCGTTAAAATAAATAAGTGAGTTAAATGCATGTATTAGGAAAGAAGAGTCAAACTCCCAGGATTTAAAGGCCATATGGTGTATGTCCCATTGAAGATGCTTGGGTGATGATGGCGGAGATGGGGGCAGACTGAAGGTCTACAGTACATCCGATTGCATCACTGTGCAGGGACCAGACATAAGGCTATACCTTTCTCTACGGGAATGGTAGCAAGTTTTTCACGAAACCCCGTGGGTTCCTTTGGAGTTCTGCTCCCATGACACACAAAAGGACTCACACCTCCTTGTTTGCAAGGCTCATTTATTTACAATGCATACAGTCCACTCCCAGTTCCTGCCCCAGACACTCTATGGCATGGTTCCCAATCCTTTTGGCTTGAGAGACACAGGTACCATTTTTTATAACCCTGAAGAGCCACCAGTCTCACCCAGGAGGCCCCCCTCTTCCACTGTAGGAAGACTAAAGGAATTCAGTGAGGACCTTCTCCCATCCCCCTGCCTGTAGCAGGGAAATGACACACATCCTGTAGCCCTGTGTTCTTCACCTGAGTCCCTGGGCAATGGCTCCTTTCTGTAGCCACAAGGGGGATAAAAAAGGATGGGATCTGAATTAGTTACCAGTCAAGAAAGAAATCTTGAACTCTATTGTGCTGAGATCTCTGAAAACATCAGCTCAATGTGCAACAGCAGTCAAGAAATCTAACAAATGTTAGGAATCATTAGGAAAGGGACATATAATAAAACAGAAAATATCATAATGCCACTATATAAATCCATGGCATGACCACACCTTGAAGGTTGTGTGCAGTTCTGGTTGATCTCAATTACGATATATAGAATTGGAAAAGGTGCAGAGAAGGGGAACAAAACTGATTAGGGGAATGGAACTTCTTTCATATGAGGACCGACTAATAAAATGGGGACTGCTCACCTTAGAAAAGAGGCAACTCAGTGGGGATATGATAGAGTCCTATAAAAATCATGAATGAAGTGGCGAAAATGAATAGGAAAGTGTTACCTCTTCAGATAACACAAGAACTCAGGGTCACCCAATGAAATTAATAGGAAGAATTAAAACAAGCAAAGGGAAGTACTTCTTCACAAAATGTGCAGTCAACCTGTGAAACTCATTGCCAGATGGTGTTGTAAAGGCCAAAAGTAAAACTGGGTTAAACAAAGAATTAGCTAAGTTAATGAAGGATAAATCCACCATTGGCTGTTAGCCAAGATGGGCATGAATGCAACCCCATGCTTTGCGTGTTCCTAAAATTTCTGGTGGCCACTGTCTGAGACAGAATACTACGTTAAATGGACCATTAATCAAACCCAGGATAGCAATTGTTGTGTAAGAAGACTTCATTGAGGTCTGGGAGCTAAAAAATTTTGATTCCTAATTCTGACTCAAAACAAATCTCTGACTCAGTTCCCCTGTCTGTTAAACAAGGCTAATATTTATTCTCCTCAGAAGGGTATTGTGAGGATCAATTAACATTTGTAAAGGGCTTTGAAAATATAAAGAACTAAATAAACATAGTGAATGCTATTTTTCTTTCCCCTCTGTTTATTTCCCCTTTGCATAATCCTGTCCCTGAGAGTCAGCCACATCATGTTCCTGAACTGTTTATGTTCCAGACAGAATTAGTTGATCTAATTAATGCATGAAAGATTGACCAAGGCTTTTACATCAGGGAAGTGTGTAGTGCACATTCATAGAAGATTTGCAGCTCGTTAAGTGTACCTGAAATTTGTTACATGTTACTCCATAATGAGCTTCCTTCTTTTGGCTCCCATCCTGCTCTGTGTTTTGTTTCTCTAGGGCTATGTCTACACTGGCAATTTAAGTCGACTTAAGGAGGCTTAAGTCAACTTAAATTAAGCCGCGTACACACTAGGCTTTCATTAAGTCGACTTAAGAAATTCTTTAAGTCGACTTAATGAAAGCTTAAGTCGACTTTATAATGACCACTCATTAGATCAACTTAAGCCTCCTTAGGTCGACCTAAGCCCAGTGTGGACGCATACATCCACTTTGTTAAGTCGACCTAAGGGCAGTTAGGTCGCCTTAACAAAGTGGACTAAGTCAACTTAATATGTTGCCACTTAACAAAAGTCGACTTAACTTTTCTAGTGTTGACATAACCTAGGGGACTCTGTCGTATCGTCCCTTTTGAAGGTTTTTAAGAGCATCTCTGTTTTCTCACCTTCAGTTGTATGCAACTTCTACCAGTGTGTTTTCAGACCACTGTAAAATTGTCTTGAGGATTTTCACAGTAGCAGTCTTCCTACCCATGGAAACAAGTTTATATATACTGTCTTCTTCACATGCTTCCCAATTTTAAAGCACCCCAACATTGCTGGCTGCATTTTTTTATTAGAAAATCTAATTACTGTCTTCATAATTCTTATTTTCAAAGTCACTGTTTTTGTTGTTGCTAATTTCAGTTTTACCTGCAGTAGATGGCCAGTTTTCATTTCCTATAGATTATTATTATGCATTTCTATTTGTTAGAAGGAAAACAATATATGAAATAACCCATCAAAAAGTCTCAGAAAGTTTTAAAAAAAAATTCCACGTTTTTCCTTAAAAATATCAAACAGTAAATACTATCCCTTAGAAGACAAAACACACATTGAAACAATTACATCTACTGTTGATTCTTTAATAGTGGGTGTTATATATCTGCTAAGTTAAACAATTTGGGAGTGTTAAATAGTTTTACTTAAACAGATCAGTGTGCTTACGTAGAGGAATTCAATTAAAAACACCTTAGGAATGAGCACTGTTTAGATGATTATTTTGCTGTATTTTGCAAGGTCTCTTTTTTAATTCTTTGATTTATGAGTTGCAACACATGCACTTAACATGAATAACTTGAGTAAAACCCAAGCTACCAAGATAATTTCCTCCTTAAACATATATGACCAATCAATGCAAGACATAAAATAGAGAACTCTGAAATGATGCATTTCTGAAGACGAAGAAAAAAGAAGAAATTCTTATTATTGTTTCTATGTATAATGCAACGAAATTATTCTAAAGCAGCTTGCCCTACATTATAATTATAAGGAGCATTGGCTACGTTATAAAAATATTAGGATCAACTAAGTACAATGCAAACTATTCACATAAGTGCCAGCTGTGTGTTTTTCTTTGTTTTTTGTAATAGTAATTTGTATCACAACGGTATGAATTACACTAATAAAAGTCTCCTATATTTTCTTATGTAGTTTGAAATATCCTCAGAACTATATTTAGAGTGTGTGGGGTGTTTTACCTCTGATTTTTGGGGGGAGCAGAGTTGGACTTGAGAACTTTGGAAAGTATAAAGTAAATTTTAGTTGTACACCCTGATTTCTGTCAGATATTTGTAGGGCACTTCCCTGTAATAGTTTGTTAAACTACCATCTGCCTAAGGATAGAGTGATTCACTGTGAATTCAGAATCATCTACTCTGACTCCAAGAGACATCACATTATAGAGATATGGGTCTCAGGACTGCATCCACGGTTCATGCTTTGACTTTGATGGAAGTTTTGGGAATACCATGAAATCAGGATAGGATTTACAATGGACCCCTTAGGCCTTCAAAAGAAGTCTATTGACCAAATCCCAGAGAAGAAGTTGGGATGTATCTTCTCCTATGTCTGAAGTTAAATTAACAAAATATCTTTTATCAACTTGTAACATTCCTTAAAAGCGAAATAAAAGTGCATCGTGTTGAAAGAAAAAAGTAATACACCTTTTTATTGTCTATGGCAAAGAAAAATTTTCTTTGCAACTAGAACTGTTTTCTGAAAATGCAAAACTGAAGATTGAGAAATATCTTTCTTTCCCTTCAGAGTTTAAAAAAAAAAAAAAAAAAAAAAAAAAAAAAAAAAAAAAACCTTCAAAAAAGAACTGAAGAAACTGCAACATATTCTGGTTTTGATCCATTTTATTCTCAACCTGAAAAGAAACGATTAAAAATTCACTCTGAAGTCTGTATTGCAAATATCCTGTAGAAACAACTCTACTTTACAGGAGTCAGTCTTTTAGGCATCTTTGTACTTATAAGACAAAATAAACAAAAAGCTAGGAATAGAACAATAATCACTATAAGTCAATTTCTAGATTTTGCAGACAAATTCTCAGTAATGACATGTTTGTGCTGTCTTGTGGATTCATAAGAAGCAGGCACAATCTGGACTCTTAGAAATAAGGGTTTATTAGAACTTCAATAGAGTTATATAAGACAGAAGATACACTGCTAGGAGAATATGCTTCCAACTGCTTCTCACTAGCATTAATCCAGTTACTTATAACGTGCTCTGCTCAGTACATACTTCTAACAATGCTATATATCAGGACCTGCTGCAAATTATCAAGGTCAGGTGGAGTTTGAGAGGGAAGGAGAAGGAGAAGCCTTGAGAAAGAGGTGAAGGGGATCCCATTGCTGAAGAAGCAAGGGAGAGAGTGAACCTTGGAGTGATTTCTGTTGTTTGTCAGTTACTGTGTGACTTGGGGTTGTGATTGTGTGATTGTCTGCTGTTTGCACCATTGTTCCCTGCTCACCCTCGATCAGCCTCAATCAACCTTGTGATCACCCTTCCCCTGTGTGCCTAACGAGGGGCAAGGGCTGACCTAGAGAAGGTGGAAGAGGAGGTGAAAGAGGAGAAGCCATGCACCCCTGAGGCTGGGAGGATCACAACTGTCACACCCAGGAGAAAATGTCGGGTTGTGGTGGTTGGGGACTCTCTTCTGAGGGGAATGGAGGGACCCATCTATTGCCCTGACAAGGCCTCTTGGGAGGTATGTTGCCTGCCAGGGGCCCGTATCCGAGACGTTACAGAGGGATTGCCGAGAATCATCTGCCCTTCTGACTATTACCCCATGCTACTCATCCATCTGGGAACCAATGATACTGCGAGAGGTGACCCTCAGGAGATCAAAAGTGACTACAGGGCTCTGGGAGCACGGGTGAAGGAGTTCGGTGCACAGGTGATGTTCTCCTCGATCCTTCTGGTCAAGGGTAGGAATCTGAGCAGAGACAGATGCATCCTGGAAGTGAATGCCTGGCTGCGAAGATGGTGTTACCAGGAGGGCTTTGGCTTTCTCGATCATGGGGTGCTGTTTCAGGAAGAAGGACTGCTAGGCAGAGATGGACTCCACCTGTCGAGGAAAGGGAAGAGCATATTTGGAAATAGACTGGCTAACCTAGTGAGGAGGGCTTTAAACTAGGTTTGAAGGGGGAAGGTGGCCAAAGCCCACAGGTAAGTCAAACTGAGGGAGACCTGGGGAAAGGGATGGAACTTGGGGGGAGAGGGGGGACTGTAACAACAGGGATGAAAGAGAGGGTAGTTGGAACTGGGAGGGGAAATCAAATCATTGTCTTATGTCTAATACCTGGGGTGAGTGGGGAAAGAGGACACCGGGAGAAATTGCAAGGAGGAAGATGCAAGAGGAGAGATAATTTAACAGGGCAAAGTAGTGCAATCGGCCTCATATTTTAAGTGTCTGTACACAAATGCGAGGAGCCTGGGAAACAAGCAGGAAGAATTGGCACAGACAAGGAACTATGATGTCATTGGAATAACAGAAATGTGGTGAGATAACTTGCATGACTGGAGCACTGCCATGGATGGATATAAATTGTTCTGGAAGGACAGGCAGGGAAGAAGAGGTGGAGGAGTAGCACTTTATGTAAAAGAGCTGTATGACTGCTTGGAGCTCCACAATGAAAGTGGAAACAAGCCTGTTGAAAGTCTGTGGGTTAAGTTTAGAGGAGAATGCAACAAGGAGGACGTTGTGGTGGGTGTCTGCTACAGACCACCAGACCAGAAGGAGGAGGTGGATGAGGCGTTCTATGGACAACTAGCAGAAGTTTCCTGATCGCAGGCCCTGGTTCTCATGGGTGACTTCAATTATCCTGACATCTGCTGGGAGGGCAATACAGCAGTGCACAGGCAATCCAGGAAGTTTTTGTTGACTGTTGAGGACAACTTCCTGGTACAAATGCTGGAGGAACCAACTAGGGGCCTTGCACCTCTAGACCTGCTGCTCACAAACAGAGAAGAATTGATAAGGGAAGTAGAAGTGAATGGTAACCTGGGAAGCAGTGATCATGAGATGGTAGAGTTCAGGATCCTGATCAATGGAAGGAAGGAAAGAAGCAGAACACATACCCTGGACTTCAGAAAAGCAGATTTTGGCTCTCTTAGGGAGCTGATGGGCAGGATCCCTTGGGAGGCTGATCTGAAGGGGAAAGGCGTCCAGGAGAGTTTTAAAGAAACTCTGTTAAAGGCACAGGAAGATACCATTCCAATGTGCAGAAAGAACAGCAAATGTGGAAGGCACCCAGTGTGGCTTAGCAGAGAACTCTGTGATGAGGTGAAACATAAAAAGGAAGCTTACAAGAAGTGGAAGCTTGGACAGGTGACAAGGGAGGCATATAAAGATATTTCTCAGGACTACAGGGATAAAATCAGAAAGGCCAAAAGGCAATTGGAGTTGCAGCTAGCAAAGGATGTGAAGGATAATAGAAAGGGGTTCTACAAGTATGTCAGTAACAAGAAGATGATCAGGGATGGTGTAGGTCCCTTACTGAATGGGGCAGGTATCCTCGTGGTGGATGATACGGAAAAGGCTGAAGTCCTCAATGCTTTTTTTACTTCAGTCTTCAGAGGAGGGCCAGCTCCCAGGCTACTACTCTGGGTAACACAGCATGGAGAAAAGAAGAGCAGCCCTCAGTGATGGAAGGTCAGGTTAGGGACTACTTAAAGAAGTTGAATATGCACAAGTCTATGGGGCCGGATGAACTGCATCCGAAGGTACTGAGGGAGTTGGCCAAAGTGATTGCAGAGCCGCTGGCCATTATCTTTTAAAACTCGTGGCTAACGGGGGAGGTCCCAGAGGATTGGAAAAAGGCAAATATAGTACCTATCTTCAAGAAAGGGAAAAGGGAAGGTCCAGGGAACTACAGACCGGTCAGCCTCACCTCAGTCCCTGGAAAAATCATGGAGCAGGTCCTCAAAGAATCCATCCTAAAACACTTGGAGGAAAATAGAGAGGAACAGTCAACATGGATTCACAAAGGGCAAATCATGCCTGACCAACCTGATTGCCTTCTATGATGAGATGACTGGATTTGTGGATGTGGGAAGAGCCGTTGACATGGTATACCTTGACTTTAGCAAGGCTTTTGATATGGTTTCCCACAGCATTTTCGTCTCCAAGTTAAGGAAGTATGGGTTGGATGAGTGGACTGTAAGGTGGATAGAAAACTGGCTAGATCACTGGGCTCAGCAGGTAGGAATCAATGGCTCGATGTCTAGTTGGCAACCAGTAATGCGTGGAGTGCCCGAGGGGTCGGTCCTGGGACCGGTTCTGTTCAACATCTTCATTAATGATCTCGATGATGGGATAGATTGCGTGCTTAGTAAGTTCATGGATGACACCAAGCTGGGGGGAATGGTAGACACACTGGAGGGCAGGGACAGGATCCAGGGAGACTTAGACAAATTGGAACACTGGGCCAAAAGAAACCTCATGAGGTTCAACAAGGACAAGTGCAAAGTCCTGCACTTAGGACAGAGAAATCCCATGCACTACTACAGGCTGAGGACCGATCGGCTAAGTAGCAGCACTGTAGAAAAGGACCTGGGGTATGTTGGACGGGAAGCTGGATATGAGCCAACAGTGTGCCCTTGTTGCTAAAAAGGCCAATGGCATATTGGGCTGCATCAGTAGGAATGTTGCCAGCAGATCGAGGGATGTGATAATTCTCCTCTATTTGGCACTGGTGAGGCCGCATCTGGAATACTGTGTCCAGTTATGGGCTCCCCACTACAGAAAGGATGTGGACAAATTAGAAAGAGTCCAGCAGAGGGCAACGAAAATTATTAGGGGCCTGGGGCACATGACTTACGAGGACAGACTGAAGGAAGTAGGCTTATTTAGTCTGCAGAAGAGAAGACTGAGGGGGGATTTGATAGCAACCTTCAACTACTTGAAGGGGTGCTCCAAAGAGGAGGGAGCTAGACTGTTCTCGGTGGTAACAGAGAACAGAACAAGGAGCAATGGTTTCAAATTACAGCTGGGGAGGTCGAGGTTGGATATTAGCAGAAACTTTCTCACTAGGAGGGTGATGAAGCATTGGAATGGGTTACCTAGGGAGGTGGTGGAATCTCTGTCTTTAGAGATATTTAACATTCGGTTAGACAAAACCCTGGTTGGCGCGATTTAGTGGGAGTGGTCCTGCTTTTAGCAGGGTTGGATTAGATGACCTTATGAGGTCCCTTCCAGCCCTATGATTCTATGATGGGATGGGAACACCTTTTCCATCACCGATTAACAGATAAACTAATCCATTTTGGTTGTGTAGGTTCTTTTGAATCAGTTGCTTTTGAATTTTACAGTGTGGGATTCCCATATGAAATTAAACCTAGACCAGAATAGCTGGTAGATGTACAAGTATCAGCCCATTTATAAGTTCTTATCACTTTATGACCCATATTGTCATAACACTCTAGATGGAACTTAAACGACTAGCTCACTGTTTTCTTTGGAAGAAGTTAAGTTTAAGAGAGATGTTCTAGGGAAAGGGAATATAGAGGGAGCGACTATAAATTGGGTTGGTAGCTGGTTGGAAAACAGTTTCCGGAGAGTAGTTCTCAGTGGTTCTCAGTTAAGTTGGAAGTGCCTAGCAAGTGAAGTCCCGTAGGAATCAATTCTGTTCAATATATCATCACTCATTTAGATAATGGCATAAAGAGTGCATTCATAAATTTTGTGAATGATACCAAACTGGGATGGATTGCAAGTGCTTTGGAGGATAGGATTACAATTCAAAATAATCTGAACAAACTGGAGAAATGATCTGAAGTAAATGGGATGAAAATCAATAAGGACAAGTACTCCATTTAGGAAGAAACAATCAGTTGCAGATATACAAAATGGGAAAGCACTGTCTAGGAAGGAAAGGGATCTGGGGATCATAGTGGTCACAAGTCATTTGTGTAAATATGAGTCAAGAGTGTAACATTGTTGCAAAAAAAGCAAACATCATTCTGGGATGTATTACAAGGAGTGCTGTAAGCAAGACACAAGGAGTAAGTCTTCTACTCTGCTCTGGTCTGCATTGATTATACCTCCTCTAGAGTATTGTGTCCAGTACTCGGTGCCACATTTTCGGGAAAGATGTGGACAAATTGGAGGAAAAAGTCCAGAGAAAAGCAACAAGAATGATTAAAGGTCTAAAAAAATGACCTATGAGGGAAGATTAAAAAAAAGAAGGGATTGTTTAGTCTGGAGTAAAGAAGATTGAGGAGAGATATGTTTTCAGGTACACATACAAGGAGGAGGGAAAAATTGTTCTTGTTAACTTTTGAGGATAGGACAAGAAACAATGGGCCTAAATTGTAGCACAAGAGGTTTAGGTTGGACATTAGGAAAAACTTCCTAATTATCAGGGCAGTTAAGCCCTGGAATAAATTGTCTATGGAGTTTGCAAAATGTCTGTCATTGAAGATTTTTAAGAACAGGTTAGACAAACATCTGTCAGGAATGGTCTAGATAATACTTAACCTGTCTTGAATGCAAAGAACTGGCCTAGAAGATGTCTTGACGTCTCTTCTAGTCCTATGATTCTATGATTCTCAAAGTTGGGAAACCTAAAATTAAACACATCCCTCCTGCCCAATTACTACCAAATGAATGTAAGGTTTGGAGGGCCTTGTGAGAGTATTGTTAGGGTTTTATTGTGAGGAGTGTGACCTATATATGTCTAGGGTAGCCCACTGCAAAAGGCAGGCTGCAAAAAAGGAAACCAGATTCTCCCTGTACTGGTGGCTAACATGAAATTAAATCCATCAACTAGTCACAGCCTCCTGATTCCCCACAGTGGTTATCTAGAAGCCCCCAAAAGAAATACACACTGATCCCAGATAGTCTAATCAAATCCTGGGGTTATTGAAGCCCATGCTAAAATTTCCATTGTCTTCCATAGGGCCAGAATTACACAATAGCCCCAACTCACCCCTACTCAGTTATGCAAATTTTCATCTTCCCTTCCCAAGAACTTCTGCAATGCATTTTGACACTGCCATTATAAAAGCTGTGGCACTGAGCAAAGTGAAAATATAGATGAAGTGTAAAATAAATTGCCTTTAATATCAGATGAAATAACACACGACACTGCAAGGGTTGTATATTTTTATATTTAATTCAGTAAATATAATAATAGATTTTGCATGCTTATGAGGTCACAGAAATTAGCGGCAATATTTAGGTCCAGTTTGCTGAGGAATATACAGGGCTTTCTCCCTAGGTTTCACAAAATTCAAACTTATGTCCTCTCTGTGTTGAAGTCAGGAGGCTGAGAAAATAGCAACTTTAGATGTGTGTGTGTAAAATTCTTATTGAAGGGAATTGCAACTTCACTCATCTATCTGAGGGCAGAATTTAGCCCAACGTGTTCAGTGTGTGACAGCCCAGTTATTCTGAGGGTGATGGACTAATGGAGAAAGGTTTTTACTGTGAGACATGGAACCTAAATAACAGAAATGGGAATTCAGAAAATTACTCACAAAGTCAATTGCTTTTATTTAAATGGTATTGTCTTTCACGCTTATCAGTGTGATACCTTCTGTTTCATCAGTTCCCAAGAAGAGACGATTTGTCTTTCAGTTATATTTGCACATGCTATATGAGCTTTATTTATACTGTCAAATAGTTAAACAGTTCTAGTTACAGGCTGTCTACTCCTGTTCAGCCAGGAAGCGGAAAGGAAACTAGCCTAGAGTACATCCCAAGAGGCCCAAATGGAAAGAAGTAAGGAAGATAGTACAATTTTCAACCCCAAACCCAGTGAAGTAGGAAATTGTACTACTACTGGCCCCAGATCCAGTTTCTTCCAGAATTACACAGCAGTCATTTATTATTTATTTGCTTATTTTTAGATCTATGCCAATCCTGAATTGTAGATGAGAATCCTGAATCATAGATTATAAAACCATTTCTCTTCAAAATTACAGTTAGTGCTTGGAAAAGATGCTAAACTGACAATCTGGAGATGGAAGTCCTTTGCTTTCCTTAAAGAAGTGGTTCTCAACCACTGTGTCGGGGCACATTCCTGTGTCATCACACAGTGGTAAGTGTATGGTGGAGAACAGGGGACATGGCTGGATTTGGCCTGTGGTGGGGTGGGCTGGTGTGTCCTATAGGATCACAATATGCCACCAAGTGTGTTGCAACCTGCAAAAGGTTGAGAACCACTGCCTTAGGGTATGTCCACACTAGCCTTTCATTAGGTCGACTTAAGAAAATCCTTAAGTCAACCTAATGAAAGCTTAGGTTGACTTAATAAGAACCGCAGGGTATTCAAACTAACCCTGAGTAGGTCAACCTAACCCTTCCTTAGGTTGACCTAAGGCCAGTGTGGACACATAAGTCCACTTTCTTAGGTCGATCTAAGGAAAGTTAGGTCAATTTACTAAGTCCCGGTTAAGGGTAACCACTTTGTTAAGTTGATTTAATAAGGTCGCCTTGGTTGACCTTATTAAATCGACTTAACAAAGTCGATGTAACTTTTCCTAGTGTAGACATAGCCTTAGAGCATTATGTTAAAGCTTCTAGATTTTATGCCAATAGCAATCAACAAAATAAAAAAAAAAAAATCCCCTTCCTCTTATTTAATGTCCTCTTTCTCCTTGCTCTTACACAGACAGAGGAAATGCCATGAAACTGTTTGCTTTTTGTCTGTAAAGCAAGATCCTAAACATGAAATAGAAAACATTAGGTAGGAGCTGGATGTATTAGGAAATTGTTAATGGGATGTATGGCACCTACTTTAGTACTGACCTGCATGGGTAGGGAATACAAATTTTCACCATACACAGCTTTCTGGTAACCTATGAAAAATGATTCAGTGGTCTTTGTCTTTTTCCCAGTAGGAGTACTTTAAATGTATTCAACTCAATATGCATAGGAAGATTTGTAGATTTATGTGGCATAGTTAATTGCATTTCAAATTAAGAGATTTTTCTAAATACTATAAAATGGAGTGGCAAGGAAAGTGGATAACCGTATAGCATGATGTATTTAAGGTTAGACTGACTCTGGGACATAGAAAACCTCAGTTTCTTTTATAACATCCTTGTGTCAGTTGCAGCAAGTTTGAGCCATCAATTACACATAGTTAGTGAGTGGGAAGCACATGGGCACTGCCTGAAAAGCATGGTGCAATGCTTTAAATTCTCTTCTTCTCTCTCTCTCATCCTTAAGAACTGTGGCTATATACTCTCAGATTTACTTTTCCCAAGCACTGCCCAGAACCAATGTCCAGCGCAGGTAACCTAAGAATACTAACTAGAGGCTATTGAAGTCATTGGTAAAATTATTTTTGAATACACCAATAATAATATCTGCCTTTATATAGTGCTTTTATCACTAGATCTCACAGTATTTGATAACCTTTGATGTACTTAGCCTCACAACACCACTGTGAGGTAGGGAAATATTTTTTCCCCATTTCATAGATGATGAACTGAAGATACAGCTACACTGCAATTAAACACCCAGGGCTAACCCATGTCAGCTGACTCAGGATCTTGTGTCTGTTGAATTGTAGTGCAGACATTTGAACTTGGGCTGGAGGCCAGGCTCTGGGACCTTGTGAAGAGAGAAGATCCCAGAGGCTGGGCTGTAGCCCAAGTTTGAGTGTTTATATTATAGTTAAGAAGCTCCAGTGCCCAAGCCCCACAAGCCCTAGTCAGCTGACTTGGGCCAGCCACAAGTATTTATTGCAGTGTAGATATACCCTGAGACACAGACAGTATGTCTACACTGTTGTAGGCTTAACAGAACTCAAGTTAGCAAACCCAGGTTTTTTACCTAGGAAGTGAGTATCCACACTCAAATGTTAGTCAAGGTTAGAAATTGAACCTTGGATCCCAGCCTGGGGTTCCAGCATCTGCACTACATTATATGGGCCAAGTCAAACCACCCATATCTCAGACTTTCAAGAGCCCTCTCAAAACATGGCCTTTCTAGTTCTTCGTTTGTGGTGCAGCTTGGGAAAACTTGACTGCCCATCAAACTTGGCTGTGCAGCGGACAATGTCAGCCCATAGGATTGTGTATTACTTTTAAATTACTCTCTGAGCATGAGCCCAGTGGGGCACTACATATATTGAAAAACAATAAGGTTTGCACCTGGGTCCTGGATTAACTCAGGCTCAGGCCTTCTACCTCCCTCAGGTCCTGGGACACCAGACATGAGCCCTGTATTAGTGAAATTAGTGTGTAGGTGCCAACAGAAGTGAGAGGGTTATGCTTGAGTTCTGGGCTTGCACTGTAGTGTAGACAAACCCAGAAAAACTATGTGACAGTCCAAAATTCACACAGGAAGTCTATGGTGGGGTGGGAATTAGATCTTCGTCTCCCAAGTGTTAGGCAAGTTCCCTATCCCTAACCCATTGTTTGAGAGGAAACAATTATTCTAGGTAATGTAACTCCTCCCTGTAATACTTTTCTCCTACAAACACCCCAAAGAATGAAAATACTAGTGATAAATTCTCTTTCTCTTTCTCTGAGCAGCTGCCCATTATAAGCTGATATTAGCTTTACTGAAAACTGTTTGGCATGGGTAGTCTCTTCCCATCTCAACGTAATTTAGAGCTACTCACTTTCAAGGGTAATATATTTCATTGAATGTCCAAATTATTCTGGTCCCCAAACAGAATTCTGATGACTATAGTATTCATTACAGCGCATTTATCTATCTAATCTACTTATATAAGTTCTTACAGTGGAACCCATCACAGTTATATTTGAGTAAAAAAATGACAACAGCAGTCTCCTTTCATAGATTTCTTGCAAGGAAACAGGCCTGGTAATTTGAGGGTTGGGGCTTGGAAATGATGTAGGTTTCTTTGTTGTTGTTGTTATTGTTGAGCTGATCAGAATTTTTTTCCCCCTGATATGGAACATTTTAACAAACCAAACCAAACAAAAAAATTACAAAATTTTAGAACAAAATTTAGGTATCTCACCCAAAACTTTTAAAACCAGGATGTTTTAGTTGTCAGATTTTCAGTTTTCTCATGAAAAACTGGATTTTTTTGAGTAAATCAGACACTCTCAAAAACTTTTGTTATGTTGAAATCCCAATTTTTCATCAGAAAAAAAAAACATGCTGATGAAAAATGCTTGACCAGATCTAATTGTTTCGCACACTCGAGTGTGAGAAGGAAGTTTCTATCCAAGGAAAACTTGGGTGAAGGGGTGGTTTTTCCTATGGCACAAATTTCTGTATCTCAGTATATATCATTAAAGTTGCTGAAAATGTGTTGACAATCTCACTGAAGATGAAGGACTGAGTGGGCCTAGGAAATGGACTGCATTTTCAGCTTATAAAACATTCTCATCAGATCAAGGACAAGCACCAATGTTGAGTCAATGTGAGGAAGCTTTCATTGCCACTACTCATGCTTTATCTGTTGTTCAGTGGATAACTAGAAGATTTCAGTCTCTGTTGCTCTCAGCCCAGCATTTTTCAAAAGCACAAAATTCACTAAAGGAGGAAAAAAGACAAAGAGAGACTGAGGGCAATAAAATCAATCCACTCTCTAGATGAAAAGGTGGATAAAGCACCGGTATCTAAGCATCAGTTTGATGTGTTCAGCCTAAAGACATGTATGGTATATATAGAATTTTTATTTGATAACTGACCTCAAGGGAAGAACCAAAGGCTAAGTCAACAATAAATACGCCTCAGGAGCACATTTCATGGGAGTCACATGCAGAGGCAGAGGAAAGAATATATTATGATAAGCCTCAAAACCATCAGTGAAGTTTCCAGAAAAGGGATGTGGCAAATATCATCAGTTGGGGATGGGGGGAAGGGGGGAGGGGTGTACAGAAGGTGTGCCAGAGCTAGGTGTGAAGGCAGTAAGCAAGAGAACATCAAAGCTGAGACATAATCAAGAGCTGTCAGGATGATCCCAGCAGCCAAAGAGAAATACTAAGACTGTGTCAATCTCCTCAGGATCCAGAGGTTTTTCAGTGGGATATTATTAAAGCAATCAACATCTTCTATGTGCAAACACTGGAGAAATATTTCAGATTAATTCTAGCTCCATGGGCAGAACTAAGAACACTGTCTGCTGAAGGAATTTTAGCAAAGCACAGAAGAGTGGACATTCAGGGGTATTCTTCAATGCTCTCTAATGAAGTAGAGGAGGGAAGGGACAGTCTTATGAAAAGAGGAAAGACAATGTTAAAGGAAGCAAAGTGATCTGAATAAATATTTGAATTTCTTTTCTTTTCTTTTTAAACTCTAACAGCCACTGGGAAATCCATAACTTGCTGCTGGTCACATTCATGTATTAATCTGAATAGTATACAGGACATGGCTACATTCCACATTTCTCTCTCTCTCAACCCTCAGAAAGGTTCTTAATAAAAATGGACTGGGAAACCAGAGCTCCCCCCTTTCTGTTTTCTTGCTGTCTTTTGCCTTATCATCTTCATCAATGTAGTTAGGCTAGGGATTGTGATGTGGGCAGATTTGCCTTTTGTTTGTTGTTTTCTGTCCTATGAATATTGAAGCTTACCTCTTCCACCAGAATTGAGCAATCAGTGTCTTTATTTCAAAGATTATGTAAACAAAGGATAAGAATTCTAACTTCTGCACAACACTGACAGAGTGGTAAATGCTATAGTGGCCCTGCCTTGTTAAAGGAATCCCAGGTGCTGGTCTGTACTGACTAGCCCAGTGCAGTGGAACTTTTCAGCTGGAGTATGGAAAAACCTTGGTGCCAGCCCACTGTATATTGCTTTGGGATACTTGATTGTGAAAGTTGCTATGCAATGCCCAATTCCACTCTATAGCAAAAAAAATAAAGTGAGTTACTGAAGTTGATTTCAGATACCTACTGTTTCCATGAGTTTATGTTAACTAGCCTTTTGATTTTCCCATCTGTTCATCTATCCTTTTAGATTCTGAATCTCTTGCACCATCTTGGCATTTTTCTTCCTACAGCCATCTATTTGATCTAGGAATAAAGAGAAAGTCTGGAATAAAAGCAGATGCCCTGCATAAGTGTCCAATTCACAGACAAGAATTTTCTATCAGCACTCATTCCACAGTATATATGAGGTTTCTTTGTTTGCTTTCCCTTACTACAACCCATGTCCAATGAGAGGTCTCTTGAACACCAGTTGGTTTTCATGTGCACTTGCCCTTTCAGAAAAATTAGTCTTCAGAGAGATCATAGAAAGCTTGCTGTGTAGCTCTGTAAGAGTAGAGCTTTAAAGCACAAGATTAGAAGAGACTCTTAATGTAACCTCCCCCTTCACCCTTCACCCATGTGATTCTCATGGTTCTTCCCTATGCTAAAGTCACAGGCAGGTTGGAGCTCTACTGCTGCTCTTCAAAGCAGCCTAGAGAGACTTCACCTTGCTTGTATAGTGTAAAAATTACAGGAAGTTGTGGCCATTACCTCAACAACACCACTAAACATTAACAGCCCAAGAGTAAAAGGATGAGTCCTTGCTTTAAAAGCTAAACTCCCAACCAGCAGCTTTTTATACTATCACTGAACTGCTAGACTAGCTCACTTAAATTCTATGAGCTGCTGCAGACACTCATACATGTCTAAAATTCAGCTAAAAGCAATAGGATGAGAAAATTTATCCCTTCTCATGCCACCTCACACTCATTTTTAGCAACTCTGGAAGGAATACTTCAAGTAACTTCAATTATAGCCAGCTATAACACCAGTTAAGAAACAAGTGTCATGTATTTGTCATCACAGGATAGGATAGGCAATTCTCTACCTACCTAGTCCTTAGTCATTTTTCCTTGGGTTCAACTGGCACTAACTTTACATATTTTACTTATCTGAGCAAGGAACCACTGCTTCCTCTAACTAATCCTAGCTGTTACACAGTAGAGAAATCATAGAAAGAGGGTGGAATGAATGTAGCTAAAAGCTGTTTCACATCAGAGTTAATTTAGATCACTATTCAAGCACATGGGTAATTTCATTGCTTTTGAAAGGCAAGAGGTGGGGTTCAGCATATCATTTAACACCAATTAATGAATGTGTTTGAAAGTGTTGTCACTTATACATCCTTCTCCTTCCTCCTGCAAGGGGGCCAGTGTTGTGATATTTCTTCCCTTAATTAAGGATTTGAGCTCATTATGCCACTCTTTGGTTCTCAGTGTGATGCTGTCTAGAATATGAGTGACCATTTACAATATTACTAATACCACGACAAAATATGACAAAATGTTAATGATTCTTGCAAGATATGCCATGTAAGGTATCACTGGAAAGATTATAATTTGATAAGTATGATAATATTTTTAATGTGTATATATCATCTTTGTATTGTAAGTTATGGATATGTGGGATATATCTGTATCCAAAACTTGTGCTGTGTTACTGGGTGCCCCCCACTCCCACCCCCCAGTAGATTAGTATCAGCAGTGAAGACTCATCTAATGCTATCAGCTATACAATGAGCCCAGGGAGAGAAGCCAGGGGCTACATCCATGAAGCAACAGGGCATGTAGGGATATACCTATGAACAGGACCCCTAAGAGCTTTTCCCTGTCCATGAGTTATGAGCTTGTATTTGAAAGACGGGAGATACAAGCCTCAGCAACTATAAAATGGAGCTTCACTATCTCCCTTTGGTCTTCAACCCTGTGTCTTATCTTTGAATCAACTGATTTGCATCTGAAACTTTGACACAGAGGACTGACAGACCTATCCAATTACAAATTTGCAATTCCATAGAACTGTTCAGAATCTGTTATATATGGATTTTTTGAAGTCATTTGTACATATCTGATTGGTTTGATCAGTTAACATGTCTTTTCTTGTTTATATCTTTTATTTTACAATAAATATTTAGTTTTAGTTAATAAAGGATTGGCTGGCAACATAATATTTTGAATAAGATCCCAACTAATATTGATATGGTAATGTGACTAAACCTCTGGGGATCAGGATAATATTTTGGTAAAGGGAATAAAGTTCTAAATAACTTATCTCTTTACTAGACTTAGTTGCTAATTGGGAGCCAGAGACTGAAATGCAATAAAGGGGGCTGCCAGCCATTGGATGTTTCTTTTATAATGATCCTCACTGAAACAATTAACAAATGTTGCTATTTAAACATCACTTTTATGTCTCATGATTTACTAAAACGTGTGGGAATGTTCACAACTTCCAGAGTTATTTTTTAAGGCTATCTGGATAGCAGACAACATTAGTTTAAACTGGGCTCTGATCGGTAACGTCCTCTTCAAAAACCAAGGTCAAGAACTGATTTTTTTCCCTTAAAAATTAAAAAATCCATATGTCTGTGGCAAAGAAAAAATTTGCATCGAAATCCTCTGTCATGGAATACATAGAATCTTTCATATAGTTAATCCAGATTTTAACAAAATATTACATTAAAATAATTTATATAATAATTATTTATGAGAACTAGTAAAACAAATACTTCTCTTTCATAAGGTGCAGGATAATAGGTCAACAGAGGGAAAACATTCATCTATACTCCAAAAATGTCTGATTACCAAATAAATTATAAAAAACCACACAATAGAGCCTTGTTCCAAAGGGGTAGCTCTGTCAGTCTAGTTCAGCAAAACAAACAAGGAGTCTAGTGGCATTTTTAAAGACTAACAAATTTATTTATTGTATGAACTTTCATGGGATAAAATCCCATTTTATCAGACACTTACATATGAATCATCATGGGCTGACAAAGTGGGATTTTCTTCCATGAAAGCTCATGCAATAAATAAATTTGTTAGTCTTTAAAAATGCCTTGAGTCTCCATGTTTGTTTTACAATAGAACCTGAATATTTGAAATGGATTGGCTAAGGAGATCAGTAATGGGTTACACAGCTATTAATTGGTCAAAGCCTAGCCAAGATCAGCTGTAAAACTGTTTAAAAAGAAGACTTTTCTTTCACAGGAAGTTTCAACATTTCAAAATTATTTTCCATTATAAATAGGAATGAAAAGTCTCATATTGAAAATTTTCACAAAAAGAAAAATTCTGTAGTGTTTTGAACTGGAAATGTCAAAACAGAAAATGTCAGCACTTGTGGTCAAAATGAAACAATTTGACATGTTTAAATGACCTTTTTTATTTCATTTTTTTCTTTGGAATTGAGATTTCAAAACAGAAAATGTCATTTTAGATCAACAATTCAGAACAAAAATTATTCCAAAATGTTAAGCTGAAGATATCTTAATTTAAATTCTCCCAGTCAGAAAACAGATATTTGCTCATAAGATTTTTTTTTTTTAATTTTGATAAAACCACATTTTTCCATGGGATTTTCTTTTTCCAAAAAAATTTGATCCGCTCTAATCTGTAGTAGCTGATTGTAGTTTACCAGTAGCCATTTAATGTCCTTAGTTCAGTTCACAATAGAGAAGTCTCCCCAACACAAAAACTGCATTATGGGTGGAACTACTTGGTAGCCTCAGCAGTGAAGTTAAGGATTAAATGGGCATGAAGAATGAACTATCCTTTCACATCTATAGGTTAGGGTAGTAAAAGAAAATTTGCTGTGTTTGTTCTCTCTAGGTAACTAAAAGACTTCAGTTCATTATTATCAAAATTGGCATCTTTCAGGAGTCCTAAGTATTTTAAATGGGAGGAGTGGAGGAATGGGTCTGCCATATTATAATATCTTCTAATATGTTCTTCTCAGGGCTTGCCTACACGAGCACCGTAATCCGCACTAAAAATCATTACCGCGCGTTAATAAGCGAACTGTACACACGTGAAATGGTTTTCCTTCGCACTAAGAGCCTTCTTGCTGCGCATTCCAACCACCACTCGGCCGAGAGTGGTAACAGCTGTTCCGGATCATCTGCTGCGCGTTTCTGCTCGTCAGTACTGTCTCTGCGCATTGATTGGAGTCCGGAACTGTCCCAGCATTCCCAAGTCGTCCTGTCTGTACTTCCCCCCACCCTCTCTATGGCAGTGACGAAACTGTCCCCGCCTACAGAGGGGAGATGTGACGGCATGCACATCCGTGCAGCCCTATGGCATGACCTATATAACTTTTCTGTTCAGTTTTTCAGTATAATTGTGTGATTTGATGCCAATTACGGTATACCATGTTCCTTTGTGAATGCTCAGATGTGAAGCATGATACAGCGTTCAGACTCTCAGAACTGTCTGTAGCACAGTGCCTGGAGGTTTACATGACAAAGGGAATGCTAATACCCTCCCTGGCTCAGGTTACAGCGAAGAACAGGACAGTGAGGGGAGTGGCTGTCAGCAGTTCCTTAAGAAAGACACAGAGAAGCTGCAGACTGACTCCAAGCGCGTACTCAGGGAAAATGGAACGCTGGGATACGTGCCCAGAATTCAGTGCGATAATGCGCATCACAGCGAGGAATCCTGTGACGTAGCAAGGAGCAACGTGTGTACAAGCTGCAGCGCACTAAAATCCACGTGAGTCTTACAGCGCAATTAAGACCTTGCGCTCTAATTTGATCATGTAGAATAAGCCTCATAGTGTAAGTCTCTCTTGGATGCTTTGGCTCTACCTTTATTAGTTTACTTGTGAAATATTGTTACCATTCTGTCCTTTATTACCATTCTAGGTCTATGGAACTTGGGGAATATGTTCCGCTTTCTGTTTCACTATGGAAAAGGAAAAAAAGCATAAATCCTACATCTCTGTGCTAAACTGCAACAGCTCATCTATATTCAGCTTCCTGCCATGGACATCTAATTTTTTCATTGCCATATAATTTGGCTTGATGAAACTAAAAGAATGTGAACTTTCAGGAAGTTTCAAGTAACCCTGGCTTTGTAAAAACAGCACCTGGAGGAAGAAAATAAATAAATGAAATAAATAAATTTGGTTAATTTATAGCATTGTTGTGACAAAGCTATAGAAAGACATTTTGATTCGTGGTGATGCTTTATTCTCCGATATCATGAGGGCATCATTTTTCTCCTTTTGTTTAGAAATACAAACAAAACAGAACATGATGAATCAGAACTTGGGTAGAAATTTCTTTCTATTTCCTTTCTTCTCTGAAGTGCCTTCCCCTTCATTCCTAAAAGGGCTATTTCCTTTCCTTTTCTCAATACAAAGTATATGGGTTGTGAAACTGATGTCAATGGCAGTGAGCAAATACTAAGCTGAGCTACAGTGCACAGGTCAACATAGACTTTGGAAAGTGATTTCAATAATTGGAGGTATTTTTAAAACTATTAAAAGAACATGTAGGATCTGATCCAAAACACACTGAAGTCAATGGGGCTGCGTCTACACTGGTAAATTAAGTCAACTTAAGCTTGCTTAAGTTGACTTAATTTACCCTGCGTCTACACTACAGTTTCCTTAAGTCGATTTAAGCAGCTTGCTTAAGTCGACTTAAGGAAAATAAAGTCGACTTAATGAAAATTAAGTCGACTTTATTAAGCCTCCTTTTCATTAGACTTAAGGCTTAATTTGACTTTTTAAAGTCGAATTAAGTCAGTGTAGCCCTGGGATAGCCCTAAGTTGACTTAGGGTTACCCCAGGACTACACCAATGCCCTCCCTGCCGGGGGAGCACAGGGGGAGCCTGGCATGCCCCCCAAAGCACAGGGCATGTGGGCAGGATGTGACACTGTCTGGATTTAGGGAAGCATTTATGATATTATTTTCTATTCATATATCATAAATGCTATAATCCATAGGAACTATGTCATGTTTGGTATCAATAGAAAGGTAGTAATTTGCTGGGAATGATTATATAGTTTATGTCTAGGAATTCTATTTTGATTAGAAGTTAGGAATTTGATGTTATATCTACACTTTAACTTGTGTCATTCTGGAGGAATGCCTTAGACAGGAGGGTGTGAACAACCATTGTCTCCTTAATGTTAAGGAAGCTCCCACCTACAATGGGCCAAAGGGAGAAACCCGATGAGCCATTAAGGAGACAATTACTACCTTTCTATTGATACCAAACATGATATAGTTCCTATGGATTATAGCATTTATGAGATATCCATAGAAAATAATATCATAAATGCTTCCCTAAATCCAGACAGTGTCACACCCTGCCCACATGCCCTGCCAGGGTCCCTGTCCCCCTTTGCCCCATTGCACACAAGGGGTGCCCCCCACCACTGTGGACCTGCCCAAGGTCCCCCTAGCCCCACAAAGTTGACCTAAAGCATCCAGTGTGGACGCTCTAGGTCGACTTTGTAAGTTCCCCTTTAAGTCGACTTTAATTTTAAGTGTAGACACACTAAGTTGACTTAAATTAACAAGTGTAGACATAGCCCGGGAGTCTAGATTGTAAACCATTCTCCTGAAACATCATGTTCCATTTGTTTTCTCTCTTTCTTTATTCTTTTAATTACAGGATCTTTTTTTCTAAAATGTTCATCTGTTCCTGCTGCCAGTTTCCAGACCAGAAATCATAATTCTGAACATTCAAAAGCAAGTAAACCAGAAAACTTAATCCCACGAGTTACTTTCATCCAGCCAAGGAAAAGAAAATGTATCATATGACCTATGTCTCTTATCAAAACCAATAAACATAGCTCAAATTTGAAATATTGAAAACTTGTAATGAGCTGTTCACAGACAAAGAATTGTTGACAGAAATTTGGCAAATACTTTCAAATAACAAACACATTTAAAAAAATAGTAGACTTCCAAATGAAAGATTCATGATCACGAAAAAGGGCTAAATATATTTAATAAATGATTTGACAGCTCTAGTTATGACTTTAGATAAGGAATAGACAGGAACAGATGAAGTCATAAGAAACAAATAGCCCATTTTCATGCAAATATCTCTAATAACAAAAAGGAAAGGAAAGAGAAAAACAGAAAATACGTGATGCATAACAGAATTATTTCTAAATGAAATGTACTTTAGTTTTCAATGGCAGATCAAGACAGCTCTTTAAGATGTGAAGTGATGGGCAGGACGTGGAACTTTCTTGCTATGTCTCACAGACAGACAGACAGACAGACACTTGTTCTCTGTATCACGCACACACACACACACACACATGACAGACCAATATTCATAGTTAAGATTCATATAGGATGATGTCAACTTTCAGAGTTTGGAATTGTTTGGTTCTGTGCTTTTGATTTTTATATCTCTAATATTTTGGGGGTAAATAAACATCTAAATCTGAAAGCTCAACATGACATCCAACATAAATGTCTTCAATGAAAAAAATAAAACTCTTCTCCATCTACTGTCAGCCTGTACTACAACAATACACTTGAAGCACTCAACAGTCTTTTGGCGAACTTCTCCTTGGAATTATTCTCATTAAAAAGGTTCAGTATAACTGACCTTTTAAAAAAAATGTACCTACTACTCTTACACCTACGAAAAGTGACACCAAGATGTCTATGTGAGTTTTCCTGTAAGTGGCAGCATGTAGATTAGAATGTCCCTTGATGGTGGACTGTCCGATGGTGTCTTTGAAAACATCTGCTGTCTTGCTTACAGAACATTCTAAAGACAGCACAGAACAGCCACATGTACTTGTTCCTAGAAAGGTTTTCATACATTGCAAAAAGATTCTGAATGTTCAAGTGTCTCAGAAGGAAAGTGCAGGTAGTTTCCTCCTTTTTCTCTATTCCTCTGTAAGTGAGGGAAGCGAAAGAGGAAGCCTGACTGAATTTATAGACTGCTGTGTTGGAAATCAGGGTTTAGTCTGAAGTTCTGAGACAGATGTCGTCCGGGATGCAGAGTGTATCACTTGAGTTCCCTCTGTTTTCCAGTTTCCCATCTGTACATGGGACTTCCTTGTTTTAACATGTTTCATGTTAACATTGTAACGTCTTTTGAGAAGGGCTATCTCTTGCTATGTTTTTGTATAGCACTTAACACAACGGTAACCAATTTCAGTTTGGTTCACTAGACATTATATTAAAATAGAAATAAACGAAGACATTTTGGTGTCGTCACAATTGACGATATGTTGACCTTAAAAAAGACACCCATCCGTCTTAATGTCTGATTAACAGGGTATGGTACATACATAGATGTGACTTGGGTGGAATTTCTCCCAATGTTATACTGGTTACCAAGAGCCTTTCCTTCCCAAGACAACACTGATGAAGAATTTTCAGGTCCTTTGATTATCAATTATAACAAGCAGCTATTTTGACACTCATATATAGGAACTGCTGAAGTGAATTCACTTGTCCATATCCCAAAGTGACTTTCTAGGCTTATTTATCAGTGACTGTAGAGGCAGCTGGTGATTTCCAGCACATAAGATATTCTTTAGTGTTTGGCTTCATTCTGCTCACTAGAGAGAGAGGTTATGAGCTGGGGTCAAGAAGAAAGTATGTTTCTCTCCCATACTGTCTCTGATCAGAAAGAAGTGATTGAGTAACAACTTATAGAAGCAAATGACCCCAAACTCATAGACTTGAGGCCAGAAGAGATCATCTTGATCATCTCGTCTGACCTTCTACACATTGCAGGCCAGCAAACCTCACCCACCCACTCCTGTATCATAGAATCATAGAAGATTAGGATTGTAAGGAAGTTCAAAAGGTCATCTAGTCCAGTCCCCTGCTCTAAACAGGACTACCCACAACTAAGTCACCCCAGTCAGGACACTGTAATAGATCTATAACCTCTGGCTGTGTCACTGACATCCTCAAATCATGATTTAAAGATTTCAGGTTACAGACAATCCACCTTTTATTCTGGTTTAAATCTGCAAGTGACCCATGTCCCATGCTGCAGAGAAAAGTGAGCGCCTCCCCCTCCCCCCCCTCCCCCAGTCTCTGCCTAGCTGATGTGGAGGAAAATTCCTTACTGACCCCAAATATGGTGATCAGTTAGGCCCTGAGCATGTGGGCAAAACCCATCAGCCGGGCACCTGGGAAAGAATTCTCTATAGTTACTCAGTGCCTTGCCCATCTAGTGTCCCAACACCTAGGCAGGCTTATCGTACTGTCCCCTCCATAAACTTATCTAAACTGATCAAGCTCAGTCTTGAAACCAGCGAGGTTTTTTGCCCCATTGCTTCCCTGTGAAAACTGTTCCAGAACTTCATCTACTTAGAAACTTTCAACCAATTTCAAGTCTAAACTCGTTGGTGACCAGCTTATAGCCATTTGTGTGTCCACATTGGTACTTAACTTACATAACTCCTCTCCTTCCCTGGTATTTATCCCTCTGATGTATTTACACAGAACAATCCTATCTCCCCTCAGTCATTGTCTCTCTACACTAAACAGCCCAAACTCTTTGAGTCTCCTTTCTAGAGGTAGGTTTTCCATTCCTTCGGGACATTTTTTGTGATGATACTCAGGGGTACTGAGTACCAGCACCTTTTTTGTGGTGGTACTCAAGGGTACTGTGTACCAGCATCTTTTTTTCACAGTGATGTGGCCCGAGCTCCTGTCACTGCCGCAGCCCCAGGTTTCTGGCTGAGTACCAGCACTTTTTTTGTAAAAAAACCCAAACAACCGCCCCCCCGTCAAAAAACCAAACAAACAAACAAAAACAAACACTGCTTCTGATCATCCTAGCAGCCCTTCCCAGCCTCTATTCCATTTTGAATTCCTCTTTCCCAAATCTGGGAAACCAGAACTGCACAGAGTACTCCAGAGGAGAGCTCACCAGTGACTTGTATAATGGTATTAACACTTCCCTGTCTCTTCTAAAAATACCTTGGCTGATATATAAGCCTTTTCATGGCCACATCACAGTGGTGGCTCATAGTCATCCTGTGATTAGCCAATACACTCAGGTATTTCTCCTCCTCTGTCACTTCCAATTGATAAGTCCTCGATTTATACCAAAATTATTTTTGTCAGTCCCTCTGTGCATGACCTTGCACTATAAAATTTCATTTAATTTCTATTATTTCAGATTTCAAGGTCATCCAAATCTTCTTGTATGATTTTTTCAGTCCATCTCAGTATTGGCAATACTTCCCAACTATATGTCCTTTGCAAATTTTATGCCTTAATTTTTCCTTTAATAAAATATAAAGATAGTATAGAAAGATTTCTTTATTTTTTAAAGTGCTTTTCCCAGCTTGTTTTTGCTTAGAAATATTAGCAAATTCAACTCATGTGTTTTGGCATCTGACAAAGTGGGACTTCACCCACGAAAGCTCATATGAAAAATAAATTTGTTAGTCTTTAAAAGTGCCACAAAAGTTCTTCTTTTTCTTAAAGGTCGTTCATTGTAAAAATGTGTTGTGAAAAATTGTTATACAAGAAAAAATAATTTTCTTTTAAATAAGCAAATATGTAGAACTCAAATAGATTACAAAGAATTATTTATATAGGGAAAAAAGAAGAAGTGTTGTCCTTAAATCAGTATAAAAAAGATCAGTGTTTACATTTTCTGTATAAGAATGTTTCTGAGAACAATAAATCTACTGTGTATATTGAAGCTTGGTAACTTGCCATGTGTTGCCATGGTAAATATACTAATTACTAAAGTACCAGAGCATGGGTGGAAGCAAAGTGTTTGAACAGTTTTCCAAGTTTAATTTTGTTATTAGTAAATGAACACATGAATACTCTTTGTTGGCATGGAACCATTTCCATTTGCAGAGTCTCTGAGCTGTGTATGACTGAGCAAAGTCAGTTTCTTCTCCTGGAACAAAACAGAATAGGAGGCAGGAATCAAGGCAATGATGTAGCAGCATTTTCATGAATGCAACCAATCTCTGGGTCAAATTCTTCCCTTTGTTTCCTTGTGAGATCAATACTATTGGCATGTGGGTAACTGAGAGAAGAATACTCCTGCTATGCACACAAGGGAACAATGATGACAACAGAGCTATCTGTGTGATTGACCTCTGCCTTTTCTGGTTGGCAAAAATGGAGGCAGTGTGGCCTAATGAACTAAGCACTAGATTGTGTGGTGTTGAAAATGGTGCTGAAATCATAATCTATCATTGTTCAGTTTTAGGGGAGTTTCTTAGTCCTGCTTGCAGTCTAGGGGACTTGGAAGAGAAGCATGTGATTTGGGGATAGCAGCAGTCAATCCACTACAGCTATGTCTACACTTACTAAAGTTAGTTCAAATTAGTTAATTCAACCTAACTAATTCAAACTAATTTTAGTTAGTTTGAATTAACTTAATTCAAACTAGCAAAATTTAGTTTGAACTAAGCAAGTGCCATGAATGGCACTTGCTTAGTTCAAATTAGCAAATTGCATTGAGTTCAATGGGCCAGTTAGTTTGAACTAAGCAATTAGTTCAAACTAATGTGGCCACATTGGTTAATTCAAACTAACTAGTTCAAATTAACCCTTAGTTCGAATAGCATATTTGAATTTATTAGTTTGAATTAAGGAAGCCCTTAATTCGAACTAATGAAAGCCTAGTGTAGCCATGGCTTAAGTTAGTTCGAATTAAGCATCCTTAATTCGAACTAATTTGCCAGTGTAGACATAGCCTAAGAGCCAGCCTGCAGTATTATGGAGTGAGTTGGGCCTTTCTGCCTTAGGAAGCAGCATGCTTTCTCTATCTCTCTAGTTTTGGTTCTTGTGTGTTAAAGTTCTGGATTTTAAAAAATAAATCAGTGCTACATTGCAACTTTCCAAAAAGAATATTCCATGATTTCATCTATTTAAAACATGAGGGAATGCATGGAGGAAGACAGAAGTTGACTAAAGGAGAAGAGATGGGATGTCATAAAGAAAGATCCGTTAGCATGTGGTGAAATAGACAACATGGCATTGAACAGAGCATTGGGAGGGAGATGACTTATAGAGCAGACACCATTTGATAGGATTTATGTAAGGAAGAAGATTAAACTTCTTCTGTGTCCAGTTTTGGGTCCCCCACTACAGAAAAGATATGGACAAATTGTAGAGAGTCCAGTGAAGGGCAACAAAAAATGATGAGAAAAACAACAGTCTTGTGGCACTTTTAAAGACTAACAGATTTATTTATCGCATGTCTTCAAAGCGTCTGAGGAAGTGGGATTTTCTCCTACGAAAGCTCATGCGATAAATAAATCTGTTAGTCTTTAAAAGTGCCACAGGACTCTGTTGTTTTTCTGCAGTAGACTAACATGGCTACCCCTTTGGAACTTGAAGAAATGATGAGGGGGCTGGAGCACATGACATATGGAGAGGCTGAAGGAACTAAGCTGGTTTAGTCTGCAGTATAGAGGAATGCGGGGGGCGGGAGGGAGGAGAGATTTGATAGCAGACTTTAACTACATGAAAGGGTGTCCCAGAGTGGATAGAGCTATGGTGATCTCAGGGGTAGTAGATGAGAAAACTAGGAGCAGTGGTCTCAAGTTGCAGTGGGAGAGGTTTAAATTGGATATTAGGAAAACGTCTTCACTAGGAGGCTAATAAAGCACTGGAATGGGTTACCAAGGGAGGTGGTGGAATCTCCGTTCTTAGAGGGTTTTAAGGTGCAACTTGACAAAGCCCTGGCTAGGATGATTTAGCTGGGGTTGGTGCTGCTTTGTGCAGGGCTTTGGATTAGATGACCTCCTGAGCTTCCTTCTATCATTCTCTGGATGCCATGACCATAATAGACAGGGATCAGAATATCAGTTTTTGATTCCTGCCACTTCTTTGCTGGGAGATCTAGGGCAAATCAAGTCAAGTCACCTCTCAGTGTCTCAGTTTCCCCATACATGTAATGGGGATAAAAATACTGACCTCTTTTTAAAACCCTTTGAGATCTACTGAAGAAAACTGCTAGAGAAGTGCTTTAATATTATTATTAAAGAAGGTTTTGAGAACATAGATGATGCTGATGGTCAACTGCTTTTTTGATAAAGGGAATCTACCAACAACCTGCATAAAGGCTTGTTCCTAATGATCTCTTAAACTACTACTTATTGTTTAATCTCCTGTTTTAAAGCAAGTTAATCAAGAAGCTATCGGAAATGGTCTCCATCGCCAAAATATCAGCTTCCCAATTCCTTGGATATCTCTCAGTCTGCCCTAAAATGTAATGAATACAGTAGTATAAAATATTGTTTGCCATTTTGCTAGTCATTAGAACTGACTTGGACCACCCACTGAGCTCATTAACCTATATGTAGAGGATGTAAATTGCGACAGTGGCGCCGTGGGTACAATTCTTCTCCAACTGAAATCAATGCCAGAGTTCCCCATAGATGTACTTATTAGACATGCAAGGTAGATTAAGGATTGACCTGAACCGTCCTTCAAGATTCAAAGTGAATCTTCCTCGGATGCAATGTCAAATAATAGGCTGGAATGGAACGGTGCTCTTAGTGATTCAGTCCCTACTCCCCACTCCCCAAAATCAAGTCACTCCTGCTCATACGGGGGAGCGAAAGAGGGCATACATCCCCATCACAGGCTGAACCTGCTTGGTGGAGCCTCCCTATTCAGGGAGCTGTAAAGACAGTCACTCAAGCAGGCAGCAGCACCAGGAGCAGACATGAGGGCTGAGAACAGGGGAGTCTGAGCTGCTTAATGGAACTATATCGGAGGGTCCAGATAATCTCCATCCAAGAATATTAAAGGAACTGGCACATGAAATTGCCAGCCTGTTAGCAAGGATTTTTAATGTATCTGTGAACATAGGTGTTGTACTGTATGACTGGAGAATTGCTAATGTAGTTCCTATTTTCAAGAAAGGGAGTAAAAGTGATCCAGGTAACTATAGGCCTGTTAGTTTGACCTCGGTAGTATGCAAGGTCTTGAAGAAAATTTTGAAAAAGAAAGTACTTAAGGATATCAAGGTTAATGGTTACTGGGATAAAATAGAACATGACTTTACAAAAGGTAGATTATGCCAGACCAACCTGATCTCCTTTTGTGAGAAGATAATAGATTTTTTGGATAATGGGAATGCAGTGTACCTAATTTACTTATATTTCAATAAGGCATTGGATACAGTTTCACATAGGCTATGTCAACACTTACAAAAGCTAGTTTGAATTAGTTAATTCAAACGAACTAATTCAAACTAATTTTAGTTAGTTCAAATTAACTTAATTCGAACTAGCGTGGACCCACTAGAATGCTAGTCCGAACTAGCCATGTCCATGCAGGGCACTTGCTTAGTCCATGTGGGACTTGCAGACCTGAATGCCTGGCTGATCTGCTGAGCTTTCACTGCACTGCTTCTGACCGCAGTCCCGTTAGCATTTTTTTAAGTTGTGTTCATTCTTGCTAGGCTGATGTCTCGATGCTTTTTTTTTTCCCCAAGCATGTGGATGTCTGAATGAACTATACTGAAAGTCATATACAGAAAGGCTGCACTTCTCAGTTGACAAATAGGGTCTAGAGAAAAGGAGATAATCTCTTTCTAACTGCTGGGTTACCTGTCAGAGTTCATTAAGGGTGCCTCTGAAGTAAACACATATTGTTTCACATCTATAAATAAGTGATCAAATCCTGCTTTTAGCTAAATTGAGATTTCCACTGAACTGCTTGAATATTTCTTGGGTACCAGCAGATTGTGTACAATAAGCATTGAAGGTAGAACTTGAAAGGGGTGGGGTGACAGTTTAGCTCATCTCATAAGAAGAAAAATATACATGTTATTTGGAAATGTCTGCATTAGATGTGCTAAAAATATAGAAGTTAGAGACCATATATTGTCACACACTGTGTTGATACCAGTCTAGCTAAATTTCAGTCTAGTCTTCTGCACTGATGGCAAATATACTGTAAACAGTTTCTGGATGTAAACATCAGAGTTGATTCTCCTTTTTTTCTCCTCTAAGTCAATGGTGAAAGGCGACAGATTAGCAGCCATCAAAGATGAAAACCAACGTGTATTCACAGACCAAAGGTGGCATGGACACTGGCGTTGCAAATTCCCGCCTCCGCCTCCCCCCCCCCCCAAACAACCACTTTGTTAATCTGCCACTCTAAATGCAGACTGGAAGGAACCCCTTCTAGGAATGAGGGGAAAGTTCAGCCCCCATGCCCATTTAGTCCATTGTTTCTCAGCTGAAGATGGCAACAAGTATGCTGTTGTGTTTGGAGTCAAAGGGGGGAAGGGGTCAAAGAAAATGTCCCACATCCATCATTGCAAGCCTCAGGGCTGCTCTAACTTACAACAGCTAGAAATCCCCTCGATTGCTTGCCAAGGATCAGAGGAGCCTATTGTGCTTTGATTCCACACCCTTCTACTTCCAACTGATCTAGCCATGGCTCTTATGCTAAGGCGCCATGTAAATTCTCAGCTGCCCCTTTAATCACATAGTTGTCTTAGGAGACTAGAGGCTGATTAACTGCAGAAACATATTTATTGAAACAGCACAAGTGAGGCTCTCCAAGATAGAGAGAGAGGTTTGATCTGGTGTTAAAAAAAGTCTCCAATCACCAAGCATCGCAGTAGCACATCAAGATGCAAACCTATGATCAGAGCAAATGGAGCATATTCAGGACCCAGCTTTGTTGTCTACTAGCTTCCTAGAGCTGCATTTTACAAATTTCATGGGAATACTATATACCCCAGGTGTCCATTGTGTTAAAAATTGTTCGTGCTCTGATCCTGCACTACAAGCTTCTCTTGTAGGCATACAGAGGGATAGGAATAGATGATACACATTAAAAAAGGGGAGCTTGAATTGAAGGAGTGTTGTGGTGTTGGGAACATTTTTTTAATAGACCTTTCTCCCTTCTGTCACAGAATAATAGAAGTGTGAGACAGAAAATGTATATTTAGTCATGGAGCTCATTCTCCTGCCAATGGAGGACTGTTCCTTACAGGATGATCATACTGGTTCCTTTGACGTTTTAATTAAAATCTGTGAATCCAGGGTATTTTTCAGTTTTTGTCCAGCATAATTTGAAAAGGCTCAAGCAATAAATCTTCTGTTGGGAACTTGTCTCACAATCTAACTCAGCTAATTGTCAGGAAATGAATTATTTTTCTAGATATTCATCCTTAAAAATCTTTTTTCTTAATTTGATGTAATACATCTTGTTATAACGCCTTGGAGCACACTGGCTATGTCTACACTTGTAAATTTAGGTCGACTTTACCTAAGTCGACTTAACTAAGTCGACTTAGCATGTCCACACCTAAATTTAAAGTCGACTTTGGGAGGAACTTACAAAGTCAATGTAGAGCGTCCACACTGGACGCCTAGGTCGACTTCTAGGGGCTAGGGGAACCTAGGGCAGGTCCATGGGGGCAGGAGGGGCACCCCTTGCCCGGTGCCAGGGGGCTCAGCCTTTGCCCCATTGTACAAGTGTACAATGGGGCAAAGGGGGACAAGGACCCTGGCAGGGCATAGGGGCAGGGTGGGCAGGGCTCTGCCCTGCCCTGTGGGGGGGCATGCCAGGCTCCCCCTTCCCCCCCTCTCCCCAGCAGGGAGGGCAGTGGTGGAGTCCTGGAGTAGCCCTAAGTCAATTTAGGGCTACTCCAGGTCTAGACTGGCCTAAGTCAACTTTAAAAAGTCAACTTTAGGCCTAAGTCAAAGTAAAATGAGGTTTTATAAAGTCAACTTAATTTTCATTGTCGACTTTATTTTCCTTAAGTTGACTTAAGCAACTTGCTTAAGTCGACTTAAGGAAACTGTAGTGTAGATTCAGGGTAAATTAAGTCGACTTAAGCAAGCTTAAGTCAACTTAATTTACAAGTGTAGACGCACCCACTGAGTCCTCTCTGAATATATGTGAGTAGTTGTGTATATATGACACCCTCTATGTTTCTTGTGTTTTTTTCTTTTCATTTTCCCAACGAAAAAAGTTCTTTTCCCTCAAGGTTTGACCTAGCTCATGGAAATCAAATTGACTGCTTTCCACTTCTCACGTCAACAGCAGCACCCATGAGCATCTCTTTGGCCTGTGAGCTGTGATGTATCCAGAAAAAGAAAGAGGCATTTTAGATTTCTGGAGGCACTACAAAGAGAGAAAAAATGTTGTGCTAGATAAATTGATTGAATTATAGAATCATAGAATATTAGGGTTGGAAAGGACCTCATGAGGTCATCTAGTCCAACCCCCTGCTAAAAGCAGGACTATTCCCACTAAATCATCCCTGCCAGGGTTTTGTCTAACCGGCCCTTAAACGTTTCCAAAGATGGAGATTCTACCACCTCCCTAGATAACACATTCCAGTGCTTCACCACTCTCCTAGTGAGAAAATTTTTCCTAATATCCAACCTAGACCTCCCCAGCTGCAACTTGAAATCATTGCTCCTTGTTCTGTTCTTTGTCATCACTGAGAATAGCTTAGCTCCCTCTTCTTTGGAGACCCCTTCAAGTCGTTGAAGGTTGCTATCAAATCCCCCCTTAGTCTTCTCTTCTGCAGACTAAATAAACCTAGTTCCTTCAGTCTCTCCTCTAAGTCATGTGCCCCAGCCCCCCCAATCATTTTTGTTGCCCTTCACTGGACTCTTTCTAATTTGTCCACAGCCTTTATGTAGTGGGAAACCCAAAACTGGACACACTATTCTAGATGCGGCCTCACCAGTGCCGAATAGAGGGGAATAATCACATCCCTCGATCTGCTGGCAATGCTCCTCTTGATGCAGCCCAATATGCTGTTGGCTTTTTTGGCAACAAGGACACACTGTTGACTCATATCCAGCTTCCTGTCCACCATAACCCCAAGGTCCTTTTCTACAGTGCTGCTACTTAGCCGATTGGCCCCTAGCCTGTAGCAGTACATGGGATTTTTCCATCTTAAATGCTGGACTTTGCACTTGTCCTTGTTGAACCTGTAAAGAGGAAGTAACCCCTCCATGTGCAGTTATGATGGGGTATAGGGAGATTTGGTGTAATTAATTGAGAATTATTACTGTTACAATATAAGTATACATATTTGGGGAAGGCAGGGGGTGCATGGGGGCGGAATGAAGTGCATCTCCAACGTGAGATTTCTAGTACATACCAATGTAATCAAAAATAAACAAAAGAATGCATGGCTGTTCTCAGGTCTCATTGGTGACAAAGCTGGCGGTACATCCAATTTTGCATGCCTTCAGGTCAGGGGTGTACACAAATTGCCAGGTAACTCAGGTATTCTGAAGCATGAGGTACTACAGTCTTGACCACCATCCTGCATTGTATTAGGCTACTGTGATGCACTTTTTAAAGGATTGCACTCTTAGACTACTTGGAAACTGAAGCTGATGCTGAAGAAGAGTGTCTTTTTAATCAATTGTTTTTCACAAATGACCTACTGCTGGACCCCATTTTCAAACCAGCTCTGCTTCTGTTGTCTCTTGATATTTACTTTAGCATTTCACGTGACAACTTACAGCATAATTACGGTATTTGTACCTGCAAAAACAGAGGATGAGTAGAGGTCTGGAGGAGGACTGGGTTCTTGGTGTCAGACCTACAGAATGTGTTTCTACATGTGTATATCTATGCAGTAGAAGGTCACAAAAAGTCAGTACTGGTCAACCATCAGTATTCGCTTAATACAGTTATCTTCTATATTCTATGTATAGGGGTGAACTCTGGTAATCTAAAACCTTATAATATATGTCTGTTGGCAAATTCTGGCTTAAATGGTGACTCTGTGTGTGTGTGTGCTGTCTATATTTTCAAATAGCTTCTCCATTTAAAGTACAAACAATAGCAGTAAAGGATATTACCTAGAAATGTTGGTTCCATGAAGAAAAAAGATATCTATTTTCCTTGTAGCTAGTGAGATATCTGACATAATTAGAGTTTTAAAGAGTGGCATTCTACAGAGCTTAAAGATCATAACATATATTTAACCTGATATTTTAAATGTATTTAATATCTTATCAAGCTATATTTTAAATACAGGTATATTTTAATGGTACACAGTACATAAGACAAAGAGTATAAAGAAAAAGCCTTATTTTTTTTCTTGTTGGGAATTACTCTCATATATTCAGAGACACGCTTACAATGACAAGGGGAAATGTTTTCAAGTGCAGTTTGGGCGAGAAATGTATTTCACAGAATATAAATTTCTCTGATTTCTATTGAAAATGCTGCTAAATATTTCAAGAGAGGTAGGTGGCAAAGAAAATGCAGCTCTCAATGAACTTTGTATCAGAAATAAAGTATTAGGACAGTTGCATAGTGGTCTCTGTTCACCTCAGACCTTATTTATAATCCCACCTCAGCTAGTACTGTCTTAACACTAGACTGCACAATTCATAAGAGTGGTAAATAAATTTGTAATAATTGGGCTTTGGCTAGGCATTAAACTCATTCAGTTTAATGAGTGCTGGATCACAGAAAGAGATTGAGGGAGGATCCTTAATGTTTTTCAACAGTAATAAATAGATTGAACAGAGATAGTTATCCAATAAATCTCAACTGAATCGAATGCCGCAGGGCATTGTCATTTAAGCTGATCAGTTCCATGAACTACTTGCGGGTCCTATGCTCATTATTAAAAATCAAGCATAAATTGTGAAAAGGTTTTTTGATGTCTTATTCTGTTTGGACAGCTCTGCTTCATGTTATAAATATGCAGCATATTGCTTACCCTGGAAGTAAGTGATGGGGCTAACACCATGAGAAACCTAGGAACCTTCAGGATATCTATTCACTGCTGGCTGGATTTCTCATCCATTGGGAGAACTTCTATGGATAGAAAAGTATTTTCTACTAATCTCACATAATAAAACTAAAAGAATGTACAAGTGTGCTGAAGAAGGTGAAGGCTGCTCAGCAATTATTTGAATATAATTTGAACATACTGTTTTGCCTACATAATCTGTGATAGATATTCTCACTATATGTATTGCAAATGACTGACTCCCATAATTACAGTATGTGCAATGATGTAAGCTAACCATTTGCACAGGCTATTTAATTAAGGGTCTATTTTTCTCTCCATACATGTTGATAGTGCCTAAGGGAAATTAGGTATGTATATCTCAGGTATAGTAGATCACCCTTTAGGTCTTCAAAATGTTACTGTCCTCTTTTATATACGTAGTGAGTGTATCTATACTTTGTGGAGTTTTTTTACATTTTGTTTCCATTTGTAAAGTCCATGTGATTAGTCATATATCAGTTTTTCCTCTCTGTACACAAACAAACTATCATTTGCCTAAGCAAGTCTTGTAATTGTATATGGGACTTGTTATATGCATATCCCATATATACCTATCGTAGGTGTGCAGAGTTCAGTCTGTATAGCGCTTAGCACAGATGAATCAGTCGACTTTGTATTTTGCCAGGTGTGTTGAAAATTTGACTCTGGAGAGAAAAAATAGTACATTGATACTTTATAGCAAATTTAAAGTACCATTAAGAAACCAGAATGCCTGCTTAGAAGACAAGGGAAAATAATTCAACCAAAAAAAAAAAAAGGGAATAGGAAAGAACTGTGATGTTTTAGATTCCACAAATCCTGCAGAATGGTTTAATTAGATTCTATTTTACAAGCCCTTTCCTAGTTTTGTGTGTGTGTGGGGGGTTATTCTTAATACAAATTACTCCTTTTTTTCCTGGGGGAAATGAAATACAAAAATTCTTAACTAAATGAAACTTTATGCTATGCAAAACATCATAAAATCACAAAAGGAAGTCATATAGTCCATCACTCTCTTCTCCCACCCTCCCCACCCAATGAAGAGGCAAAACTAAGTATATATATAGATCAGCCTTGGCAGGTACTTGTCTAAAATGTTTTTTAAATCATCCAAAGACAAGTATTCTAAAGCTGCTTGGCAGCCAATTCCTGTATTTCATTTTCCTTATAGTCAGAAATTTTTTCCTAATATCTCACCTAAATCATCCTTGCTGCAAATCAAACCACTTACTTCTTGCCCTAACCATGATGAAAATGGAGAACAGTTGGTTATTGTCCTCTTGTAACAGCCCTTAATATATATGAGGACTGTTATCAGGTCCCTCCTCAGTCTTCTTTCTCAAGACTAAATATGGTCAGTTTTGTTAACCTTTCCTCATAAACCAGCTTTTTTTAACCTCTGACCATTTTTGTTGTTCTCCTCTGGACTCTTCCCACTGTGTTCACTTCTTTCTCAAATGGTGGTACCCAGAACTAGACATGGTACTCCATCTGAGCCCTTGCCATTGCTAAATAGAGTGGAACAATTACCTCCTGTGTCTTACATACTATACTCCTTTTAATATATCCAGACTGATTTCACTCCTTTTCACAACTGCATCCCACTGTTGACTCATATTCAATTTCTGATCCACTCTACTCCCAGACCCTTTTCTGCACTACTGCTCACTAACCTCTGAGTCTACATTTTATATGTGTACATATGATTTTGCCTTCCTAAGTGTAGTACTTCATAGTTGTCTTTATTGAATTTCATCTTGTTTATTTCAGACCCATTCTTCAATTTATTAATTCCAATCCTGTCCTCCAAAGATCTTGCAACCTCTCTCTGATTGGTGTCATTTGCAAATTTTATAAGCATACTCCCCAATCCATTAACCAGGTCAAAAAAAGTACAGAATAGTACTGGATTCAAGAACAACCTCTATGGGACCCTTCTAGGTATGCTCTCCTAGTTTGGCAGTGAAACATGGATAACCACTCTTTGGGAACAGTTTATCACCAGCTATGCACCCACTTTATAGTAATTTCACCTAGACCACATTTCTCTAATTTGCTTATGAAAATGACAGGTGGGATAGTGTCAGAAGCCTTACTAAAATCAAGATAAATCACTTCTATTTCTTTCCTTCCTCCACAAGGCCAGTAAGTCTATCAGAAAAGAAAATTAAATTGATTTGGCATGATTTGTTCCTGACAAATCCATGTTGGCTGTGACTTATCATTTCATTATAATCTAGGGGCTAAAAACTGATTGTTTAAAAATTTGTTCCAGTAACTTTCCAGCTGTCAAGGTTAGGGTGACTGGGCAATAAGTCTCTGAATACTCTTTGTTCCCCTTTTAAAAAATAGGTGCTATGTTTGCCACTGTGATGGGATATATCTGCCTCACATTGCGCTAGAGGGGGTTAGCCCCATGCTCTGGGCTGAGGAAGCCATGCCCTCTAGCCCTGGCTGGGCATGTTCCGACTGGACCCACAGTATTCCAGGCAGCAGCTCAGACTCTGGACTGACTGAGGAGAATCTTAGAGGCTGACCACACTGAGATCACCAGTTGACTGTTGAGATGACAGAGGAGTCTTTGCTGATATCGTGAGACTATGGACATGGAAGTGAGGGTAGGAAGCAACTCGGAATGGAAAAATTGCAGAGAGAGACTGAGTTTGATCGCAGAAGAATCAGTTCTTCTGAATGCTGGGATGGAAGCCGGTAGAGTATGGTGGATCTGAGCCCCCTACCCCACTCCACACCCACCACTGGCTGTGGTCACCACCCAAAGGATTGGGCTTTACTGCCTTGAACCCAGTGGGTCATACCATCCAAAGAAGAGCAGCTACTTAGACTTTGGCCATTGTGCCTTATTGTCCTGAACTCTGGGCCAGCCCTATTCACTGTGGCATTGGGTCATACCAACCTGGGAAGAAGAGTGGCTATTTAGACGTTGACTGCTAGGCCTTACTGTCTGGGATAGCCTACTGCCCTGGGAAGGAGGATTACTACTTAGACTTTAGTCACAAGGCCATACGGTCCTGAAACCCAGGCCTGCCCTGTGACTTGAGGCACTGGGGTCACACCGCCCAAAGAGCTTAAAAGGGGATGGGGTGGGGGTTAATACCAGTCCTATGACAACCCTTTTCTATATTCTGGCATTTCATCCATTCTCCATGAGATCTTGAAGATAATTACTAATCGTTCTGAGATTGTTCACCTATGATGAATTTCATCAGGTCACTTGAATACATATTATTTAGCTGGTTCTAGTTTGTATTCATTCCTGTTGTTGATATTAATTGTGGTCACAATGAACTGTTTTTAATGAAGACTGAAGCACAATATGCATTGAAACCTGTTTGTCTGCTTCTAGGGCTACCAAAGGGATAATGCTAAGAAATGTCTCCTTTCTCCGGTTCAAATGGAATTGAAACACCAAAAGGCTCAAGTCCTGTTCTAAGGGTTTACACCAACCTGTTATATTGTGGTGGTAATGCGAATGAGGATTAGGACACCAGATCTAGAACTCATGATTTCCATATGGCTCCTAAGACTCAGTAAATAACATTATTTCATTTTCATTCAAACCTCCACGGGAATCATTAGATAAACAACAATAAGTGAAGGAAAAAATAAAAGATTTTGGCATATCTGAATATTACCTTGTTCACATACCATCCCTTTTAAGTAATAAGAGCCTGTGGCAGTGGCATGCAAAAACTCACCCCAAATGACAGCAAACAGTTATTTCTGATCCTGTGGTAACCAGGATTTTAAATCTTTCCTGAGATAATGCTGTGGAAAAAATTGAGAAGTTCTCGTATTCCCACAAAGCAGTAGTTTTGCTCAGAATTTTAACACAGAGAATGCCAAGGTGGCATCCTGTTATCTGAATTTTAATGACTGCCTCTTTTTTATCTTGTCAGTTGTAGAGGGAAGATGTGAGAGGTTTCATGAAACATTAATGGCTCTAACTGGATTCTGCTTTTCCTTTTTCTCCCTATGTAATGTAAAATAGAAATCTGTGCTGAGCTGCTTTCTGTATATCTGTGTGCCTCTCACTTGATCTCACAGGAGTGACCGTGGTGTGTATGTGAGACTACATCTGCCGTGCAGACTGCCCAGGGAGGTGAGGGAAAAAGCTTTTTAATTTTAATGACAAAGCATTTGGAATTTTAAGTACTCTATATATTTGCAGGATAGCCAGCCAGTGCACTGTTTGGGAGTACTTCAATAATCTGTTAGCATTATAGTCCAATGCATGCAGATTCCCATCATCTTCTGACTGGCTTGAGAGTGAACCGGAATAAAGAGAGGAAGCTACAGGTGTGCATGTTTCCTTCCCCAATCACACTTCTCAAAGAGACAGAAATGAGAAGGAGGTAATAAAAGAATTGCTAAAAAGCTAATTGGATGCTAGGGCTCATAAGAACACAGGAAGCTTATTATCAGTGCAAGACGCACCAGGGTCACAGCTGGCTTGAGTCTAAAAGATGATAGACTCTTGTCAGAGCCATGCTCTCAAATCCAAAAAATGGGGAGGAAGTATTTAGGGAGAGTATTTGGACAGTCTCTATCAGCATTTGATAGTGCTCTGTAACTTTGCCCTACTCCAGGACAAATCACACTGACCTCCAACAAAACAAAAAATGAGAAATCTTGAAATGGATAACTTAATAATAATAATAATAATAATATTTTATTTATTTAACATTTAGATTGTAGGAGCACCTACAGGACACCGAGATCAAAGGTCTGATTGAACTAGTACTATAGAAACACATACTAAGTAACAGTTCCTACTCCAAAGAGTTTACATTCTATTTTTTTATAAAGCCTGATGTAACATTTGATTTACTATGTCTTTGTAGAAATTTCTAAAACCACAAGAAACTCTAAAATTCATGCTATAAAGTGCCCACCTTGCTATGATGTCATAACTGCACACCTCACCCAGCTATGACATAACAATTGCACACCTGACCAAGAGGAATGCTCCTCTTCATCCAAAGACATCATTGTGTTAGACTCATAATTTCAAATGACATACTTATAGCCAGCACAACCACATCTTCATTGCACACACCTTACTGACTCTTCTATGGAATAGCAACCCTCCACATTCTGACTCCAAATATTTAATTTGTAAATAATTCGTCACCCAAAGACGGCCACCAACGTATTAAAAAAGGAAGATGAAGACAAAGTTTTAGGAGTTAAAAGCAAATGGTACTTGTATTTATTGTTCTTAGTTCCATTGTTCCAATATTCTCATAACTCTTCTCTCTTTAGCCAAATCATGGCATATTGCCAGCTTCCCCAGAGTAGTTCCCATGTTTCTGTCCATGGTTAGTAGACCTTCAGAGAGAATGAAACTCTAAGGTTAGGAAAAAGATCCTCACAGGAATAATAAACTTCTTGTTGGAAGCCTTACAGTGCCCTTCATACCAGTTTCTCAGCTTAATCCATTCTACTGCATCATACCTGAGTTCCCCACTCTGCAGGAATTCTGCCTGGGCCTGTCTCCAATCTTCAAGTGATTCAGTAATGCCATAAATTAGTCATTAATATGTCCCACAGAGCAAAGGGATGCCAACTTCTCTAGAATACCCTCCATGCCAAGGTTCATGCAGAAAACAACAGGGAGTACCAGAACTATTCTTCACAAGTCTCCCAGAATACCCTTCAGGTATAATAGTTCTTTGCTGTTTCCTATAACCCCTGCTCTGAGAGACTGTGCAAGGTATTGTGAAGGATTCCCACAATACACTGGTACACTAACAATTAGTCAAAAAACTGCTTGTGGACATAAAGCATTGTTTTACAAAACTGAAGCGTGTAAGTACTGTCATGCTGAAGAGCTGGAGAAACAAATGGTCTAGCAAGGCTTAGTTGAATGTTTGATCATGAAAGAAAAGGAGCCTGTGAATGTGAATCAGCCCAAACTGCTGAATTTGTATATTAACTGTCAGTTTCACGTTTAGATTTTTTTCTTTAAAGCAATGTGTTTTGTACTGAGTTTGCAGTCAATTAACTAAGTGGTAGAATGTTCCAGTGGGACATCGAATCCAGTGCTAGCAAGTTGCCAAACTTATGTCCAAGGTATCAGTGAATGTATGTGGCCCTGAGCAGCATCAACTTTTAAAAAAAGGAAAATTAAGTTCAAGCTATTTCCATGGTTCTCAACTTTATGTCTTCTCATATAGATTTTTCACTGTTCTCTACAATATCTAAACAGTTATACATGTACCAAACCTTGGGTCTCATCAAATAACGTGAGGAAAAATACATATGGATGATATTCTAATGATATATTTACATACACTATGTTATTCTGCCACTAATTGTCTCTGTGTTCTGTATAGAGTTCTGATCCATACATAGGGTAGTCCCTGATAAACAAGAAAGACAAAACTGAAGTTCCATCTGTGTGGGAACCTATTTATTTATAGGTAGCTGTAGTTGTTTCCTTTAAGAAAATGTTAAAGAAAGTGGGCTATTCCATATATTGTGACAAGTATGCACGACCTGAGCCAAACAGGAAAGATATTCTATACGTTTATCTATCCGATCATGAAGGAAAACTTCTATTTTCGTAAACATAATCTGGGTTTTGTGGCCCTCTCCCTTCCTTTCAACACAAATTTAATGAAACTGGAGCAACACAACTTTACTAGGACACATCAGCAAGATCACATTCTCTTCCCCTTCGCTGGACGCCTCTTCACAACAGTGATGGTGAGAAAATGAGAACAAATCTCTGTTCAAAATCTGTCGAAGGCTCCTGACTAGAGCAGCACAGAGATTTTCTGTGAAAATGATATTTTGATGAAAAATGGGGTGTTGACAGTAAATATTTTTATTAGACTAGGTGGGAAGTGGAGTCTGGACTTTAGAGAGGTACACGGCAGCTGTGAAGACAGCTCCCATACTGGTCTACAAATAGGATAGGCTTTGATGGATGGTGGGAGGAAGAAATGATCGTATATGTATGTCTCTGGAGGAAAAGGAGATGGTAGGAAGAAAGATGGTGGAAAAAAAGATGGAGAGAAAAAGAAGAAGGAATGAAGGGAGAGATAAGGGCACAGCAGGGCCGTCCCATGGGGGGAGCCGGCTCTGGGCCGGGAAGCTGAGGCTGCCTGCGGGGCAAGGGGGGTGGGAGCCGGAGCCAGCTCCAGTCCCAGCCCTGGAGGCTGCCTGTGGGAGAGAGCTGGCAGCCCCAGCCCCAAGCCAGGAGGCTGGGGGAGCTGGCTGTGTGGGGCAGCCAGGCCCAGAGGCTGGACCCCACATGCGCCGCCCCTGGGCCTGCCTGCTCTGCCCTGGGGGCGGAGAGGGATGGCCCAGGGGTGGGGATAGCCGGCCTGGCCCAGCCCAGTCCGGCTCGCTGCCGAAGGAAATGGGGCGGCCGTGGGAAGAGGGGCTGCGGCGCGTGTGGGCCTGCTGAGAGTGGGACTGCGCGGGGCCCACGTAACTGCAGGGCCCCGACTGATCGCTCCGTTCGCCTCCCCCCCCAGGGACAAGTCACATTTTACTAATATAGCAGAACTCTAGATCTACGTATAATACTTTATAGTAACAACTGGTAGTTTTACCTCAACATACTTTAATTAGAAATTTGGAGCCAGATTTTCACAAGATCCCAGCTGCCATTAGGCATCAACATAAGTGACCAGATTTGCACAAAACATCAGCACTTAGAGTACGGAACTCCTTTAAAATCTGGCCTTTCGAAGAGTTGATTGGCATGAAAGAAGACATTCAGCCCGATCTTTTGGCCTCGGTAATTCATTAGCATAGATTATGAAGAAATGACATATATACACACAGATAGATTTGTACTGTTTTATGTTCACTGACGCTCTTCCTGGAAGAGCCACTTGAACATATTGAATGCAAATTCATTGCAAAGGTGCTACTGTATGAGGCTGCAAATGACCTAAATTTGCCTGAAATAGTACCGCAGTTAGCTCAGCATGAATCCTGGAAAGAAGGAAGGAAAAGTGGTGAGTTCTACTAGGGGAATCCCAGCTCTCGAGCAGAGGAAGTATAAATGGACTTGGCGTGGGCATATATTCACGTCCAGCTGTCCTCCATGCATGCTGAAACTTACCCTTCCCCCAAGTCCCAGAAATACTCCTTCAACAGCAGGTGTGACTTATTTCAGTTCGGAAGTGGCATAAGGAGAGCCCTGCAAATCTGTGGATATCCGCATCCGCAGATACAATGCGGATATCCGCAGACCATTTCTTGCAGATGCAGATCGGATACGGATCCACATATTTTTATCTGTACAGGGCTAGAGCCCTGCAAATATGCAGATATCCGCATTATATCTGCATCCATGGATACAATGCGGCTATCCGCAGACCATTTCTTGCAGATGCAGATCGGATACGGATCCACATATTTGTATCCACGCAGGGCTCTAACCATAAGTCCCTTCCTAATAATAAGCACGGTATATGTTAGTATATGTGGGTAGAGGAGGAAATTGGGGGACAAACAAAGCAAGAGAGAGCAAATGTGGACTGCTTACTCTGGAACCTAAATACAGAACTTCCCCCATCATCGCATTTCCAAATGACAGCAAGCACACTCTTCAGATTCACTTGCATGTATATAGACACATCTCAACTGTATTGTCAGTGGTAGTAAGCAGTGAAGGGCTACGAGCTAGCTCCGAGGAGGAGGAGTGGCCTTTGCAGCATGACTCTTTCCACAATATCCAGTGACAATGCGCATTCTCTGTTGGCTGTGCTCGTACGAGGGAGATGTCAGTTCCAGAAAGTAGAGCCTTAAAAAAAAAAAAGCTCAATTTTTTCCATCACTGACAGTTTGTCACCACTGAACAAACAACTGGATGTCTTGTTAATGTAATCGCAAGCAGAGCTGAGATCTGATTTTCCGTTTATTGTCCCTAGCTTTCTTTTCAGCAGGTGATGTGCAAGGGATAATTTGACTAAATTATGCTATTTCAGGGCTGATTTCTTGGGTGCTGATTGTTTCAAAACCAACTTTTACAGGTAGAAAATTCCTGTTCCTATAAATTTATAGTGAGTAGAGTGAAGACCAATATACTCTACAGTGTCATCATGCATCATACTTGCCATGATTACTGCTTCTTCCTGTGTGGGATAGTAAGCTATACAGTAAAATGCATATGGATCCATCTCAGATATATGTGTTAATGTGCCCATGTGTGGATGGCACCTGCCACAGTAGGTAGGATCTAGTGCCTTCTGTTTTTACAAGACATACTGTTAAAATGGTAATTCTGTCTGCTACTGGATGGCCAACCCGTGATAAAAAATTTTCTATTACACATATACACTCATGTGCCTCACTCTCACATACAAGCTTCATTCAGAGCCTTAATAAAAAGATTCATAAATTCCTGCTGGTACAAACATATTCTGTACTGTGGCCTGAAGCATGCTAATCTCTGGCTCAGATAAACCACTAGAGGAAATGAGTTCTACAGCCAAGGGTTTGCTATTGTATTGAAAATGCCTGCCCCCAGGTTCTGCCACTCCTTCCCCAGCCAATCCTAGCTGCTGTGAAGGTCTATAGGAGAAAGGCAATGATTCAGTAATCAGACCCGGACCTGGGAACACTCTGCCCTTTGTGAAACATAAGCAACAGAACTCACGCAGTAGCAGAGCACAAAGTGTAACTTTACCAGGCCTGCAGTGGGCAGGTCATTTAGGAACCGGGCAGAGGTATTTTGCACCGATAGAGACTCCCAGCAACAGAGCATTTCAATAATCTACCATGCAGGTGACAAGACACAGATAGCTGTGGTGAGGCTGCAGCAGAGTATGTGCATCCCAGATTAACAGGTGCAGTGACCTTTATGATTCTGGATTGAGGCTAGAGTTCTCAGAGATGTTTGCAGAGTAGCACATGTGGAAGCAGCGTGCAAACTCCATTTGCTGTATCTAACATGCTGACCAATTGACATTTGCTTTTGAGGAAATATATACCATCAAGTTGACTGTGCAAGGGGCAGAAGACCTTTGTGTGTGTTTTTAGGTGTTTGAGCACCCTCCCCCCTTCTATTTGAGAACCTGTGAGGTAGCACAAGTATGGAATTTATATTTCAACTCTGTGAAAATGTTGCAGATAAGGTCTGTTCATGGGAAACGTCTTGCTTAGAAATGATTCTTAGAGCACAGCCAGTATTTTGGAGCAGACTAGTAATGCTCCTGGATATGTAGCCTGAAGCAGAGTGCTGAAAGGCTGTTTTTTACACCCCCCGCCCTCCCCCATTCCCACCCCCCAGTTTTCTGACATTTAAGTAACTGCAAGGATAGCAACAAAAATAAAAATGTTGAATACACGGGTTATTTCCAACTTCATCGCTGAATGTGCAATGCTGTTCTCTTTGACGTGCAGCTGACTCACAGAAGATTGGGTTTTTTTTTTCTTCCCTCTAAAAAATGAATTTTCATGCTTGTGGGTCTGTGTCGTGATTGTGGCCTCATTCACCGGTGCACAGAGCACACTTTCTCACAAGAGAAATCTTGCAGAATTCGGTTTTGTGTGGCTTTGACTATATTTGGGGCCTTGTTATATTTGAAGAGCTGCTGTACTCCAACAAATTCAGATTGAGTACTGAGTGTTGGGCATTTTCAGACATTGGCTATCCAATTTACACAATGTTAGCTGTCCTTTTAAAAGTTAGGAGTACAGCGTTTGAGTAAAGTTCTCTCCCTGGTGGATATCTCTAATCTGCAGTGTCAAGTAAAATTAAAAAGCTAAGAACTACCACTTCACTGCATGTACTCCTTTAGTTTTAAGGAGTTTCTTCAGCTTTCAGTATGGCAACACTGAATAAGATTGTTTTTTAAAATAGATTCTTTCAGTGTTTTCAATTCATTAATTATTTTTGCTGTTGGATGCAATAAAAGAGACATTTCCCCTCCCTGCTGATTTTGTACTGGCATTTATCAAACACTGTTTCCTCTTCTCCCCCCAGCTCCTGGGGTGAAACAGAATCCTCACTAGCTCCTTTTTGTTTACTTCCTTGTTTCTTCACTTCCAACATCATTCACTGATGTCAGTTACAAAGTACTCAGTGTTTGCTTATAACTGAGCAGAGAGAGGGTGTCCAAAACAAGTTATAAAGAAAAAATCCTCAATAATCATTGGTTATTTATTTATTTAAATTTGGCATTTAGTGTCCATGTTGTAGGATCTGATCCAAAGTACATTGGTATCAATAAACATCCAGAATATGAGTCACAACAGACCTGTAACACTGGGCTCAGGGCTAAAGTCCTAAGGCCAGCCAACCCTGATCAGTAAGGAGGCACACCTGAACAGGGATCACCTGATTTCTCTATAAAGGGCAGATGGAAGGGGCATTTAGTGGAAACTGAGGCTTCTGGGTGTGAGTTAGCTGTAATAGAGAGTCCTGGGACTGAGATAATAGCTGGGAAAGGCATAAAAGGAGTCTAGATAGAGGGTACATGTTTGAACTTGAGGAGACTTTATTTTTGAAATGGGTTGAATGGAAAAAGAGCGGACTTCACAAGTATAAGAAAAGACTCCAGCCTAGGTGGTGTTACAAGGCAGTTTTGAGTGGTGAATAGAAGCTCCAGAACTGAATTTTATCTGTTGTTTTCTGTTGATAAATTAGACCCTGGGACAAGAGGTCTATCAATGGCTATTAGCCAGATGGGCAAGGATTGCTGTTTGCCAGAAGCTGGGAATGAGCAATGGGAGGGATTATTTGATAATTATGTGTTCTGTTCATTCCCTCTGAAGCATCTGGCACTGGATAATGATAGAAGACAGGCCACTGGGCTAGATGAGCCATTGGTCTGATGCAGTGTGACTGTTCCAATATTATTGGACAAAAAGGCCTGTGTACAGTTAAGGAAGGGGAAACTGAGTTGAGGGGCTGTTTACAGGGCTGAGCTGAGTGGTGCCTGGAGTGGTGACTTGTTCACAAGGTCCACAGGGATTTTAAAGTCTTGTAGTCCAGTCCTGGACTGAGACTTCTTGCAGCATCCCTGTGGTGAATGTGTGCATTCTTCATATTAGAGACTGCTTCTGGGGCCATGGGAAAAATGTCTCTTTTCATATAAGAGCTGTCTCATGAGGAACAGGGCCACATCAGTGTAAGGGTTGCAGCCCCTGGCCTAAAGGGGAGGGGGAGGGACCCTGAGGCTGCAGCCCTTAAGGCCCCTGTGTTCTTCTGGCCCTCACTACCCCACTCAGGCTGGTGGGTGCTAGGAGGGGCCCTGGGTTCAGAGGCTGTATTCCATGGTATTCCCACCTCACTCCTTGGATGGCTGTTCTGCCCTGGGCAGGGTGGGTTGGTGCACATCTGCTGCACTCTGGGGGTGAGGCTGGATGGTGTGTGGTTCAGCCTCCGGCATGGCCCTCCAGGGACCAGAATGTTGTCACCTGCCCTGTCAGGGCCCTACAGCAGGTCCCAGCAGGGCGGGCATCAGTGTTCTGGGTCTGAGAGGGCTGCAGCAGAGGCTGCACTGTGCATCAGCTGGCCCTACCCCTGGAACACACATGGCAGGGAACGACAGAAGGGCAGGCAAGAGTGTTTTGGGCCCTAGAGGACTGCAACAGAGGCTGCACTATGCAAAAGCTGGCCCCAGATCCTGGTGCTCCCAGTGCTGGTCTGCCCCCAAGTGCTGTGGTGAGAGGCTGGGGCCCCAGGGTAGGGGGTGGGGGCATGAAAATAGTCCATGTGGGAACCCTTAATCCAGCCCTGATTATATAGCTATAGATATAAATGACCCCCCAAAAAGCAAAGTAGAGGACAGTGGTTCTTGTCCACCATTGTAGCATGGATTACATATGTCATTCCATAGAATGTACTCTTTCTAGGCTTTTCTGGGAGCTCAGAAAAGCTGCTGTTTCTCTTTAGAGCTTTGGTTTGCTTATGTGTAATAAATATACATGAACCCAGCATCATGAGGTCTGATCAGTTTTCAGCCAGGTCTACATAGATGGTGGCAAATTCGCTGCCATAAGTTCAATCTTTCCAGATTGATTGAGCGATCAGTGAAGACCCGCTCTGTCAATCCAGAAGTCGACGCATGAAGTCCACCCCCTCAAGAAGAGTAGTGCTGAGTCAAATAGAGAACGTTTCTCTTCAGCTCAGTGCAGAGGAGATGCCAAAATAAGCAGGTGTTAGGAAATCAAAGGGAGATGCACAAGTTATTTTATGTAGCTTGCGTACCTTCCTTCAGTTGTTACTGAATTCTTTGGCCAGTGTAGAATAGGCCTCTCTGTGACTGACTGGGTTTCTGAAGGGAAAGTTTCAAATGATATTGGCTCTATTTAGTTTGTTCTTGCCCCTAAATTGTTATGGTGAAATATTCCTAGGTCTGTTAGAATTGTGAAGCGGTGAGATCTTTCCTCATGCAGCTGAGGGAGTGAACATTTGCCAAGAGTGTAGAATTATATACAGCATCCCTTTAGCCTGTTCAGTCACTCTGGGGTATTTTATGCAGCATGCATTAGGATTGCTGGATAAATAGCATGTGTGAGAAAATTGTGAGCCAATACTAAGTAGTTCCGGCACATACAATGAATGAGACATCACTTGTTCCACAAGATGCATTTCTGAGACCACTTACTAAGAATTCATACTCTGATACTTCTTTTTCAGACTTTTACAGCCCATGCTTTCCTTCAATGAGTAACAGAGGGGGGTAAAATGGGGTAGGAAAAAAGCATACCCCTGAATCCATCAAATGGGCTGAATGAAGCCAGTGCAACATATTCCCTCCTTTTTATCAAAGCCCTACTACATCTAAAGTACTTTGCTGGAGCTGGAGCTGGTTTAGAGACAATCTGGTGGGCACATACTACAGCATTCCAAACCTGGAACCCACTGGAAACCTGCCCAAACATTAATACTATTCTGGCTACATTAAATTCCATCTCTATGCTGGGGAAGGAGAGTATTGTTCAGGCAAGGACTGTGGATCCAATAGCATAATAGCTCCTAAGGAAAGAAAAGTCTGGGCTGCATCATATAGGTGCCTAGAAAATTGAACAAGGACATCAAGGTCTGCAGAGTCTGTCCACGTGTCTGAAGGCTCTGTGGGGTTGAAACTGCATCCTCCTGCCTCCCCTTTGGGTGTTCAAATCCCTCCCCCTGTAAGAAGATAATTCAGCTGATAATCTACAAGGCTAAAGTCAAAATTGGCCACTAGTGCAGGGTGACTAATTTTAGAAACTTTACTTCTGACTTTCAGAAAGAGAGAGAAAGCTAAAACTGCAGTTCTCAGCATCCTTTAGAGCCAGTCTTTATTTGTTCAAAATTCGACACCCAGCTCAGCGACTCCTTATCTACTTTTGATGAGTAGTGGGTGCTGTCTGGAGTCCTCTCTTGGGTGTCGCCCTCTGTTTAGCTCTTTGACCTTCACACCTGTTCCTGGTTTGTTTGGTTTTGTCCCTGTAATCAGTTGAATCCCAGATTTGGTACCTTATCTCCTTAGCCTGTGGGAGGGGTTTTAGCCATGGGTGGACTTGCATTCATCCACATCCCAAAACCCAGATAGTAACTCTCCAGAATAATTGACCCTTTTCAAAATTTTTGTCTTAAAATTAATGGCCCACCTTTGACCCAATAGCTATTGTGCTAGCTAAAGGTGAACAACATTGACTTTGGTGTTGCTATTCCAGTTTACACCAACTGAGGATCTGGCTCCCATTATCTCTAGAGTCTTCCCCTGCTGCATGTCTTTTTTTTTGGGGGGGGGGGGGGTGACAGTACCACAGGTTAATAGTCTCTGAACAATTCTTTTGAATGTGTCCTAAATTTCATTGGAATTCCATAAGAGTAACTAAGGGCAGAATTTGATTCAGCATTTAACTTGCATACATATCTGCCTACCTTTTATAAGAGAAGAACTGTTCTAAATGAGATTCTGGGGCTCCCCCAACCCAGTAAGGGGTTTTGTCACTGTGTGCCTGGTAATCTTGGGGTGTCTTAATGGTCTGCTGCTATGGCTCCTATAGCCAGCTTGACACCTATAGCCAGCCCACAAGTTCAAAGTCTCACCCTAGCTTACACTATCAGCCCTTCCAGTCCTGAATCTCCCCAAATCAATCTTTCCTGAGTTCTCAAAAACCAGACACTCTGCTTTTTCTCCTCTGGTTTGTCACCCCTTGAAAGTGTCCCGCCCCACTTGCCAAGACATCAGCTTACTTTGGTACATCATGTTCCACATAGTTTGCACACCAGAGACTTGCTTGGGGTAAAAATGAACAAAAGATTGACTTAACAAGAAAAATCACACATTCAAAGATGAAATAAGAAGGAAGAGCACACATACAAATCACAAAGAAAATAAACTGAAAGATGCAACCTCTGGCTTTACGCTTCTCTATTACATAACTTCCCTCCTCTAGTATAAATTACCTAGCGCCTTTGAACAGTTTCTCAGTATACACTCTATTATACACAGGATCCAGTGTTTCATAGACAGTCTTCTGCCTCAGTTTCTGGATGCTTTTCACTTCAAACCCTTTCATTTTTAAGTGTTTGCAGTTTTTGTTCTTCAGTTGCTATAGATATTCATCATGAAGAAAATTCCCTCCTTTCTTAGTTTTCCTAGTCTGTGGTTTTCTTTTTAGTTTCCTTATTTTTCCATTATCTTTAAGGGTCCATCATTTCTCTTTTCCTGGATTGTACACTACTCGGTGCTTGAAACAAGTCTGACTAGATTGGACAGGCAGACTTTCCCTGCCTGACCGTCTTCTGCTCTGCTGTGAGATATAAAGCTAAATATTGCAGCACAAATTAGGAGCACACATCATATATATAAATTTATTTCTACAGTTTGTATACAGATCTCATAGTGGCTATCAAGATTAGAAGATAAGCTTTCATAAATTAACTTATTTGATATTATTATAGTACAATAGCATCATATACAGTTGATTCAAGTGATAATTTGGGGTTCAGCCCCCTTTCTCCTTGGGGGTGTCACAGTTTCCCCTATGGATCACTTCCAGAGCATTTGTAAGAGGGGAAGCTTCCAATTAAATTGAAAGAGACTCCTCAACAGTAGTCATTCCAGGCACTAGGTGTCTGATTCAAGATATTGTGAGTCTTCCTACTGACTTCACTCTTGGTAGCTGGATGAGATCATCCGAACACGAGTGCTTTAGAATGTTGGGGAATACCAGAAGCTGGTTGGCTAATGATGAGGTAATGATCATATTTATTATTATGCCCATTTTCTTCATGGTGGGAGAGTTCTATTTGAAGGCCTTATTAGCAAATCAACCCTGTAGGAGACTTCATTGCTGCTACTAGTGTTATTTACTCACATTTCCACCAGCTCTTGAGATTGCTCAGTTTCCACTTTGTTTGAAACAGGTTTATGCAGCACTGACCCCAGCTCAGCAGTTTGCGCAAGTGGAAGGGAGCCACTCAGCAGCAGCTGGGAAGGGCACTGCAACAGCCCAGAACTAACCTGTTATCAGATGCTGAGCTCAGTGATCCAGAAAAGTGCTGTCATTTTGAGGATAAATGCACAATCTAGAGACCGTGTAGAGGTTTAGTAGAAGGGTAAGCCTTATGTACTTTGTGTCATGTACATCGTATATATAAAAACGGGGAGCCCTGTGGCACTTGTAAATAATGCGGTAAATATTGAGGTATTGTTATTTAATGGTGATATAATTGACAGGCAGTTGAGCACAATAGCTCTGTATGGGATGTGCTCTGTGTCATAGATTAGGTCAGGAAAGCAGAAAATGTTGTTCAAAATCTGCTATGATCACTTGCTTTTCTTTTATTGTCTCATTCAACAGAGTATCTGGCCACAGTATAAAAACACACAATAATATTCTTCAATCTTAAAATTAACCCACAAAGAAAATTGGATTTTTTTTTAATTGGAACTAAAACTTATTTTTCTATTTGCCTTAGCATAGATGTACCACTGGGGGTATTGTTTTCCATCATGACAGGCTGGACTGCTTGTTTACTATGAATCTAACAAAGTCATGCATATGATGATGTTTTAAAAGTTTCTTTCTCCCCCCTACCACAGCATGGAGCAGTTGTCATAAATAAGTAAATTGCATACCTGGAGTTCTGAATGTGTTTTAGTCTTTGAGCATTGGGACAGATGTCAAGAATTGGTCAGTTTTAGGCCAGTCAATCTCTGTGAAAGACTGATTTTAGAACACACTCTCACTTCCGGCAAATCCATCAGAAAGCCAGATTTATATGCTTGGGAGAGAATATTTTTAATTCTCACCAAGAAAATGTATCTAGGAGAGAAGAGAGTTTGCACAGGCAGAAAGCTGTCATTTTGTCTCAAAACGTATTTTTTGTTGAAAATTCAGTGAAGGTCCACAGACAATTCACATGAGGCAGGATAATTCACAGTTACCAGGTAGTGAACATTTCACTGTGATCTCTTTCTATTGGTTGAAATGGCAAAACACAGCTCTTGATAAAATGTGGCAAATGGGGGCAAAAATCCAATCTTCATGAGTGAATATTTTCAAAGCATAAATGGATCATCTATTGCATGTTGTTCCTGACATAATGGTATCATGTTAGAATGTATCCATGAAGGACAGAATTAACAAACGATGCTGACCGTGATTCTGAGGTTAGTGTATAAAAAGACAAGCTTTGTTTAGAATCATGGCAGCAAGTGTTTGTAAAATGTAAGCTGCAGGAAAGTGAAATTTGATCAAGAACTTTGTAACTTTTTCCTCCCCTGATGAACAATCCTGGCACTAGAAAGGCTGCATCACACAAGCAAAGAGTTTAGCCTTCCTCAAAGGGTATGTCTACACAGGGATAAAAGACCTACAGCACAGCCTTGGCTGACATGGGTCTGCTGACTTGGTCTTGAGCTGCAGAGCTAAAATTCACTCTGTAGATGCTTGAGCTCAGACCCCTGCATGATTCTGGGACCCTCCACCTCCTGCAGGGTCTTCACAGTCTGAATGTCCACAGAGATTTTTTCAGCCCTGCAGCCTAAGCCCCATAAAGTCAGTTAGCTGATACTGGCCAGCTGTGGATTTTTTATCCCTGAGATGTACCCTGAGTCCTTAAATAAAGACGACTAATCAATGAATGAAACTTGGGGAATAGGCTCTTATATGCTGCTTTCCCTCAGTAGACCTCAAAGCTCTTCACAGTCTTTCACATCATTATTCTTACACCACCTTTATGAGGTAAGGAAGTGCTCTTATTTCCCATTTACAGTGGGAGGCGGGAGTGAGGCGTACAGAGGCCCAAGATCGCACAGAAAGTATGTGAGATAGAGCAAGGAACTGAACCAGGTCTCTGCAGTCCTAGATTAGTTCCCAGAGCACTGGGCCATCCTTCTTCTAGAAAACTGGCTCTTCTAGGCATCAGTATTTTATTAATATCCCAACACATTAGCAAGCCCAGCTGTTTAAATAAGAAGAGATGCTGTTCAAATATATCATGATATTTTTCACAAGACCGAACAGCTTGGTAAAAAAGTCAATATAGGCAGTTATATAATGTAACCTTAACGATTCCCACAAAATATGGTATTTATTTTCTGTCCTAAATTAGTGCATCAAATAATTGCTATATTTGTGCCCAATAGGACTTCATTTTGATAGTACGTGATGCGATCTTTATGTGTGTATATAAATGCCCTGTCTCGCTCAAAATTTGGCTAGTTTGAAATTTGTCTGTATTCTGAATTCAGATGAAAAAGTTAAAATAACATTTTTTTCATAGAAAAGAAAGCTCCAAAATGTTCTTTTCAGAAAATATAAAAAAAAAGTTGTTCAATATTTTCAATAGAAACAAATTTCAGCATTCCTTATTCACCGTATTTCTTTTTTGTGTGTCAAAATGTTTGATTTCAGCTTGTTTCAATAGTAATCTGTGTCCTTCCAGCTGCTGTGGTGCCTTATGGGAGTTGTAGTACTAACACTCTTATCTATAGGTCAGGTTCCCCATCTGAACTACATCTACAAACTCTGGTTTACACTCAATTCAGAAAAGTTTTCATTATAAAAAAAAACATGCTTAAGTTTTGCAGATATTGATGGCATTTGCTCAATCAAATGTCCTATATTCCATGACCAAAAGGATTTTTCAACTCTTTGTAGAATCGTATGAACTCAAAATGGAATTCTTTAGCCAATACCAACACACCCCAAGCTTTGTGTGTTTGCTGAAGGACAAGGACACAGAAGTGGATCCTGATTTGAAACATCTATGTTTTGATTTTCACAAACTAAAAACCACTCTAAGTTTGGGCCATCTCTAAAACAAATAAGATGTGAGAGACTTTGAGATCCTTCAGGTTGCAATCTTCCTTATGAATTTAAGAGATAACTGAAAAAAATTCAACCCATTGAAATTAGTTTGTGTAAGGACCAAGATGATTAAAACACAAAAACAAATAAACAAAAAACAACCTAGCAGTTATCAGTGTCAAGAGACATTTTGAGACAGTCAGAAATGTTTGATTTCATTTTCTTTCTGTTTTTTTCTCCCCAGTAGCCAAAAAACTTATGATCTACTCCCAATGAAGCTGAGGTCTGTGGTCTAGCAAACAGATCTTTACAATCAACAGTGCTTGAAATAACAGAAGCATAACTCAGAATTGCATATATGAGTTTTAAACACTTGCTATGATATTGGGAGTGGTATGCAAAGGTTAGAGAAAAAAGACTAAAAAAAACTTTAACAGCATTTTCAAGATGAGCTTCTAACGAAAAGTCAAGGGGACTAATAAAAAAATAATTGGTAAATATGATTTTGATGCAAGTTTCTGCTCTACATGAAATGCAGAGCATAAGTAGATAATTCTGCTAAGCCAAGAACCTGACATGGTACTTCCAGTTCTCACTCTGCCGCAGGATTCCTCTTATTTTATTTATCTGAGAAATGAGTGTGTATATTTATGACATTAGAAGTGCTCAGCTTAAGAAAGAATCCTTGGAGATTGCTGAGTGAATCCTGGGATATGGCATCTTGTGCACATTTCAACAATAATTCAAAGAAAAATAAGACATAAAATAGCAAGAGATTAACTATACAACATCAAAGTATCCCCTTCTGTTATAACTCTTGTCACTGATGTTTAAAATCCAGGATATTGGAGACTGTGATGGCACAGCAGGTTAGCAGCACACACTCGCTTTTGACTCATGATAGAGGCACTTGAAAAACCTGCAGGCTTGATTTTTAAAAAAGAATTGACAGTGCTTTACATATCGTAGAACAATGTTAAATAAATGTAATAAACTATTAGACCATGAGCAATATAATTAAGGTAGCCCCCAGAAAAACAAAATAGCATGCTATTTATTTTCAGAATTTTAACTTTTGTACATCCTGTTATTTTATAATTTAATGTGCAATCTTGAAGCCTGATCAAATATTCTTATACGTTCATGAATGTAAGTCCAAATTTTAAATACAGTTCAATTTATTTATGTTTGCTATTAATGAACATCCATGTGAGAAAATTTGTATTTGCATAAATATTTGGGAAATGGCTATTCATGTGAATACTTCTAGTGACAGAAATACAAAGTTTATTTGTGCACGAACAAGGCTATTAGTTATTCATGTCCTAGTCAATCAGTCTCTTATTTAGAAAGTTTCAGTTGTAGTCAGACAGCACAAACAATGCTATGTGATCTAGAGGACCAATTGTATAACATGAATTAAGCGTGGTTTTGTGAAATGAACAGTTTCTGAACAATCCACAGATTGAAAATTGTCTGCACTCTCTGTGATCAGAGATTATGTCTACAGAACTCAGTTGGTCTGTAAGTAATTCCTGATCAGTAGAAAAGGTTAAGCTCCCTTTATGAAGTGAAGAGTTTGACCAGTTCTCTCGCACATCTTTCCCTTCCTCTGTTTACTCAACTGTAATACTTAGTACAGGTGTCTGAATAGCTTTTATTAAAATTGTAATAAACAATTGTAACAGAGGAAATGTTAACAAGGATGTAGAAAGGGGACACAAAGGCTGGTGAGGCATAAGTAGCTCAGCAGAAGTAAAGCAGTATTGATAATTAATGGTTACATAATTTGAGAATAAACTAATCAATATTTTTGTCAATCTCAGCCTCCTACAGATGATGTGTTTCTGCTCCCATTCTTGAATGAAATGTCCCTTTCAGGCAGATATATGGCAAACATATGAAGATACACATGACCATTTGCTATAGCCCCAAACTACATTGACTTTTTTTTTTTCAGCTACCGTATCACCTTGTAAACTCATATCTAGTTTACTGCCCTCTATCACCTCTTCATTTCTTTCATTACTATTGCTTCCCAGGTTTCTTCCCCGTTCAGATTATTTTCCTCTAGATGTACCAGCTGGCATGTTTTCAAGTTAAATCTCATTTTGAGATTTTCTGACAGCCACAAAAAAACAATGAAGTTTGGTGCTGCTTAATGAGAACACATATATGCAGGTAGAAGTGCCCTGGAATATTACATTCAGCTGTTATCAGAAAGATATAAACAAAATAGAGGGAGAAGTCAAAATGTTATTAAGGGACTTGAAGGACTGACTGATGAGAGAAAATTGGAAGAGTTTAATATATATAACTTGGCTAAAAATGACTGTTTTTTCCTACAAGGTGTGACTGGGGCCTCCTGGGATAACCTCCTGAACATGCAAAAATCAGGGCAAGCTGCAAAACTGGGGGTGCGTCTACACTTACAAATTAAGTCGACTTAAGCTTGCTTAAGTCGACTTAATTTAATCTGCGTCCACACTACATTTTCCTTAAGTCGACTTAAGTAGCAGCTTAAGTCGACTTAAGGAAAAATAAAGTCGACTTTACTAAACCTAGTTTTAAGTCGACTTTGCTGGCTAAGTCAACTTTAGAAAGTCGACTTAGCCAGTGTGGATGCAGAGTTAGCCCTAAGTTGACTTAGGGGGCTTCAGGGTTTCCCCACTGCCTTCCCTGCCAGAGGACATGCTAAGTCGACTTAACAAAGTCGACTTAAAGTCGACTTAGCTAAGTCAACTTAAATTAACAAGTGTAGACATAGCCTGGGAGCCAAACCCCCCAAATACTGGTGGGTAGTACTTAAACCAGTCTCCTTATCAGTCACAATCAGGCTTCTGGTTCCCCACATCGGTGACCACAAAGCGTGCCAAAACAGAAACAACCCCCTTTATGCACTCCCGCGCCTCTGGCTTCCACCTAGCCACATGTCTCTTAAAGAAATAGGTACTTCTGACCTCAAAAGGGCCAGCCACATTATACAGAATAGGTTTGGTTCTGACCCAAAATACCACAATGATAGCCAATCCTTTAGTAACTACAACTAAAGGTTTAATATAAAAAGAAAAGAAACAAAATATGAGACAGGTTAAAGGGTCCAAGTGAATCACATACATACAAATGATTTTGAGTCCATGTAAAGCAGTTTGCAGGTTTTTTCTTCTAGAGTTTGCAGGCTTGTTCCTCTGGACTGGTAGACACCCAGCACCTGGGTGGGCCTCAGTCCTTTTTCCAGTCGCAGATGAATAGTTCCAGAGATGAGTGTTGGCTGTAGACTGGAGGCTGAAGGCAAGATGGAGTCGGGGCTGCTGCCTTTTATCACCTCTGGCCTTCTCCATGCTGTGTGGAGTTCTTTCCCATCAAAATGGAGTTGTGTCACATGAACAAGTCCTAGTGGCTCAACAGGTTTCTCCCTGGGTCCTTTGTACCTGGGAGCTTCCTTAATGGGCCATTAAGGAAACAATGGCTGTAGATAGCCAGACTGGGGAGTTTCCCAGAATCACACAAGTTGAAATATAGATATAACAAACGTATTCCTAACTTCTAATTCAGATGCAGTCTCTACACATAAACCATCTAATCATTCCCAGAAAATTACAACCTTTCTATTGGTTCTAAACACAGCATAGTTCCTATGGATTATTGCAATTATGAAATATTAGTATGAAATAGTATCATAAATGCTCCCCTAATCCACAGAATGTCACACTGAGCATTCTGGCACCAATGCAGAAAAGCACTTCAGCAGTTGCTTAATATTAAGCATGTGAGAAGTTCCTCTGAATTTTATGCCACCATCGTACCAAGCAATAGGACTATCAGTATGTGCTTAAATCCCTTGCCAGAGTATTCAGAACCTTCCTGGATCAGCCTCTAAAAAGGAGATACAATAATAGATTATAAATAGTTAAACTCTGTAGAAGAAAGTGAGGAATTGATAAATGTGGTATATGGTAGGGAAATTAGAATTTATGTCCAGGAAAAGTTATGGTGAATGAGTGGAACAGGATTCTGAGAGCTGAAATATTCTATGCTGGGATAGCTCTGCAAATGGCCCTTGTACATCTTAATGTTGATTTAAACTAGCAGCATGGAGCAGAATCCAGATGTTAAGGAGTTAAGCCAGTTCAATATATTGTAGCATTCTCAGTCAGACCAACAAAATTTCTAAATCACTTAAGCACAAGGTGATCCAATTTGTGTTTGAGGCAGAGCTCAAATCTAGCATTAGGCAGGTCATTTAAAAATCTTAGGTAGTACAGTCTCTTTGTTATTAATAACGCTAAAGGCAGTTTGTGACTCCTTGCGGAGATTGCAGTTAAATACTTAAAGGCTGTAAGTGAGACAAATGCTGCTGTTCCTTCAAGTATTGGAGATAGTCATGGCAGATGAAATGGGCTTAAAATTGCTTCTGATGACTGGGTCCAAAAATGTTGGGCTTTTTCCTTTGCTAGTAAAAATAGTCATTTTCAAAATTGGGTACAGCACATGTTAAGGAAAAAGCGACAATTCTGCCTCAAATATGAGTAATTTGGAGAATACACTATTTTTAGTAATTCAGTTGGAAATGGATTAAGCTTGCTAGTTCTGGACTGTAATGGAAGTGCTCTGTGCAGCACTAACTTATGAAGGGCAGAAATCCCCACGCCGATATTGAAAAATTGAACTCTTTCAGTGGATGTCTGAGCACAGTAGCTGCATGTATCTTGTACTATCCACAACTCGTGAAGTAATTGGTTGGAAATTTCCATATTCCATTTCCCTCTCCCAAATGCTGAGCACCACCCCTTCCCCAACATAACATCTAGCCATGTTCAGTGTCACTTACAACACACGTTTTCCTTATGACTGGATGGAAAATACGTGTGATCCTGGGCAGCTCATTATGAGCCTGGTTGTATTCTACTGCTCCACAAATGGGGGGAAGTAGGATTACAGGAAGACATAAGTAAGTCCCTTCTGATCCCACTGGTGTGGATAGAGGAGAGGAAGATTTGGCTTGAGGATAGTCAACTCTTGGAAAGAAAGTAGAGAACTCGTTCTCAGTCATTCTGGACCCTAGCCACTCCTTATGCCTCAAAGTGCATCTGGGAGTGTGCTTGGGGGAACAGCTTCTCTGTTTCCAACTACAGTCAAAGGGGAATATTAGGGAGCTGATTGGCTCCCATGGCCTCCATCAGGCATCCATCTTGTCACTGTTGTTGCCCCAGTATTGCTGGGAACCATCTTGTCACTGTTGTTGCCCCAGTATTGCTGCTAAGGGAAATATATCAATCATCTATGTTTCCAGGATGCTGTACATCTGACACTTTTGGGGTCAGATTCAGAAAGAAAGTTTTTCTCAGTGGGCTAAATTGCCAGGGCTCTAGAGGGTTCTTCACCTGCCTTGCAGCATTGTGGAAACATAGCTTATGTTAAAAGAAGCAGGAATAGTAATTTGAGTGTTAGGAAGAAATATAGGAAGGTTTAGAGTCATTCAATTTGCAGCTGTTGTCTAGCATGGATACAGGCTAAAAGGGTCTGCTCCCAGAGGAAAGTAAGACTTGGGATATGTCTGATGGCTCTTTCTCCATAAGGAACAGTGGAGACCTGAAGTCTTTGCAAACTAAGGTCTGGGGATTCAGAAGACTCAGAAATATGTTGAGGTTCTTGTAGGGGCAAGTTGAAGAAGATCTAAAGTAAGATGGTGGTGGTATGATGGAAGACCGGTAAACCCACTCAGGACCCAATTAAATGCCTGCTATATGAGAGTGTAGTTCCCCATTCCCATTGTTAAATTAATAAAGTCACAACCTGCTGCTTAAATCCATCTCTGCCTCTGTCTTTCATCCACTTGTGTGTCCTATTCAAGCCTCCCTTGCCCTGGCTCAGCAGCTGACTCTGTTTCAGTCCATGTGCTTCCAGTAGTGCAGAAGTACCCACTCTGAGCACGCTTGTGGAGAGGAAAGAGAAAGCAAGGACATACCCCATCTCCCTCCACACACAGCAGAGATAGCTGGGCACACAGGGAATCAGTCCTTCAACGGGTCCTGCAAGGTACACAGCCACCTTGGCAGAATTCTGCCTCCCTCGGGAACAAAGCTTCCAGGAGCTCTCTGCCTTGCTCCAATGCGAGCCAGGGCTTATAAAATGTGATTAGGTCCTTTGGTAGTAAATGTCTGTTGAGCATAGGCCTACCGTTACATTTTATTACAAAGGGGGAACATATTGGCCTAAGTAAATTTTAGTGGTGGTGAAAGGCGCTTGAATGACAGCCCTTGAGGCTGCAATCACGTATTCATCAACACTGAAAGCACTCCTCAGGCAGCAGTCATGTGAGCTTCCCCAATCATGTTTCACCAGCCTCGCTCTGAAAATGGAAAGCTTCGTTTTCTGACATTCGCTTACTTCAGAGGACCAGTAAGACTACAGCAGAAACGTCCTCTACCACATTTTGTTAAGCAAAGGATCAATAGCACAGACCATGCTCTCATGAGATCATATGACTTGTTATTTCTACAAAATGAACGTTGGTACATTGGCCAATACATCATGATTATGAATAATTAAAATTATACATCAGTTTCAAAAGCCACGAGCAAAGTACATTTAGAGATTTATTAGCCTTTAAAAATAATTATTGTGTATCATCACTTACTTGCTAATTTTCAGATTTCAGTAATTCACAATGTGTTCCAGTCATTAGGGAAAATTCTGTTTCCAAAGCTCTTTTGAGAATAGTAGAAAAAGGATCATACTTTCTGTTACATGATTTGTTCATTAATCTGTTAGCGAAACCCTCTTATGCTTTAAATTAGTACCCTGGGTTTGTGATTTCTATTGAATGTCCCTCTGGGTCATGTTACGCTCACCATGGTGTCATTGTATCTTCATTAAATAAAGAACATGTGTATTTTTAAAAACTGAATTTTAAAGAAGATGTTTTCTCAGATTGCAAATACTTTCTTAGGAGGAAAAATAATCGACCACTCTTTTTTTTTTCCCCCAGAAAAAAAAAACACCTCAAACCCCTAATTTTGTAGGGCCCACCAAATGGTTTATATTCTCTGAGGTTTCTGCATCTGTAAACTACAGTAACAAAATTCTTAAGCCTTGCTGCCAGCATCGTTTAGTCTTGGGCAGAAATAAATAGGTCTTGGCACGAGAAGATACTATATATAAAGTGAAGCTGTTATTAGACCAAAGCAGGCAGATTAATTTCAGCTCCATTGAAAAACAAAAAAAGAGGGGACGGGGAAGAAATCAGCGTTTGCCAAATGGATATAATCAAAACAAAATAAAATGAAATGCTTCAGCTGCTAACAGACACTTGCAAATAATGAAGAGAAAGGAAACTAATGGCACAAAATAAGTTATTTTATGTCCCTTGTTAACAAGACACTATCAGAAATCCTTTGCAAGTTCCTGGAAACCAGTATTGCAGGAGCCAGGCATAATGGAACAAAAGTATTTCTTTGGCTTGTGTTACAGGGCTTTGCTTTTGTATAACTGCTGTGTAAACCACAAGACAGGATTTTAAACAAGAATAATGTTAATAAAGTGAGAGTCCATTGGTTTAATTCAGACATAATCTTTAGAAATACCCTAGAAAGTCAGCAGCAAGGGGAAGAAAACAAACTCAAGCTGCTACTGTTCCAGAATTTGTTGTATTGTAAGTATTGTTGGCAGCTTGATATCTGAGTCCCAGCACAGTGGGAGAAGCTACACATTAAACCTGCAGGGCGTAGGATGCAAATTTCTGTTCTGTGTTCAGCGGAGTAACTAGATAGTTCTACTGAGTAATGGAACCGACACTATTCTGCCAGTTCCTGCCTTTCCCCTTGTCCTTCTTATTTTATTTATCTAAGAAATAAATAGCTGTATTTACAACATCTGAAATGCTCAGCTAAGAATGAGTCTTTGGAGACTGCTGAGTGACTCCTGAAGGATGGCACCTCACACACATCTCAACTTTAATTCAAAGGAAATAAGACATGAAATAGCAGATTAACCACATAAGATTAAAATATCTGCTTCTGCTTTGTCTGTTCTCTTTGATGTCTGATATCTGGCATGTTTGGAAAAGCACTGGTGTAGTCAACTAACAAACTAGCTACTCATTCTTGCTGGAGGAGCTTGGGAACAATCCAAGAAGTTGAGTGAACTTTTAAATTGATCAGACTTGTGAACCTATAGAGCAAATTTGGTGGAAGAAAATGAGGACAGCAAGAAAATATGTAATATATTTATCATTTGCATGTATAAGAATGCCCATACTGGGTCATACCAATGCTCCATCTAGCCCATTACCCTGTGTTCCAACCGTGGCCAGTGCCAGATGCTTCAGAGGGAAGGAACAGAACTTATTATTAAGGGAAATTATTAAGTGATCCATCCCCTGTCATCCAGTGTCAGTTTCTGGCAGTCAAAAGTTTAAGGACACCCACAGCATGGGGTTGAATCTCTGATTATCCCGGCTAATAGCCAGTCATAGACTTATCTTTCATTAACTTATCTAATTCATTTTTTATTCCAGTTGTAGTTTTGGCCTTCAAAATATACTGTGGCCAAGAGTTCTACAAGTTAACTGTATACTGTGTGAAGAAGTACTTCTTTGCTGCCTGTTAATTTCAATGGGGCGGAGGGGGGTTACTCCTGGTTCTTATGTTAAGAGGTAAATAACACTCCCCTATTCACTTTCTCCACATCAGTCATGATTTTATAGACCTCCATTATTATCGCCAACCCAAGACCTTGTTCATTGCAAGGTCAAAATCCTTCAAAGTCTTACACAGATGTTTACCTTTACTCACTCAAGTAACACCATTGACCTCAATAGGACTATTCATATTAGTCAAGTTATGCATGTGTGTAAAACTATGTGTAGCCTATGGATGCTACACTGGTACAACTATGCTGTCCTACCTATGCTCTGCTAGGACACTACCAGTGATAACAGTTGGAATTAGATTGCTCTATCTGATGGCACCTGCTGCAAGATCTGAACTTGCTGTTGACTCTCTAGCTGTCCCCTTAGTCTTATTCATTCATTCGACCAGTGAAATGAAAACAAAGAACATTGGCTATTTCTTTAATGGTATTTGAAATTTACAGCATCCGTTAATACAATGCTGCTGGACAGCATCTGAGTGTGGTTATACCAGGGCTCTCACCATTTCCTCACAAGTAGTCTTAGATCAAAAAACCAAACTAACCAACCCCAAGCCAAACCAAGAGACCAGCCTATAATGCATCAGAGGTTGATTTTTTTTGTGTGGCTTGTATCATTATATGCAAATAATCTTTGAGATATTCAGAAACCCTATTGCCAGGGATTATGGCTATAGATTTATTTATCCAGAGCTTCAAGTACATCCCTCCCTCCCCCCCCGTCTCTCAATAGTGCTTTTGTCTCTCTCCCATTTCTTCATTTTTCCTTCCAAATGAAACAACCTACCCAGACTCAATCCACTTTGCTGGCTGCTGCTCTGTCTTTGCTATGTCCAGGGCTCCATTGACCTGGAGGTAGGATCCAAATAATCTGTCCCTGATCAGAAGGAGATCTCTTTTTGAGCAATTCCTTTGTAAAGGATTAATAGGACCAAAGGTGGAAGTATCGGCAATGTACTTTTTTCTCTCAATATTGGTTGATGCTGCACAAACAGCTATTGAGACTGACTCACGTTTTGAAATCATAGTTGGGTCTTGACTTTGCGATTATTTTCTCCCAGACGTCACACCCAGGACCAGATTGTATTTTGAAATCGACTGCTGGAAGTTGTATTGAAGGTAATGAGAGCTGTATTGATGTAACTAAAAACACATTTTGCCCTCCCTCCCCACTAGACTTTTCTTTTGTGTGCTATCCCTGACTGTTTTCAGATGTAATAAACAAATAAAAATTCCACAGGGAACAGAAATTTCAAATTGCATATTTTACTGCTGTGTTAGGTTTATTAAACTCTTACCACTGGCTTGTATAAAGACTGACATAAAGAAACAAAATTTAAAGGGATAAAAACTCCCAGGATTTCAGACACTTAGGAGAAAAATCTTGCAAAACCCCAATGCTATGTAAACTGTTAGGGCTTTGGCAGCCTACCTAGAGGGTGGAGCAGGACCTTGCCTGGTGGTTGTGATGGTACGTCAGATAATGAGAAGCTGAGATGCAGGGGCAAGGCATCAATCCAATGGAGAAGCCAAAGTCTGGGTCGAGGGACCGAGCCAAAAATCAGAGTTGGAGGCAGAAGCCAAAGTCTAAGCTGAAGGAGAAGCTAGAGTCATAATAGGGGAGGTAGCCAAGAAACACAGTCATGAACCAGATTGGAGGGGAACGCTGGGGCTGAAGCAAGGCTTGGAGGAAGGAGTGGTAGTGAGAGAAGGGGAAACCCAAGGTGCAGGCATGGTAGGCCTAGAGCAGCCACTTCGTTGCTGCTGCATTGCTCAAATAGCAGGCTGCAGACCACCAGCTCCCCTGCCCAATCAGGAAACACAACTGTTTGGAAGCCACTCATTGGGCACAGCTAAGCTTGCTGGACATGATTAGTGGTCTGGCCCTCAGTGTCTGGAAACCTGAGAAACATTCCATGAAAAGAGCCAATGGAGTTTCTTCTCTCCCTTGATTGACAGTTATTGACTCTGTTTTGGGGCAACTATAATTCAGGTCCTACTGGGGGATTGCTTCCTTCAAATTAACTTGCGATTGCTTCATTACAATTCCTTAGCTTCACAGGATTTCTTACTTAGAGTAGTTATTGTCTTGTTAGCTGATATGTCGCCTGACTTTTAACTCTTTCTATCCTTGCTTTTACTCAAAAGGAAAATGGGCATACTAAGACCTGACATGAAGAATGAGAGAAGAACAGTCCACCCATGAAGTCTGAAAAATTAGTTCACTAGGAGGCCCAATTCTGTCACCATCATTGCATGGGACTACTGGACTACTCAACAACAAGTGACAGAATCAGGCCCTAAAAGCATGTACAGTTTACTTCAGCTTTGTTTTTTATTCATTTCTCAAGGACAGTGGTTTGAGGCCTTGCATCCTCATTTTTCTGAGCACTGTATTGTACCCACTACCAAACAAAATAAAGCAAAAAAGAGAAGGAAAGAAAAAAAATGGAGAAGCAAGACGTTGAGATATACAGGACCACAGGACGTTAGCCATAAGGGGAGAGAGAAGCACAGGTATGCTGCATATCTGCATTAGATCTGGTAACACTCTTCTGATGATGCCATTTTAGAACTGTTCTAGAACACTGGCTTTCTAGAACTATTCTAGAACACTGGCTCACCTCAACACTGAACTTTCTTACAAAATGTTAGACCTACAAGATGGAAGATAATGGATGGGAACTAATTTAATCGAAGGCATAGTGAGTGTTGAATGAAGCTGTTTTGACTGCATCTCTGTTCTTCAGGTAGTCTCAAAAAATCAAGTTTGTTTAGACTTTCTACTTATCATCAATTCAAATTGCTGTGACAACACATCAAGTCAAGCAGTGATATACTGAGTGTTTAGTTCTGTTACCTTAATTATCCCCAAAGAATTGTATAGGAGTTCCAAATTTTATTATTTTGTTCTGGCTCAACCCAGTTTAGCTGGATTTTAAAGATGGCAGCAGTGTATTGCCAATACCATGTGGGATTTCTGAGCTTGATTAGTTCTTTTTGCTCTCTCCTTTTCAAATGACCACTTCCAAAATGAAGAATTCTTCCACAATAGTGGGCCAAGTTCTGCTCTCACACTTCATTATCCCAGTGTGACTCCATTGACTTCTATGGAAATACCCCTGATATACACCACTGCAAGAGAGAAAAGAATCAAGCCCAATATTTATAGGGACAGGGAAAATACTTTGAATAAGCCACTATACACCTCTAGTCTCTGCCCATAACTCAGTCAGAATCTGTTTTGATATTGGGGGACCCTTGGTTATATAATATTTTTTCCTGTGTCTCCATTTCCTCATTCTCTTAGGACAAGAAAGTGCTGAAATACAGAATGAGATGCTCACTTCATTGCATTTCTGGTCTAACAGAAAGCAGAAAATATTGAAAACTGCCAATTTTTATAGCTAATTAATGTACTGATTTATTAACCAAGGATCACTGTGTGATTCTGCAAGTAGAAAGGGCAAGGATAAAGAAAGACACCAGAGTTTTTTTTAATTAATCAGTTTATTGTTAATGGTAAGACTCTGCTATTAGGAGGGTGAAGGTAAGTTTAGAGAACCTGGGCCCTAGGATGAATTTGTGAGTGATTTTTCAAAGTCTTACAATTATTTTATAGCTATTGGTTAATCTTTTAACAAATGAAGGGGTCAGAGGGAAGTTGAACTTGTTAGCATAACTTTTAGGATGTATGTTTTACGGTGATTTGGCACACTGTGTGAGCATTTAGAAAAATATGGGTGTTGATTGCAATACTAGTTTGTTTCGATCCAGTGATATAATTTTCATTTTGCCAGTGGTTTATTTTGTAAGTACAAACCCTTCTCTTGATGCAGTACATAATAGTAGTGCTGACACAACAACACTTGAGGAATGAGTTTTATGGTGATGATATTCAATATACAGTCAACTTTAGAATAGATACTACACTGCAGAGACTGTGGTCCTGATCCAGCAAGACACTGATGTATGTGCATAACTTTAAGCACCTGAATAATCTTGTTGACTTCTGTGTGACTACTCTCGTGCTTAAAGTTGATCTCATGCTTTATTGAATTGAGTCTCATGAACAGCAAACCAGTATCCTTGACCTACTTCCAGTTTACACCATTCCGTGGGATTTTCTCCCACGAAAGCTCATGCGATAAATAAATCGGTTAGTCTTTAAAAGTGCCACAGGACTCTGCTGCATTCCTTTTGTGACAGATTAAGCCCTGATGGCTACAGGAAGGTGGTCCTATTGAAGGACCAGGAAGTGAGCAAGCACAAGCCCGCCCACTGCTAAAACCCCTGCCTCAGCCTAAGGGGAGGAAGCACTGGACCCAGCTTCAACTGAGTTTGGGGGACAACAAATGAAAGAACAGGGACAGGTGTGAGAGTTACAGGTTCAAAACGAGGGACTTAGAAGGGAACACCGAGCAGAGAACTAGCTGAACTAGAGCTGGATTTTGTTTTTTAATTTTATGATGGAGAAGTTTAGAAAGATCATGGAGAAGAATGTGAAATATGCTCCAGGCTTTGCTATTTACTAGTGCTGCATGTATTACCCAGATTCTCCAAACCTGAGGTCTGAATGATATTTTCAGGACAGTGAATGTAGCCCTGAGGGGTGTACCACTGGGGAAACGTCACAGAGAGACCAATATTTGTTCAGTTTCCATACAAAGTAAGTTATTTCTGGACAGCACTCTGTGACTCAGAGGCAAACAGGAATTAATGTAAATGAAGATATCCCTCCAGTGCTTACATTGGTATATACTGTTGCAGGAACGGAGGTAGCTTGTTGGTTATTTCTTTAAAAACATCTAAAATATAAGGGTGGAGGTGGAATTAGTTTGTGGCTAGAATGTCTCCATAGTGCGTCAACTGCTTGTTAGCTTCAGTACAGAACTTTTTATGGTACTTTTAAAAAAAGATGCATGAAAAGATAAACTCACATGTAAATTCCTCAGGATAAACACTTTGTCTTCCTATTTAAAGCCTCATAAACACCAGTGGTGCAATAGGAGTAAAAATTCATAGTATTGTGCTAATTAATGTGTAGACCATTTTAAAAGTTTTGGGATTATATATGATGCCCTATTGGTTACATCGCATTACTAGGAGACAGGAAGTTCCTGGCTTCTAATTTTGGCTGAGCCATTCCTTTAATATGGGTGCTTGTGGAAATCTCTTGATCTCATCCTGCCTTTTCGTGCCAAGTGGTCCCTGGGGACTTGGTAGGGGACTAGTTAGTATATTTTTGTCTGAGAAAGGCAGAAACAGTGAGCTGCAGGTTATCAAACAAGTGTGTGTGTGAGCATCATCCCCGTTTGGTAGTAAAAAGGAAACATAGTAATATGTTGATCCCTTAAACCCCATGCCTCTGCAATGAGTCATTGCTTCCACTCAGTAAGGAAAGTCAGATGTGACGGCAGAAGTACTCAGCATACAGGAATAACTAAAAGATTTAGTAGGGGAGGAGGCTGAATAACAGCTTGTCCATTATGCAAATCTTGCCTTACCTCCCAGCAGAACTTGGCAAGTGCAGATCAGGGAACTGAGTACATAACTTTTGAATATAAGATTTATGAAGTCTTCCATGTCTGCATCTGTTTATTATCTTGTTTGTTCAAATATCAGTTAGAAGTTATTGGATCTGGAGCTTCATGTAATTATGCACCATAAATGATGGAATTAGCTTTCAGTTGAAACCTGAAGTGCATGGGGGAGCTGGGAGGAACAATAAATCTATTCTAGTCTTTCTGTTTCAAAAGAAATATCTGCTTGCTGCTGATTCTATTTAGCATTTAAAACTTTATTGTGACGATAGTGAAATGTATTGCATACATGCATAACAGCTATCCATACATTATGTATTGCATGCATTATATGTAAAATCCTGGCAGTATTCTGCCTTCGTTCAGTTTTTTTGTTTTGTTTTTAACCCTATAATTATTTTCTTCTTGATTCTTAACTTCACTGATAGCTCCTCCTTTTAGAACAGATCTTGTGTTCATTGCACATTGGATTTAGTTACCATGGTTACTGAATGCAGTTACCGAGGGGAGTGCTATTTCTTCTCTGTGCAACTTTGGGGAAGTTAAATTGGACATATTATAACCTAAAAGAATATTAAAAGAGAGACAATTGAGGCTACGGTGTGTTGGTTTGCAGAGCTGTGTCTTGAATCACAACTATTTTTCGGGTGATCATAATAACTAACTACCCACATTCATGCATCAGACCTGTACTTGAAAACAAGACATTTAACATTCTTTCTAAATAACAAACCTGGAAGGATGTAGGTTCATTGGAATAAGACAATCCCTAAGTAGATTCACGCTTCTGGGCCCACACTGTAATGAGACAACGTATACAGTACCACCTTTATGTGGCCCCTGTGAAACTGAAATATTCTTATCCAGATCACACTGGACACTTCTGTGGTGCTTCCACCTGCTTCTACGAGCTTTGCATTCATACCAGGTTAAGATGCTAACAGAAAAATGATCCATCCAGCAGCTGGAGCAGTCAGGACTGTAGAAGAAAGCCTAGCTCCCACGATGTCCAGACATGCCATCAAATTCACAATGCATGAATCTCTCACTGCTGCTGCTGCTGCCACAGAAGTTTCCAGCTCTCCTTCCTGCCATTCTTCTTGCAGCTTTTCCCAGTTCTTCCCCAGGAGATGCTTGCTTTCTGCAGTCCATTGTGCAATCCCACGATGGCACCTGCAGCTTCCAACTGTATGCAGAATCTTCCATTTGGCAATCAAGTGCAGGAACGACCCTCCCACCGCCTGTTGTTGTAATGCTCCCTTCCTCACTCGTTAGTGCTTTCCACCTTTCTAAGTGGCAGTAGCCCAAAGGGCTAATTATTTGCAGCCTTTCCATGTGACAACAAAACAAAAACAAACAGAAAAAACAAAGCAACCATCTGGCCAAAGGGTTAGATGACCCCATGCTGCAGAGAGAAAGGGAGTGTGTTTTCTAGGCAAAAGTTCCTTCATCCTGTTATTTGGACCCAACTCAGTCACCTTGTTGCATGCTCTGGTCCTTGAACACAGCAAAATTCTCTGAGCAAGAGAACTTTCTTTTATTGGTGCAGAGGTCACTCCACCCCCCATCTCCTCTGCAATGCTGCTCCAGATCAACAATTTTCTCTTCGATTTTGTTTTTCACTTTTGGAAAATCATTTTCCTTTCTTTTCTCACTTTCTCCCTACTCACTTCCATTCTTCCTCCTCAGAAGCTGGGATGGCCACACAAGCCGCCAAAGCCCTGACTCCCATGAATGCTCAAAAAAAAAAAAAAAATTCAAGGATGTTGAGCTGAGTTTGTCTGAAAATTGGACTGCAAGTTCATGGACATTTCTTTTCATTATTTGTACTCTTTGTCCTGTCTAAGATCACTGTTCACAAAAAGCTAGACCCAATGCCGACAATTGGGATTTTTCCAATGACTTCAATCAGCATTGGCTGAAGCCCCTAATCTATGAGAAAAAAATCTGCACAAAATAAGGGCCTCCCCACTAACATAAACAATTTCAAGAGGATCATGAGCAGGACTGCGGTGATTTCCTTTTGGCCTTATATGAAAAAAAGATTTTTGTCATTTTGCTTAATTCATTTACAGAAAAGCATTTATTCTCCCATGAAGAAACTATCCATTTAAACTGGATACAAAACATAGTCTGTAATTAAGATATCAAAGTCTTTTTTGGTAACACCCTCCACAAATAATTTAGTGCTTCATATGGCAATTTTTTTTAAAAAAAGGATATAAATGGGGAAACCTGCATGAAGCCATAATTACAATCTGGTGCTGAATAAAACTTGCTCAACGTATTTCCAAATGTACAGTATTGAGTACAGTTCTGCTTCATCTTTATTAGGTAATTTGGTGTTTCTGGTGAGAAAAAAAAAGAATGATGCAAGCTCATTGAAATTAATGGTTTGAAAAAGCAGTAGCCATGGGCCCAATTATAGTATGTGCTGAGCACCTCCTATGAAGTGCTGAGTGACCTTCACTTCTGCTGACTTCTTAGCTCTGAGTGTAGAGCTGATGAAAAAAATGCAATGTTTTTTCAAATAAAAATGATTTTTTTGTCAAAATCAAAATGTCTATGAGAAACTTTTAACGTCCATGAAATTGTGCTGGGGTCGGGTACTGAAAACCTGATATTGTTTTGTTTTTCTGTTGCCAAAATTCAAAAATCTTTAAATTAAAATATTCCATTCCTTTGGATTTTTGCTTTTTTGGGGGGGAAAACCTGAATACTTTTGAAGAAGAATGCTGACGAAAAGAAACATTTTCATCAATATTTTTTTTGGGTGGGGAGGAAGGGTGACAAAAACACAGCTTTTGTGTGAAGCTATGAATTTGCAATATCTTTGTTTTCTCTTTACTGAGTCTTTACATTTTCCAGAACACTTCTCCTGTGTAAAGACAGCAGACATTTTGTTCTGAGAATTGCTGTAGCCTATTCAGAGGAAATACACACACATTTTGATCTCCTAGAGACTTTGGACTGGCATTGCGCCTCGTGTAGTCTTTTGCAACTAGGAGTCTAAAACTCTATTAAATCAAAATGAAGGCATTTTACATCTACTCTGAACAAGTGTAAATGAATACAGTGGAGAGAATCAGCCCCAATATTTGTTTGTTCTTGTTGTTTTCTTTTGCCTAGTAATAACAGGCATTTAGACTGAAAGTACACGGCTGTTCTTTTCACATGGGAATACATAACAAAAGTGAGTTCTCACATCATGGAAGGATCAGGCCCTGATTGTGAAAGTGTGAGCAAATGTACTCAACGAGGAATGAGGGTAGTTAAGTCTGCGTCATGGGCAACTCATTCGTCACATTGATAAGGGCACGTAGAGCCATGTCTTCAATGTAACAAAAACTAGATTATTCGCCACTTTTGATTGCAATGTTTTGGGGAGTGAAGGTATTTGTGGGGAAGCTGATACTATCTTTTCTTTTTCTTTTTTTTTTTATTTGACATAAAGCAGCAAGCAGCACTTGTTTGTTTTCTGGGTTGTCTCCAAGACTTGGCAAAATACCAGAAATTTGGACATGTGCAAAACTAATTCCACCTCTCCCTAAAACCCAAGCAATTATATGCCCATCACTTTATTGCCAGTTCCAAGTTTCTTGCTGTGTATAGTTCAGGGACAGCTCCTAAACCATTGAAACATTCATAACATAATATCCCCCACTACAGCTTGTCATTTGAGAAAAAGATGGGATTGTAGCAGTTTAGCGCATAATTAATGACTGAGCTTTGGGCATGGACCACAAGTTTTTCACTGATGCAGTTCATACTGGCCTGTCACAGGCTTGGAATCCATCCTTGTGACTTAATGAGACCAGTGTGACAGAAGTTAATGAGAATGCACAGCATTGGTTAACTGGTTTCAGTAATATTTAGCGTGAAATATCTAAATGGCTTATAACAATAGTTTCTGTGTTTTAAAGAGCACTTTATTGAAAGGAATAGCTCAAAAGCAAGCCCTACTCAGTTCTATTTTATAACAGCTACTATTCTATCCTACAAGGATAGGCTGCAATACTGCAGTAATTCTTCCTTCAGCTGACATTTTTGGGACCATGACATTAGAATACTGTCACATTTTTGTAAGGAGTCTCTTGGGCTATGTCTACACTTCCAAAGTTAGTTTGAATTAGTTAATTCGAACTAACTAATTCAAACTAATTTTAGTTAGTTTGAATTAACTTAATTCCAACTAGCATGGCCCCACTAGAATGCTAGTTCGAACTTAGTTTGAATTAGTCAGTTGCATTAAGTTCAATGTGCCGGTTAGTTCGAACTAAGCAGTTAGTTCGAACTAACATGGCCGCATTGACTTAATTCGAACTAACTAGTTCGAATTAAGGGTTAGTTCGTAGTAAAACGAGGGTTTACTAATTCAAATGAACTGTTCCTTAATTCGATTTAAGGAACTGCTTAAGTCAAATTAAGGAAACTCAAGTGTAGACACAGAGTAAATTAAGTCGACTTAAGCCTGCTTAAGTCGACTTAATTTACAAGTGTAGATGCACCCTTGGTGAACTAATGATGTAGGAAAAATACATAGGAGTGAAGAGGGGAGCTCAGCAGTGGGGTTGGTTAGTATTTGAACTGGGAAAATACAGTAGAAAATGTTGTATATAATCATTTCAGTGGTTGCACATTTTCACTAGGTTTGTATCCCTTTCCTTGTATTTTCTGTGCATATTCAGTGTATCCAGTTCATACCCCATGTCCTCCCTTTCACGGGGCTGTGCAGTGCCACCTTTGCCTATATCTCAGTGCTCATTTCCTCCTATAATTCAGCTCATATACAGAAACCTTTTCAAAAGGCATTGCACTTCTGTTTATCAACCATGTTACACCAGTAGATCTAAGTGGGTTTGGCTCTTGCTATGGACTTCACTGTTCATATTGTTCACAACTCTTAGAGGGAACAGCTGAGAACAGTGACACAGAACATTCTCTTCAAAACAAAATATTCCATATCTGTCCACAGAAATCTGAGAGAAAAGGGGAAACACAATAAACAGTATATCTAGACTGCCTGTGACAGTGAACCTCCAAGTCCCAGCTGACAGACTTGGGCTCACAGAGCTTATGCCGCAACACTAAAATTAGCCGTTCAGACATGTGGCTCACACTAGAGCTCAGGCTCTGAAGCCCACTCCCCTTCCTAGGCTGGGAGCCCAAACTCCAGCCTGAGTTGCAACTTAAAAGCACTACACAGATTTTTAGCATGGTAACAGGAGCCCAAGTCTGTTGACTGGGGCTTGCTCCCACTGGCTGTGTAGACGTACCCATTATGTCTATACTCGTTGTTTTATAAAGAATTTTCCTCAAGATCTAGATAGGCCCAATTTACCTATGGTATCCCCACCTCTATGGGGACTAAGTTTCTCTGCAGACCCTACTTCTGTGTCTAAGGCTGTCGTTTCAACTGTTCTCAAATCCTTTGTTTTTAGTTCCTGTCTGAAGCACCCCTGGGGCTACATGCTGTTATCTCCCCCTTCTCTGAGGTTCCTGTTCCCACCCTGGTAGAGATAAACGGCAAAGGAATTAATGCCTGCGTTGCCCATTTGAGTACAGGTGAACTATTGTCCTTTCCTATGAATGCATGGAGAGCGCTAGCAGAAATTAACCCCTCATGTTCAATAGAGCAAGCCACCTGACAAAAAAATCAACTAAGCAGAGGTACATATAATTGTCATAAAAAATAATATAGAAATTTCCCACATTCTTTACAAGTGTTTTTTCTTCTAGGAAGAAATAGATAGATAGATAGATAGATAGATAGATAGATAGATAGATATGTGCACTGCAGAAATGCACTGTAAATTGCTAGCATAATAAACTTTCCTCTATCTTTCTTTGCTTTTCAGCACTGGGACCTGAACTACAGGTTGATTTCTGCAGCTGCTAAGGCTTGGTCTACCCTATGAGGCTAAGCTGACAGGAGATACACAATCTGTGTCAGTAGTATATTATAGACAAGCATTTTTGCTTTATGACTGAATGTGGTTATTGAATATTTAGTCTACATTAATTGGGGTATTCAATAAAAGTGCAATGATAGCAAAAACTGGGAGAGAATCTGATTGGACATGCAGATAATTGCGCCTTGTCTTGTTTTATTGTCAAGTACCCCACCTGCACCCTACCACAACAAAGAGACACACCCTAGATTTAGGATAGCAGCGCACTGGGTGGCAGTGTCCCCATCCTGACTTGGGTACAGCTGCCTCCTGTTGTGTCCCTTTCAGAGAATTCTTTGTAACTTATGAGGACATGTCTAGCAGTAATGACTGGCTTTTATTTCCACTGGTGGATGACCTTTCCCTGTTGTCAGCCTGGAGTGATTTAGTGACATTATACTCCAGGGACTCCAATGGGAAAAGTACATTTCGGAAGAGAGAAAGTAGCATGCTTTTCTGTAGTTATGGCTGCCATTAATGGTGGCAGTGGCTAGTTTATACGGGGATGGAGACTGGGTTTGTTGGCATAATTCTGAATACAGTGGTCTAGAATATATCTACACACTTAGGCATAATGAAATATAAATATTAAATGCCTGACTCTCATTTATGCAAAGGCATATATTTACACCCATTTGAAGGCTCCTTTAAACTGCCAGAGTGGCGCATTGGGAAAATGAGACTCTGGCTCTACAAAGCCATGTACAATATACATACCGAAGTACATGCTAATAAACATAAATATGGGCATGGCTGGTACCTATAGTTAAGTTGTCCAATGGCTCCCCTTATGAGACTCTTTTTTCAGTTGCCTGTAATTATTCTAAACTTTAACTGTTTGGGCTGAAATTTTTCATGCTGGGTTACTGTCTCAACCTGAAGTTTTATATGAAAATATCAGCCAAAACTGCATAGCCATTTCTGAGAACAAGGGTAAGGGAAAATAAGTTGTTTTGTTAAAAATAAACCAAACAAAAACAAAAACAAACTAAAACTCGAGATCTTTCCTTTTAAATGCTTTGGTGACCCAATGTTACATGGTAATTTAATACATAGAAGTGCCAATCTGTAAACACTTCTTGTGGAACTCCCATTAAACTCAGTGGCTATGTCTACACTGGCAAGTTAGTTCGAATTAAGGAAGCTTAATTCGAACTAACTAAAGCCATGGCTACACTAGGCTTTAATTAGTTCGAATTAAGGGCTTCCTTAATTCGAACTAATAACTTTGAATAGGGTATTAGAAGTAAGGGTTAATTTGAACAACTCAGTTCGAATTAACCAATGTGGCCATGTTAGTTCGAACTAATTTCTTAGTTCGAATTAACCGTCCCATTGAAATCAATGGAGATCGCTAATTCGAACTAAGCAAGTGCCATGGATGGCACTTGCTTAGTTCTAACTAATTTTTTCTAGTTCGAATTTCTAGTTCGAACTAACTAATTCAAACTAATTTTAGTAAGTATAGACATAGCCAGTGGCACCAACCATACTTAGCAGATTTTCTTATCCTTTCACCTGAACTTTATCATTCTTTTTCCCAACCCAAAGGACTTTGTTGTTGCAACATTTCTTAACATTGTGCTCAGCAATTTTTCAGTTATCTAAGCCTAAAATTCTTTCCATCCTTTTGGAAAATCTTCAGGGGCTATATATTGCACTCAGATAACTCAGAAATAGATTCTTTTAAAACTTCAGACTCTTCAAACTAGCCATGAACTTGATCATCAAAGAGACAAATGACTTTTGATAGATTTGAAGAACTTTGTCTTAGGAACAGCAAAGTTTATGTTTGAGAACCAAACACTGTGGATGTGCAGCAGATGGTTTTCTAAAATACTATTAAAAACGCTCCAGCCTTCATGCATATAAATATATGCATCAACCTGTGTAAATTAAACACAGTTGGAGCATTTATTTAAATTACATGTTACCAACTCAAACAAATAATGCCTAAATCTTTGGTCATTATATCTCACTGTAGGGTATTTTTTTTTCAGTCCAGGAAGAAACAGATTATTCTGTTCTAGACCTGATGCCAGATCCTCATCTGATCCACTAAAGTTAATGAAGTTATAATGATTTACTAAATAAGGAGCTGGCTTTTTAACATACTGCCTACTGTGCTATTGGCACAGATATTAGTGATCATCGAACAGGAAAAAACAGGTTCCAGAGGGGTAGCCATGCTAGTCTATTTCAGCAAAACAAACAAGGAGTCCTGTGGCACTTTTAAAGACTAACAAATTTATTTATTACATGACCTTTCAGGGGAGAAAATCCCACTTCGTCAGATGCTTTGAAGATGGGGAATTTACAGAATGGGAGGAAATTAAATGCAGGGAAGGTTATGACATATGATCAGGTCAGGCTGTAACAGCAAATCAAAGTACATGTTAAGATTCAAACGCTGGGGAACAGCACATAGAGGAAGGTGAGGTCAAGTCAACTGTTGAAATGAGAAAAAAAATCTGTAATCCCTGTTTAATCCTGGACAAACAGGACAGTCTCTACACAAAAGAATAAATGGACACAAGTCCGACATCAGAAATCACAACATTTAATAACCAGTAGGGAAACCCTTCAGTCTCTCTGCTCATTCCATTGATGACTTGTTAATAGCGGTGCTCAAACAAATGAATAGCAAATCACAGCTTCTAAGAGAAACTGCAGAATTGGAATTTATATGCAAATTTGACTCCATTGCCTCGGGGTTAAACAGGGACTATGGATTTTTTTTTCTCATTACAACAGGTGACTTGACCTCACTTGCCTGTATATGCTATTCCCTGGTGTTTGAATCTTAACATGTACTTTGATTTGCTCTTACAGACTGACCTGGTCCTATGTCATACACTTCCCTGCATTTGATTTCCTCCCATTCTGTAAGTTCCCCATCTCCAAAGTGTCTGATGAAGTGGGATTTTCTCCCATGCAAGCTCATGCGATAAATAAATTTGTTAGTCCTGAAAAGTGCCACAGGAAAAAACAGAGCACTCTCAAAATGTTTTTAATTTATATGTGGATTTCAAGACACTTAAACAACTCTTCCTTGGTTGATGGGAAATGTTATCAGCCAATTATTTTACACTGAACTTCACTTAGTTTGGATACTGTCCTTTGAACAATGCTGCTAGTTAAAATGCAGGTGCTACTTTGACATTTTCCTCACACATTGAAAGAGTTATACAGGATTGCTCACAGTGATAAGACAATTCAAGGTAAGTTTACAGCAATGGAAAAGAATCACCCCAAGTAAATGAAAATTAAAAAGGAACAGAATTGCCAGCAGATGTACAGAAGTGAAAATGAAGGTTAGGAACAGAACCTTTCATGCCTGTAAGCACATCATCACCTAATCACAGGCCATTCTCCTCTGTCAGTGGAACTAGTGATCAGATAACAGGATCTAATCAGAATTCCTTCTCTCATGCCAGAGCGATGAATTTTACAGCAAAACTACCAGTGTCACCAATAGCTGCATATCAACCCTGAATGAAAAGGAATCCACAATAGTTCATTAACAACCCTGCCTTTTGGCATTAATAGTGAAGCGGCCGATTCAGAGAAAATCTCTAAATATAAACTAACAGGTTTAAGATTCAGTAAATAACAAGAGACAAGTGCTATTCACTGAAAGATTCCAAAGCACCGTTCAATGGTGAAAAAAACTGCAGATCTAAAGTAGATGATAGACTTTGGTACTCTTTCAGATTCTGTTTAAAAAAGTTTAGCAATTCACTGCTCCCCTATCTCCCCTTCCTCCCCCTTCCCTCTCCTCTCACTAGAAACTTGTTTGCATAGACTAACTGGCATAAACAATTGAAGAAGTTTTGTGTTTTAGCAAACCTAGTTTTCTCACCGTTGAATTCTGTTAAGAGCCTACAGTTCAAGTTTAGATTTGATGGATTCATCCCCATTAGGACAGGTTGAAACTGGTTTGTCAGAACAGGATTGGGACTCAAATATAATGCAGTACCTGTCTCCTCATTCTTGCTGAAGAATAGTACATAAAAATTTGTGGCAAAAATGTGACTAATAGTTTATCCAGGGAGAAGACTACTGTGTCAATCACACCCATATATTTCCATCTAACTAGCCCTGTTTTTAAAAGTTCTGAGGATACAGAGGCTCCCAACAACCATAATGGGAGCTGTTGGGTGCCATGCACTTTTGCAAATGTCTTACTGAGGTTCAAAAATATGGATTTAACAGTCTAACTTTAGTCATCTGTTTCTGAAAAGCATGGCCTCTACATCTATGTCACCCAAGTCTTATGACTGGTACGGTCAGGTAGCCCATTTGATAGCAATCGTAGGGTGCGGATGGTTTTGCTGATCGCTGATCTTGCACTGATGAGCATATCCCAAATCCTGAATAACAAACGGCTGATCCCCATCATTCTGGTTTTTGCAGTAGTTGTTCCAGGGTGGATCTGAGAGTAAGTAGTATCTAAAACTGGAAGATAGTGGAAGAATTGTTATAACATATTTGAGATGACATGGTAAGCAGATGCTTCCAGACAATAGCCAGCAGAAAGAGTTTAGGGCAGGGGTCGGCAACCCACGGCTCCGAGCCGCATGCGGCTCTTCAGCCTCCTTGTTGTGGTTCCCTTCGGCCAGGGCAGTGGGGTGGCCGCGGCCGGGGCAGGCTCCCGGGTTCCCACCCGCCGGCCGCCTCGACTTCCCGGCCTGGAGACGACCCGGCCCTGCTCCGCCAACAGCCTCGGCCTCCCAGCATGGGGCCAGGATCGGTCTCCGTTGCCGGGTCTGCTCTGCCCTGCTGGGACCGCGTTTGGGTCCCCGCCAGTGTTCCCTCTAAGCTGTGCAGACTCCTGCTGCGGCCGGGCTGGGGAGATTCAAATCTTCCGCCCTGAGCATGCTCAGACAGAGCGTGCTCAGGGTGGGAGCGGCCTGGCCCAGAAGCAGCTCTGCCGGCCGTCCTTGCAGCTCCGAGCCTCCAGCCAGGTAAGGGGGCTGGGAAGGGGCTGGAGGGAGGCCTGGAGAGGGGTGGAGGGGACAAGGAGACTGGCTGGGGGCTGGGTAGTGGTGGAGGGGACTATGCAGGAGTGGGGACTTCGTGGGGGGCTGGGGAGGGATGGATGAAGTTAGAGGCCTGTGGAGGGGACATAGGGACAAGGAGACTGGTGGGGGCTGGGGAGGGGTGGAGGGCAGTGTTCTTTTAAACTTTTAAAAGTTTATAAGCTGTGTTATGTTTTGCAGCTCCAGACTATTTTTCTTTAGTGGAAGAGGGGGCAAAATGGCTCTTTTGATAGTAAAGGTTGCCGACCCCTGGTTTAGGGCCTGACAAGCTCAGTGTCTGTGCCCTGGTCTACACAGACAGAGAAGTTTGACATAATGCCGCTTACCTGAACCTTCTGCAGTGTCAGTCTCCACTGTCAGAGCAGTAAGTTCAAATTAAATGGTGCTGTAATTAGACCTGATAACATAAGCCCTGCAAATGATATAGCTCTGATGTCAAAATCTATCATTCGAATTTAGGTCCGTGTAGCCAGAGAGTAGCTCTAATCTTGTCTTCCTGTTTTTCCAGTCTGCTGCACCATAGCAACATAGCTCCTCCCCTGCTTGCAGCCCTGGAAAGTTTTCAATTAATTCCACTCTCTGCATGCAGCACTGTGCCTCTCTGTTGTGCCTGCGGCAGAGGAAGAGCAAGGAAAGCTTTTCCTGCTTTTTTTTTTTTCTTTAGAGAAGAGGGGAGGAGGAGTGAGCAGAGGATGACTGCCTCCCTACAAGCCCCTGCATCTCCTACTCACAGTGTATTTCATTTCAGGAAGTAATTGAGCAGTGGGGACAAGAGATCCCAGCAAGGAATATTGCTGTGTGATCACTCACGTTTACCTTCTGTAATTTGATAGCCTAAAATCAAATTACAATCCCACCCCCAATGTAGAAAAGGCCTGTATGAAATGCTGAAGGGATCCTACTAAGTACTGAGTGCATTTTTTACTTTAATGGGAGATCTGTCTCCAGTAGTTCATTGTTTCAACTAGGTGCATTATTCTGCAATTAATCAATTTTCTTGTGGTTTGGTAAGGTAATTCTGCTCTTGTTCCTGCTCAAAGTACAGGACATTCCAAAAGTGGAAAAAAAGAGAGAACAAAACTATAAGGATCTGAACTTCTTTGAATAACAAATGGTAGTTTGGTGAAGGTTTTGTTTTGTTTTTATTTTATCAGATTTGACTACTGCAAAACACTACAAAACAACCTTCCTCACCCCACATACACACACATCAACACCATTTTTTTCCTGAAGTGTTTCAAAAATAGCCAAACCATTGGGGGGGGGGGGGGGGAAGAAAGGAGGATTTTATAAACATGCAAGAATACATTTCATGCATTACATTCAGAGGCTATTACTGGCCTTCATTTAGCCAGGATTTTTATTAACCCAAGGTCTATTATTTGTTCATGCATACAATATTCCTATGATGGGCTTGATTTTCAGAAGCACTAGGGGACCTGAAGCTCCCAGCTGGACTTGTGGGTGGTCAGTACGTCTGTAAACAAGGTCAAGAGGGATGTTTATCGCTTTTAGACTTTTGAATGCACTAACTTTCGCTGTATGATTTTTGTAATTTACCCATCAAACTTGAACTTTTTATTTAATCATCAATAAATGGAAGTTCACCTTGAAGAAAAAGGCTTATTTTGGTACATATGTGGGTGAGTGGCTGAGAGAAAGAATAGCAAATCTGTGGCACTATTACTGCTTCTGTTTTGAATCTGCATGATGTACACCTGCAAACTGAAGTCCAGCAGGCTACATGCTGATACCATCTAGTTCACCTTCTTAGCTTCACTTGGTATGATACAATGGTCTGAGATATGCAGGGAAATATTCTACAGATTTCAAAACAAGCCAGTAGAAATACAACACTGTTAAAAAAAAAAGTTCAGGGTGGATTCTACAGATATGAACAAAATAATTTGAGAGGAGATCACCAGCTTTTACTGAAGTCTTTACTTGGATACAGTAATACCCAGTTACCCCTTTCTTTCCAGATGACTCTTTAGAAGTATCAGTTCCTGTTACACTGAGACCTGATTTTACCATGCTTATGCTGAGTAAATACCTAATTCTGAAATTTGCAGGTTTCATTGAACAGTTAAGTAATACACAGTTTGAATGAAAGTGGCAGAATCTGGCTCTTCATGAGCATGGAGCAGGTTGAGTTTCGGGAGAGATGTTCTGCTTCACCAGCACTGTTAATGACATTTAAATATTCCACGGGTGCACAAACTGCAGTCTGTAGGTCAAATATAACCCCTAGTGCCCTAGTCTGCAGCTTGCTCAAGCTTGGAGGTACAATCCATAAAGAGCACAAGTTCTTTGGGGTTGTATATTGGGTTCTGTAGCCCTGGTGTGACATATGAGCACAATAATCTATGCTGCATACAAACATGCCGCAGATCTCTGATTTCTCACCAATGGTTGTACTGATGTCTCCCATGTTCGGTGAAGACTGAGTGTGCTTGTGCTATACTGAGGATGTATTCCTCGGATCCTTAATTTACCTACAAAATTAGTATGTTAATACATTTTGAAGGGAACAAGAAAAAACATTTCATCTGTAATTTACCGACTATAGAAAGAGATTTCCATAAGGCTCTTTTGCTTAGTCACCGATAGGAACGTTCATTTATAACACACAAGTACACAGTAAAATGCATAAATCAGAAAAATCGCTATTAGTTGAACAATATTACATGAACATCGGTACAAAACTCACAGCATAGACATCCATCATTTTACTCAGGCATTCAAATTGGGTCTCTTTGCCTGTGTATTTAGGGAAAATATTACTTAAGCAAGTTTTTGAGTGAGGAGCCATTTCTCTCACTTAAGACACCTCTGTGTCTGTATTTCAGGGGATTCTTTCTTTTTTTTTTCTTTTCTATTTAATTTTCAGCAAATGAAATAGTTATGGTTGGTCTCATGACTAAATGTATCCATTTACAATCTTTGTATTTTTAGGACATTTTGCTGTTTCAGAATCAAATATCGAATGCTAACAATTTGAATAAAAAATCCTTAAAAATACATTCTTCCTTTTTAAGATTTTTTTTTTAAATTCAGAAATTGACATGTATAACCAAACAGAGAAGTCATGCAAACCCAAATATATGGGGCCTTTGGGCTGGCGCTAGGCACAGGGGGGCACAAACCTCCAGTCCCAGCGCTTGTGCCCCAAGTCCTGTGGGCAGCGCAGGTGCACAGAGTCTACGACTGCCCTGAGCTCCCCCAGCATCCGGCCCAAGCGAGAGACCCGGGGCCAGGCTGCTGTGACAGCAGCCTGAACTGGCCCTGGAGCCAGCTGTGGATCTGTGGCTGGGCCTCTGCCAGCAGCAGCCCAATCCAGCCCCATCCCTGGGAGACCTGGGCCGATCGTGCTGACAGCAGGAGCCGGGACTCCTGGCAGCAGGAGCTGAATCTGGCCTTGGTCCCCAGCTGGGGAACCAGGGCTGGATCAGGCCTGGGGTTCAGATTGGGGCCAGGGGTCAGAGCCGGTATGGCAAGGGGGCAGAACTGGGGGGATGTGGGGGGATGAGGGCCCAGGCCCTGAACGTTTTTGGGGCCAGCACCACCCCTTTTCTAGCATGATTTGCCTATTATAGATAAGATATTTGCTAAGAGCCTAGAAAGAACAGTCTGAGATGGATTTGTCTGGTTTTAGTCACTAAGTAAGACTTGCCCACGTGCTCAGGGTTTAACTGAGTGCCATATTTGGGGTCGGGAAGGAATTTTCCCCCAGGGCAGATTGGTTTGGGCTCTGGGGTTTTTCGCCTTCCTCTGTAGCACAGGGCATGGCTCACCTACCGGTGAATTCTCTGTATCTTAAAGTCCTTAAATCATGATTTAAGGAGGTAAATAACTCAGTCATAGGTTGGTGGCCTATTGCTGGAGTGGGTGGCTGAGGTTTTGAGGCCTGTATTTTGTACATCGTACTGGTCCCTTCTGACCTTAAAATCTAAGTCTATGAGTCTATAAATAACAATGACGGTATGAAAAGAGCCAGGGACTGTCATACACAAACACCAAGTAACAACCCAAACATTTTAATGGAGCATGGTCATTGCCTGCTATGTTGGGTGAGCCCATAATGTTGGTACCCAGAAATAAGATTTCTTTATTCCTGCTTTGAAGTGGCCTGAGGAAGTGAAATAGAGAAAGGATGAACGTAATGACTATAGCATGGGCAAGTGACTCAGAGACGGTTCAACTCCTGATTCTGTTACAAACATCCCATGTTTGGACAATCATTTAGGCGAGAATTTTGAAGAGAGCCTATGGGAATTAGGTGTCCACATCTGATTGAAATTGAATGAGCAATGTGTGCATAACTCCCTCAGATGACTCTGAAAATTCCAGCCATGGTGTATCTCTGCTTCAGCTCACCATCTGCAAAAGAAAGTTTATACTCCTTCCTGTTGTCCCTTCTTTTGTCCATGGAGCTTGTAAACTTTTGGGGGCCGAGAATGTGTTTGTACAGTTCCTGGCATAGTGGGGTCCCAGTCTCAATGCACTGTAATATAATAACAATGCATATATCATTAGTAGTTCCTCCTAATCTGCATGGTTATGTCTACACTAGAAAAGTTAAGTCGACTTTGTTAAGTCAACTTAATAAGGTCGACTTTAAGTCAACTTAAAGTCGACCTTATTAAGTCAAGTTAACAAAGTCGACTTAACTTTTTCTAGTGTAGACCTACCCCTTATCGACCTTATTAAGTCGATTTAATGCTTTAAGTCAACTTAATAAGATCGATTTAGGTGCTAATCCCCATCCACACTGGCTTTAAGTCGACTTAAGAAAATGCTTATGTTGACTTAGTAAAAGCCCAGTGTGGACGCGGTTTAAGCCTTCTTAAGTCAACCTAAGTTGCCAGTGTAGATGTGCCCTAGGATTCTATAACTGTGTGCACATACTATGTCACCTTATCAAAGACTTCTTCCAGCAGGTAATAAGAAAAGAGCCCAACTGGCAGCAGTTAGAAAAGGCAAAAGATGCTAAGAGATAGGCGAAAGGAATGCTCTGAACCTAAACCCCTCGTGAGCAGAATGATCTGTTTTCGTAGAAGAGATGCAATGTATGCATTTTAATGGAAATGAAATTCCATGCCAGCTGGCGATCCAAAACAACAAAAAAGAGAACTATAATGAACCATGCAATTCTCTTAATGTAGTTAGTTTCCATAATTACATTTCTACCTCCTACTTAGTGCAATAATTGCATAGATGCCCCATCTTGAAAAACCATCTTTATGTCTTCCTGGAGAGGTCTAAATTATGTTGACCCACCATGGAATGAAATGCTAATAACAGTAATCAATAATGCCACTTTGGCCCTTGTTTGTTTTTATTTAAAGAACAACCTTTATTGAAGTGTTAGTGCCTCAGTAATTTGGATATACGGTAATGACACTCTGCTAGGTGTTGTGCAGCTGAGAAGGAATGTTTTTGATTTGATAGGTCAGAGCATCCAGGCCTTTCTCTTCTTTTTTTTCATCTTTGTTTCTAGAAACAACAAGCAACCCCCTGGTGCTTTGCAAATACTTCACTGGTAGCAAGTTAGATTTGCAAAATAATAGCTTGAGGCCAGCAATCTGATAAGAAAACCAGATCCTGTATTGTTGTAAATCCGTGTTGATCCACAGAAGTCAATTTTCTATATATGGGCCTCTCTGTTCATCCATTTATCAGGACATATATGTAGCCTGCATCCCCAGAACAACAACAACAGCCTCTTAAGAATTCAGGATTGTAAGGTCATTCTCTCTCCACACTGCAAACAAAAGTCTGTTCTACTGTTGTATGTGTGTTTATGTCAGCCTATATCAGACCTGTGACTACAATCTAGAAGTTAAAAGGCACTTAAACCTCCAGATGTAATGTGCTCATGTAACCCATATGCCTGAAAAGACTATCTCTGAGAGACCTGCTGAGGGTGGGTTATTGTTGTTGGGCAGATTAGCGACCCACAACTGGAAACTTCCAGAAGCAGGGAGCGGTAGCAATTTGAGCTTGCTCCACAGTGTACCCTGCTGGTGTGATGTGATGTTGCCAGTCAGATGACTGGAGAGCAGCAGCCTGAGCAGACAGCAGGCAGGAGCTGCCTTGAAAGGAGACCATGTGCTCAGTGTTCTGGAGAGGAGCTGAGCCAGGAGTGAACAAGATGTTTTCTCCCTGTAATGGAGTCATTTGCGACAGACCTTGCAGACATGCATATGGGACTGAGGGCTGGTTGCAGAGGAGAAGAGAAAGTCTGCATGTAATGCTACAGAGGATCCCAGCAAAGAAAGAAGAGGACAGCTATTTCTTGCTACTCAAGCTTCCACGCTGGAACAGAGACTGTAGCTGAGAGTTGGGTGAACTCCACACAGACTTTGGGACTCTTGGGTATCTTTCATGCAAGGGATTGTTCTTGGTTAATTGTAGTTTGTTTTCTTAGGATAAGGTTCATTTAGTTAGTAGTTAATAAAGTTCATTGTTATGTTTGTTCTAGTAGTATTTTAATGTGTGAGTGTAGCTCTGAGCAAGCTTCGCTGTGAGTCCTGTACAGACTGGATCCTGGGTCTCCAGCTGCTTTCCCCATAGGGGTTGGGATTGATTTCTGTGGGGCACTGGAGAAGGGCAACTAAATGAATTTAGCCCACCTGAAGGTTACACTCAGTAAGGAATGTAATTGTATGTCTTCTCGAACCACCCTGAATATTCCAGTGGTACTGTGTGATGCTGTCTATAAGACCATTTATATCACTGCTAAACAAACAAGGAGTCCTGTGGCATTTTTAAAGACTAACAGATTTGTTTGTTGCATGAGCTTTCATGGGGAAAATCCCACTTCATCAGACATATGAAATGGACACCATTGTGCCATTTCATACATCTGATGAAGTGGGATTTTACCCACGAAAGCTCGTGCAACAAATACATTTGTCAGTGTTTAAAAATCCTACAGAATTCCTTGTTTGTTTTGCTGAATTAGACTAACACCAGTAAACCCCCGATTCTCTAAAGAATCGCAAATTGAAAAATGGTAATCACCGCTGGGGGCAGGGAGTGCACGGCTGCCCGCCCTCCCTCCCACCCAGCGG
>ML685755.1:43548307-43701591 GCA_007922175.1 Pelusios castaneus
TCCTCCTCTGTGCCCCCCAGCTCCACACCCCATCACCTGCCCCACTCCCTCCTCAGCACCGCCCAGATCTCCACCTCGTCACCTGCCCCCCAGTCCCTCATCAGCGCCCCCCAGCTCCCTGCCCCCATTACCTGCCCCCCACTCCCTCCACAGCGCCCCCATCACCGGCCCCCCACCCCTCCTCAGCGCCCCCCAGCTCCCCAACCCCTCTAACCCGGCCACTCTCCTTGTCCCCCCCCACACACCCCTCTAACCCGGCCTCTCTCCTTGTCCCCCCCACCCCTCTCCAGGCCTCCCTCCAGCCCCTTCCCAGCCCCCTTACCTGGCCGGAGGCTTGGAGCTGCAGGGACGGCCGGCAGAGCTGCTTCTCGGCCAGGCCGCTCCCACCCTGAGCACGCTCTGTCTGAGCATGCTCAGGGCGGGGGATTTGAATCTCCCCAGCCTGGCCTCAGCAAGACGTGGATTCAGCTGCTGCGCGCGCAGCTGCGTCTCCGCCGTGCATATATACATCTCTCGTTTAGGTATATAGATGGCTACCCCTCTGGAATATATCATGCTGTTACCACTTTTACAGAATTTCCATAAATCTGGTACAAAGTATGTCATGTAAGATAGCAATGGAAAAGTTACGATTTGCTACATCTTGTTCATATGCATATGTCAGCTTTGTATCGGAAATTATGCTGTATGCTTATACCGTGCTCTGTGTGTGTGTGTGTGTGTGTGTGTGTGTGTGTGTGTGTATATATATATATATATATATATATATGCGCTGTATGCTTATATCTTAAATGTGTTGTATTGCTGGGTGAGACCACTCAGATAGATTGACATTAAGGCTAGAAAACTATGTGTTGATGTCCCATTAAGGACACTCAGCTCACAATGGGCCATTAAAGAAATTCATCCCACCCACTAAGCCTTTCTCAAAAACAAAAACAAACAAAAAGTGCAGTGGGTCCCTGTGAGTCATTAAAGCATGTAAGGACATGTGACCCTGGACTCTGTCTTGGGACAGTAACTTTCCATACACTTGGGCTGTGGGCTTTGTGGGACGGTACATTTCCATGCACATGGCAAAGGATGTAAAAGACACCATGGACAACTCCATTTTGCCTCTCTCCTGCTCCAATTCTCTGGACGGGTTTTACAACTAAATGGAGTATTTTGAACTATGCACTAAGAACCTTCCAGTCTTTTGGAAATTACTAGACACTTTTGCAAGCCAGCAGTCCATTCCGTCACAGCTACAAATCCGATACAAGGACTTTTCAATCATTTGGAAGTATATGATCTATTACCAATTTATAATTCTCTTCTTTCCTTTTATTAATAAAATGTTAGTTTACTAAGGATTAGCTATTAGCATGACATTTGGGTAAAATCTGAGATTCATATTGATTTGGGAATAAGTGCCTGATCCTTTGGGATTAGTAAGAACCTCACATAGGGTGGCATGGGTTTTCAATAACCTTTCATTATAATAGACTTAGTTATCTGAATGGGAGCCGGAATGATTAAGAGGGACTGTGTTTGGTTTCTGGTTAACCAGTATGGTACTGCAGAAGCACTTTTGTTACTGGCTTGATGAATCTAGTTATAGAATAAACCACCAGCTTTGGAGATTGTCTGCTCTGTTTCCTGCAGCCTGCCCTGAGCGTGGCATTCTCAGTCTGGTCCATCCCAAGCACCCAGTCACATACGGTCTCCTTTAAAAACAGCACTACCCACTCGATCCTAGAAAAAGAAACTTGACACAGCGGTCCCACAGGCCTTTTTCTGCACTAAATTAATCTACTTGTATAATTTATAAATGGAAGGATTTGTATTGTTCCAAGGTACTGAAAAACTAACTACGTAATAATGAAATTACAAAAATAGGCTCTTGAGTTCAATTCCCAGGAGGGTTCTTTTGTGACATTGTTTTTGTTTATTATCCCTGAACATCCTGTGAAATTATTGGAGTTATCACTCTGACAGAAGGCACAAGAAAATCTTGCTAATGTTCAGCCAGCATCAGGGATAAGATCACTCTGCCATAATTCCTATTAAATCACCTTCATTTAAGTGCTGCTGACTTCAAATCCACTAAAGCTCTTTCACTCCCTTGTTTCCTGAACAATAGGTTTGCCAGTTGTCTCCTTTGGCATTCGGGGGTCATTTTGACAGCAGCCCTTTGGGTTTCCTGGCCCAATGAGAGCTGTGGTGAGTGTGTTGTTCTAATTAAAGGAATTACTTCAAGACAGTCTCTGTCCCATTCATTCAAAAACTTTGTGAGTCTTCTGTGCAGCTAGGCAGACAGAGTTGCTGCTATCCACCTATGCCAGTTGATGGAAGCCTATAAATACAAGGCTCAGTATTGTGGTGCAGAGTTAGGAATACTGGCTGAATTGCTACAGCTGCCATGCCTGTGGCTTTCTGTCTGCACTGGGATGGCAATAATGGCTGTGGCTTAGATCTGCAGCTGTGTGTGAGGCTGCAGAGAGAGATTCATCACCTTTTTGGCCCAATAGAGATATTCACCAGAGCACAGTCTGCTTTCAGTTATTCACTAAATGAACATTTTGGAACAGTAGTTTCCCTCAAATCTACTGCCCCTGGAACAAAGCTGTTTAACTCTTGGATGGCCTATTTTGCTTTTTTGACCTATTTTGATTTGCTGTTACAGCCTGACCTGATCCTATGTCATACACTCCCCTGCATTTAATTTCCTCCCATTCTGTAAGTTTCCCATCTTCCAAGCGTCTGACGAAGTGGGATTTTCTCCCATGAAAGCTCATGCGATAAATAAATCTGTTAGTCTTTAAAAGTGCCACAGGACTCTGTTGTCTTTCTACAATAGACTAACACGGCTCCCCCTTTGTATTTTGCTGTAGTTATTGTCAGAGTTGCATGTATCAACACATTCATTCATTGTTCCACAAAGCATGGCAGAGATGCTGCATCTATTTGCTTGCGATTCCATCTCGAGATGCCTTTAATATGTTATGAATGATGAAGCTGAGATTCCAAAACTGGATATGTTCAAAGACTTAGTTTTATACTTCACATTTTAGTTTGAGAAGACAGAAATATTTTTAAGAGCAATGGGTTAGGGCTTTTCTACATCACAGGAACAGTGCAAAGGGGGCAATGCAGAAGTGATTTTTTATGGTATTTTGGAATCTATCAGGAAAAACATATAATGTTAGATCATTATTATCAGATGTGACTACAGGATTGGTTAACAAATGCTTTGACATGTTGAAAGAAGAAACGGTTTTATGTAACATTTCAGTGGTATTGATGACACCAGGAGTGAAGCTAGGAGGGGATATTAGAGAAATACCATTGTGTGTAATTATCATAATGCCACTCTGAAATGTCATATGGAATGATCTCATCAAGACCCAATCTAATCTAATTCAGTAGAATTGATTGAGCTAAACCATTGGCAAAATTGCACTGCTTTAACACTTCTGAAGCCCTCATACAATTTGGGGGGTACAAAAAAGATACTAAACATACAAATGGTTGAAAAATCAAAGGCATACATCAGTCACTAATACCTCTAGTTATATAACTTCATTTCTTTTAATTTTATGACAGTATAAAATTTATTACAGACACTTGGAAACACATTCACCAGTATACTCCAGCTGTTCCGTATCACTCCATAACCAAGGCAGCCATAAACCAACCCAGTTTAACTATTTGGCTATGTCAAATTTAACAGCTGCTTCGTATCACCTGAATCAAAAAAGCTGTAGTTTACCTGTGAAAACTGACCTTAGCATCAAAACTTATCCCTGGCTTCCCACTGAAAGTAGCAGACTTGCACTTATTTATACTATGATTGGATATGGCCTTAGAATAAGTGTCCTTGGGTACTAAACATAGCAGCAAGATTCTCAACAGCATATAATTTTTGCAAGACTCATACCTATTTTAGAAATACAACCTCCTGATTATACCACATCCTTTCATGGCAGAAGTTGTTGATCTTTGCAGAAAATAACTGAAATGTAGAAATACTAAGGGCTGCTATTTTAGAAGTGACAGGAAAGATGCGCTAGCAGGCAGGTTTATTCCTATGTGATTCATAATTGCTTTGTACCTATTTTTAATCCAGTCGGGGTTGAAAGAAATCACAAGGACAATGCAGAAAGGTTGTTATTTGACAAGCCATCTAGAATTACAGAATTAGAGAATGGAAAGGAAGAGGCTTCTGCCCTCATTGACTGTACAGTCTTGTGACAGCTACTTAGGCAGGAGAGCCATAAAACCGGGTGGAGGGGCCAGGGCTGCAGGGCAGCGTGCGGAGCTGTGCTGTGCTGCTAAAGAGTCACACGGGGGATGATGGAGGAAAGCTTTTCCCATTAAGGCAGATGGGCCTTGCACTCCAGCCAGCTAATGCAGCATCATCTGACTGTCAGTGGCTCTCTTTCGTACACCAAGGACATCCATAGGACGGGAGCTCATGAGGATTATGAAACTACTTGTGGACAGGCTCAGCTGAGTGGATGCTGTTGAGAACCATGATGCTGTGTGAAGGAGTGGCTGAGCAGGCCCTGACTGCCCCTGGCCAGGGTCGAAGATAAATTAATGGAACCTATTGCTACTCCATCAGCAGTGGAAGGAGGCATCTCATGCTAATAGATCATTAGTGGGTCAACCTCACTCTTTTCCAGCATGGCTCTTCAGCAGCACCAGCAGCCACCAACTCTATCATCTGCTTTCCTCCCTGCATCTGTCTCAGTCACCCTCCACACTCAGCAGGTGAAGAAGCACAGGATCTGTGCTATGTTAGTGGGTGGAGTGGAGGGAGGTGAGGTTAGGGCCATAACCCTACTCTTTCCTGTTGGACTGGTTCAGCAAAAAGGGTTGGCTGATCCCCAAGGGGAATTGGGGCTGAGGGAAAGGAATTTCTATTGCTTCCCACTACTATAGCCAATAGCTTAATGATAGTCTAGCTGGTACTTTACCAACTCCAGGCCATGCACCAAACTGGACTCACTTTTAGTGCCTGCACATATCAGATAGTTAGAGGCCTAAATGAGCTAAGTAATACCATTTGTGTCTGCAGTTATTCATGCCTGCAGGTATCTGTGGGACAAAAAGGGGGCGAGGGAGGCTTGGAACAAGGCCTTTTAAAAACTAGGGCACGGTATGTCCCTGCATCCACTGACTTTTGGGGCTTTTCAGATGAATGATCTTGTCCCTAAATACTCCAAATGGTGATTTGAAGATAATCTCTAATAGCGAAGTTATGGAGTCTGTGAGAGGAACTTTTGCAATAAACTGAGCTGTAATGCGCTTTCTTCGAGGGGAAAAAATAGACCACCCTGCCTGTATGCTGGTTCCTTTTGCCAGATGAGCTACTTTCACTTTTCTGAGCTTGCTTTTTTTCTAGAGCCAAGGTCAGGAGTTCTGTTGCTGACTCTGCATCATGCAGTTAGCTGGTGCTCCATGTCTCATGGGTCATTAAACCACACTTTCCTTTCAATTCTTTAGTTCTCAGATCTCCTCATGTCCATTATGACCAGTGTTCAGACTGGCAATTCATTTGCATTCTCTCTGTTTTATGCTTGAGAAACCTTTTTTTCAGTTCTTAGTTTTGAGTCTAAATCAAGTGAATACTATCATTACTCAACATTTCATTGCTTCCATGGCAAGCAGTCTAGGCCCAGCTCCAGTTATAGTGGGTTCAAATGCCTCTGTTTTGATTCTCTGCACACTATGCGTGGAGCATGGAGAAAAGGAGCTGATGCAAAAGTGTTTAGTGGTCTAGGGCCCCATTCTTCCAGCAAAGGACAGGCAAGATCACATTAGGGCAAGTCAGAGCTGTACCCACAGGTCCCTTTGTCTCTGTCCCCATTCTGTCACCTTGTATGTGTTTGGGGGTGCTACTGACTGAGACCACTAACACAAGAGCCCTTTGCTGTACTCGTTAGGAGCTCCCCATGACTCCATTTTATGAATGTGGGGGCCTCCTCCCTCTACCAAGCCTGTCTTCAGTGAGGTGTATCTGTAAGGGAGGGATGCAGATTAGAAAGGAGGTGTTGGCATCACTTATCTAATCAGAGGACTACCTGGGTGCATCTACACTCAAGCTCGTGGTGTAATTTCCAACCCAGGTAGTTTTGATAGAGTTAGTGGCCTGGGTCGCAGGAGAAGCTAGGCATCCAAGTAAGTACCTGGGGTCCGAGGCATGACTGTTCTCTGGAAGCTAACCTGTAATGCCATGATGAATTTCCATTTTTTGTGCGCTAACATGGATGCATCAACCTGAGCTGGAAATTACATCACCAGCTCAAGCATAGACACTCCCTTTGTGTGGGGCCACAGCCATGAAAGCAAGGGCCCCCACATGCAGAGACCTTTGTGGGAATGGTGTCGGGAGGTCTGGAATTCCGAATGGGACAGTTCACTCCCATGAGAGCTATTATTCCATCCTGTGTACAGACATCATTGGACCAATAGTTACATTCCTCTCACTTTTTCAAGCTTTTCTTTGCAATAATATGAATTAGAAACATTGTTAATATTTTAAATTAAATTTTCCATTCTGACACCATCACATGACTCCAGGAGCTGAAACCAAGGCCCAGGTTTATAGTATTGTTGCTTTAATGTAGCTCTGGAGATAGATGTTTGGGTTAGACACCAAGTCACTCTGACTTCACCAAGACTTCACGGCTAATTGATTCAACTGCGTAATGATAAGTGATGGCAAAATACAAACAGCATTTTCATCTCTATAAATGAAACATCCCTTTATCAGTTAGCCACAATAAACTATCGTTTTGGACTTCTGACTTCAGACAAACTGAACAAATATTTTTCTGTACAACGCACAACATTTTTACAGTGTATCACACAACCAAATGATTTATTTTATACATCCATGTTGATTGGTTTTTTTTTTTTCATATATAGGTTTATTTACCTTTTAAAGTAACTGAATAATAACTAGTGAGAACACACTAAAAAAATGCTATGAGATGGGTGTATTTATGTTTAGCTAATGGATTCCATTTAAGGAATAAACAACTAATCCCTGAAAGAATGTGGTTATAATTCTGGAAAATCACAAGTAAATTTGAATAAAAATGTACAATTTCTCTGAATTATTATCATCTATTATTTATATTATGGTAGTCTCTAGAGCCTCTATTGCATTATGCACTGTATAAATAATGAGAGATATTCCCAGCTCCAAATATCTCTTTGTCTAAATAGACAAGACAAATAAAAGTTGGGAGCTGAGCTAAGTTTTAAGATGTCCATTTTCAGATGTGCTGCTGAGGCACAGAAAGGTTAAGCAACTTGTCCTAAGTCTCTAAGGAAATCTGAGGCAGAGCTAGGAACTGAACCCATGTCTCCTGAGTAGGGCTGGTTAAAATTTTTCCACCCACTATTTTTCACTGGAAAATTGAGTTACATAATTAAAAAAACCAAAGACTCTCGTGGATAATGTCTGCCTTTCTATAGTAATTTTCATACTTCGTCAAAAAAAAACAAAAAAACAACAAAAAAACCCCAAACCCCCAAACCAAAGAAAGAACAAAAAACCCCAAAACAAACAGCCCCCCAACAACACCCACTTCCCTTCTTTACCTCCTCCCTCACAAAATAAAATGCCTGAACCCCCAAAGATTTGTTTTTGTTTTTTGTTTGTTTGTTTTTGAAGGTGGGTTGCTAAAATATTTCAGGGGGAAAAGAAAATATTTCAGACACAATAGTCGGACACAATATATTTTCATTTCTGTTATTTCATCAAAAAGTCAACATTTTCATTGGAAAATTTTGATGAAAATGAAAAATAAAGTTATTTTTTTTTCACAGAAAATGCACCTATTTTCTCATGAGTTCTACCTCTAAGTCCCAATCCATTTCTTTACCCACCTGACCATCTGTACACTCTCTGAATGCAACCAGAGTTGCTCCTACAAATATGTGCATCCGAAGATTTCCTCAATTCATTTCCTGACCAATATAATCTATGAAATGATGTTGATGCTTTGTGGATATGTTGCACAGTCTGTCCAGACAAGGGCTTGTCTGTGATTTTTATTTTTAAACTCTAGATTGACTTTTCTTGTGAGATACATATCTCACTGAGGAAAACCTTTTACTTCCAGTGGGTTTTAATAGCCGCTTCTGTCACCTGACCAGACCATTTACAGCTACAGCAAAATGAGTTTACTGTATTGGGTGGAATAAACATACTGGACTCAATTCTCTGTTTGAGACAAGCTTCACTTGGCACTTGAACGGTTGGGTTAGGAACGGCAAGTGTGGTTCTATTCCATCTTTGTGCTTTTTGCGTTCTGAGCCCAGAAGCCAGTTTGACTCCAATTACACATTCATAGACTCAGGTAAGAGCTGGAGGAGCCCTGAAGAGGTATCTAATGTAATCCCCTGTTCAAAGCAGTACCAAGCCTAAGTAAATTATCGCGGACAAGGCTTTGTCAAGCCCCACTTTAAAAACCTCTAAGGACGGATATTCCACATCTTCCTAGGCAACCCATTCCAGTGTTCCACAACCTTCCTAGTGAAAAGGTTTTCCTAATATCTAACCTAGACCTCCCCCACTGCAGCTTGAGACCCTTGCTCTTAGTTCTGTCATCTATTACTATTGCGGACAGCTCAACGCCATCCTTCCCGGAGCCCCCTTCCAGTACTCACCAGTGCTGAATAGAGGGAAATAATCAGTTTCCTCAACCCCTCAGTCAGGGGTTGTTTGCTGCTTATAACAAAATGAAAACTGCAAATATCCATGTTTAGGCTATTTTTGGAGTATTATCCACAATGTTCTTTTGTCGTTCTGTGAAACATAGATTGAAACCTCTGACAAACCCTCAATTCCTCGGTTTCCTCAAGTGCTCCTACTAATGCAGCCCAATGTGCCTTTAGCTAACTGCTTGCTAATCAGAGGGCTCCTCTGACTTGCACATAACTGCCCATAGCACCAAGGGACCATTCCAGCACCTGGGACTAGACATGCCCAGGAGTGGCCTGGCCGACCACTTCCTGTGCTGCAGAATCACGGGAGGCAGTGGTAGTGAGCAACTATGCCAGCTTTACATCATTCAGAGGAATTTGAAGGCTTCCTGGAGAGCCAGTTAAATTGACTTTATAGTGTGTGTGCTGGTAAAGTGGCACAACAGGGGACCATACTGCATCCGAGAATGGGGCCAACAGTGTCCTGGAGCAGCTAAAGACACAAACAGTCTGTATTTATGTTCATATACAGCTGCTTTCTGTAGCTTTGGGAGCTGTAAACTCTGCTCTACTTTTTTGCTGTCAAAAATCCTTGTTGAAAACCGTAATCTTTAAAAACTGTACAAGCTGTAAATAAAAGCTGAGTAGGACAAAGTGTTCAGTGGCTGGGTCTATTCACTTCTCCCTCATCAAGGAACTCACTCACTCCTGGAGCCCAAAACTGCCTGACTTCTCAAAGTTTGTAACAAATAGAACTTGTCATGTTCACACCTAAGACAGAGGTGAGTTGGGTGGAGTAAATTGAGCCCAGAATGTTTACTTCATCCAAAACAGACGGACATTCTCTCAAGTATTGCTCTTGTAATGCAGTTTAGATTAACTGTTCTCTTGGAACCAGAATCTTCATTGCAGTCTTGAACAGAGATGGGCAATACTCTTATCCTTAAGAATAGCCTCCAAGGAGGGATGTTTGTTCTTTTATTAATTATTATTATTATTATTAGGGTGGTGCATATACATCAAGAAGTAAAAAAACAGGGGCACAAATCCAAGTAGCTAGAATATCCCATGAAAATTATCTTTAAATAAAGCTTAGAAGTTGATCTAACATTGGGGTCATGCTCTTGTTACTTAACTCAATTAACAGACTGACTGGATGCACACAGTACTACAGCTGACATTGCTTATATAAAACCATATGTTAAGAGCTCACCATTTCTCCAGGAACTGATTTCAGTCAGGGGTTGTTTGCTGCTTATAACAAAATGAAAACAGCAAATATCCATCTTTAGGCTATTTTTGGAGTATCATCCACAATGTTCTTTTGTTGTTCTGTGAAACATAGATTGAAACCTCCGACAAACCCTGTGACAGAACAAACTCTTCTTCCACCTTAAAAACAAAAAAAGTCAGCAGAATAAGAAGTTTTAAAATGAGGAAATGCAATTGCTTTTCTTTCTTTTAAAGGATTGCATAGTCAGGATACAACTATGACAAAAGGGTGCTAGACCCCAATATGCTCCATCTAAAGGCAAGAAAATTGATCTGCTAACATGATACTTGCCTACAAACACAAAAGGTTGTAGAAAGATCAGTTGTTCTTTGTCAAGGAGGGGGGAAAACAAAGAAAAAACCCAGGAGGTGACAGCATGAAGACACAATAGGGAAAATTTCAGTTAAATACGTTAGAGAAAGGATTATTAATGGTTGCTAGGAAATGGAACTAGCTACCCAAGGAGACTGTGGGACTGCCATTTTGCAAGAGGCCAGCAGTGTTTGTCTGCCCTGCCCCACAGCTTAACAGGTGTTGATCCTGCTAGGTAAAGGTTACCTTGATTCTGCTGACTCATTGCCCCACCTCAGGGTAAGGGAAGCTGGAATCTGTCTCTTTAAACTGACTAACTGGGGTGGGGACTCTGTTTTAAATCAGGCTGTGAAGGGCACTTGCTCAGAGCCAGACACCTTTCTATCAGTGAAGATATTAAAAACTATATTATTCCTTAGCAGGCCAGTTCAGAGGTAGTTCAATCAATGCTGCAGGATGTAGGAGGAAGTAAGAGGTTATTTCATGAGTGCTTAACAATGTTGCACTCTGCAGGTAGAAGAAATAAGTTTATAAGTACAAATAGTGTTAACTATTTCCTTTTATTTAAGTTATAGTATCGTTCAAATGCCCTTCTTAATGATGAAAGTTCTTTTTGCTGGCTGCTTTATAAACATAAAATAACAGAGAACCCTTGTCCCAATGAATTTTTAGCTGAACATACATTGAGACATCTCTCTCCTTGCTGCCATTGTGCAAAAAGTAACCACAGTTTTTGATTAAAAGAAGAAATTACATTTTTCTTTGTCTTTTCAAGTATCTCATGCTTTCAACAGTGGCTGTACCGCACAATAATTGAACAACTGCACTTGAAAATTCCTTTTTTCTGGTCACCTGTGGAATGCAAGGAAGTAAACATTACATTTTAGTGCTTCATCTAATTTCCAGAAGGAGTCTGTTTGTTGGGAGGTATTTGCTGATCCTATCAGGGATGCAAAGATAAATGGACAGTGACTGGTTCAATTAAATGATAAAATCTATTACTACTCTGCCAAACAATCTACTCAGGGTAAATAGCTTGATGAACAAATAGTCAGATGTACATCTGTCATTTCCATCGCACACCTAGATTTATCTTTATATCAGATCTGAGTGAATACCAAGAACTGGTGACATAAGGAGGGAAAGGGCAATTATTTTTGTAAATGCCAAAGGAGCCCATATTTCAAAAGCCATAACAGTAATCTGTGAACTATTTCTCAATTTGCATCAAACATCTTGACCCTTCCTCCACCTGGTCTTTCTCCCTTTGGGTAGGTTTTGAAGATCAAAAATGACACTTTAAAAAGGACAATAGGTAAATCTACCAATAGGGTTTTACGAGAACACAAACATTTGGAGCTGGGAAGGCAACCCTCTGTTGGTATTGGAAAGCATATGAGTTGCACCATGACCTACCCTAATTAGGAGATTTCTTAATAATTTGCTCTAAATATGGAGAAAACTTAAAGAACCAGACAAAACTGGTACAACTAGAATTTTGAAAATGTGGTCAGTGAGCACATTGGTTTCAACAAAATAAAGCATCAAGAAACAATTGGACTAAAACCTCACACCACCACAAACCACTATGTGGATAAATTTGAAAGAGACGGCATTCTCTAACCTGCAAGGTGTTTAAATTCCTAGCAATCTTGTTATTCTTCTGAGTCACATTATCGGTTATCTGAGCACATCATTGCTGAGGCAGTGGGTGCTAAATTGCCATGGCAACCAAAAAGCTGTGTATAGTTTCTCAGCATCTCACAAAGGTTGTCAATTAGATGAACATAAGAAGATTTTAATGAAAACAGACATTTGTCTCTTTCTGGCAGCAGCTTAATATTATCCATTTAAAATATTTCTGTGGAAGGATAGTGCTGGAATTAACTTTAGTTGTTTTATTTTTGGTTACTTCTCCTGAATGAATTTAGCCATTGCCGCCACCACCACCACCACTTGGTCCTCCTCCGCCCTACACAAAAAAGATAACTTTGAGGAAAGGAAAAGCTGAATTATATATTAATATTTAACAATATTAATGTTTAGAGGCATAAAGTTTCCGCAGGATGTATGGGCAATTCACTCATCAGTAGCAGCTGAGAGGCCCAAATCCCCTTCCATTCACCACTTTAAGAACTTTCCTTTTAAAGTTCTTTGATGTAACCCCCGATGGATATGCTGTTAATATGGAAAGCCTAGAAATATGGAATGTGCAGTACAAGTTTTTCTCTAAAGGCGAGACTCTAAAGGTGGTGATAGATTTTCCTGTGGCTAAAAGTGAATTGCAAAGCAATTAATAAATGTGGTAAAACTATTAAAGATCTCATATCAGGAAGATGAAAATTGTGTCACAGTTTATCATTCTGTAAAATGGTTTTTAAAAATTACCATGAAATTAGTTTTAGTTTCAAGCTAAAAATTGTTTTGACCCCCAAAATTGAACTTCTTGCAAATGTCAAAACAGGCTGTATAGAAAAATCTAAGGTTTTCTTCCAATATTGTAAATGAAAAAAAAAATGTCAAGACTGAGCCTTTCCTGTGAACATTTCCAGTTTTCACTAATTGGCATTTTCTGATTGGGGGATGAAAAACGACAACAACAAAAAACCTTTACTGAAAAATTCACAGCAAGCTCTATTGCGGGATTTAGCAGTTCAATGACACATTCAAAATTCATGCATAAGGGAAGCACACACCTACTCAAACCTCTATCATTGATTGGATTCATTATTTTACTGTATAATCCCCTTTGGAATAGTGCAGTGTTCAACTGCATAGACTAAAAGAGAGGGTTGGCCAGGATTTTTCACATAGTCTGGAGGTATGTGGGAATACACAAGGAAAACATGGTGGATCAAAATGCTATATACAGAGTTCCATGTTGCTATGTCACTGCCCTGTCCATGACATCATGATTCTCACAAGCTTTATGCCCAAATCCTCTCTACTAACAAAGGGGAAATTATCACTGAATGGAGACCTAATGACATGATGAAATTTCCATCTGAATTTCTTTATGTAGTCAGTGGTGTCAGTGTAGACATATCTTAAGATGCAAGGCAGGTGGGAAATGTTTCACATATTATCACCCAGTGAATGTAATGATCAAGATGAAGTGCAGAAGAATCTGGCCCACAATTTATTGTTATTATTTGTATTAAACTAGTGCTCATAAACTCTAAGGTCAGAAGGGGCCAGTGTGATCATCTAGTCTGACCACCTACACAATGCAGGCCACAAAACTTCACCCACCCACTCCTGCAATAAGCCTCTAACCTATGACTGAGTTATTAAAGTCCTGAAATCATGATTTAAAGACTTTAAGATACAGAAAATCCACCAGCAAGTGAGCCATGCCCCGTGCTACAAAGGAAGATGAAAACCCCCCAGAGCCCTAGCCAATCTGCCCCAAGGGAAAGTTCCTTCCCGACCCCAAATATGATGATCAGGTAAACCCTGAGCATGTGGGCAAGTCTCACCAGCCAGTCACCCAAGAAAGAATTCTCTGTAATAACTCAGAACCCACCACATCTACCATCCCTTCTTAGGCCACTGGCAATATCCACCACCAGTAGTCAGAGATCAGTCAATTGCCAAAGTAGGCCATCCCATCTTACCATCCCCTCCATAAATTTATCAAGATCAGTTTTGAAGGCAGTTATGTTTTTTGCCCCAACAACTCCCCTCAGTAGGCTATTCCAGAACTTCACTCCTCTGGTGGTTAGAAACCTGCATTTAATTTCAAGCCTAAATTTCCTGATGGACAGATTGTATCTATTTGTTCTTATGTCCACATTGGTGCAGTATTCAAATAATTCCTCCCTCCCTGTTATTTGTCCCTCTGATATATTTATAGAGAGCAATCATATATCCCCTCAACCTTCTTTTGGCTAGGCTAAACTAGCCAAGCTCCTTAAGTCTCCTCTCATAAGACAGGTTTTCCATTCCATGGATCACTCTTCTCTGTACCTGTTCCAGTTTGAATTTTTAAACACGTCGGACCAGAACAGCACACCATATGCCAGATGAGGTCTCACCAGAGCCTTGTATAACTGCACTACCACCTCCCTATCTCTACTCAAAATGTCTCTTCTGATGCATCCTAGGACCGTATTAGCTTTTTACGCAGCCATATTGCATTAGTGGCACATAGTCATCCTGTGATCAACAAGTATTCCCAGGTCCTTCTCCTCCTCTGTCACTTCCAATACATATAAACAAGATGGACAAAGTATGGGAGGGGAAACATGAATGTAAATTCCATTCCATAATACCCAATGTTTCTTCTTTATTTTTTTCTTTCTCTTTAAAATCACTTTGTCTATATGAGTTTCCTGTACTGTTTTCCCCCAGAGAGTTGCACTTAACATAGATTCAGCGATATTCATATTTCCTGCTAGGAAAATGTGTGATGATATTCATACATTTTCAATAAAACCCTAAAAATATAATACAAAGATTTTTTTTTTTTTTGCTTTATGTTCCCAGGTTGCTTTTTCTTTTCTTTTTGTCTTCTGTGCTACTCCTGAAAATTTCATAAAATCCAAAACTGTGTGGCTCACATAGTCTCAAAGAAAAATTTGGACAAAGGGACATGTAGAAAAAGTACTATAAAAGTAGACTGTAAATTAGAAGGAAGCAAACCAGTCTGAATACAGTTAGTACATTTACCTTCAACCAGGACAGAATTTTTTCATTAAGTTAAAAAAGGTTTGGGTAACTCTTTCTTTGGTAATGATTTTAAACTGACTTGCTCATTCTGATTGGGATTAGATATGAAATGCTGAAATATTACAAGAGTAGTCTGCGGTTCTCCTGTGCAGTGTTCCTGACTCAACTTCAAGCAGAAAGATCTTAAAATATCGTTAGAGAACTTGCATTTGCAGGATTTCCAGTCTATTTTGGTGGATCCAAGTGGTTTCCATATAAAATCTAAAGATAACAGTCTAAATCCTCCATCCTGCTAGTTGCTTTGTGTGGGTGCACACCTGTGCCTGTGTTGAACCCATGAATTTAAATGGAGTTTTAAGTTTCCTCACATAGTTTGCAGGATTAGGGCTTTAAATTTCATCATTTTTGTTAATCTATTTCACTGCTGATCATATAAACTGAAACATCTGATTCATATGCTTATCCTCCTATCATAAACTTCATCCCACATTTCTGCTGGGTCCGATCAACCCCCATTTGAAATCCATAGATGGTCACTCATTGAGTACAGTGAAAAACTGTATACAACTCCAGGTATTGCACTCCCAGCTGTTCTTTGCACATCTGCCAAAATCTCCAGCTTCCCCTAACAACTTCTATACTGCACTTATGCATTTGAAATGCAACAATACTACATATGAAATACTGAACATGTGGGGACAGCATAGGTTAAATGTAATTTTTTTTAAAAAATCTAAAACCTAAGAAGGGCATCCTGAGTGTATTTTCATATTTAATTGAATAAAAATATCTTTTTTTTTATTTTAAATGAAGCTGTTACAAAATTTCCAGTCTTCCATGATAGTGCTGCAGAGTCCATGGACTCTGCTATAAGAATTAGGTCATACTTGACACAGAATAGGTACATTAGGGCCATATTTATACTATGAGAACCAAGGAATGATATTACTTCTCTGCATTATAGTTTCCCCATTCAGATTTTGGATCTTCTCCTGTAGCTTGTAGGTCCTATAATTTTCTCTTTGGCTTCTGTGGACCACACAGGGTACAGCAAGGCAACTACTTGAAGGGTTGCTCCAAAGAGGAGGGAGCTAGGCTGTTCTCGAGGGTAACAGAGGACAGAACAAGGAGCAATGGTTTCAAATTACAGCTGGGGAGGTCAAGGTTGGATATTAGGAAAAACTTTCTCACTAGGAGGGTGGTGAAGCATTGGAATGGGCTATCTAGGGAGGTGGTAGAATCTCCATCTTTGGAGATTTTTAAGGTTCGGTTAGACAAAACCCTGGCTGGGTGATTTAGGGGGAGAGGTCCTGCTTTTTAGCAGGGGGTTGGACTAGATGACCTCTTGAGGTCCCTTCCATCCCTATTATTCTATGATTCTATGATTCTATATTATGGAGGCATCTGATAGCAACCCCATAATTAGCATTGTGTTCCAAAATGGGGCATGGACACTTGTTTTTCTCGAAAAGTAGGTGACCTGAGTATGAAATTCCATACAGTGTTAGTTTTATGCCTTTGAATATCTTAAGTAGTCGTAATTTAGGTTCTTTTTTTAAATTTTATAGTAGGAAGTCTTTGAAGTTGTTTTGCAGCTGAAATTTGTCCTTGGTTGTCCAACCTCTCATTGTTGACTGAAAGGATAGTTTTTATTGAGGGATTTTGGAGGGGGCAGAGGTAAGGCGAGGGTACGAGGTCTGTGGCGTACAATGGTTGCAGTAATGGTAAGGAATGTGGGTGAAGGAGTAGAGAGCATGTGCAATTTCATTTCCTTGCATTCCTTGTATTTGTGTCAGGTAGGATATGTATAGAAACCCTAACTGCTTTGCAACTGAAGGGTTTTTTTGGTTTGTTTTTAGTTTTGGTTTTTTTGTATTAACGTAGATGTTGCCCTCTGACAGCTGTTCCTTTTTTGTAGAGTGGCTTAACAGTTTCCTATTTTCTGTTTATGAATCATCTTCACATACCTTCTGATTTCCTCAAATATATTCACTATTGCAAATTATTTGCTGAATGCATCTACTAGAAGAAAATTGTTCTACTTTTTTGAGCCACCATCATTTCAGACCGACTAGAGATTGAAGTTGATTCTCCGGTTGAATTTCTTATATATACAGAAAATTGTAAGATGAATTTGAAATGTTAGGACACTGAAAAACAGATCCTTTGGGCTTTTGCATCTCCTTTTTCATCACAGGAAAATTATACCCTTTTAAATTTTAATGTAGGGATCTGTGTTCATAGAAATATGGAGAATGGCTTCTTTCTTTTGTTTTATTTTCACTCTGTTTTGTAGAATTGTAATATTAATGGGAAGGTGACTCTCTTATGTCTTTGCTAATTCACTATATCTCTGTTGCAGACTCTTTTATGTTATGATGTTCGGTAGTTTCTATATAGTAGAGTATGCTTGATGCAATGCATTAACATTTAATACAATGTAAAAAAGGGGCACAGCTTTCTAATCCAAAGGGAAATAAGAACATCCAACAATCTTTTTTGAGTTAACACACAAATTATATTCTGTATTAATTCTTCCTGAATACATATGTCAGGGTGCTTTCTTGACCCACTTTTGCTTAGGAGTTCTTAGTTTGTTGGTTGCTTCTATATCTTTAAAGATCAAGAAGGTATAACCCGAATGACTCATGAATATGTAGAAACTACAATAGCATATTTGATGTAGAACGTTCCCAGGAAACTTTGCAAAGATAGAAATGGGAATTAAGTACTTTCTATAGTAGATGGATGCCTAACTAACCTTCCTAACCTTTTAAAACATCTCACACAAGGCTTAACTGTGCAACTTATACTCACAGTAGTCAGCCCTTGTTCATGCAAGCAGTTCCATTAATTTCAGTGTGTCTGCTTGGATAAGCATTCTCCTTGTGTGAATGTTGCACAAATGACTCCAAAATGTTAGATACATTAAAAACAAAATCTTTGTAATCTGGAAACATATGTGGTGGGGTGTATAGACTACGCACTGATGAAGAAGGTGCCAGAGAGGCTCTCAGAGACAGGGCTAGCTCTATGCCTATACCCTTGTCGATCATGTATGCTAAGCAGGAGGCATTTAAAAAGCAGAAAACTTCAGTCAGCTTCAGGGGAAAGAGCATGACTGATTGCCAAGCAGGAAACTACTGGTGTGACTCTTGTAGCCAGAGGAAGAACTCGCATGCAAAAGATCTTCACCCTGAACCTCTAGGGACTACAGTGAACTCCCAAGGAGAGACTTAAAAAAGCCTGCAAAGAAAAAGGGACCTGGGTAATAATTAAGGAATGAGGGCCTGTGCAGAAGCCTCCCACGACACGTAATTGGATATGGTCAGGTTCTTCCACCATCTAGGAGACAGACCTCAGGGGACCGCTTTAAAAGAGCCCATTAAATGTATTTGTTCTTTTGAAGATTAACATCTAGAAAGGTTTGTCCTGCAATCTTAGCTTTTTTTTTTAATCCTGTTTCCACATGACCTCTGTTACCTGAGTGGTTCTCTGTGAAGGAAAGAGATCAGAGAGTACTAAGGCATACTTTCATTTCAAGTAATACAGTTATGAACTACTTGGGAAAAGCAAACTTAGCTCAGCAGGCTTATTGGATGTTCCTACTGACTGGAGATTCCTGATTCAAACTTTTCTTTTATAGAATATTATTTAAAATAGTATTATCTGGTAGAAATGACTTATTAGCCTTCATCCAATCAGAAAATAGATGGACAGAACATAGAGTATTAAGTCTCAAGACCAGTTACTCTTGGGATAAATTTTTTCAAAGTGACTTGGCTGCCTTAGTTTCTGAATGTTCATCGTGGGCCAGATATTAAAAAAATTCTCAGACTAACGAAATCAGGTCAATTTAAAGTGCCTGATACAGAAGCACCCCAATAAAGTCACTAGTAACTTCTGAAAATGTATTGTAGGTACTTACGTCTACTACTCTTTGAAATGCCATCCCACTTCTTGAACTCTGGTGGACAGATAGCAATGTGCTTGCTCAAGACAAAGGCATTCCTGGCAGCTGATTTAGACCTGGAGACTTGTGCATCAGTTTGCACCATTGCAAGAATGCAAGCAAATGAACCAGCACTCATTTTGCCTCATGTGGTTAAAAAATGGCTCTTTCAAAATCAGTAGCTTATTCTCATGTATGTTAAAATGCACCCAAATGCAGCTCTTATCAACCAAAAGATTTTAAGCTGCAGGAAGTATAGAAAATTAAAATAAGATAATAGAGCCGAAATTGAGGAAACATATCTATCAATTAGTTCATTCATGCATGTGTGCTCGTCCACTAATATATTATTGATTGCAAAATATTCTTCCCTAGAGGCTATTCAACACCTCAGTGAAGTTGTTTTTGAGTCGTAGATCCAAACCTTAAAAGAATGGAAAAGCAATAAGGTTCAGATCATTGCAGATATATAGATTGGTCACTAGGAAACCAGTTTGGTCTGTGTGAATAACTGCATTTTAAGTAATGTGAAAATTGCGTATTATTGCTCTGAGACAAGCTGCATCAATGAGCATGCTGCTGTTTTTACTAAAGACCTTGGAAGAGACTGAACAAAAATGGATGTACTGCAATGCTGGAAATTCAGTGCTGATCTCTCCCGGGTCACTTACCCCTGGTTTTTATTACATCAGAGAATGGTTTTAGTGCATTGATAAAATAAAAGTGTGGCATACACTTAGAATCATAGAATCATAGGGTTGGAAGGGACCTCATGAGGTCATCTAGTCCAACCTCCTGCTAAAAGCAGGGCCACTCCCACTAAATCATCCCAGCCAGGGTTAGGTGTAACCAGGCCTTAAATGTTTCCAAAGATGGAGATTCCACCACCTCCCTAGGTAACCCATTCCAATGCTTCACTTAATTGGCTTTGATCACAATTTATACATGCATATAGTTATCACTGGTGTCCTGCACAGTAAGCAGAAAACACCAAGCAAAAACCACCGCATGGCACACTGGGGCCATCTTAGTCAAGACTAGAAAAATCATAAGCAGGAAACTGAATTGTTAATAGTTTCTCCTCTAGCACAAAGGTAGTTGAGAGAAGCAGTGACTGAATGGGTTACTACTGCCTTGATAACAGAGTCTTGTGGCACTTTTAAAGGCTAACAGATTTATTAATCGCTTGAGCTTTTCCTATCTTCAAAGCGTCTGACGAAGTGGGATTTTCTCCCACGAAAGCTCATGCGATTAATAAATCTGTTAGTCTTTAAAAGTGCCACAAGACTCTGTTGTCTTTCTACAATAGACTAACACGGCTACCCCTTTGGAATTTGACTACTGTCTTGATGGTTTTTCATTGCTCTCTCTGAAATAGATGTCTGATTTCAAAGAGAAAAGGTGGATGAGACAAAATCTTTTATTTGACCAATTTCTGTTGGTGGAAGGGATAAACTTTCTGGTTTTACATAGCTCTTCCTCAGGTCTGGAGAAAGTAATCAGAGTGTCTGAGCTACTTAAAGGTGGGACGGATTGTTAAGCATAAGAGTTTTACACATTCTTTAGGAGACCGCGTAAAATGAAATGTGCAATTAAGGGTTAGTTAGTCCAGTTCCCAGTGCAAAAGGACTGATGTCAGAAAAGCTATAATCCCACCTTTGCGAACATTTCTGGGAGATAGGCCAGAGAATGCAGAAATATGGAGGTTGATCTCACTCATAAATGTAGTCTAGTCTTTCTCAGAAATGCTTAGGCACATAAATCGTGTGGTTTGGTATCTATTCTCCAAGTAATGATTAAAGGATAAATCATTTTCCAGTAGCGACATTTTTGACCCAGAGAGCTTGGGTTCATATCCAAACTGACCCAATGTTTGGATCCAGGATTTTTTTTCAGGCCAGTGTAAAGACAATCTATTCTGTTTAGTTATGCACACCAATTACTGAAGTATTCGATCAAGATCAATGTGGTCAGCTGTGTAACAGAGATTCACTCTGAACTTCACTAAAATGTGAGTGGTGTTCAGAGCTGAGGATTTGATCACGCTCATTTTAATTGCCAAATTTTTGTAGCTCAAACTTTTCACAAGTCCTGGATTCACCTGTTAAATTTAAGGGGGGAAAAAAATCTTGAGAGCTGTATTCTATAGAATTCTGTTGGACTAAAATCACTGATTTGTGATATGTTCCTTTCTGGACACCAGATGGTAACCAGAAACTATTATTCCCAAAGGAAACCCCAGGATCTTGAAATATGACTATATATAGGGAGAAATAGCCTGAAACATTGATATTCAGTGGGAGAGACAAGCCTGGAAATCAGTCATGCTGGAGGAGAATGACAGGTAGTGGTCAGAACTGAGCCTATAGAATGATATGACAGGGAAAAAGGCCAGTGGAGAAAGGTGTGCTTCATATGCAGACATCTTTCAATATATAGCAGATATGTAATAACCCCACTCTCTACAGCATTGAAATGACTTTACCTGAAATATTTCATTCTGTTCCAGGCAGCTTATTATCACAAAAATAAATAAATAACATTGCAGGGTGTTCAAGGGAGAGCAGCAAAAATGATTATATGACTGGAGAGAGCCTTGTACGGGAAGATTAAAAGATGTGAATAGATTATGTATGTAATAGCATGGGTAACTGATTACCAAAGGGTGCTGGGATGATAGCGTACACATATCTGCAGGGCATAAACACCAAGGAGAGAGAGGATTTATTTTGGGAGGTACAAAAATACATAGGAAGTGTCTAGGGGTGGAATTATAAAGGAGAATATTTATACTGAATAGTAGGAAAAAACTTCCTACAATTAGATGTATTCATCATTCTCCAGGGGAATTGCTGGAAGCCTCCTAATATGAGTTTTACCAAGTAGCCATGAAGCAGAACAATCTCCAGTAGCCAAGGCCAGTAGAAAGCAAGGAATGAGATCTGGTGTTTCTTTCCATGTCTTGCCAGCAGCAGAAGCAAAAAGCCCAAATAGAGACCTGCCTCTTGAAAGAATAATCTAGAGAAGTAGCATCCCATGATGTAGTGCAGCCTCTGGCTCAGTTCAGCCAGTCTGTTTGAATTCTGCAACTTGTAAGTCAGTTAGTTTTCTCTAAAACTGACAATCAGCAGGCGTGCAACGTGTCTAGGTAATTACTTAGTCCCATAAGGAGTTTGCTCCAAGATCTGGCATTAAAATTAGGAGCCTTGAGAAGGCCAGCTGAAATTCATACTCTCTCAGCTTGCCATATTTAAAAACAGCACTTAAACAGGGCTTACTTATGTGGTGCAGAGATTATGTGCTGGCCTTCTACACATGAAAGGATTTCACTTCATGAGAGTGCTAACTGAAACTTTCAGCTTAACAAGGATGAACTATAAATTTCTATAACTGAGACTCTGCCAATGATTGCAGATCCTTGAGAATAAAGCTTGCTTTCTTGAAAACAGCTGAGGATGTCTTGGACAAGCAATTTCTGCATAATTTCAGATCAACTGGTTTGGCTGGGAAGATTGAGAAACCTGATCCTACTAAACACTTGCCTTCTGGATCCCTGACTTGTTGCATCTTCAGTGGAAGAAAAACATGACTTGTTAATGGTAAGAGGCTACCCTCATCTTCTGAAGATGCATCTCATTTCAGATCACTGCTAATTAGGCACCCATGTTTAAAACTGATGAGCAGTTTTATCAGCTCCACTAAAGGACAGAAACATTCACTTACCTGGGAAAAAAGAATATACTTTTTCCAAGGCTTCTCTCCATCGTTATACATGCAAATGTTTGCCTTTAAGCCCACAGAACAATACAATGAGAGAGAAATCTTCCGTGTCAGAATCCTAACAGCCTATAGGGGCCACTAAGTCTTTGACTTCATGAATCTGAGGCCTTGCCAGTTTTCCTAATGCCTCTAATCCCGCTTCAGTGGCCAAGTCTAAAACACTAATCTAACTATAATCCTTGAAGCCTCCTTTCTCCTCCCCTATTTCCGAATGCTGCTTTTATTTTTCTTTTGTTGTGCTTTGCTTGTTCTCTTCACAACTATTTTTTTTTCTTTTCATTTTCCTTCACCCATCTTTCACTGCTTCCTTTTCCTGTCTTCAGTCCCCATCTCTCCTTCCCGTTTTCGAAGTTTACAATGTTGTGACCTCTAGCAATCTCTGAGCTGAATCTGCCATGCTATTATGTTCTGTTTAATTCTCCTGGAGATTTCCCTGGAGCACTGGTTTGTAAAAATCTGTTCTGTTGAGGGAGATTCATTCATCTAATGGAGAAGAGCAACAGGGAATTCTTATTTAAAGTAGGAAGGCAGTGAGCTAAATATATCACAGGTAGCATTCTGTAATTCATTTTGCTTATCCTAACTTCTCAGATTATTTTCTGTAACTACCCTCTCCCCCATCTGATTCTTATTTTAATATAATAATTCTCAGAATCCTAGTCATGGAGTGTGTGTGGGTGTCTTATGAAAAAAAGCCAAGTGATCATTTTCAACCACACCTTTCTTTGCTGCTTTCTCCTCCTGCAGTGGTAAATCACAAAACGAGCCACACTAAGAAAGGAATATGGACAATTTCCCAAACATAAGAACTTCCTCCATGAAAATATCACCTCAACAGCAAAGGCAATGGGAATGTTTTCTAGGATCTCAGCCGACATGAACTTCATTTACATAAGTGATGTTTTAAATAATTTTCAGAAGAAGGAGATTTGCTGTTCATGAATATGTAAGTGAAGTGGAAGGAGCTTTAGTATTAGGTTATAGCAAGCTTCTATACGAAGCATTCCCAATTTTTTTCCATTATGTTCCATCATGCACATTCATTCCATTACTCAGGCTAAGAAAATTAATCTTAACATTAATGGATTCACTGGTTTCTGTTCCCTGACTACCTAAAGAGTTCCAGGAGGATTTCACTATTAGAAAATTAGTGGTCACAATACTTGTCAGATTTTGCATCTGAAATCTGCTGCCTCCAAATTCTTTTCATCCCCATGATATGCATCACGACTACTAACATAGTGTAATGTCAGACTTCATCAGCAACATCAGCACGTATTAATGATTCATCACCATGTTTCATAGTGTTGCAAACAGCATTCAGCAAACCAGTCTGCGCAAGAGCTTGGGAGTAAAGTTAAGGAATTTATATCATAACATATTGGATAGATGTGGCATTTCAATTTGACAAAATATGAATTTTTGTGAAGATGCCAGCAAAGGGTGTAGACATAGCACCATCTATGGTTGTAGTATTAACCAAAACAGACCCTGCAAGGGCCAGAGTTATTTATAATCCAAATAGATTTCAAACTGATATTTTTCTTGCATCTTGACAAAGATGGGACAGGGGGAGGAAAGGAATGGAATGTCCATTAGCAGATCTTGATTTCTGTCCAGTTGGTGGATCTGTGTATCTATTTAGGTTCTTATACTGTTACTCATCACTGTATGCAGATATCTAATTTTCTTCTTATTATTTTTTTAGCAATTTAAAAATATAGTTTTCCATGCCCTATGGTCTCATTCTAAAAGGCATCACACTGTGACTCATAAGTATTTGAAATGTAAGCTTTATTTCTTAGTTTGGCGTGACCATATAATGAGTAACATAATATCACTTCTGTTCCGCACTGGATACACATTAATCTGAATTACTCTGATAATGAAAGCATCCTGAAGAAGCCACTGAAGCTTTGATTTAATCATAGAGAAATAAGCAGAATATGGGAATTTTAGAAAATGTTTAAATCTTTTCCTTTCTGGCCACATGGGCATTGTCTATAACATACTCTGATAAAACCAACTTCTGCAAATGTGTTGACATACACACAAAATGACTGTATGTTTAAGAATCAACTGGCATGATTAGGTTTTTTTTTTTTTCTTTGTCTCAATTAAGGGCCTTCCTATAAAACTGACACAAATTCATGAAATAGTTCAGTTGACCATTTTTGGAGGGTGGGGGAGGGGGGCTTTCCGTTGAGTTTCCGTTGAAAAATTTCACCCAGCTCTACTCTCATGTTCATAATAATTTCACTTTTGTCTCTCTTATAACTATGTCCACCTCAGGAATGAGAATCCAGCACTGATCCCAAGCACCTTTTATGGCACTACAGCATGTGCTAGAGTGGCAGATGGCCTTATTCAGGGGCAGCTCCTCAGCTTTGCCCCAGCTCTGCTTGGCCCAGCTGACAGAGAGGGAGAAAGGTGGCTTCAAGGATCCTAGGACTGACTCAGGGCAATCTCATGGGACTGTTACACAATCAAGGCTTGCCAGAGTACAGAGGTGGTTTAGCCCTGTCCCAGTCTTATCAACTCTGTGTCACATTTGGATTCTTTTATAGCAGAAGAATCCTACATCAGTAGATCAAACTAGCATTCCACCATGGAACAAGGAAGAGATGGAACCAGAATCTGGTCTCGTCTATACATGAAAAAGATAAACTATGAGAATACAAACTTTAAGACATTTAGTTATTTCATAACAAATGCCTGCTTGCTTAGCCGTCTCATCAATGGTAACAGATCAGCTGGTTTGATTACCACAAGCACTGGTGGACCAACAAAGCATATTGAATCATCATAATGACTGGGTTTAAAAATGTATTTAAAAATTAAAATTGATAATACACAGAGAGAGAGAGAGAGAGAGAGAGAGAGAGAGAGAGAGAGAGAGAGAGAAATGTGTATATATATATATACTTACCTTTTCTCTGATACAACTGAAACAGCATTGCAAGAGTCCATGACCTCCATGTCTGGCCCCTGCATATATTCTATATGCAAAGGCAAAAAAGAACGGTCACAGTCTGATCCCCACACTTCTTGGGCATTTCATCTATTGTTACAGATATTTCCATACATTGAACTAGATCTATAGTGTATTTTCAGGCTCAAAATCTCCAGCAAGCTTAATACGGGGAGTATTCATATGCTTAGTAAAAGTGCATGAAATAGGACCATCAGCCTCGTGCAGATTGGCTACTGATTGAAGCACGGCTTTTGCAAATTCATGTGTTACCTGTCATCTCCCCATTTTCCTCTGAAGCAAGATATAATAGTTACACCTGACATCTAGAAAGCATCAGTTTCATTTTGGAGCACTGGCTCTCTCAGTTCAATGTGCACTTGGACAAACTATGTTTGGGAAATCGTTTTTTAATCTTTCTGGTAATAACTGGTATAATCACTCTGTAAATTTTTACATATCAAATGTTGCTTATGGTGTCTCTCTTCTCTAATGAAATATCTGTTATCCACTTCTTGTTCCTCTTCCGATTTCAGTCTCTGAGAGACTGTGAGTTGCAGGTCTTTTTTATTAACGTAGTGGTGGTGTGCTAAGCCGACATGAACTGTATTGGAGAATGAAGCCAGAGAAAAAGCTATAGATTCCAGGAATATGTTTTTTGTTACAAACATTGGCTAGAACCTATAAATTGATCCTTATGTCTGGATCCCTATGCCCACATAGAGGACCTTGTAGGTTGGTGTTTCAAGACACTGGCTACAAACTATAGCTCAGGCCCTAAGGTTTGATAGGTTCAGTAGGCACAACACTGGGAGAACAGGTGAAAGGTAAAAACAAACCACTTTATTAAGATACACAGTAGAAAGAAAAGAAATAGGAAAGCACCAATGCTTACACCCTTTCAGCAGATGGGAACCCCAGTTAAACGACTGCTGGCACTGAGCATGGGGAACGATGACTCGTGGCGGCATACACAGCAGTTGCCCCAATGACAAAGTTCCAACTGGTGGGTGGAAATACTACTAGCTTTTATACTCTTGCTTGCTGAGTGGGTAAATGTCACGCACATCTGGTTATTTTCCACGCTTATTTACAACATTTCTTTGCCTGGGTCTTATCTTGTTGTTTTATAAAGCTTACATGTTATGTCTGCTATGTTATGGGAGCAAGGTATGTCCTTGGTCAGTACCAGCTCTGTTTTGCTTATACACAAGGTTAACTTTTGGTTAGGGTTGATTAATGGTGACACCACCTACTAGGATCTTATCACATCACAAAGTCTTCTCTTGGGTACTACAGTTGGGGACATAAATTGCTTAGGGTGTCCTATTATGTTGGAGTTTTTCCCCATTGCCTTTGATGGGCTTTTTCAGTTAAAATTGGAGACTGCAATCCTAAAAATAAAATAATATGTGAAAAATCTGAGTTACAAATGATTCAATGCAGAACACTAGGCTGTTTATGGGTAAATAATGACTTAAGGGAGTATACTGGAGTTGTTTTGTTTCAGCTGGACAATAGGAACTGATCATTCATGGCTATGGGTGGTACTCCTTCAAGGGAGCTCACAATGCAATCAGGCAGATTCAGTATTTTGGATATCAATAAAATATTTATGATTAGAATTGGTTTGATAACTGCTGAGCTGGGTGTGTGTAGGTGTAGGTTCATTAGCATCAGGAGCAGAGATCCCCCTCATACAGTACTCCCCTGCTTCACCAATCCCAGAGTTCAGTGCAGTTCCTACCTTGGAGCTTGGTTCTCCATTCGGCATGCTAATTCTTGTTCCATCTTTGATGCAAATGAAGTTCTCTGCTGTCCATTTGGTGTCCTAATGGAGATGCCGTCTCACATCTTCGATGTAGATGAGGCTAGGGGAGTTGCATTAATTCTGTCACCCTTGTTTGGAGGGGTAGAGGTGAGTCTCCCATTGCATTTTAATTGTTTTTGGTTTCTGGTTGAAGCAGAGGCTGGAGGGGGGAAGGGGTGTTCAGATGAGTCAGAGGCTGTGTACTATGCCCTGGTTCCCCAAGAACACAGAACTGATAAGTAACTGGCTGTGTCCCATATATCACTAGAGAGTTAGCTTCTCTATGAATTGTAATTAGCACTGGAATTAGATCTGCCATGGGCCCATTCTCAAATGATGTTAAGCACTTTTCAGAATTCAATTCCACAGGAGTCCAGTGGCATATGATAGCAATGTCCTCCAACGCAGTAATATAGGGAAACATACAAACAATTATTTAGTAAATTTGCTAGAACTTCATTCATTTAGAAACAGCTACCCAATATTGCAGAACTCATTCGTTTCCAAATGAATGTGTACACATTGCATATGACCGTTCCTTAGTGTGGGAGAGTGGGCAGAAACTTTCCCACAGGGTAGGTTATTCCCTAAGTTCCTACTACTGGCTTTCTTTTGAAGCAGCTGATACTGACCATTGAACCACATGAACCACTGATGCCAACCAACATAGCAATTCCTATATTTGGTAGCTCCACATGTTGGCAAACAATAGTAGATTTATCACAGTCTTATTTCTACCAGAAAGATAAAAATGCTTTATAAATCTACTAGTACATTCTGTCCTTTGTGTTCTTATTCAACTTTGCTGTTATGCCTATGATATTCAAATAGCTCATTCTTAAATGGAAGTAAATCAATTTATTTTGGGTATTTATATGGGAGATTAACAGCTTTAGGTCAGATTAATTCAATATTTTTGTGATTAAAAATGTGACTTATAATAAAGTCTTTTTTCTTTTTCCACTCAGCAAACCCCCTGCTGTAACATACTGTATCTAAAAATGCTACCATTTCTAGGCACACTCTGCGCCCTAGTGTTGGCTCTTACTATTCATATAAAATAAGAATTGACCCAAACTTTCAGAGGCAACTCAAACCACTGCTGAAACTAATTTTAGTTTGAGGTCAGTAAATGGTTGAATAATGGATTTGTTCATTTTTTAAAACATTTTTTTAAAATTTCTGCAACTCAGCACTTTCTTATTTCTGACTGGGGCCTTGAAGCAGAAGTAATACATTATAGCGAATACCCTTAAATCTTACAGTTTCATGGCATAGCTGATCATGATGAACTGCACAGTGGGACAGGACAGGAAGGGGTTAATAGTCCAGACTTCTGTCGTGTTCCACAGTCAGCTCAACACTGTGAAATCTGCCAGAAGCTAGGAAGGAGGCCCTTCCACTGGAAGGAATAGTGGGGAGAGGAATACATAGTCCTGGTCTACACTGACAGTGAAGCTGGACATAATGCTGATTACCATGACCTTCTGCAGCCTGTGCCTCCTCTGTCAGAGCAGTAAATCTGAAAAAAAAAATGGAGCTGTAATTCAACCTGCTAACACCACCCCTTCGAGTACTGAGGTTGAAATCTACAATTCGAATTTAGGTCTGCGTAGCCAGAGAGTAGCTCTAATCTTGCTTTTCAGTTTCTCTAGTGTCTGCTTCACCATAGAAACATAGATCCTTCCCTGCCTGCAGCCCTGAGAAGGTTTCAATTAATTCCTCTCTCTGCATGCAGTACTGTGCATGTCTGGTGTGCCTGTGAGAGAGAAACAGCAAGGAAGGCTTTTCTTCTTTTGTTATTTTTTTTTCTTTAGAGAAGAAGAGAGAAAGGGTGAGTGGAGGATGACTGCCTCCCCACAAGCCCCTGCACCTACTAGCCACAGCGCAATGCATTTCAGGAAGTAATTTGAGCAGTGGGGATGCAAGACCGGGAGCAAGCAATTTGCTGTGATCACTTGCCTTCACCTTCTGTAATCTGACAGCCTAACATTGAATTACAATCCCACCCCCCAGGATAGACAAGTCCTTAGTCAAGCAGAATTCAAAGGATTAATTGCACTAGAAGAGAAAGGAGCTGCCTTTTAGGCTTGGAAAGAACTCGTTTACTGAGGGCTGAGTATAGCATTGGGTGAGAAAGGAGAAACACTTTGGCTTTCTCGAGTGAAAGGGAAATTCAGTAGTGCTGGTGAGGATTTTTTTTTTCCCACCGCCATGAAGAATTTCAACAACAACAAACAGTTTGTTATTTTTAATTTTTCTTTGAAAATGTTTGGTTTTCTCGAGACCCCTTCCTCTACCGTCCCCCTGTGATTAGCAACCAATAGCTGAAAACTTTCAGATTTTGTTTGCCAAAAGCCAACAACCACAAAATGTTTTCAGTTTTCTAAAACAGCCCTGAAGTTTGGCCGGAAATTGAATCGTTGTCAAGAACATTTCCATTTAGTCAAACGACCATGTTCTGTCAAACTGTTCTGATGGAAATTGACGGTTAGATCTAAAATGTAGGCTACCAAGTGTTCGGCCTTCAGGCAAGTGGGTAGCTGACCATGTTTCCCTGAGGTAATGGAAAGACTTTGCACCCACCATTGCATTTTTCCCCGCCTCTAAGTTAAGGTTGCAAGATAATTAAAAATCTCAGGGAACAGGAGAGACGAGGCTTGGTAGTGGGGCTCTGTGACCTTCAGAACTTATCCTTGGAATGCTGACTTTTTTCTGTCTTTGACTTGTTTATAAAGAGTTGTGTTTGTTTGTTTGTTTCGGCACCATCTCTGACAAATGCCTTATTTCTGTCTCTCGCTCTGCCCAACTTGACATAACTCTTTCACACTATCATTGTTTAAGAAGATTCCACATTCTCTGTATAGAGAATACCGAAAATACCACAAATAACAGTCAAAACAGTAAACATGTCAATTACAGCCCAAGAAAATCTGCCTCCATGCTATTTCCAAGTTAGCTAGAATCAGGAAATATCAGATCTCATGAGAAAGCTCTGTCTTGCAGCCCATGAGCTTTAGAAAGTTAGAAACATTGAATAAGCATCTGATCCCTTATGTGTACATGCCAACACAGCCACTGATTCATGAGATTTCCCCATTTATCACCACACAATCCTTTCTCTATCATATAAGTGATAATGCAGTGCATAGGCGCTGCTAATACTGTACTCAAGGCATTACTCCGATGTGTATTCTGCCATCACTCAAGACATAGACCTTGCATAGAAAGATGAGCTTCTATTGGAGCTACTGCTAATTATAGCCTCAAATCTATTTTGCGTTGTCCTTCAGCTAATTGAAAGTTTATGTAGACCGAAGATGCTTTTAGATGAAGTTTGTAATGCTTCAGGGGAGGATGTCCCTATGTGGATTCTAATGGGATTCTTCGCCAATTTCTTGTCACATTTAGAATCCCTGCATAAAGCATCTGAAGGCATGCACAGAATCCAATTGGTATGCCTGTAGCCTCCTGAGGATACAATATAGTACCAGACTAATCTCTGTCTTGTTATTAACTAATGTCCTCTCCTACTCAAGCTCCTCTTTGTTGGTTTCTGGTTGATCAGCTCTCACACAGAAGAGTTCCCCTTAGGTAAATCATTATATCAAATGAAGACCCACTTAATTATCACGTTGTTTCAGAACCAGTTACTTGTCAACCCTGACTCCTTGAGCTTGGTTTAGATGAGGTACAAAAAAAATAGAGGGCACGCCCATAATATAAATTACCTTGCTATAATTACAATCCAATTAAATGTGGTCTTGCCTTGTTTGTGAAGCTTTACAAATACTTCCAGGGGTCTATCTTTTGAGAAACGTTGAGAAAACAACTGCCATGTTTTCATATACAGATGGTAAGAAGGGAACCCCGTTTCTTAAACCTGCCACTCACCTAAATTCCAGTTCTGTTATTCATTCACATGCAAAACAGTCACTGATTTTGAACAGAGTTTTGTTGGTCAAGGAATTCAATATCAAGCACCACTGGGAAACCCAGGGAAATGTGACCACAAACTAAGGGCCTGGCCTTCCAAACACTATCACAGATGAGTTCATTGCCATGTCCCACTGGAAACAATCTTATAGTTTATCTTTAACCATTGAGCTCTTTCTGGATTTTATAGGAAATGGAAGTATTCACTGTACTCAGCTCTAATGCAGTAGCAAGTTATTTGCTGGATCAAACAAATTTATTATCACAAGAAGGGGTGAAATTATTGACAGAAAAACAGAAATGCCAAACTGCATGCTGTGAGATTTCCAACCTAAAAGACAAAGTGGGTGGTGTCAGGATTTGGACGCTTTAAGATTTAAAATGCCAAAGGAAGGAATCAGCACTAGACAGGAAACCATGAACAGTAATAAAAGGACAACATGGTGGGAAAAGGGGCTATAATAAAGGACTTGATGAATAAAAAAGTTTGTATAAATAACTTAAACCTCTCTACTATTTAATATTATTTGCTCTAATATAGTGCTTTACAAACAATAACTAATCCTCAGAGCATCATTCAGTAGCTGAATTGGGTGGCAGACAAACAACAAAATAGAATGGATTGCTCTCCAAATCCAGCTAGTAGTGATGGGGTTGTATTTACTTCTTCATCCTACAATAATTTTTCCAGACAATGTTTGTCTCTGTGTGACCTTGACTCTTTAAGTGGGAGCAGAGCCAGGGTGCTTCTGACTGGTCAGGTGATTCCAGTTTAGCTTTGAAAGAGGGCACCTGTGGTCAGAAGGGGAGATAGATGGAGAGGCTGGATGAGTGAGACAGAGTAGGAAGAGGTAGAGAAAGTGGACATGAGGCTCTTGTTACTGGCTCTCTCTCAATAGGGAGCTCTGGAGAGTTAGAACTGCCTGACTACCCTGGGAAAAGAGGCAGAAAGAACTTGAGAAACAAAGGGGGAACACTGGTGTTGCTGTTTGTGGTGAGTTGAGGAATTGGGGTTTGTTTGTTTTTTAATTTGACCTGAATTTGGACCTAAGTACAGCTGCATAAAAGCAACTGAGTATGGTAGTGGGTCTTTTGGAAGCTGAGGAGAAACCCTGCCTCATTACACTATTGTCCTGTCTTTTGTCCTCCTTTATTTCCATTTCCCTGGTGTGAACTTCTTAAAATGTTTCCATCTTCCCCCAATTTTTCAAAAAAATCTTGTCCCATAGTTCTTTGCCTCCAAAAGCCCTTTTTCATAGCTTTTAATTAAAAAAATTTTTTTTTCAATCTTCATAGAATGATTTCCTTTTTCTCTTTCAGACTATGTCCTATCCTTCATAAAGGAGTTAAGCTTGCTGGTTGTGGCAGGCATAAAGGATGGCTCAGCCTCTTATTGCTCACAGGTAGGATTTGAAACAAAATCATATGGCTAATTTGCAAATCTTGAGGTACTTACAGCTCTAGCATATGCTTCGGGCTAACATGAGAATTGGGCTATCCCTGAGTTATAGTGGAAAAAAAACTAGCCAGCTTATTAGTAGCAGATATCTCACAATACACCTGAGATGCACAAGGGATAGTTCTACCTTTATTGAGTTTGTAAACTCAGGGATCAGACCTTATCACTGGGTAATTGCCAATGTAGTTCCCTTTTTTTAAGAAAGGGGGGAAGTGATCTAGGAAACTACAACCCTGTCAGTTTGAACTCAATTATATACAAGGCCTTGGAACACATTTGGAAAGAAAAAGTAGTTAAGGATGCAGAAGTGAATGATAATTGGAATAAAGTACAACATGCTTTGACAAAAAATAGATGTCACACCAACTGATCATCTTTGAGATAATTTTTTTTTTTAAAAGCACAGGAAATATAGATCTAATCTACTTGGATTTCAGTAAGGCATTTGATACAGTTCCACATGGGGAAAGTATTAAGTAGATTGGAAAAGTTGGAGATTAATATGGGAACTGAAAACTTGGATAAGGAATTGGTTAAAGGGAAGATTGGGCCATATAAGTAGCCAGGCATACCTGAATGGTGCTTTACTCCACAGCAGGACAGTCAAAGGAAAACGGGTGTAGACTAGTACTAATCAGACAACTGGCATTTTTCCCATGAGAAAATTCAAATGAAAAATCTTGAGTTGAAATTTTTTGGTTGAAAACTCTTGGCTTTCCCATGGGGAATTTCATTGTTTTGTTTCAAATCAACTTTTAATGTCACTTTTTTATTTTGGGGGCAAGGGAGAGGGCTAAAAAATGAAACACCACAACATTAAGTCTCAAAACACTGGTTTGAAATGTAAATGTGGATTTCAAAATTCCCGGGCAGGGTGGGGGGCCGGCTGCTGGGGGATATATATATATATATATGTATATATTAAAAAAAAAAAAACCTGGGTCTAGCATTTTCCTGCAGAGAAATTCCATTGATATGAAAAATAATTTTTCTATCAGAAAACTTTTCACAGAAACTTCAACCAGATCTATTACATGATGGATGAGAGTGCCTTTCACACATCTATCCATTTTGAGCCCTTGCGTTCTGTGAGACAGGAGAGGATATTTTTCATTGTACATCTGGAGTAACTGAAGCTGAGCACTTTAACATGCCAACCCTGCAGTGTCAGACATGTCCTTAGGATTTTAGATGCTAATTATCTTCATGCCCTGTGAAAAGCAGGGATTCCAGTCCACCCCTCATATTTGCCCCCTCTATAGTAGAAAGTTTTCTTTCAGAATGTCCTAAAACTCATGTGGCTGTGCATCAAGATTATAAACAAATTTAGTTTATTCCTTTGTTATGCTGCGTGACTTACTTTGTTCTGTGCCCACTTTTAAATCTGTTCCCCATTTATCAAAGTAATAATAGCTATTCTGAATTAAACATGATTTCCAGAGACTGGCAGTCTTTTCTTCTCCAAATACATCTAACAAAAACAAAGTTTAAAAGGAACATCTGGGCTAATTAGACAAAACAGAACTGTACAGTCTGACAGAAAGAGACTCATCAGGTAGAACATAAAGTGAGATCCCAAGCTATCAAAGCTTTCCAGTCACAAACAGTTTTTAATTTCCTCTTCTGCGGCACAGAAGCAGCAGGCTTTGGAAAGTTTCTGGTTTTTAACTTTGCAATGTGTTGTACTTTTTGGCTACATAAAGAATGAGAAAAATGTAAAATCAGTGTAAGGTCACTCAACATAATCTGCATGCATACTGAAATTAAAGGTGGTTTTCTTTCTGTCCTCACTGGGTTTGTGAAGTTTAATTAATATTTGCAATGCCCTAAGGCTCTTTCATGCAAGAGTCTATCTTAATGCAAGTTATTTATTTTGGTTAAAATTTTGAAAGCACATAAATCACTTAAGCTCTTAAATGCCAGGCAAAACCTGACCATAAATGGGAAGTGGAGTTTTCTGGCTCAGGAAGGAAACTCATCATTAGGGAAAAGGAGATTTATTTTTCCCTCTACACTCTTTTTATTAGAATAGAATACAAACGTCCTGCATGGCTTTTTAATTCTCTATATTTACAACCACAAATTTGTGAACTGTGTTATGTTACAAGGGCCAGCTTACAGAATTCCAAATGCATAAGCATCCTTTTTTCTAGAAAGGACCCTCTTTTATTCATAGCATTGTCTCTGTCCTGGAAACTATGAAGGATAAGCAATTCTGTTCATATAAGACTGTTCCTTCATTTTTTTTTGTGCAGTCACATATAAGTCACTGAAAGTAGTAAGAACTCCTCGATTTGTTTCTTCAATATACTAGTTGGTAACAAATCAATTTGCAATTCCAGTCATGTTTGATCAACCAAGCAAGCAAGCCATCCAATAAAATAAAACAATGTTTGCATGTACTGATTAAAATAGACAGCAAGAGGGGACACTTCATGACCAACTCTCAGTTAGTCCTAAAGTTTAGGGTGGCTTTTGAGTAGTACAGGAGGCAGCCTTCCACTTGGTTGGTCTTTCAGCTGATAAGGGGGACCCCCCAATTATGTCCAAGATGAGGTCCCCCAAGAATCCAAGCCCCCCCTCCTTATTTATCATTGTTAGTAGACAATGACACACCCCCAAAAAAACCCAAACACATACCAACCTTCTTGGGCAATTTCAAATGCTAGACCAAAGGTCACCTCAAAGTACTAATAGGCCAGATGAGATCCTGCAGCAGCTACATTTCTTGAGGCCCTGACAAACATCTCTCAGAGGGCTTGCATAGTTCAGCTCTTGTCATAGATCCCAGAATGTCCACCAGCGACATCATATGGAGAGGTGGGGGCTGCATAGAGTAAGATAAAGGTTGAGCAAAAGGCTCTCCTCCTCATGCTAAGGCTTCACAGGCCTGCAGATAGGCCCACCTATTTTAGCTGCTGTTAATAACAGCAATGATGATCAACATTACACTGTCAGTAGTGGTCCTTGGCCCTTTTACTGGTCCATCAACATTTCCCCATACAGTTTCTTTCTATTTCTTATGTACAGGTCTTCTTGGTTTTTTCAATTCAAAATGTTGATGAAGCATTGCATATAAATATTGAAAATTTTGAACAGCTGTCTGAATATCTCACACAATCTTACTAAGGAACACACTGTAGAATAATGAAGGCACTGTCTGGATTTGATTGTAGAACTTACAAAAACATCTCATGTTACCAGAAGTGAAAAAGAGTAATAGTGCATTGGTATCTAAAATAGTGTCATACCTGTAGAGCACAGCCAGAAGAAATTCGGTACGTGAGATAAACTTTCCTTGGACTTGGTCTACACCAAAAGTTGCAACTGACTAACTAAAGATGTACTTCTAACCCAACTTAGTTTAAAAACTGGTGCAAAGCACTCCGTGGCCAATCTTCTTGGTTTAGCTTGTATTTCTAAATGTATGGGTGCAAGCTAAACTGTTATAACCAATTTGAAAGCAATATGTACAGGACCAGATTAATGACCCTGTGGACCCAAAGTTATAAGATTTTGTGGGGCCCCAGCCAGCCATTGGCCAGCCTGGAGGCAGGACAGTGGAGTCTCTGGTGCCTGGGGGGGAGGGGCATGCTTACATTGGTGCCCCCATCAGTGTTGGTGCATCATGGTGGGAGGGAGTTCTGTGGGCCCTTGTTGGTATGAGCAGCATCAGCTGTGCCCTGAGGGGTCAGGGAGAGTTGGGGGACCATGTACTGCTCTCCCCCTGCAGTGGGCTGGTATGAGGGAGTGTGACAGGCTCTCCGTGGCTTCCTCCTTGCACTCAGGGCAGGGGTGGGGGTGTCGGAGGATGCCCTGACTGCCAGTGAACTGTGACAGCCTGGACAGTGGGGCCCCTGCTCTCACATTCTCCCTCCAGCCTCTCCGCCTCACATGCCCCTCTATTCCAGCCTCCTTCCCCATGCCTCATAATGACCCTGCTCCCTGATTTCCCCTTCATCACCTCATCCTGCCCTCCACCCACCCTGTCTCCCTCCAGTCCTGCCTCCTTCATGCCACATCAACCCCCCGGCCCATCACATCACTGTTCCCTGCTCTGGCCCAGCCCTCCCACCCCCTTCAGCCTTCTTGTGGCTCTGGCTCTCATCCCTCTGTCCCCCCAGGAATCATGGTCACAGCCTGATGCAGACCTCTTTCCCTGTCCTGCAAACAGAGGCAGCCGGTGGCAGCTTCCCCCAGACATGACAGGGGACAAATTTCAGCCAGCTCAGCAGAGAGCAGCCTGGAGCCAAACCCTCCCCCTCCAGCCAGGTGGAGTGACTGGAATGGGGAAGTGGGACATCCCTCTTACCTCCCTTCCAAGTGGTGCTTCCCTGGGAACAGGGACCAGCTGGCTGGGGATGGATTTTTGCAGAGTTCTCCTCAACTTGGGGTCCTGGGCTGCAGTCTCTAAAGCCTGTTCATTAATCCAGCCCTGAATATGTATCATCATCACAGGGGTTTGCAATGGTTATCTAAATTGGCCTTTACACCAGTTGCAGTCAGAGAGATGTAGCATCTTCATCTGTGTTCTTAGGCACTGCATGCGATAGGTCAGTTTAGTTGTTTTCTCTACAGCAGTCAAGATGATCTTGCTGTAAAACGCTCTCATAATTAATGTTCTTGAAAGTTCAGGATAAGAAGTCCATTGTTTTTTGTGGTAAGAAAACATCCTAAAATAAACAATACATTTTGATTATTAATAATTAGGGTGATTTTATGAATAGAGATACAACATTAAAAAACATTTTGCATATGTCATATCTTTTCATAGCTGAAATCACTTCAGAGTTTCAACTCTACCCCTCAAATGTGAGACAGAGGGAATAAAACTGTGGGGAAAGCAATGTGCAGCCTACACCTCAAAAAGCAACTCAGTCAGCTTAATAATCTTAAACATTTCCACTAATTAACAGAGAGCAACTCCATGAAACTTATCTCTTAATACATTTAATTATTTGTGACACCTCTCTGAAATAGAAAGGTAAAACCATAGCTCTACAACAAGCAAGTCAGATCTCTTCCCATCCCTTCCCTTCCTGCTCCCCTCCCCACAAAAAACTTCTTAGAAAGTTGCCTATGTAAACTGGGAAAGGAAACACTCAGATTCCACTTATTTACTTACTCCAAAAGGAGTGATTCAGTCTTCAGTGACAGCCTTCATCTTAAAAGACAATGAAGCAAGCATCCTGAAAATAGATACAGTCAAGCAATCAGCTTTGAAATTTTCAGAGCTTTGATTTCAACTCTTGAACAGTTTGATTTCCTTTTTACAGCATTCATTATACTTTGGAAGGGCGGGGGAGGGGGGGAAGACATCACTGTCTAGTGGTCTTCAGAGGGTCAGTGGTACGTGTGATTTGTTTCCTCTTTCTTTCCTTCTTTCTCTGACAGACAGAAAAATGTAGAAAATTAAACCATTTATATACAACATAAATTATTACACCATCTGTTCTTCAGTCAGCATTTTGGAATCTCCAGCATTTTAGAGCCCTCTCAAATATTTATATTATTGTAGTGTGCTACAATCACAAATCAAGGATCAAAGCCTCATTGTGCTAGACACAGTTTAGATGTGTAACAGAGGATCAGTGCCATGTCAGTCAGAAAGCAACAGGTGGATAAAAAAGACACATGGAGTTGGGGTGGAAGAGTAAGCCAGTAATTAAACAAACAGAGTTCAGTAGAAAGACAAACGTTGAAGCTCACTACTTGTTTAATAAATATAAAAAACGCATCATTTGCAATCACAATGCCACAATGCCTAGACTTGCTCATGTGAGGTGTTGCTCCATGAGAAGGATGAAACCTGAGGAAGATCACTGATGAGCAAATTTGGGCTATTATTTTTGCTACTGAGAAAGCCGATTGTCTAAAGAAGATTCAGTAGCTCCTGCTTAAGTATTTAGTCATCTACCCAAGCCTTTGCTCTTTGAGGATACCCTGTCAATATAAAGTAGTGTTTAATCTATGTTTAGTGTAAAATCTGTGGGTGAAATCCTGGTACTTCTGAGGCCAGGATTTTAGCCTTTTGATTTTTTAAAATTCCGAATAATAATGCATACTCTACATGATGAGTACAATTTTATGAGGAACTGTGTTCCCTCAACTCATTGTAATAACATCACCTCACAGGAAGCCCTATGTAAGTTGTTTGTGTGTCTATATGTATGTATAACACACACACACACACACACACACACAAAGACAGACCCAAGTCCTCAAATGCTTGATTCCCATTTTACTCAAATGGGAAAAACTCCATCAGGCAATTCCTCTCTCTAATACCTGAAGCATTGGGTACTGAAACAGGCGCAACCAATATTTTTCTTGGTGGCCATTTCCCACACTAAAAGGATACATCACAGGATCCAGGATCCCCAAAGCAAAATCATGGGTAACTTTAATTATGCTGCCCCAAACAGGATTGTGAGTTTAGATAGGGGAAAAAAAGCTGTCAGATCAGATTGATTACAAAAGAGTAATACAAAATAAATAAATAAAATGTAGGCAGACATATCGCTAAATAAATATTTCCCAGTTTTGCATACCCATCAGTGGATCTTTAAACGAGGTTTTCTATCAAGCTTAAGACACAATAACACTGTTCCATATGAATATGGCATTTTCAAGGCCTTTGTATAAAGAACTCATGCAGCAAGATCTAGAATGTTCATTTATCTTTTGTTCTTAAGTGGGTTTTGTTCTTTTTTATATCTTCATTGAAAACCTTTCCATTTGCTTTTATTTTTTCCATTAAGAATGAAAAGTTCAGCAATTGTAAATCAGTAAACATATTTTTTATGCCTGTCTTAAGCTACTTTTTATATCCATACTAGAAAGCTTTCATTTGTTTCTTTCTTTCTTTCATACGAATGAAAAATTGTTTATTAAATATAATAGTAATAATAAAATGGAGGTAGACTTTCTTAACGGGCTTTACGTGAGAGTCCAATTTAATCTTTCCCCAGTCTCACTTCATTATAACTCTGTTAGGTAGCATATTTCATAACCAGCATGTGTCATACTGAATGAAGGCAGGCTTCAGAATAAAATGGCAGTAAGATGATTGCTCTTGGAACACAGGGTACCTTTACTCTATAATTAAATACAAAAACTAGGTTTAAAAAAATGATGTTAAAAGTCTAGTTTAAGCTCACAAGAATACAGAGCTGCAGAGATGAATGTTACCCCGCTAATCTTGATTATCTCTGGGCCTAGGAGTTGTAGAATTGTGAGGTCATATACTTCCTCTATTGAAATTACTAGAATCAAGGGAGGAAGTGTGCATGCCCATATACGCATTCTGTTCTGTATTGTAGCTGTTCATAACATTTCAAAATGTTATGAAAATGTCATTCCATTTTTCAACCAATTAGAGGGCTGATAAAAAAACAAAACAAAATAAAACCCCCAATGAAATAGAAATGGATGAAATTTTCCTCAAAATTTTAATGAAAAAGTTGTATTGTTTAGTCAACATCAAGATACAATAAATCTGTGTATAGTTGCATAGATAAGGCCCCAATTCTTCTGAGGCACATATTTAACTTCTAGCACATTAGTACTATCATTGTCTCCTAGCCATTCATATTTAGATAAGGGAAGTAACTAAGATTCATCATAGAAATTTGGCAACCTTATTCAAGCCATTGTTTGTGCATATTATAATATTATTATTCAATTTGTTGTGAATAGTATTCTGTGCTGAAAAGACTCCCCCACCCCCGAATAACTGAGGATGTTTTGGATCCACTTAATGAGCACTGGGCACAGTTGTGTATGGGATCATGTCTTGAATAGCAGAAGGTAATGCAAATCAGAAAGAAAATGCACTGAGAGATCTCCACTGAATTCCAAGACTGAAACAGAAGAGAGGATGCACATCAGGATTGAAGTGCACTTATAGTCAATGGCGGGGTGTGTTAAGACTGCATAATGAAAGCAGTTTTTGCCCTCTGCAAGTCTTTTCCTTTCATAAGCAATGAATACACCCACAATTTTAAAAATTTAAACATAAATAAAATATCCAGCTGCAAGCTGAGTACTGTATTTGTGTTGAAGAAATCAGAGAATTAAGTTTAATCTTCTATTTTTTTTTAATTATTTTCAGTGTTTTTGCTTTTTGAGTACCGTTTTTCTTTTTTTAATTTTCACTTTTGTTTTTTGGTGTTACAGTTTATTAATCTTCCTTTCCTGATTTTTCAGCTTCCTTTTTCAGTGGCAAAATGGGAAAAGGGAAACTGATATTAAGGGTTGAGGGTAATAGGGAGACTGGAAGGAAAACAAATAACCCCACAGAACCCAGTATTTTCTAAGTCTAAATTCTTTTTTTTTAATTGTTTTGGGGAAGAAAGGTTTTTTGGTTTTTTTTTGAAGACTGCGTTTTCACAGTTTTATTTTTCCCTTTTAAGCAGACTCTGGCCAGAAATATGGTCTTCCTGCAGCTAGAGGTTCTCATGTTCTCTATACAAATGGTTCCCTTCCCAGGATTGCTTACACTTGTAAGGTCATTTGTCAGAAGTTTCACCCCTGAGTTCCTTATAACCATTAGTTTGTCTCTTCTAGAGTTACCTTCATCCCTTTCAGTCTTTCCCTATTACTCAAGTCTCACAAACAGCCCCCTTTATTGCATTTCAGCTTCTGGCTCCCAATCACCCTCTGGGTCTAGTAAAGAGCTAAGTTACTTAAAACTCCATGGTTTTTCCCAAAAGTGTTCTCCTGACTCCAAAGGATCAGACACATTACCAGATCAATATAAGTTTGGATCTTACCCACAAATACTATGCTGACAGCCAATCCTTTAGTAACTAAAACTAAAGGTTTATTATAAAAAGAAAAGGAACAAATTATAAGAGAACTTTTAAACGATTAAAGCAGTCACATGCATACAAATTATTTGAAAGTCCATATACATCAGGTTCTCTGTAGAATTTGGAGTACATCCAGCACCTTAATCGGTCTCAGTCCTTTGTTTCACAGCTTCAGTTGTAGATGAATAAATCCAGAGGTAGATGATGACTGAGGTCAAAATGGATGGGTGTAGCTGCCTTTTATGTCCCTTTGCCATCCTGCTTGTGGAAATTTACAGGAACAAGATGGAGTTCAGGGTCGCATGAGTAAGTCCTGGTGACTCACCAGGCCTCTCCCTGGGCCCATTGTACTGGTTTCTGGGTGTCACCCAGAAACACATCACAAATGGAAATAAATACATTAAACACATCCATAAGTTCCAATGCAAATATGGCACATGCACTTAAACAATATCATTATACTCAGCAAATTATAACCTTTCTAATGGTACCTGACATGATGTATTTCATATGACTTGCTATAATTTTGACATAATGCTGTTAAATAATAGCATCAATGGTCTCCCTAATCAGTCAGAGTCACAATCTATTCCAAGTTCTAGTACATAAACTATAAGCCACCCAGACCCCTTATCAAACATGCTCCCAGAATTTACTATTTGTTTTCTTTGCAGGGTGAACTGGGTGTTTGTATTTATGTCTCCTTTCAGTCACTTCTGTCAGACTTCATTTAGGGTTTCCACAACTGTTGTTTTTCATGAATTGTGCTGGCTCTGAGAATGGCAGTTATCTGGGCTTATGCAAAGAACAAACATAAGTGATGCATATTCCCTTGTATTTTCAAAACTTTACGCAACTGAACAGTGCATGTAAATCTCCAACACTGTCTGCACACAACCAAATTCCTTCAGAAGTGATAGGACATCAGTAGCCAGAAGCAGTGGTGTCATTGGCGCTGGACACGTGGGGCATGTGCCCCGAGTCCCAGTGCTAGTGACCCGAATCTGGCAGGGATCCAGGGCTCGGCTGCCTCTAGCCTGATCCAGCCTCTGCTGGGGCCAGGGCTCCAGGGCCCAGCCACCACCGGCACTATGAAGCTGTCCCCATCAGGGCCAGGGCCAGGCAGCAGGCCAGCGGCAGCAGGAGCCCAATCCAGGCCCCAGTCGGGGATCTGGGGACAGATCACGACCTGCACCCCTCCCGGACAGATCGGGCTCTGTCCTGGGGGATGAACCAGGCACTGGGCCCAGGCCCCAAGCCTATTTTTAAGGCAGCGATGGTCCCTGTCCAAAAGCACAAGTTTTAGATAAACATAAAGTAAGGAGACCAGTCTGAGTCTCTGTAAAGGAAAATGAAATAGTCAAAGACAGGATTCAACTGAAAAGGTGCAATTTGCATGAGCTCTAATATTTATACAACAGGCTTCTCCCACTCAACAGTAATTCAGAAATGTTATAATGGGCTACGGATGACAGACACAATTATCAGATAAATTACGCACTCACACCTGGGGAGCTAGGATTAGAAACGTGATGATCTGGTCCAGAAATACAAGCCTCTCCCATTTGTACTAAAAGAGAGCTCTCTTAGTTGATGATGGTAGCAGTTCAGTTCTACATGAGTTCTTATACGGTGGTTCCCAAACTGGGGGGCATGAAGAAAATCCCAGGGGGGCGTGAGGCTGTGAAATTTTCATAGTGAAATTTTTTTTGTCAAGAAACCTATTTGTGATTATTTTGAACTGTACAATTACAAATTGAATATTTGTTAAAAGGGGATTGGATGATGATTAAAGAGAGGTGGGGAGGCCTGAGGGTTTCTCAAAAATCAGAAAGGAGGCGTGATGCCGAAAAGTTTGGGAGCCTCTGTTCTTACATTTCCCTCACATTTTGATGATTTTCAAAACTAGGAAATTCGCTATTAAGCCTAAATCAGGAGTTAGGAGTTTAAAGTTAAACTCCTAACTCCTGATTTAGGCTTATTAGTGAATTGACTGAATATCAAGTTTAGCTCCCACTGTGTAGCCTGTGCACTAGAAAGCAACATGACCCACATACATGGTAAGCCAATATAGCACACTACCCTATTCTAAGGAGAACTGGCCTGTAATTGCCTTCACTAGCTCTACACAGCTGTAATACTAAGCCACACCTGAAGGATTTTAATCCTCATTAACTTTTGCTGGTTCTAGAATCTATAGATTTACTTTATATGTGCAAGATATCTAGCTGAACCTCAATTTAATTAAAAAAACATAATGTAAATGTATTTTATTCCTTAAACCAAAGAACATGGGATAAATAACAAAATCTGGATGTACCTCTAAGACAAAATTCCTACAGTCAGTCCTCTAAAGACAAAGGGTTTAGAAATGATTTGGAAGATACTATAGTGTGTGTGAATATATATCTACTATAACTAGTATGGTTAACAGTATCACTGATTAAAACAAACAGTCTCTATGTTGTGAACATTGACATTACTTTTAATAAACATAATGTTGAATTGTGCTTAATGTAATTATGAAATATATAATTAAAAAGTAATTCTATCAACTAAGCACACAGTAAAACTAGTTATAGAAAGGCTCTAATGACTGCATTTAAGTTAATAAAGAATGTGTAAGAAACACAAAGGGTGCATCTACACTGGCAAGTTAGGTCGACTTAAGGAGGCTTAAGTCGACCTAAACAAAGCCATGTCCACACTGGGTTTTTCTTAAGTTGACTAAAGCATTTCCTTTAGTCGACTTAAGGAAAGCTTAAGTCAACTTAATAACACCTCCTTTTAGGTCGACTTAAGCCTCAAGTCGATTCCTTAAGTCAATTTAAGGCCAGTATAGCGGGGATTAACACTAAATTGACTTTATTAAGTCGACTTAAAGTGTAGCCAATTTGTTAAGTCGACTTAACAAAGTCATCTTAACTTTGTAAGTGTACACATAGCCAAAGAGAGTGCCCAGTGTGCTAAGCAGTCTCTGAAAAATGCAATGTGAAAGAGCAAAATGGATTTTTCTGCTCTGAATAAATATGAGTGGGCAAACATCAGTATCTTTAAAACCCACCATATGGTTATTAAAATACATGTTTTCCCATATTATATTATTTGGTAGATCTTCAACTTCTGATCCTACTCATCTCTCCCATAGATCAAATTCATAGTCTCCATCAATGATTTCAGAATCAACAAGCCCTATTAGTGTCTAGGAGCAAAACCCACAGGGTAATATTATATAAAGGGCAGCACACACAACAAGATCACTACTTTGAGGGGCATTTCCTTTAAGGCCTTAATCCTTTTCTGCTGTGTTTTCTGCAATCTGCCAGTGAACTCTGTACCAATGAACCCCTCTGACAGCAGAGAGCTCTCTGCAGGATTGGCACAAATAGCTGGTTTTCTACCATCCTACTTTGCAAAGACATGATTCCCGCACTTTTTAAAATCCAGAACTGGCTTTTCTTCTTCAACTGTTTTCACTGTTCTTGTGACCTCACCATCTTTATGTGTCTAGCATCAGGCTTTGCCAAGAATTGGCTTGAAAATAAAAAAATATAAACAACAAGCCCTAGAAGAAACTAATTCCACAAGAGCTGCTTCCTCTCTATTTCCCTTGATCATGCTTATCAGTGAAATTTCCCTCAGGCCTTTGGATACTTCAGCAAACACTGAGGAGCCTCTGGAGGACTGAGAGGAAGACATTTGCAAAGTTTTACATGAGTGGCTTCTCTGATACATGAGTCGGAAGGAAGGTCATACGGAGAGTTGTACAAGCTTTCTAGGTGAGCTTAGCAGCAGGATTCACTGCAAGGGATGAAATGTAACCTTTTTTGGTAAACAGGGAATGGTGGAAAATATGATCATGAAGGGCTATGAACTCCAACACAAAGATATGTGTACTGCTTAAAGCCATTCAGTAAAATTCATTGCTCCCATCTGTGAAAGGGAGGATTCTCCTGAAGCTTTTGATCAATTTCCTTTTTCTTTTTTTCTTTGAAAATTCAGAATGGCTTGTTTGTTATTTTGGTGCGAACCAAGGGCTTATTAATGGAAGGGAGTAAGAGATGAGGGTTCTGATCCCGCTTCCACTGAAATCCATAGCAACGCTTCAAGTATCTTCAGTGTGGCAGAATCAGTCCATTTCAGCAGGTGTCTGTATGAGCAGGTGTTTCTCAAGTCTTGCCTGCCTCTCTGTAACCACTGTGCTCCCAATGAACCTAACTCATGCTCTTCCACACCACCTGCTCTTTCACTTCTGGATGTCTCTGTAGCAGAAAATGCCAGCTGCAATGCGATGGGTTTCACCTGCAGAGTCCCAGAGAAGTGTGGAATTTGTGCATCATGACTTATGTTCATTTGCCCTGTAAAAGGCAGAATTGAAGGGACATTCATTGATCAGTTTTCTGTCTTTTACTTCTGAGCTAGAGATAAGTCTGAAGTGAAACTTCAGACCTGAATCCCTCAATTGGGTATGTTCAGAATCCAACACCTAATCCAAGTCCAATTTTTTGCAAATGGTATTTCTCCCTATAGTGGTTCAAATGAAAAGCTTCAGTTCTGAACATCCTCTAACTTTAAAATCTGAATTTTGGGGCTCAAATCTACCTGTGTCCATAACACAATAACAAAGATACACTTAATTAAATTAAGGGCAATAAAATCAGATGCATTACACAGGAAAAAAATACTTTAATACATTATATATTCATACTTTAATTTACTGCCACAGGAGATCATAGAAACAAATACTGTGACTGGATTTTTAAAAAGGTCTTGATAATGTTATGTCTATTAATAACATTGTCAGCTATACAAACTAAAATAATGAGTGCAATCACATCTCATGCTTCAGAGTGCAAGTTGATTGCTTGTAGGGTCAAGATTTAAATGATTCCCCTCTCTTCCATCCCACCCATTTATATTGCACAATTGAAGCATCAAGCACCAGTCACTGCTGGATGCAAGAGATGGGGTCAAGTGAACCACGAGTTTGTTTGATCTACTGTGGAAATTCCTTTGTGCCTATTAAATTAGGCCACAGCCACAGATTAAGCTGATCACCTGCTGTAAGTAAGATACAAAGGGGTAGCCGTGTTAGTCTAGGTAGCCAAACAAACAAGGAGTCTGTGTGGCACTTTTAAAGACTAACAAATTTACTTATCGCATGAGTTAGCCGTTTGAAGTGGAAATCCATCAACTTCATGAAACAACTCGCACAGATTCAGACAGACATCGTCTTCCTTTCCAAATGCAAACAATTGGACATTATATCCTGTGTCATACATTTCCTTGCATTTATTTTCCTCCCATTCTGTAAATTCCCCATCTTCAAAGCATCTGACGAACTGGGATTTTCTCCCACGAAAACTCATGCGATAAATAAATTTGTTAGTCTTTAAAAGTGCCACAGGACTGCTGTAAGGAAGATCTCAATGTAGACCTTTGAAGAAGAAAGGAGGGACACAAGACTAAAAATTCAAAGAGAAAATATGCACCTTAAAAAAACAAAAACAAAAACAACCCACTTTTGCCCAAGCTAACCTGTTTCCATGGAAATCTTTTACTGACTTCAGTGAGATGGAATTTTCATAGTTCTGATTTCATGTGACCCCTTCCATTTATCAATATCTCAAATACAGCCTTCAGTTTAAATCTTGCAGTGCAGGACGATGCCCCTTATAATTTCAGAATACAAGAAGTCAAATTATATATGCTCCTCAACAGATCTGTGTGAATAACTGACTTTTTTCTTTTTTTTTAGTTTGCTGGCTGAACTAAAATACAGGAAAATTAAAAATACATTTTAGGTCAATGCAACATTTCCTTTTAACCCAAAACAAAAGTTTCATTTTGGTTTTTGACTATTTCTACCCTTCTAACACTATTTTCAAAAGAATTAAAGTAAAATCTCAAAAGTTGTTTGAAATAAAAATTTGAAATGTTTCATTTAGACAAAGTCAAAATGAAATGTTTTGTTTTTCATAATTTTTTGAAAAACAATTTTATTAATTCAACAGAAATTAGCAATTTTGCATTTTTTGGACAAAAAACTGTTTAATCAAAAAAAATTGTCCAGTTCTATTCACGAATTACCAGCTTACTTGCAGTGGATGATGACTTTGCCTTTTTCTGGTCTTTATATCAGTTGGCTAAGAATTCCAAAGTTCAATGGGATTTAGAAGCACAAGTCTAGTCAAAATTAATGGCTTTAAAAATCGCAGCTGTAAAAATTCTGTGTTTATTCACATGGACTAACACATACTTTCTAGCTGCCCTAAGGATGGCAGCCCTCATACAATATTCTCTCACTCTGACAATCTACATCTCATCCAAGGATAAAGAAATATCTCTCTTATCCCGCTGCTTTATTATTCAGGCTTTTTTTTTTTAGACATGAGACCTTATTAAAATTTAACCCAGACAGACACTGATGGATACAATGATCAAAGAACTAAATCCAGACTGTTGGGCTCCATTGTTACAGTGCATTACTATGACTGGGTAATGTGGTAATTAGATCTATCGATCGATCTATCGATCCATCCACCTCTCTCTCTACCTCTCTCTCTCTCTCTACCTCTCTATCTATCTCTACCTCTCTCTACCTCTCTATCTATCTCTCTGTTTGTCTGTCTATCTATTGTCTATCTGTCTATCTATCGTCTGTCTGTCTATTTATTTATTACCGGTATTTCCCTTTCTTAATAATTCTGTCTCTTTCTATTAACCATTTGCTAAAGTTAAATTCCTGTCTATTTTCTCAGGAAGCATATGCTTGTTCATGCAGGAAGAGCGATAGTGTACATTGACATCCACTTGAAATCTGCGGTCAGCAGGAAAGATGGCTGGCATTATCCATCTCCCACTCATGGCACCAGCACTTTCAAGGAGATGTTAGCTGGTTTATGATGACATGGAAGGGGGCCTGTATTCAGAGACTTGGGCCAGCTGTTTGGTCTCCTCTCTGAACGGGAGACTTCTTGGAGCCTATCCTTTCCCCAAAGGTTACTCTTTCCATGGTAAAAGGAGGGAACTCGAGAAGTATCCCTAGCATTTAATAATACAATTCTGTAATGAATTTCTGTAAGAAAGAAAGAAAAGAGTCCTAGGGTAAGAAAAATTCATTCAGTTGTGCAGGTTGGCCATAGCCAGTCACCTTTAGACAACGTATTACTAGCTCAGAGACCATATTTTTTCCCAAGCCATTTTTTTCCTGCTTTTGCTTTTGGCGCTAGTCACATATTTTCTTTCTTTCTTTCTTTCTTTCTTTCTTTCTTTCTTTCTTTCTTTCTTTCCCCCCCCCCCAGCCAAAATAGGTATTTTGAGCCATCCATAGTGGATTTCCTAATAATATGAGCACTTAGCCTACCTTAAAAAAACCTTTCATGCATAAAGTAAGCTGGTTTTGCTTCGTTTTGTTTTTAAAACTACCGCAGTGGAGAATCCACAGTTGATCAGGAGTGGCTAGACACAAAGAACCAAACTCTGACAAATGCTGCTGCTGCTTTCACACTGATTTTACAAAGGTAACACTGGAAAGCATCCTGAAAGAAAACTTCTTCCTATGAAGCCACAGCCACGTCAGTACCATGAAAGAGATCATACTACTTTCTGTTAGTGCTCACCTATGCTCTTCAAAGCCACTGCAACTTTCTCATACAACGTTTTGACTGTTGACTCTCATGCTTCTGCTTTCCTCACATGTTGTTGCTTACCCAGTTTCCCCATGTTGGCCTCCTCTTCCCTCATCTCCATTCTGATTAGATGGCTAATTTGGGCTCAGTACAGGAATAACTAAATGAACTCAATGGTCTGTGTTATTCAGGAGGTCAGAGTAGATGATCAAATGGTTCCTTCTGGCCTTAAATTCTATGAATCTACTGGGAGGGAACAGGTGAGTCAAACTGCCACTCAAATTCACCCTTCCCAGACAGCTACTCTATAGAAAACAAATCTAAACTTGTCATGTAGTTTGAATCCACAGAGCCCAAGTAGGGTTGAAAAGGCAGACAGGAATTTGTCAGTGTTGTCATGAATAGGTATTCAACCTTAGGAATATCATAGTTCCTCCAGTTTTCCAGACCTTTCTTTTACTATGCTGCTTTCCTTCCTCTCAGGGCATTTACATTATATCACTAATGGAAAAAATGATGTAAATCATTTTTGTCATGCCTGCTATTTATGAAACTATTTATGAAAAACATGGACTGTGAGAGTCAAGGGGATGAGAGAAAATAAAGGTCATAGGTTACATTCATCGTGGTGCTGTCAGGAGATGCAAATTGCCCCTCCCTGTACCAGGGTTGGCCACTGTGTGCAAAGTGCAGATACAGCATAGATTTTATGGAGGAAGTGGGAGCGTTCATCTGTTTTGGGGTCTCCATCAAAGTCCAGTCATCAGAGGTTCTCTGGGGCATGCACTGAAACTCTGCATCCCCTCACTGCTCCGGCCACATCCACACCATGACCAACACTGCCAAATTTTGGACTGTTCTCCCTGACTGCAGGATCTCTTATAAAAATAGATTGATAACATCTTGTACTGCCACAACTTCACTCTGGAAGGATTTTCCACTCCTGGGAGTCTTGGTCAGGCTTTTAAATTTGGCTCACAGTCTTATAAACCATTATTTAAACATTTTAATCAGTTTAATTAATCAAATAGCGAGAGAGAAAGAGTATAATCCATTGTATAATAGACATTAACAACTTAATTTTCTTTCTCTCTACACCATGCTAACCCAGTAAGACCATACTCTTTCATTTTACTTCATACTTCTAGTTTATGCTTCTGTCTCTCTTGAAACCATTGTACTTGATATTCATCTCTGCATGAACTGCATCTTATGTATCTGTGAACATCACAGACAGCAAACAGGGTATTGATCACACAGCCCTGTCTGTATTCTCTCCCTTGCTTCGTGCTCTGGGCAGGGGTTTCTTATCTTGTACATCATTATTTCCAACCTGCCAGAGTGATCTCATGCAGTCATTTCAGAGCCTCCATACGAGAAGAAGAAGAGGAGATATAGATATTCTTGCTGTTGTTTGGAAAGATTGGTACATTCACATAGTTTTCATTTCTTAGCTTTACTATATCACAAGTCATGAGAATAGCAAAATTCTATGAATTAGTGGGAATGATTTATATCAGTTGATGATCTGGTCTGATCTAATTAATATGCTTAATAGGTTTTTTCTGAATGTGTGTGAATAATATACAAATATAAAATAACAAAATATTTCAATAACAAAAAAATTAAGATTACTACAATAAATTATCTACTGCTTATACAAAAATAAATTTAAAACATCCCTGTAATTCCATTACAATGTATGAAAGTGACTAGCTAAAGTAATTTGCATATTAATTTTATTACATTTAGAGTTCATTTATACACTTACCACTGATATAAACATTTCATCCTACATATTCCCTTAACAACCTTAACTGTGACCCAGAAGAGAAATTCAAGGTCACAAACTGTTTTCACACACACGTACACACAACAATAGTTATAGATATATATTTTCTATCTTCTACTATTTAAAGAGATATAATTAGATGTACAGTGATTGAAGTTGTCATTCTTCTGACCACCTTCTCATATGTATGCTGCCCCATTAATACATCTTCTGATGTGGGTATTACTGTCATGGTAAACCACCACACAGTGCAGATTTCATTAAATAAAAAGAAATAAAATACAGCCAATTAAAAAGCTCTTAAGGTCCACATGGTTGTTTGTGTTTACAGAAGGCAGGCATATATATGAGCGTACCGTTTTGAATGCACATAAGTGCAGGCTGTCTTCAGTAGATGCAAGATCGAGTCTTATTTGTTCATGCTCATTCCTCATCTGCAATCAAAATTTTATCTTTGCCACACAGCTGATTTCACAACTGAAATTGTGTCAGGAAGGATTACGATTTCAATGTCTTCCTAAGACTCAAAATGTAGTAGTTTGCTGTTGTTCATGTAGTTAGAACTGTGCATATAAGGAAGAAAGCAAAAATATTACATATTTTTCAGACTTTTCCTCGGGCAAAAAGAAATCATGTTGTATATCAGATATCTTCTTTATATGGAGTGCACTGTGTTTGTACAGAACAACTCTATAAAGTAATCTTATGGACAATCTCTGTGTTTATTGTAAATACATTTTACTTGTTATCAAGTGCTATAAGCAATTATAGGAGCAATATAAATAAGACACAATAATGCTTTTGATAAATAATTTTAGAAAGGTAAAACATCTACTTTAACACATGGTAAATTATTAAAAATAAAATGTACATATTTGAGACTGTGGATATATCTATTTTCTCTACTTCCCTCCCACCCCCTTATTTTTCAAGCAGGTTGATTTTTTTGTCAGGAATATCTAAAACCAATGAAGAAATATATGTATAGATAATATTTATAATTGCTAAAGCAAGGAGGCTGAGTAGACTTGGAAATCTGTGGGATTATGTCTATGTCAATGATGTGAATTTGTCCTACTCAGAGCAATCAAAAGTCACTGCCATCTAACAGATGTGTGGTGACAAGTCTTCAATGAGCTGATGATATGAGTCCATCTCCCTAGTGGAAAGATTACAGATCACATAAACCACTACTCCACCCTGCATCCTTCTTGGCAGTATCATCATGGAAATTAAGTACTGAATGGATGTGAAGACAGAATTAACCTCTCACCCTTAGAATGGTTCCTGTCCCCCCGCCCCCCCCCCCCCCCAGGTGAAGGTCGAAGTTCGTTAGTGAAATGATAGAATGGAAAATGTACCATCCTACTGCTCAGGCTTTTCTCTACTATGGATGAACAGAGGATATCATTGACCAGTGCTGTTGATCTAGGATCTTTGGTAAGGGTTGAAGTCCCTTTTAAAATAAAAAGTAAATGCTACAATAAATTCTGCACACATGTTGCATCCTGAGTGATGCATGAGCCTTATTAATAAATACTGGCCGCTTTAAGAGCACAAACCCCTTGTGGGGGAAAATACCTCTTAAATTATCATGGTCTGAGTGTCCCTAGTCTCTGTTTGCCAGAAGCTGGGAGTGAACGACAGGGCATGGATCACTCGATGAGTTGCTGTTCTCTTTATCCTCTCTGATGCACCTGGCATTGGCCATTGTCAGAAGACAGGATACTGGGCAACATGGCTCATTAGTCTGATCCAGGATGACATTGTGTTCTTATTATTACATCTTACCTTGCTAACCTTTTTTCTCATGCAAGGTCAAACTAACTAGTACAAGTGTTTTTCCTACACATCTTTTCTATAAAGATTAAAACTTTGGAAGATTGGACAGTGCTAAAAGTTCTGCCTTGAGCTCTCACGGCTGACAAAGTTCAGAAGGTCATGACATGAGAAACAAGTAAATTGTGTTTCGTTAATTGCTTATACTTGAGGATCTGCTCTCCATTAACCAGACTGCTAGTGTGGAATTGGAAATGCATACAGTTGGGTAGGCGAGCTGCTAGCCTGGCCCCCCCCCCCCCCCCCCCCCCCCCACCCCCCCCCCCCCCCTTTTTTCCTTTCCACTTATTTCAAAGATCATTTTGTATTTCTGTTTGTTTTTCCCTTTCCCTTGTGCCCAGAATGTGCAAGAAAGTGTGGATAAGTTACTATTTAGTATAAATGGAAGAAACTGCAAGCCTTGTAAAAATCCACCTGCCTGTTTCTGTGAGAATGCTTTGAGAATCTACTGATAAAGAATATAACGTTACCAGAGTTGCAGAGCATCGCTGTCTGGGACAGCCAATCACAGAAAGCACAGCTAGCCCAAGCACCGGCCTTGAGAAGGAAGTTTTCTGCTTTAAGACCTTTTTACCTGGTAGCTATATAACTTTTTGCCTGCCTAAGGACCCAGAGTAATTCAGCACAAGCACAACCTCCCGAGACCCTCCTGTCACTGGAGACTGGACCCTGCGGCTCGGTTAGACAAAACCCTGGCTGGGGTAATTTAGGGGGAGTGGTCCTGCTTTTTAGCAGGGGGGTTGGACTAGATGACCTCGTGAGGTCCCTTCCAACCCTATTATTCTATGATTCTATGATTCTATGTCCACCTTGTCATCAGCTCCATTGATGTCATGCTCCTCTTGCCGAGGTCTGAGGGCACCAGTGGGAATGCCCCCTCCCACTCCCTAAGCAGTCAAATTGCAGCCTAATAAAGCAATGACTTAGATGATGGCATAGAGAGCAAACTTATAAAGTTTACAGATGATACCAAGCTGGGAGGGGCTGCAAGTGCTTTGAAGGATAGGATCACAATTCAAAAATATTTCGACAAACTGGTGAAATGGTCTGAGGTAAATAGAATGAAATTCAATAAACATAAGGGACAAGTACTCCACTTAAGGTTGAACAACCCATTGCACACATACACAATGGGCAATTACTGCCTAGGAAGGAGTACTGCAGAAAGGGAGTGTAATAGTGGACCACAAGCTAAATATGAGTCAGCAGTGCAATACTCTTGCAAAAAAAAAAAAAAAAGCAAACGCCATTCCGGGTTATATTAACAGGACTATTGTGAGTAAGACACGGGGAGTGATTCTTCCATTCTACTCTGCACTGATTAGGCCTCAACTTGAATATTGTGTCCAGGTTTGGGCACCTCATTTAAAAAAGGATGTGGAGAAACTGGAGAAAGTCCAGAGAAGGGCAACAAAAATGATTAGAGGTCTAGAGTATTTGACCTATGAGGGGAGATTGAAGGAGCTGAGTTTGTTTAGTCTAGAAAAAAGGAGACTAAGAGAGGATATGATAACAGTCTTCAAATACCTAAAAAGGTTGTTATGAGGAAGAAGGAGAAAAATTATTCTCCTTAATCATAGATGATAAGAAGCAGCAGGCTTAAATTACAGCAAGGGAGGGTCAGCCTAGACAATAGGAAAAAATTCCTAACTGTCAGGGTGATTAAACATTGGAATAAGTTGCTTCGGCAGGTTGTGGAATCTCCGTCATTGGAGGTTTTTAAGAGCAGGTTAGACAAACACCTGTCAGGGATGGTTTAATGGGGGTACTTGATCCTGTCATGAGTGCAGGGGACTGGACTTGATGACCTGTCACAGTCCCTTCCAGTTTCTATGGTTCTATGATTCCAAGCATAGAGTAACTCTTTAGTATCTCTGTTGCAACTGTGTATTAACTGCTAGCAATTTGTGACTTTCTAAGGACAGTAACAATAGCAGAAGATGAAGACTGGTCTAAATACAAGAGCTCATTTTTAATAGATACTTTCCAGTAAAGATATGGCTTTCAAATGTCACTTTGAATGAGATGGAAGCAAATTTGAGTAGTATCTGATTTTGACACATCTGGTAATTAGGTGCGCCATAGGAAGCAGATGCTGTTGTGTTGTAATTACGGTGCCCCAAAATGATCAATAAAACAAAACTCACAGCTCTGCCGTAATAAATCATGTGAAATCTATAAACTGGGAGAACCAAAAACTTACTTGGTTTTCACACCCTCTCTGGTATCACTAAATCACATTTAGAAATATCACTTTGTATATACAAAAATGACTCTTCCTAGTTCAATGCAGTTACTTTCAGTTCCCAATAGGGGAGAGAGAGAGAGAGATTTCTCTTACCAGACACTTGGGATCTAGTTTTGCAAATGTTGTCTGAATTGGATTTGTATGTGCAAGGCATAGGTGGTTTCCAAGGAAACAAGTAAATTGTGTATGGAGTAAAGAAGATCTTGTGAGTTTGAGAATGGGTAAACTAAATCCTTGAAAATAGTCCTCTGTTTATCAGTTTGCTCACTGATTAGGAATATAATTTAAGATCCTCATAGCTCTCTAATGACTCTAAAGCTGGCAGTCATTTACCAGAGGCACCAGCAGTTCAGGATATGATCAATGCGAGAAACTGACAAAGAGCCCTCTTAGTTTAGAACATTTTCTTGATACAGCTGAACAGTCAAGCTTCTCAGATCTTCTAGGACAAGAAAAATGAAAAAAATGGTAACAACATAATGGAAACCATCAGCATAAATGGCCCCTCCCAGCCCATTTTAATCAGAGATAATGTTAAAACAGTCTTGTGGTAGTTACTTCCTTTAAAATGCACATTATTCAAAGCTTTAAAAGTCCTATGTAATCAAAGTGCATGAGGCTGAGACCCTCAGAAGAAATGGAATCATTCTCTTTATATTTAATGCTTTGTGGACCTGTTTCGTGCTTGCACAAGAGAGAGGCCTGATGGCCCAATTAGATGAAAATAAAGTTCAACCAAGAACTGGGTGAACTTCTGGCACACACATACTTCTGCAAATTATAATTAGGTATGTATTACTTTAAGGGGGAGCTTTTGTCTCTTATTACATCTTTTGTTCTGTGTTTGAACAGCATCTAGCACAATGGGTTTCTGGGCCATGACTGGCGCTCTGTTGGGTGTAATTTAATACACTCGGGTCAAGATACTCAGGTTTATTAATTCAAACTTTTATTTGAACCCAAAGTATGTCTTGTGATGAACTACTATTAAAGCAGTGATGGATATACAGAAAAAGATCATGATCTTCTTGTATGTCAGTGGGTCATGATAAATTGTTCCTATGGTGCTCCAAGTATCCTCTTACATGCTAGAATTTGTAGTTATATCCAAATTACATATTCATTAGTTTTCTTCCAATCAGTATTAAGCATTATATATCTTGTAATTAATATCAGATACATGCAATATTAGCCATTTCACTGGTTAATTATTATTAATCACACATAAACCATATATGGTGAACAAGCCATCTTTTGTCTACTTAGTGGGTGTTTTCCTTAGCTGTACTTCCCTATTTAGCTCAGCTTCCCTGTCCTTGTGGTCACTGACCTAGATGGACTCACTATTATCAGTTATTTAGCAAGCAATTTAAACAAAATTTTAGCTTGAGTACATCTTGCAGGTTTAGCAGAAATTTTCCATCCTTTAGCATACCAAAGTTTAATACTCCTCATGCCAGATCACACTTTGAACTTCAGAAGATACAAGCGTGACCATTATTACTTCTAAATGATTCTAAATATTTTAATTTCCAACAGTTCCTAAGCACTATTACAATAATAATAAATAAATATTAATAAATTAGCATTGTGAATCCTGCTTTGTACAGCAGGAATAGTTAGAGGGCCCTAGGACTGAACGAGGCCTGCAGCAGGAATAGAGTTCTCTCTGAATAACACAGTGAAGTTTATTAATGTTTCCAGTGACCTTTGCAGACTGGATATATTAGTCAATTATTTAGCTGGCTTTTGATGCTTCATGTGGTGAGCTGTAAGGAACCATAAACCACCACCGTCAAACTACAAATACAGAACAGACTTTGTTTCAATACACTTTTTTTTTTTTTGGGGGGGGGGGGGGGGGCCCGACGGCAGGGGATGGAATGATATTAATAAATAAATAAACTCAGCTCTTCCAGGGAAAATGCAGAGCCTAAAAATCTCCCACTACAATTCTTCACACACTGAACCTCACTTCTAACCCGAAATACCCCTGCAATTGTAGTCGTGACTAGGCTTCACCTCAGAGATTCACCATGGAACTAAATTTCATGGGAGTAGTTTATGCTTTGAAACCCAGCACTGTGGGGACTGTACACAAGCGACATTGAGCTAGGCATAGTCCACAGAGGTTTTGTGTCTGAGGTACACCTCAAGAGGTACAATTTCCTTACTGCTACCTGTATCAGAAGCAAATTATGTTACTCTCTTTCTGTCACAGCTCCACTGGCAGGTGTATTAGGATGAAATGAAAGCCCAGTCCATTCACCATCCCCCTCCTACCCAGCTCTTCCCACATATCTTTTTTGTTGAGGGTGACTAGTGAACATATTGCATGCTTCTTCCTGTGCACTTGAATCCAAGGTCCAGGTACTCAGTGTATGGCTTAAGGGGCTATGGGAATTATTCCTCTGCACAGGCATACAATTCAAGTCACAATCTATCCTATGGCAATCTCATTGGCTATGTCTACACTTGCTAAAATTAGTTCGAATTAGGTAGTTCGAGCTAACTAATTCTAGTTAGTTCAAATTAGCTTAATTCAAACTAGCATGGCCACACCGGAATATTAGTTCAAACTAAGCAAGCACTTGCTTAGTTCGAATTAGCAATCCCCATTCATTTCAATGGCCGGTTAATTCGAACTAAGAAATTAGTTCGAATTAACATGGCCACATTGGTTAATTCGAACTAGTTAGTTCGAATTAACCCCTTAGTTCAAATACCCTATTAGTTCGAATTAAGGAAGCCCTTAATTCAAACTAACTAGAGCCTAGTGTAGCCATGGCTTTAGTTAGTTCGAATTAAGCCTCCTTAATTCAAACTAACTTGCCAGTGTAGACATAGCCATTGTGTGTGAAGCAAATGACGTAGAATTTGGAGGGAGGCACATATGTTACAGTAGGAAGACTTTGTAGGAGAAGCTGAGAAACCAAGATGTTAGTTTGTGTGCACTGTGCACATTAGTATGTGTTAACTACCGTTGCAGCATCTCTGTAAATAATTCCCTTAATGCAAAAACAAATTCAGTTTTACAGGCTGTGATGCCAGTAAACAAAATGACAGCTTTGGTCAAAACCATAGGCATTAGCTAAGCAGTGACAAACTCAAAGCTGGAAACCAAATAGGCTTACCTGTATCTTAGTTTTGCTCAAAATAGGTATTAGTTTTATAGTAATGTATTTAGCATTTAGACTATGGAATGATTGTAAGTTGCTGCATTCATTGATCTCACTTATATCATTGATCTCACTTATAATGTCTCTATTCCATGCTAGAAGGAAATATGTAGGTTTTCCTTTAAATCTCTGAGAATGTTTGCTCTGAATTTGTGAACCAAACATAGGAATCACCACTCCTCTCCCTGGCCACCCATTAAGGAGGGCTATCAAGATTTAATGGGCCATTAAGGAACAATGTAACACAAAGGACTGGTGAATGACCCTATCACACTTTGCATCTACTATGTGCAAGGAAGCACATCTCATAGACTGGAAGACTAAATGCAAAAGATAAAACAAGATCACAATTTTTTTTTTTCATTTCTGCTATTTGAACTCTCAACGGGCAAGAGACACTAAACTAAAGCACGTTACGAAATTCTAAAGGGGTAGCCATGTTAGTCTAGGTCAGCAAAACAAACAAGAAGTCCTGTGGCACTTTTAAAGACTACCACATTTATTTATCGCATGAGCTTTCGTGGGAGAAAATCCCACTTAAACGAAGCATCAGACAAAGTGGGATTTTCTCCCACGAAAGCTCATGCGATAAATAAATTTGGTAGTCTTTAAAAGTGCCACAGAACTCCTTGTTTGTTAAACTAGAGCAGAGATCCAGGGTCAGCCTGGATCTGCCTTGAAAAACATTTTGAATGAACAGATGACTACATATATGTCATCCGTAGGAATTGTGGATGGTAGCTCATTTACATATATGTGTGTGATTGCTTGCTGTAACATATATATAACTTGTTTCTTTTTCCTAGTTAATAAGTCTCTAGATTGTTTATTACTGGATTGGCTATGGGCATTGTCTTTTGTATAAGATCTGGGGTACCACTTGATCCAGGATAAGTGACTTATCTCTTGGGACTAGCAGTAACTTGAATATTGTCTGATTGGTTTTTGTATAAGTAGCCATTTATCACTAAGTCCAGTTTGCATGGGTGGCAAGATATGCTGGTGAGCCTGGAGAGACTATCTGTGTTTACATTGTAAAAATATTACAGTGATCCAGGAGTTCACATTTGTTATGGGGTTAGTGAAATCTAATTCTAGGACATAGCACGAGTTTGGGATGTTGGCCCTGTTTTGGCAGTCTGCCCTGAGGTAGGCACTCACTCCAGCCAGCGTCACACAGGCATAGAGCCATTTCATATTATTATGTGGTATCTGAAACACTGTGTATAAATGGGGATTGGGATGAATCCATGAAACTTCTTTTTATCCTGACAAATTCTAAAACAAGATCTCCAGGCAGTACACTAACACTCAGGCTATGTACACACGATCAGATTAAAGCGCAACATGGCAATCGCACTATAAAAAACACGTGACCTTTATTGCGGGATAGCGCGTACACACGTCACTCCTTGCAACGCAACAGAATTCTTTACAATATCGCGGTGTAGCGCAATGAATTCTGGGCACCTATCCCATAGTTCAATTTTCCTTGAATCGGCGCTTGGAATCATGGGATGAAGGAAAGGAACGCAAAGCGCCATGGGTAAACTCTCAGTTTCCCGTGGTGCACTGTGTTCCCCTTGCGTCTTCCTCGTTGCCAATAGCAACTCGCGCCTATTTTCAACAGTGCAGTTACGCACTGCACCACTTGCGAGCAATCACAACAGCGACAGCATGGATCCTACTCTGATCTCCACTGTCGCCTTCAGCATTCTAAATACATCTCGGCTGGTTGCTCAATACACAATGAGCTCCGAGTCAGATGAGGATGCTGAGGAGCAGGGGCTGATCGATGCCATGCAGAGCAACAGCACCGCATTGCTCAGCTCCTTCACCGATCATCTGCACACAGTGCAACGCCGTTTCTGGTTGCGAGAGACGAGCACCGAGTGGTGGGATCGCATTGTTATGCAGCTGTGGGATGACGAGCAGTGGGTACAGAACTTTTGAATGCGGAAAGCAACCTTTCTGGAACTGTGTTCAGAGTTGGCCTCTGCCCTGCGACGTAAAGACACCAACATGAGGTCAGCCCTAACCGTGGAGAAGCGTGTTGTGATAGCTGTCTGGAAGATGGTGACTCCTGACTGTTACCGGTCGGTTGCAAACCAGTTTGGAGTCGGGAGGTCCACCGTCGGATTAGCCCTCTCACAAGTCTGCCGAGCCATCAATCGCATTCTGCTACGGAGGACGGTGACGTTGGGCAATGTTCGTGAGATTGTGGACGGCTTTGCTGCCATGGGATTCCCTAACTGTGGGGGAGCCATAGACGGCACACACATCCCTATTTTGGCTCCAGACCATCTCGCGACCGAGTACATCAACAGGAAGGGCTACTTCTCCATGGTGCTGCAAGCACTCGTGGATCACAAGGGGCGTTTTACGGACATCAATGCTGGGTGGTCGGGAAAGGTGCATGATGCCCACATTTTCAGGAACACTGGTCTGTACTGGAAGCTGCTAGGGGGTACCTTCTTCCCTGATCAAAAAATTACAGTGGGGGATGTGGAGATGCCCATAGTCATCCTCGGAGACCCAGCATACCCACTGATGCCATGGCTCATGAAGCCGTACACCGGGAACCTAGATCGCAGCAAGGAGCGGTTCAATTACAGATTGAGCCACTGCAGAATGACTGTGGAGTGTGCCTTCGGCCGTTTGAAAGGGCGCTGGCGCTGTTTGTATGGGAGGCTGGACTTGGCGGAGGACAACATCCCTGCTGTGATTGCGTCGTGCTGTGTCCTTCATAACATTTGTGAAAGTAGGGGAGAAAAGTTTTCCCCGGGGTGGGCTATGGAGGCACAGCACCTCGAGGAAGGATACGAACAGCTAGCCACTATGAGTATTAGGGGGGCCCAAGGAGAAGCTTCTCGCATAAGGGAGGCACTCAGGGACCATTTCAATGATGCCCTCCCCTAGTTAACTTCAAGGACGCATCAGGTGCACCTTATGAGATTTTCAATGTGTACAAATAAAGCCACTCTTCAAATTATTTGTCACTGTTTTTATTAAAACCTAAAAGGGGGGAGTTACAGGTGGGTGTAGCTGCGGGTCTCTAAAAAGTAGCTCTGGGGGGGACTGCATGTTGCAGTGTACCAGGGGGACAGGTGGCCTTCAAAGAAATTCTTTGAAGAACTATGGGGTGTGGGAGGCAGACACGGCTGAACTGTATGGAGTGGAGCCCGTACATTAATCGCCTGGGTCTGCAAAGCAATCATGCTTTTGAGCAGTTCTGTTTGCTCCTTCATCACGCTTATCAGTTCATCCCTGTGTTTCTGCCTCCTCTGTTGGGATTCCTCTCTCCAGGCTCGATTCTCCCTTGTGGATTCCTGTGCTGTTTTCAGCAGGTCCTGAAACATATCCTCCCTGTTTCTTTGAGCACGCCGCCAAATGTTTCTCATGCAGTCAGCTGGGGTAGACACCGGCCTTGTGAAGGTCGAATCTAAAAAATAAATAAATAATAAAGCTGTTGTTAACACATAGCATAGATAACCAATGTAACCTTCCAGTAGCACATTCCACTGGAAGGTACAGGGCAGTCAACATCCTATGCTTCGCTGAAGCGGACAAGGTACGTCCTAATAGAAGGCTTACTGGGGGCTAAAATTCTGCACAGGGCACACAGGGCACATGGAACCCGATGACTCTCTCCTCAGAGTGCCCCTGCCAGCTAGAATACATATCCTACATGCCACCGGTTGCAAGCCAGGACCGTATGCTATGCACTGTGTGCTGCCATGGTTCCTAGGGCTGTGCTTTGCAGCTGGTGAGGCAGAGTATCCGTCTTTGGGAGCTTAGACACAAGCAGTCTCCCATCTAACCTGAGTTGTAGGCTCTGGAGGTACATCGAGGACACCTTTACTGACCTAAATACAGATGATTTTTTGACTCTTAAGTTTTGTCAGTTAAGGATTGAATTTAATGAGACAATCTGGTGTATTGCTATAAAAATATCAATTACTGTCACTTTATTCTTTTCATATCACTGTACTGAGGTAGCCACACTAACATCACATTAAAAAATATTTAAATGAGTGACCTAGTTATGAAGAAGCACAGAATTAAATTTAGGAAATCTTTTCTTGGTTCTTCTTTTACTGTTGAGACAAAACTCTGAGACTCTGATTCCAATTTCCCATCCACTGGTGTACTCTGATGAAGCTAATGTAATTTCATCACTGTAAGACCACTGTCATGATTTTACCATCAATTTCCCAATGTTTGGTGGTTCTCTTAAACCCCCGACACCAGAAATCTGATAATTTCATTAGGATATCAGCTTTTATTTGTTTTCTCAAAAAGCAAGTTTGTCTGGTTTGTAGAGAACAGTTCAAAAACACGAATCTTACATTTTCAACACCCAAAAGGCCAGTAAAAAGAAACCAACATTTATTCTTTTTGAAAATCTTTGGTTAAAAATCATATCTTGTGATTTTGTGGAAACCTGACTCATGATATTCAAATGTTTGTGACTGGCAATACTGGTCATGTAGGTTTAGAACCAGACATGAAGCAAAGGCCAGGAGAGTAAAGTAACCTGATTATTATGAAGTTTAGCATGTTTGGATATTTTGGAATGACACAGGAATTGCCTTGAAATATGGATCTGATTTTGACCTTACTCTAATGTAACTCAGAAGCAACTACATTTAAGGCAATGAAGTTACAGTGATATAAAGCTGTGATGTGAGATCTTGAATCAGGCCCTTTAATATTAGTTTGTCTGCAATATGCAAAGGATATCTTCCCTTATTTTAATGACTGAATTTGTTTAATAATCATAATTAACTCATAATGAATACATTATCTATCAGAAATGACCCTTTGTAAAATGAGTCAGCGCTTTTCCCTCAGCTAAAGTATAGCTCTTTTAGCAACACAAATCAAACAGAAATGAATGGACTACTATTACCAAATGGAGCAATCCTAATTCATATTATTCCTCAAAGTTACAATCACCTTGGTTATCCTCAGCAGTTTTCAACACACACAATGTTATCTCAATTCATGATTTGTGAAGCAAGATAAACTTGCATATGGTCTGAATTTTCAAATATAAATAAAAACATAGGAAGTGGTTGCCATACTGGGTCAGACCAATGGTCCATGTAGCTCACTATTTTGTCCTCTGACAGTGGCCGATATCAGATATTTCAAAGGGAATGAAGAGAATAGGGCAATTATTAAGTGATCCATACCCTGTCATTCAGTCCCAACATCTGGTAATCAGAGGCTTAGAAACACCCAGTGCATGCCGTTATATCCCTGACCATCTTGGCTAATAGCAACTGAGAGACATATCCTCCATTAGTTAATCTAATTGTTTTTTAAAGCCAGTTATACTTTTGGCCTTCACACGATCCCTTAACAATGAGTTCCACAGTTTCACAGAGCACTGTATGATGAAGTAATTCCTTTTGTTTATTTAAAATCTGCTGCCTATTAATTTTATTTGATGACCACTGGCTCTTGTGTAGTGTGGAGCAGGTAAATAACACTATCTTATTTTTTTGTCCACATCATTCATGATTTTATAGACTTCTTTCATAAGTCTTAGTTGTCTCTGTACCTAGCAGAACAGTCTCTATCTTTTTAATTTCTCCTTGTATGGAAGCTGTTCCATACCGCTAACAATTTTTGTTGTCCTTTATACCATTTCCATTTCGGATGTATCTTTTTGAGATCAGAACTGCAGTCGGTATTCAAGATATAGGCATATCATGGATTTATATAGTGGCATTAATATATTTACTGTCCTACTATTTATCCCTTTCCTAAGATTCTGTTAGCTTTTTGACTGCCGCTGCATATACAATGGATGTTTTCAGAGAACTATCCACAATGATTCCAAAACCTCTTTCCTGAGTGTTAACAGATCATTTAGACCCCATCATTTTGTATGTATCATTGGGATTGTTTTCCAATATGAATTACTTTGCATTTATCAACATAGAATTCCATCTGCCATTTTCTTGCCAGGTATCCAGTTTTATGAGATCCCTTTGTAACTGTTTCCTTTCTGCTTTGTATTAAGTAATTAAATCATTAAGTAATTTTGTATCATCTGCAAACTTTGCTGGCTCATTTATGAGTATGTTGAACAGCCCCTGATCCCAGTACAGATCCTAAGGGGGACACCACGATTTAGCTCACTACATTGAGAAAAATGATTTTTTATTTGTGCCTTTTGTTTCCTATTTTTTAACGACTTACTTTTCCAGGTGACAACCTTCCCACTTATCCCATGGCTGCTTATTTTATTTAAGAGCCTTCGGAGATGGATCTTGTCAAAGTCACTCTGAAAGTCCAAGTAAACTATATCCAGTGGATCATCCTTGTCTACATGCTTGTTGACATCCTCAGAGAATTCTAAATAGATTGGTAAGGCATGATTTTCCTTTTCAAAAGCTGTGCTTATTCTTCCCCAATAAATCATGTTCATCTATGCATCTGATAATTCTCTTTTTGGTATAGTTTCAAGCAACTTGCCTTGTACTGAAATCAGGTTTACCAATCTGTAATTTCCAGGATCGCCTCTGGAGCTTTTTAAAAAATCAACATCACATTAGTTATCCATCAGTCATCTAGTACATAGGCAGATATAAATGATAGGTTACATACCACAGTTAGGAGTTTTTTAATTTCATATTTGAGTTCTTTCAGAACTCTTGGGTGAATGCCATCTGGTTTTGGTGTCTTATGACTGTTTAATTTATCAGTTTGTTCCAAAATCTCCTCTACTGAAAAAAGAATAGAGGCACAGGTATTTCCCTCACATTCTCTGCAGTGAATGCTGATGCAAAGAATTCATTTAGTTTCTCTGCAATAGCCCTGTTTCTTTGAATGCTTCTTTAGCATCTCAATGTCCAGTGGCCCCATTGATTGTTTGGCAGGCTTCCTGCAGCTGACATACTTAAAAATAATTGCTATTGGTTTTTAAGTCTTTTGCTAGTTGCTCTTCAAATTCTTTTTTAACCTACCTATTTATAGTTTTACACTTGAGTTCCCAGAATTTATGCTCTTTGTTAGGACTTAACTTCCTTTATATAAAGGATGTTAGTCTGGTTTTTAACCACAATGCCATTTTTTAGTCATCTTTCAGGTTTTTTGTTTGTTTGTTTGTTTATTTTTTTAATTTGGGGAGTACATTTAATCTGAGTCTCTATTATAGGGTTTTTTAAATTTACCATGCAGTTTGCAGGCATTTCACTCTTGTGACTGTTTGTAACTACTGCTGCCATTTTGGGGTAACTCCATCTAATCTGATAAATCTTAAGAAGTCCTGAGTTTCAGAAGACAGGAGCTCCACAACTTGTAAAATGCAAGCATTGGTAAGGCACCTCAGTTCGAGTACTCAAAAATTGAGGCAACCCAACTCACTGGTCACTTTGAGAATTCAAATCTATCTACACACACATGCACAAAAACTATGTGTTTGATCTTTTAAAAAGCTGCTCAAGCAATTTCATACCTAATTGGAGCACTATTCACCATGATTCCATGTCAACATTGTGCATTGCCTGCACAAATATGTAAGATAGTATTTGTTCACACAGTTGCCTGATTCACATGCATAGTCCAAGTAATTGTGCATGAAAATTAGGTATGTAGTTGTGAGCCTCAAGGCACTAAAAATCAGGTCCTGGGATTTATTAACCATAAGGTGAGCTGTAAAATATCATTTTGGTATTATTACAGAAAATGGGTATTAAAGAGTCAGTGATTTGATAGACAGAGAGTTACACAACAAAAAGGCTCAGCAGACTAGCTGTGCTAGAAAGAGTGCAGTGTATATAAAAGATATGACAATTTAGTAGTGTTAGCTCTACTTACAAAGAGTTCAAATGACTGCAATATTTTGGGTTATTTCTTCCTTTGTTTTCTATTCATTATTTTTTCTTGCTGCTCCTGGAACCCAACTTGTATATTTCTTTCCTAGCGTATTATAATTTTTCTTAGGCTTAGTAAAGAACTCAACAGTAACATTTTTTAAAAAGCTGCTTCCCATTATGTGTGATTTGTAAAAGACTAAAAAGCTGCAGTTTACAGGGATCAGAGCCTTTTCAGAACCAGCAGTAGACACATTTCTTCATCTGGTTATTGGCTTCCTTAACAAGTCATAAAGGGCTTGCAATGACTTGGAAACAGTGGATGGATATCTGACGTCTGTTACTATTTAATGAAATTTCCTTTTTATTTCCTCCTCACGCCCCCTGGCTCCTTCTCTTGCTTCTAATATTTTACAACATCTGAAATGACAGTGTCTTGGGACATCACACAAAACAACATCACAAAGGATGTTACTACCGCAGGAAAAGATGACTGTGGCAAACACAGGCTGTCTGAACTTCTACAAGAATACTATTGTGTCACATTCCCTGATCAAAGCTGAAGGGCCATGACTTTTCTCAGCACTATGACTTATTTTTAAGGTATTTTTTGAATGATGATGATAATAATAATAGAAACAAACAAATAAGGTCAGACATGTAGAACTAAATTCAGGTTTCTGACTTTTTTTTTTCCCTCCTGTTCAGTAATTCATATACTTTAAACATTCGCTGGCCCCTGAGACATGGGTTTTGGTTTTTTTCTGGTGGGTTCATTCTGACTGAATGGCCCCCTTTTGCCATCTGATTTTGGGGTCTTCCTCTCCATGCCTAGATACAGTCTCACTGAGGCCAAACAATCTAGGGTTCTTTGACAGAACCATAATTTTATTCCCTTTCTATTGTAACATATTCTCTTTCTCTTATCTGGAAACTACCCTTAGGACATTGTCCCTTTATACTGTAAGACATTCTGTCTCTTTTCTATAACAGCTATGGCTGCTGAAGTCTTTTTTGGGTCTGAAGGAACAAGAACAGAAGGGCTCCTAAGGCAGAGCAGGGCCAGCCCAAAGGTTTTTGGTGCCCTAGGCGAACTATGACTTTGGTGCCCTCCCACCCTCCAACATGTTATAAGAGATAACATATTAATATTTTTAAATAGAGAAAAAAATTAACTTCTGTCTAATCTGGCACCCCTTAAAACCTGGAGCCCTAAGCAACTGCCTAGTTCACACATATGGTTGGGGTGGCACTGAGGTACAGGTCAATGCCTCTCCATGAATGCTATCAATAGACATTTGTGCAAGAAATTAATACCTGGCTATAAACTTTATAGAAAGTGTGGGTTAGGTCACAGAGGTGAGAGAGTAGCTCTGTATCTAAACGGTTCCAGAGAATCTAATAGGACAACATTTCTGAGGGGAAGGGTCACAAAGCACAATCTGCATGGATACAAATCCATAGACGCGAAAATGAGATACACGAGTAGAGTTAGAATACCAACCACCAGATTAGGAAAATGTACAATGTTCAGAGACACTGAAGAGGTAATGAAGTCCAGTGAAATTAATAATAGGTGAGTGACTTCAGGAACCTTTAAATAAACAGGTCAATTATTAACTAAACACAGCTTAGTGGAGTTAATTTCTCAATACCTTCATCTACCACTTTTTGTAACAGCTGGTTCTATAGCATGAAAGAGGAGAGGCTGCTTTCTTCTGAAATCTAAATAACCCAGGAGTTAGTTCAAGAAGTAATTCTGGTTGGGACATTAATAGTTACCATGATATGCTCATGTTCAACAGGCTGAGGAGAGGGATTGCACCACCATAAGTAGCAAGACGACACTAAACTTTAGAAAGTGAGATTTTGAAAGAGAGCAAGAGGAAGAAGCTTCCATTCAGTTTATGGGCTTGATTATCCTTTCACTGTAATTCAACAGAAACTCCAGCACAGCTGATTATACTCATGTCAGTAAGATGAGGACCTACAATATACACATTATTTCACTTCAGCCGCCACTAAAAATGCAGCTTCTTTTGAGGGCAAAATATAGCAGCCATAAGAGTGGTATCTGCAACTTTAAACACAGACATCAAGAACACAGCACAGTTAGAGCAACAGAGGAATTTAAATAATGTAATTACCAGACTAATATTGGGGTAGGAGTGCCCCTGTTCTTTCTCCTTACTGGTCAGGACCAGAGCTTTTTATCTCATCAAAAAAAACAGTTAAACATATTGGCTCCTAACTGCCTAAGTCTGCATATGCATTTCTTCCATCCTCTCTAATAAATTTTAATTAATTATAGTTTCCCTGTTTTTACTATTGGAGACTGAAGTCCTCTATTTATATCCACAAACCAAGATGTTAGATATTTATGTCAATAAACCAACCTGTTGAGTACTATTCAGAAAGGTGTGTCTGAAATATTTAGAGAATTTCTAACAGGTTTACGAGAATACTCTTATTAAAACTTCAGCCTATGGTCTCTCTGTCTGTTTAATATTTAGGAAAGGGGCACAAAGTTCACAGTATATGTGAATGTAGATTGCATTTAAAGGGCACTATCAACTTGAAAATCACACTTCCATGGGTCTTTTTAAAAATGTATTCATCTACTATAGTTGAAAGCAACAGGATGACCGTAACTGAAAGAGATAGCATGAAAAAATATCTCCTATTTAGTTGATGTATCGGGGACATTAGATAGCTCTGGGGGTATTTCTACACTGCAATGTAAGACCATGCTTGAGCCCATGGTTAACCCCCATGAGATCTACATGACAATTCCACTAACCCAGGGTCCCAAGATCCTCTAGGGCTGTAAGCTCTGAAACAGAGTCAAGCTGGAACCTAGAGTCTGAGTTCTATTGCTTTGCAGTATAGACACAGTCACTCAGAGTCACCTGGAAGTATTGCATAATTCCATGAGACAACTTCCTTAGTACTCTCTATCCCTACAGTCTCCAATCTGCTCTATTGAAAATTGAAGTCTCCCAACCCTGACAAACAGCAGCAGCTCAGTTCAGCATTAAGCCATTCTGTTCAGCTCACCGATTTGCAAGCATGCTATCAGAGGGACACCTGGGTTTACAATGGAGACCAGACCGATCAAATGTTTTGCAAAGTGAATTGCTTCCTGGTAACATACAGGGTGGACAGTAAAATTTCCCAGGGTTTTCATAGAATAATAGGGATGGAAGGGACCTCACGAGGTCATCTAGTCCAACCCCCTCACTAAATCACCCCAGCCAGGGTTTTGTCTAACTGGGCCTTAAAAATCTCCAAAGATAGAGATTCTACCACCTCCCTAGGTAGCTCATTCCAATGCTTCACCACCCTCCTAGTGAGAAAGTTATTCCTAATATCCAACCTTGACTTCCTCAGCTGTAATTTGAAACCATTGCTTCTTGTTCTGTCCTCTGTTACCATCAAGAATAGCCTAACTCCCTCCTCTTTGGAGCACCCGTTGAAGGTTGCTATCAAATCTCCCCTCAGTCTTCTCTTCTGTAGACTAAATAAGCCTAGTTCCTTCAGTCTCTCCTCATAAGTCATGTGTCCCAGCCCTCTAATCATTTTTGTTGCCCTCCGCTGGACTCTTTCTAATTTGTCCACATCCTTTCTGTAGTGGGGAGCCCAAAACTGGACACAGTATTCCAGATGCGGCCTGACCAGTGTCGAATAGAGGGGAATTATCACATCCCTCGATCTGCTGGCAATACTTCTACTGATGCAGCCTAATATGCCATTGGCCTTTTTCGCAACAAGGGCACATTGTTGGCTCATATTCATCTTCCCGTCCACCATAACCCCCAGGTCCTTTTCTACAGTGCTGCTACTTAGCCAATCAGTCCCCAGCCTGTAGCAGTGCATGGGATTTTTCCATCCTAAGTGCAGGACTTTGCACTTGTCTTTGTTGAACCTCATGAGGTTTCTTTCGGCCCAGTGTTCCAATTTGTCCAAGTCTCCCTGGATCCTGTCCCTGCCCTCCAGAGTATCTACCATTCCCCCCAACTTGGTGTCATCCTCAAACTTACTAAGCACGCAGTCTACCCCATCATCAAGATCATTAATGAAGATGTTGAACAGAACCGGCCCCAGGACCGACCCCTGGGGCACTCCACTCATTACTGGTTGCCAACTAGACATGGAGCCATTGATTCCTATGCGCTGAGCCCCTTGATCTAGCCAGTTTTCTATCCATCTTACAGTCCACTCATCCAACCCATACTTCCTTAACTTGCCGACGAGAATGCTGTGGGAAACCGTATCAAAAGCCTTGCTAAAGTCAAGGTATACCACGTTAATGGCTCTTCCCGCATCCACAAATCCAGTCATCTCAACATAGAAGGAAATCAGGTTGGTCAGGCACGGTTTGCCCTTGGTGAATCCATGTTGACTGTTCCTGATCACTCTATTTTCCTCCAAGTGTTTCAGATGGATTCTTTGAGGACCTGCTCCATGATTTTCCCAGGGATTGAGGTGAGGCTGACCGGTCTGTAGTTCCCCGGATCCTCCTTTTTCCCTTTCTTGAAGAAAGGTACTATATTTGCCTTTTCCCAATCCTACGGGACCTCCCCCGTTCATTGTACTGGTTCCCATTACTGTAGTATCTCACTACAGAGTCTGTGAATACTGAAACCTATTTTTAATTCCAAAACTCTGCATGAGTCCAGGGAGACTTTGGGGATTGCCAGGGAATCACCTTTAGCAAGCCCTTTATATCTATATATACGGGTCCAGTGAACAATAGGATTCTGGGCATCATGTCTGCATTCAGGGTTGCCAGCCTTGCATTTTATTTTTTACTGAGGTGAAGATCTGAAGTTGATCCTGCCTGCATCCTGCAGCCTGCCAGAAAGTAATATGAAGAAGAGGGAAAGGCTGAAGTGGTGTTCATTTTCTTTGCCAAAAATAAAAACATAATACTTAAAAATGGAATTAAAAATAAAAACCAATCGGAAGGAGCCAAATAAGAAACTTAGAAATGAGTTTTTTAAAAACACCATGTTGCTGGATCCCCTTGAGAAAAGAAGGGCAGGCATTTTTGGAAGCTCTCATTATCTTCTCCTATGTGACATAAGTCAATGATTCCTCTGCTAACAGATGAGACAGAGTATCAGCAAAGCTGCTTTCTTTTGTTCATTGCTTGTGTTTTAGTCTGGAATTAAAATAGAACATTAAGGTGGCCAGAAAAACAGGGGGTAGTTCAGTGGATTGTTCTTCCAGACTGCACACTTGAGTTGGTGAAACAAAGCAGTATATTTGCAGCGATGAAGGAAAGACTGAGAACTGGAGGACCATAATACACATTGCTTCCTCCCACATGGCTCCAAGTGCCTGCTGGAAGACACACTCATCACTTCACCATTCCTTTCCTTAAATAATAAATGTGCTTACTGAAGCTGTTTCCCAGCCTATGTGGCTTAGGGTGTTAACTTTTCATATGGGTCATGAGATTGAGCAGACTGGTGGGTTCCCAGTTCAGGGAAAACTGGTTGAGCATCTTGCTATATCCAAGGACATAGTCAATAAGCATTCCCTCAGGATACTGAATGAATGAGTAGATTCTTGGTTTAGGTTCTGCTGTGAAAGGAAAAATGCTGTTTGGCAGGAAAAAAGACAAATCTTAACATTTGATTAATTTAACCTCTTTTTTGTTTGCAGATGATTTGTGCTAAATTTGCAATGATCCAAAATGTATTAGTTATAGGGTTGCCTAGAAAATTCTGTATTACAAAAAACTTGAGGTTTCAAATTAGTTTCATGCAATGAAGAACAAAAAATAACTTTTCACAATTTTTGGAAAAAAAAATGCTTTAGAATAGCTAATAATCAAATGATTAGCACTCACCTGGGATTTGGGATACTCAGGTTCAAGTGCCAGCTCTTGACTTCGATATATAGTAAATTAAACAATTTCAAAGCAATTAATCTGTAAGCAGGGGTGACGTTAGGCTGTTATACAAGGGTAGGCAAACATTCTTCCAGGCTGCCAAATACATTTAACTGAATCTTAGTTTTCATTGTGTGGAAGCCCTGAAAATATTAACTAAGTGTAAACTGATCCAGCAATGTCTGCCTCGATTTGCAGCCTGAAACAATATCTCTGAGAGACATGAGCTCCCCATTCATTTCAGTGGCTGCTAACTCAGATGGTGAGTGATGATAGATTAGATAGTAATATTGTGAATTATTTCACTACACACAAGAATGGTAAAGAAGCACATTATGAGGATTTACACACACTACTTTGAGTAGCAACTCATTTGGATGTTCTGACTAGAAGTTCTGGGGGATACCACTACTTAACATCTTTTTCCACACTCAGGAAGGAGCTAAGGCCAAGCAGTGCAGCCTCACAAGATAAAGCACACGTGACAATACTTGGAACATTTGCACAATCTACGGTGAATGATATCTTATTTTAGGAGTCTCAAAACAACTTCAATTTACAGGTAGACTTGAATAGAGTGCTGTAATCTTTTTTTCTCTTCAGTTCAACCCCTGTTTGTAACATACGTCACATATAGCGATTACATGAAACTGTAATGTGCTATTAAGGATTTATCAGCCTTCTTTGGGATACTGGTATCATTTATTTGTATTACCATCATTTTTAGGAGCCCTAGTCTGGATCAGGCCTTCATTGTGGTAGGTGTTGTATAGACACAGAACACAAAATGGTCTATCTCACAAAGGCTATTTTTAGTTAGTTCGAATTAACTTAATTCAAACTAGCATGGCCCCACTGGAATTTTAGTTCTAACTAAGCAAGTGGCATGCATGGCACTTGCTTAGTTCAAATTAGTCAGTTGCATTAAGCTCAATGTGCCGGTTAGTTCGAACTAAACAGTTCAAACTAATATGGCCACATTGACTTAATTCGAACTAACTAATTCGAATTAAGGGTTAGTTCAAAAGTTGTAATTGAATTTATTAGTTCGAATTAAGGAAGCCCTTAATTTGAACTAATGAAAGCCTAGTGTGGCGAAGGCTTAAGTTAGTTCAAATTAAGCTTCCTTAATTCGAACTTACTTGCAAGTGTAGACATAGTCAAAGACTTTACCATTTAAATGACTTACACTCAAGCTGGTAAAATATTTGTCACATATTACCATGTATCCTCCTTATATTTTTCTTTTTAAATAATATGCATGAATACCTAATAGTTAGTATTATTTTAAAGCCTTACCTACTATTCTAAAATATATATAAGAGCTGATGCAAATTCTAGATTTGTTATGTTGCTGAATTTTTTTCTATTGTAAAGAGGTTCTTTACTATATCATTTTGAAATTTCAGAAATCTATACAAGCATAGATCTCAGAAATCTTTGAATGTTCTGAAATTTCAGTCAAAGCAATGGAACATATTTCCCATAGGAGGATTTAATTTTCTATGTTGCTTTTTTAGTTAGAAAATGAAAAACTAGCAGGATCTTAGGAGATAAGTCAATATGCCATGTTTATTGTGAATATTAAAAAAAAAGAATTTTAATAGAAAAAGAAGTTTAATACTTAATCTCAAAAATCATTTCTAAACCTAATTATTATTCAGTTAGACACACACACATGTACACACACAGGATCCTGTAGATGGGATATAGTTACCAGCCTCAGTTGCTCTTGCTAATCTGCTGGCTAGGCAGCCTAGACACGAGAATGGGAACCAGATCTTGCCGGTGCATGCCGATGCTCCTGGAAGATGGTTGCAGATTGAGAAAAGAGGAAGCTCAAAACTATGTGGTCTCACCCAACTTCTTATACCTTTTAGCCCATAGATCTTGGTGTGTCATGCTGCCCGAGGACATCAGTTAATTGCAGACATGACTTCATCACGTCCTTGATTGGACTTCAGTTGGACTTTTGTTCTTTTCTTTTCTTGGGGGACACTTCTCACTTTTCCAGTGGTTTATCTCCATTCTTCTTTTATTCTTCAGCCATTAAAATGGTGCTGGCAGTTTGCATCAGGGCAAGCTGGCGTCTGGACTAATCCCATCACACACATACTCACATTCACACATCTTTTTCACACATCCAGATGAATTATACACATAAAGTTTCATCAAACACAATTGACCATACAAAGTACAAGATTCAAAATGGAGTTACAAAGTTAAAATGGAATTTCATCAAACATAATAGAGTTACAAAGTACAGGATGCAAAATGAGGTTTTGATTACAATACTCTTACCATATAAGTCCTGAAGGGCTCTTGGTTACAGTGTTGGTATAATAGTTACTTTGGTTACAATGTAGAAGTTTTACAAAGGGAGTTCTTGGTAAACAGCAAGAAATAATGGTGATTGCTGAATAGCAGCAGACCTATTCAGTGATTTTTCCATCAGCAAAACAAGGAGTCTATTTATCAATGATACAATACAAGTTCATTAATAATAACATTCTTCAGTCCAATTCATTATACAATAGTCAGAGACCACTCACTCTGATTTACTAAGGATTAAGAGACAACAGAGACCTTATAAAGACAATCTGCCTACCGGGCAAAACTTCAGTGGGTGTTGCTCCCAGAACAGACATTCTTAACTAGGGTGCAACCTCCCAGGAGGGTGCATTGGACTTTTTGCAATAGTGCAGCAAGACTTCTGATGATTTGATAGTTATGGTATAAGTGTGTGGTAGTGGGGAGGGCAAAAGCCAGATTGCAGTGTCATTCACTCATATTTAACTGGCTGCTAGCTGGGAAAAAATATGAGTGAGTTGCACTGCCACCTGGACATGAGGCCACAGTGGCAGCCCTAGGCAGAATTTGTACCAGTAGGCAGCTGCCTAGTTTGCATATAGCTAAATGCTGCCCTCTGCATCTGGGAGCAGATGAAAAGCAGTAGATTGGAACTAGGAGTAAAAGGAAGAGGAGAGGACTGGCTCATCAGCATGCCCTTTCTTTCCCCAGATGGGTGTTTATGAAGATTGTACTCCGATTAGGTGCTTGTGGGTAGGAAGGAAGGAGAACGCATGTGGAGTCTGAGTGCACAGCCAGGGTTATGGTTGTTCTCTGCGGTATCATTCTATCAATCAGCTGCACACGGAATACCCGAGTAAATTGATGTTTTAATGAGTTAGAAATAAACTTTGGGTAATAAACTACTATGGGTAAGAAGCACCTCCTGAGTGAGAGTTAGGGGCCAGCAGTCAGTGACAACACTATGAAAATCTTGGCTCCTACAGTTCTCCCCTTCATTTTTTGTTCAGATCTTTTTAGGTACTTTTGTAGTCCTGCCCATCATATCTGGGAGCTTCACAACCACAGCTGGTTTTTAGGCTCACCCCTGTGTTTGCATAAGTCTGTGTTCACAGACAAGGAACTAAAAAACAAGATTCAGTGGGGATCCAAAGTTGCAAAGGCAGTGTATGGCTGACCTGGGTTAGAGACCAATTTTCCTAATTTCCACTCATCTGTCTTATCCTTCTGCCACTTCGGATCTCCTGCCATCCTAAGGAAAGCTAGGACAGAATAGCAGTGAAAGGTGATAAGTGTACACCAAGCGAATCCAAGTGGATTCCAGAACAACTGTGAAGTGGTTGATTACTAAGGACATGGATGGAGCAAGCTCCAGTTAAGTGTGATAATTTCTAAGAGGAAACAGTTTTGTTTTATTTTACCTATTTATTTTCCCTTATGAAAAATCAACCAATGATTTTAAACTGAGAAAATCAAGTGGCTGGAGCATCTGCTGAAATGAATTACCAAACAAGAAAACAATTTATCTCTCCCATCAATTACTATAGATGACAAAGTCTAGACTGTGTAGGATCTCTGTGACAGCAAAAAATTTCAGTCTCTTTTTATATGGGATGTGCAGAATGAGAGTGTAGTAAATGTCAGACGCTCCGCACCAATTGAATCAGGAGTTTCTAGTGGACTGTTTAATTCTACCCCAAAGCACATGCTTGGAACATCACAGTCTTCATCTGTTTTATAAATCATAACCATGTGGATTTCACAGTTGTAGGCATGAATGCCTCTCTGGAGACCTGCTGCTCAGTGCTGTCTTTGCTCTGCTGCCTACACCTTCTCCAAGCTCCTCCACACTTCTTTTGGAGCACCTTGCATCACTGAGATAGGATACAGAGGGATCAGTCCTCCAAGTGCAGAGACAGCCACAGTCTGTGTCTCGAGAATGGGAGTGGAGAGAAGAATTCCTTACAATCTCCCTTCCCATGCACACCCACTTAAAGGTCAGGCTTGATCTGGCTCCACATACCCATGTATTTTACTAAGGGTCTGATTGTGGCTGTAAAACCACAGGCTGCCCATATTTCTTTCTCCTTTGCTGCTTCTTGGGTGGGCCTGTTGCACAACCTACTCCTTCCAGCTACATGGACCCAATTGTTCCATGGTTCTCCAATCATGCTGTGTAGAAGGGACAACAGGGCCATTGTCATCCCCGTCCCTTTTCAATACTCTGGACAAGGGGTGAGCGGTTGCTGCTGACCATCCTTCTCCATGTGGCTACAAAGCTAGTCCAATAATAATTAATAATAATTAATAATTAATAATGGATTTGGGTCCATCAGAAGATTTTGACCTTTTTAAAAAAATATTTCCTCTTTTAAAATATAGCTGAACTAAAATTTTGTCATGGAAAGGCTAAACAAAGTCTGCCATGTATAAAATGGCCAAATGGGGCTTTTTTACAATTTCAGAACTTTTTTCCACATTTTTTTTCCCAAATGTCGAGATTTGTCAGGGTCGACCATTGTCCACTAACAGTTGTGGCTTTGATAAATTGGCATGTTCTGGTGAAAAACCAGCTAGATGGAAAATTTTTGATCTCACAGGCTAGTTCTAATCCTGTACCATATGCAAATTATTAATATCTGTATGTAGACGTTGTTGGCAATAACAAACCAGGGTGTTCTGATTATGATCCAGTGCTAACACGCATTGATTGCGCTTGTAATGCATTGGCAAGCCATTGAGCCGGGCCGCTTGACAGTACCTCAATTTCCGTGGATAAACAGAGGATCTTCGTTTTGTTAGCTGTCACCTTTTGGCAGTGATAAATTGACTAAAAGGCTTTAAATAACTAATATAATTCAGGAGACAGATATATTTGGTTTTAAATAAGAGAGGGTTTGGTAAGAACAGTATATAAACAGGCTGGTGGGAAGAAAATAGAAATAATGAGGCAGGCGCGTTGGGTTGGATTTTTTGTTTTGTTTTGTTTCCGAAGCGCCTCAGATCGTTAATGTACAGCTTTTGTATCCTTCTCTCTCTGTGCCTTGCTTTAAATTTTCATTGCATCCATTTTACCGCTTAGTTGTGTCAGGTCATGTTACCTTGTGGTACCATGAATCAGGACTTAATAATGGAACCAACAACAGTCATTTTAAACTATTGCTGCCCCCGTTTCAATATTCAGCTATGTCACAACATGTAATGTGGACAGAGAAGATCTCACAATGAAATTTAAAGGGATATTTACATTTGGGATAGCTTTTTGAGCTGCTGTCAGTGAAAGAGAAAATATTAATTTAAATCAGCTGTTTTTTCTATGCATCCGCTTTATTTATTTAAAACATTCTTGGGCACAAGTATTTATTATTCTACTATAACAATATGCCCAAAGGAGATATATAACTATAACTAAATGCCCAACTGTATACCATTTTTATAGTATGTCTTAGTCCTATCAATCTAAAGAAGAATATTGCCTTCTTTTTTTTCAGTAGTTTGTGATGTTGACGTACCTACATAAAATCTAAAATCTAAAATGGTCTCCTTAGTGTCTTGTTGCTGGACGAGATAGAAAATGTGTTATTATCTAATATTTACATAATACAATCAGTTTGCATGGTACTTTAGAAAACTAAAAGGGCAGTCCTTGGGAAACTCTGCTAAGTGGGACACCCTTTTAAAATGGCTGGATATTGCAAATTAGTGAGTACACAAACAAACAAACAAACAAACAAACAAACAAACACCATAATAAAATTGTAAGGCTAGCTGATCACAATATACAATCATGCTGATCATGTATTTGGTATGTGGGGTTCAGTGCTAATTATTTATGATACTTCACACTATAGCAATGAATGTTCTCCAGTATATTTTTTTAAGAGTGATGAAGGCTGCCGGGCTCCCTCTTGGAGGTTCCCCTGTCCATGGGGCACTGGAGAAGACAGCCGCCAGTGCTCCACAGACAGGAGAACCTCCAGCAGCTGTCTTCTCTGGCGCTCCACAGAGAGGGGATCCCCAGAGGTTCCCCTGTCCAGGGATTGCCAGGGAAACAGCCGCCGACAGCTCCTGAGACAGGGGAGCCCTGGGGAAGAGAGCCGCCAGCTGGGACTCCCTTATCCCCAAGCTGCGGCTCCCTTCCCCCAGTCCTAGGTTGACTTAAGGAATTAAGTCGACCTAGGGCGTCCCCTCCAGTGTTAGATCAACTTAATAAGGTCGACATAGACCTTAAGTCGACCTAACAGGCGGTAGTTATTAAGTCGACTTAAGGATGCCCTTAAGTCGACTTAATGAAAGTTTGGTGTGGACATGGAGTAATTTAGGTCGACTTCAGCATCCTTAAGTCAATCTAAATTGCTAGTGTAGACATAGCCCTTGATTTTAGATGGGACAAGACAGGGAAGACAGAAGAATATAAGGGAGAATCTGGCTCTTAGGAAAAGTACATCACATCATTGCTGAGAAGTGAGAGAAGACAGCTGGACATTTGTAAATTAAAGATTGTCTGGATTAATGAAATACGTGCTATTGATATTCTACTGTATAAGGAGGCATGTCTATCTTCATTCCCAGAGGGGTATCACCAGAAGAAATTATCAAACAAAATTCCAGCAGAGGACACAAGGGTAGTTAGAGGAAGTAAAATGAATTTTTACTGCTTTGAATTCATTGATCAAAAGCTTAGCTTTTCCCATTTCAAGGCAGGTGGAACAATAATAAGGATTAAACAAAGTAAGTCAACCTGTTACTAGAGCATTTTAATACATAAATAGTTAAATTAAAAAAAAAGAGAAAGAGAGATAGAGAGGCTTTTGAGTCAGAAGTTGCAAGAGATGGTCTTTGCCACTTCCATTAATCATGGATAAGCAAGATCAGTAAGGTATTTTCATTATTGCAGTTAACATATTAGGAGAGGCTGATATGGCAATGTGACTTTATTTATTTATTATTTAGTAGAGTTAATAATCAGGAACATACTTCAATTGCAAAACAAGAAATTTGCTGTCCTGAAGAGTGCTTACCTTTGCAAGTGAACCTTCAGCACACCCCATCCATATCATTTCCCAGCTTGCTGCTGTCCTGTACCTTTGGGTGGATATATTTATTGAGGAGAAAATGCCTGTGTCATGAAGGCACCATTGTGAGAGGTAGGAGAACTAGTTATTCAGTGGACAGTAAATGGATGTAAGAAGTGGGAATTCAAGTAGTGAAAATCCACTTCACCCAGTCCCTCACTGGCTCTGTGTATTCACCTGGAAGCAGTCAAGTCAGCCTCTTCACCCTGCTGGTAGCTCATAGTCATGATACAAGGGCAAAGAAGTATACTAATGTGAGTGTACCGGCGTACTATGCCATTAAACAGTTAAATGACATTAGAAGAGCATATAAATAACTCCAGGTGCAAGCTGCAGCTAAAGATTAATATGGGCACATAAAAGAAGGCTGGGTTTTAAAAATGTGGATTACAGTATATTTGATCCAAAGTTCACTGAAATCAATGGAAAAACGCTCAAAGGCCTCACTGGTTTTTGGATTAGGATTTACTGCACCATTCTCCTAGTGATTAGTGCTTTACAACAGACAGTAAACACACACATTCCTATTTTATTTTAATATCAGGCTTCTCTCTGGCTGCATCTGAGAATTCAGCAGAGAACAAGCAACCTAACGTAGCATCTCTGTCTGCTTTTGCTCATTCACTCTGTTCCCTGGGCAGAAGGGTAGGCTTTTCTCATCTCAGATACCCTCATTTACAGCCAGCTGCAACACTTCTAGTTCTACAGACTCTGTTCAGCTCTTTAGAGCAAAAGAACTAAGAAAGAGAAATGGATTTTATTTTACTAGTTGCTGTTATATTGTCAAAGTTCAGGGTACTAAGCGCAGATTTTTGTTTTCATTGCTCTCTTGAATCACCAGCAGCTGAATTTACTGCAAAACACATGTGCTTAATGTAAAATATTGGAAAACTATATTCTTATTTGAAATGTCATGCTGGATACTAGATTCATTTCAATAACACCATGAAATCAAGGTGCAGTTTTAGAGTCCTAAAATGAATAGAAGAAATGTTCTTTCTTCTGTTTCTGGAAGGTTGCTGTTCAGAATAACGCAACATGCAGCTAGTTAAAATTTTTCATTTTTAGGGTATGTCAACACCGGAATTAAATGCCTGTTGCTGGCTGGGGCAGCTGACGTGGGCTTGGATTGTAGAACTGTGGTGTAGATGCAAGGGCTTGATTTGGAACCTGAGTTTTGGGACCCTGCAAGCAGGAAGGGTCTCACCAGTCTTTGGACTGAATGCCTATACTGCAATTGTACAGCCCCACAGCCCGTACTCTGCAAGCCCGAGTCATACTATGGGTTACTTGTTGGGTTACTGGAGGACTGCTTCCCTCAAGCAAGCAACCACCCCGTTCCACACAGCATGAACTTCAAAGGGTTTTTATTATATTACAGCTAGCTATGCCAACCACAGCCCCATCATCTCTCTTGAGGCTGACACATTGTGAGTACTCCTCTCCTCGGCCTAGGGCTATACGCTGCAGCTCCTACACAGGAACACAGCTCTTAAATTGAAGGTGGAATAAAAAATGAAGACAAGAGAACATGAAAGGAAAATGTAATGACTGCAGCCCACAGACTATGTAAAGGATGAGTGGAAAGTTGAAATTATGTTTAGATTTGGCCCTGTTAGCAGCTAATGCAGTCAGAGAAAACTATGTTCTGCAGATCATCAGTTTAGGGAATTTATATTTTATAATAACTGGGCAGCTGGCAGCTGGATTTAAGAATCAAGGAGTCAAGAATGTGAAACCTGTTCTTGAAGCTGTGACACTGTCAACAGCTTTGGCTGGAAAGCATTAATATACAGCTAACAAAAGGCAAGCAGAATGGAAACCATTCATGGTTAAGTGGTAACCATCTACTGTGATGGCCGCTGTAACAGGGTGAGACAACAGGCCCAGGGACCAAGCCCCAGGAGACTCCTACCCTCCGCCAACTGGCCAGAAGACAGCCCTACGCGGGGCGGCGGTAGGAACTCCAGGGGCGGAGTTAAGGACACGGGGGACCGCATAAAGGGACGGACCAGGTCTCCAGAGGGGGAGACTCCTAGGAGGCGGACCAGGTTGCTGAGACAGCCTCCACAGCAGTGGAGGGACCGGCCCCCCGAACAACCCCCCTGGACAGAGCCTCCCGGCCCGCCAGGGGAAAACCCTGACTCCTGGGATAACTGGGAGAGAGAACCCCTGCAGTATTATCCCCCAGGGGAAGACCTGGAGGAGTTACCCTTGTCAGGACTCCCAGAGGACCAGGCAGAGGAGATAGCCCGGGACCATCCATATGATCTGGAGGAGCTGCCCTCCGCCGAGGAGCCGGAGACCCCCTGTGACCTAGAGGAATTACCCCTAGAGGAGGAGCTACCGGACCTGCCACCGGCGGATGAAGAGGGCCTGACCAGCCTCCCGAGAGCCGTCTACCCCGACAACCAGGAGGACGATCCCCCTGGACCCAGGTACACCAAAGCCAGGAAAGGGAGGAAGTAGCCCAGGGCGGGAGGCCACTGCCTGGAGAAGGGCAAGGTTCCCCCGAGGGTCAGCGTGTTTCGGCCAGAGCCCCGCTGACCGCAGTGGCAGACGCCTCTGCCACTGAATAGGGCCCTGGGCTGGGACGCAGTGGAGTGGGTGGGCCTGCGTCCCCCTCCCTCACCCCTTTTTCCTGGCCACCCTTGATGCTCAAACCTCAGCGACCCCATACAGAGGTTTGGGTACTTTGCCTGCCCTGCCCTGCCCTGCCTGAGGGTCGGGGGCTACTGACTCTGGTGCCTTGCCTGCCCCGCCCTGCCTGATGGTCGGGGGCTACTGACTGTGGTGCCTTGCCTGCCCCGCCCTGCCTGAGGGTCGGGGGCTACTGACTCTGGTGCCTTGCCTGCCCCACCCTGCCTGAGGGCTGGGAGGCAACTGACTCTGGTGCCTCTGCCTCGCCCTGCGTAGAGGGCTGGGAGGCAACTGACCCGCTGTGCCTGTGCCTCGCCCTGCGTGAGGGCACGGAGGCAACTGACTATTGGACTGGTGCCTCGCCCTGCTTGAGGGCTGGGAGGCCACCGAACATTGTACTTGTGCCTCCCCCTGCTTGAGGGCTCGGAGGCCACTGACTACTGGACCGGTGCCCCGCCCTGCTCGAGGGCTGGGAGGCCACTGAACATTGTACTTGTGCCTCGCCCTGCTTGAGGGCTCGGAGGCCACCGAACGCCGTAGGCGGACCCGGTTACACTGCACTGCAAAGACATTACCTCAGCTCTGGTAAGCAGGTGATGTAAGCAAGGGACCAGAGAGGGCAAGAGAATTTGGAGCATTTCATTGGTCAGAACTATTATTTGCTACCCAAATAAGCTGTAAACAACAACAGAGGCGGACTGAGTACATGTTATATATTAAGTATAATCTAATCATGTAACCTGCATATTAAGTATAGTGAAACCATGTAGGGATTTAGGAATGATGTAACCTGTTGTATTATGCATGCACCTGTTGCATTATGTATATTGTATTTAGCATGTTAGAAAGTGAATTCTGTATTCGGGACTTACTTGTACGGGTGTCCAGGGAAGCAAGTCGTGGCTACTTCCATCGAGGCTGGATGTACAAGGGGAACAAGCATTGTGATTAAAGGCACCATTAAAGCATTGTGATTAAATTACCCTTCCTGCTCCTGGGTTGACCTGATCCTTTTTCCTCCTCCTTCTTTTCCTTCTAACAATCAGAATGAGACTTCTTTGAATAAATCTCTGCAGACCACATCTTCCTCGCACTCCCCTCATCTTACACGCAGCATCACTTCTATTTCCCTTAGTGAAGATCTGCATCTCCTGTCTTCCAGTTTCGCTGAGTTTTTCCTCACCCACTTCATCTCTATGGCTGGGTTACTGAATAGGTGACACGATATTTGATGACGATCTCTTCTTGCCCAACGGAAAGGAAGGAAGAGTAAAGTTTGGTGTAGCTATGATGTAGAGTAAAGTTTGGTGTAGCTATGATGTAGTATAAAGATTATTGCAGTGCATTAACTGAGATGTCAGCATTAACTTTGCTGCAAAGGACTTCGGGATGAGGAGCTCTCTTTACAAATGTCGTCATTCCAGCACATATATTTTTTGCTTTATCTAAAATGTTCATTATGCAGGACAAACCAGAATTTTCGGATGCTTAACTGTATATCCTGTTTATTGCTTTCTTCACTGTTTATAAAACATGCAAATACATTAGTACTTTAATACTATACTTATCTATCACAAAATGTCAGGCAATCTAAAACTTTAGATCTCACTGCACTCTTTTTACACCTCTCAAGCTGTTCAAAGGAAGCAGAAATTTCCCCTTCATCACTTGCTGAGTAGTCCCCAGCACAGCATGCCACAGAAAGGTATAGAATCAGCAGCACTGATTAGTACACCTACCGTCCCATGCCCCTCAATGCAGGTGTGTGTGCCCAGATGGAGAGGGCAAGCTGGTATAATTCCCAGAGTGCAATGTGCTCCAGCAATCCTCAGCAAAGCAGAAGGTTCTTAGAGACCACAGCCAGGTTTAGGGCAGATCCCAGGTTAGGGATCCTCAGTTCTTCCTTATGGAGAAGAGCTGGACATCTGTAGTTTCCCATCATTGATAATGTCTAGTGGCTAGTGACTGTTATAGGGGATTCAGGATGCACCTGGATGAATGTGTAGGTGTAAATTCCTTCAAGACGGGTTCCTCCTTTTGAGATTTCTGTGCCAGTTTGTTTCTACAGCTGAGTCTGATTTCAAATCAAAATCACTTGTCAGGGTAATGACACAAGAATGATATTCGGGATCTGAATGCTGCCACCTCAGTCCATTTCCAATGACTACATATATAACAGTGTAATATATAATGAATGAGTAGTGACGTATAAATTACTTATGGGCCTGGTTCTACATGAGGTGCAGACAGTGGGATTAGATATTCAGAATCTATGGGTATGTCTACACTAGAAAAAGTCAAGTCGACTTTGTTAAGTCGACTTAATAAGGTCAACTTTAAGTTGACTTAAAATCAACCTTCTTAAGTCGATTTAATGAAGTGGCAACACTTTAAGTCAACTTAGTCCACTTTGTTAAGTCAACTTAACTGGCCTTCAGTCAACTTAATAAAATTGACGTAAGGGTTACTCTCTGTCCACAACGTCGTTAAGTCAACTTAAGGAGTCAATTTAAGGCTTAAGTCAACCTAATGGGCGGTTCTCATTAAGTTGATTTAAGCTTTCATTAAGTCGACTTAAGGAATTTCTTAAATCGACCTAATGAAAGTCCAGTGTGGACATGGCATAATTTAGGTCATCTGAAGGGTCCTTAAGTTGACCTAACTTGCTAGTGTAGATATACCCTATGATTTACAGCCACAGATGATTGTAAGCACAAATTTAGAGAATTTGTTTTAGAAAAGAAAACAAAAAACCCTGTCTGCAAAAAAGGGAATGGAAGAATCATTTTAAAAATTAATGTAAATGACGATCTCCACCTTGTTTCCGCTGTTTCAAAAGTAGCTATTCTGATATCTGCAAGCAGCTGAAATTTATTTGATAGCCTGTGAAAGAGCAGTTTATGTTAATGAACCTATGTCTACTGAACAGAAGATCACATTGCAGAAAAGATAATATCTTCACATTTGACACCTGCTTGGTAGTTTCAGAAAAGAGATCAAGGGCTGGACATGAAAAAAATGATCATGAAATAACTGTGCAGAATAAATTATCACTAGTGTCTGGATTATGCCTGAATTATATTCTCATCTCCACACAGCTCTAGGAAAAGACACATGGCCTGTGGTCAATGAGGCATCCATTCCCACTGCCTATGTCATTTGCATTCAGGAGTTCATTCTTTTAGTCTTGCCAGTCTGGCATCATTAACCAGTAACAAATTTAATGCGGGAGGAGAGGGGAAAGAGGTGGTAGAAGAAACAGAAATCAAACAAAACATAAAAATACCCTGTATCTTGAACTATGTGTGCCTGATCTTTGTACTCTTCAAACCTGAATCATAACAAGATCTTAGGATTTGCAGCAAGCTGGAAATTGGTGATAGAAGGTGCTCTTTCTCATAGCACATTTTGAAGAACTGATTCTGTAGGCTTGAACGTCTGACACTTATTCATTTCCACCTGCTTTAGATATTTAGATGTGTGGCACAGTGTCCTTCTGAAGAGCTCTGAAAGCCTTTTGCAAGCCTCCATTTTTATACCTTTATTTAGTTTTTCCTCCTTGCTGTAGCTTTTCAGAAATGCTGTAAAACCAAAAAGCACTTCAGGACCATTACTGACCACAATCTTTTTCAAGCAGTTCATGGACTTCCTGTAAGCTGATTACAAGAGGACTTTCGAATGAATGGTGCCCCCCCCCTTTTGTGTGTGTGTGTGTTTTAAGTGCTTACCTAGGGATCAGAGTCTGAAAGTCATAACATTCTCCCTTTAATCACTCCCTAAGGTCTGCTTTATGTTGACTAATATAATGTGACTTCCCCCACTGTAATCCTGTCAGAGCACAGAACTCCCCCACTCTTTCACAACCCATTGAAGGCAGCCCCCGATAGAACTCATTATTTCAATGAAATACCAGAAATGGATGATGAAATCAGGCCTTCTACACCCCCACACACTTATTCTGGCTCAAGATGAACTGCAGTGAATGTGAGCAAAGAACATACAAAGCATTTTAACAAAAGACTGAATCAATACAGAAATTTATAGTCTTCCTGTGAATTAATTCTCTTTTTGCCTTGTATGGGTATAAAGCCTTGATAGGCACATCCAGAAAATTAATGAGATTATCAGTTTCCAGGATCCTAGGTGCCAAACATGCTGAATAAATTGCTTTTAATAGCTGAGTTTACGTCTAATGATCAATATGGTAATTTTACCACCTCCACCTAATTTATAAACACAATATGTTAGCAATATTAAGCCAATAATGAACCAGACTGAAATATTTGACCTGCCCTGATATCACAGGAAGTACAAAACATTGACAGGCAATAATCAGTAGAAATCAGTGAATTTGTGTGGATAAAATAAGAAGAGAAAAGTAAACCTGTTAAAGAAATTGATCCCTGGGTCTGTTCAAAGTCATGCTAGAAGATGCAAATGTGGTTAAAGCTTGCCTTTGCGTTTACCTGGTCCTACTGCATAGGCCAGTCCGACTGTCTGTGCTGTGTTACAGCAATCCATAGGCTGCTGTAATTTGTTCCAAGCCACAATGGCCACAAGGGCTAAAAACACAGTGGAAAATCACCTTGGTGTGGCTTTTACTCTGGCCATGATGAACTGGTAGAAAGAAGCAGAATGGTGTAAAAGATCCCGTGCCATAATTGGATCATTCTGACCCTGAAGTGATTCTCTCTGGCTTGTTAGAATGGCTTCAGATCAGATTACACTGGCGGCTATATCAGAGGCAGATTAAGGGGATTTGGGGTCCTGGACCAGGCACCCCCCCAGTAAGCCAGCCCACCCACCTGAGCTTCCCCCCTCCTCCCCCCCATCTGGGGCCTTGTCCCCCGATCTGGCCGGTCTGGCCCCAGTGTCAGCTGGTGCATGGTGCAGCTTCCAGTGCAGCTCTTCAGGGCCACAGGCCATGGAAGCCATGCTGGAGGCCATACAGCCCACCAGCTGGCCCCTGGCCCACCACGGCCTCAGCGGCAGAGCATCTGGCCGAGGGGTGGGGCAGGAATGCAGAGCCCAGTCTCTGGGCCAGCCCACCCTGCCTCCAGCATTGGCAGAGTGGAGGGCCCCCACGATCTAGGGGCCCTAGGTATGTGCTCCATAGGCCCATAAGGTAATCTGCCCCGGAGCTAGATGCCAAACAGCCATAATGAGCCAGAAGATCTGGCCCACAGCGCATAATAATTGCTTTATTCTGTTAATTTTCTGCTGTGGGTAACTCATAGAGTGCCACTAGTGAGATAATCCAGTCATTTCACCTCACACCATGACAGTCTCTAGATGCTATTATACCATTGTGGTTTTGTGCATATATGTATCCATATAACAGAACACCTGATCATCTGTACTCACAAACTCTATCCCCCCAGGGCTGGTTCTAATTTCAAATGTCTAACTAGTTCTAACATTCCAGGCTCCCAGACAACTTCTAATTACTGCTATTTAAAATAACAGCCTGACTCCGAAATGGTTCCTTCTTTCTCCTCAGTATGTGTATTTCCCACCTTCTTCAGGTGGTGGGAGTGGACGGTGGGGCAACAAAATTAGTCTGAGGTAAAGAATGGGCAATATTTGGACCTGGATCAGTAGCACATTTAAGGCCATGATCCTGCAGGGATAGAAATAAAAGCTATGTACCACCAGCGCTGTCCCATGGGGGAAGCAGGGCCCAGGCCCAAATGGCCTAGGTGGGGCCCCGCTCCCCCATGCTGGAGAGGAGTCGGGCAGCTCCACCACCCCAGGAAGCCAGCCCGGGCAGGGAGACTGAGGCCGCCGGCTCCGGCCCCGGAAACGGGGGCCACCGGTGGGGGGAGCCGGCCACAGCCAGGACTCCAGGCTGCTGCGGCCAGTGCCCCAGCCGGGGACCCAAGGCCGCTGTCGGGAGCTGGCTCCGGCCTAGGATACCCCGCTGGCGAGGGCTGGCCCTGGCCTCATGGGGCAGGCCGGCTCAGAGGCGGGTCCCAGCCACCTGCCCCACCCCTGGGCCTGCCTGCTCCACCCTGGAGGTGGGGAGGGCTAGCCCAGAGGCCAGGCTGAGTGCTCCCTGCCTGACCTGCTGCCTTCGAAGGCAGCGGGGAATAGGGAAGAGTGTGGCTGTGGGGGGGGGCCGCGGTGCAGGCCCCACACTGCCCCGCTGGGACGATTGCCCCGTTTGCGCCCCCAATGGATGGCCCTGTGTACCACTGAGAGTCCAGATTCCCAATAGAGACTATTCAGCATAGGTTTTTAAGTCTAGAAGGTCCTGAGTCTTCGCACCTTAAAATCATGACATTATTATGAATAGAAAGGCTACTTTGGGGATTTTTAGATCATTATAAAATGGATTTGGACTACGTAATGAAAATGGACTACGTAAGCGTAGGACAAGGGAGAATCAGACTTGCACTGGTTTAAGGGAAACAGTATTTCCTAGACAAACTGAGAATGCCATGCTAATAGAAATGACTTGTACTGATTATGGAGCCTGGGAGGAGAAGTAGGGGCATACTGGTATTCGCCCACCTTGCTTGTTATTTCTAGTGTGTGTACATATAGTCTGATGCAGTCTGAAATATTCAGAACACAGTGTTTTCATAAACAGTTAAGTGCCTTTGCTTAAGTAGCTTTGGTGAACAGAGCATATAAAATAGACGTAGGTCTGGGTAATGAGTGCATGTTAAACAATATGCCGTGGAAAGATCCACCCCCCGCCCCAACCAAACAGCTATGCAAGAAGATGCTACTGTTGACTCTTTATTATTTATTTATTATTATTTATTATTACTGCTTGGTTCTCTTTTTCCTTTGACAATGGTAAGTAACATTCAGTTAATGGAAACTTCTTGACTCAGGAGCTGTTGGCATAAACCAGCAAAATGTGAAAGTGGCTTTTTTAACCATGTAAGCTGAGTCCAGATGCTTTTGCAAGGTTGGCCACAGGTGTTCTAAGCAAGCATATGTTTAAACACATATGCACATCCCTCAGCTTCTGAATGCTCCAAAAGAGACTCTGTGCTAACTTTACAACTACTTTTTTGTTTTCCTCCACTGCTGCTTTGGAAAAGCTAAACGTTGGGAGGTGAAGGAACAATGTAGAGTCCTAGTATGATGATGGCTGATGGGTTACTAGCTGTCTGACACTGGCAGACCAGCTTAGATTCACTTGGGTGTGAATACCAAAGGAATACTAAAGGTCAATTTTCAAGCCAATTCCCTTCTTAGTATAGATCAAAAGGAAATACTAATGTTACTGCATCCACTTGTCTATATACCTGTTTGTTGCTAATGTTATTGTCTGCTTATCTGTTTCCTGTGACTGATATCTTTCTACTTAATTAACCCTAGAACAATAATGTATGATAGCATTTAGATGTGAATTTACTTGATCAGTAAAACTAATGAAGAATTGTTTCTGGCTATCACATTACATTAAATGGCCCATTAAACGGGATCGAGGCCTTAAAATTCTAAATGAAGGGAAGTGTTGACTTCAAAAACTAGGTTCAACAATGGGAAGTCTACCAACCAATTCTGTTCTGGGAATGTTTACCATACTGTTTTTCAGCTATAAAAATTTACCTTCCGAGTGTTACTGCATCTTAGAAGTGCTTGGGGTTTTGATGGGGGAACTGTAAGTGATTAGACAGAGGTCCCCAAAGCAATTTTGGGAACCCCCAAGAAAGCTAACTAATTAGTACACCTCTGCTATCACATTGGACTTACAAACTGTGATTCATCTGTACAGTATTTTACCTTTCAGTCTCATTTCTTTTTTTTAGTTAATAAATCTTCAGGTTCGTTTACTAAAGAAATTGACTTCAGCGTTGTCTTTGGTAAGATCTGAAACAATCCTTGGCCTGGATAAGTGAGTGGCCCTTAGGGGCTGGAAGTAACCTAATGTGTGGTGATTTATATATGTAAGAGGAATTTACAGTGAGTCATCTGGCCTGAGCTGCACAGTAGGTGCTCTCTTCCTATATTCTACCACAATAATTCAGCAAACATTTCCTTTCACACTTACAATTGTTCTTTAAGAAGCACAGTAAACTCTCTGTAAACTGTGTGTTTTGCCCCAACTTAAGCAATCTCTGGATAAGACAGAACTTTTAGCAAAAGAAAACTCTGTTGCCTGGGTAGTGTGGTGGTTTGTTTGACTGGGATTATTATTTATTTATAAATATTTATCATTGCACCTCTTTTCAGAATCCCCTCTCCACTACTCAGTCTAGACTCTGTTTTATGGTACCATAATTTAGAATAAAAAATTCCATACAGTCGTTGCCTGGACAATAACACCTACCTGATTCTCCAGTTCTTATTACTGTTATTAGCACTCCTGTGACATTTTTCATACACACATCACAAAAGTAGTTAAGCACCAGTATCCTCATTTAACAATTGGTGAAATGGAAAAACAGAGCAGGGAAGTGATTTAATGCACACCACATAATGAATTACTAGCTGAGATGTCTTTTTACTCCTTGTTCAATGAGATGGACATATGTACAACAAGCAACCCCCCCCCCCTTCTTTATAGTTTATATAACTTTATTTGATATATACTACAGTCAATGCTTTTTTTTCTTTTTTTAAGAAAAGGTGCTGGTACGCTGGCAGGAGTGGTGAAGGGGTGGGGTGTCAGGACCTTCCCTGCACCCCCCCGCCAGCTCCCAGACCCCCTACCTTCCCCGCTTCTCCCCTCCCTATCCACCAGTTCCCCAGACCCCTTCCCTGCTCCTCTTGACCCCCAGCCCCTTTCCCACTGCTCTTGCCCCCCCGGCCCTTCCCCACTACTCTCATCCCCTCCAGCCCCTTCCTGCTCTTCTTGGCCTCCCACCCACCCTCCCGTGGTTCCCCAACCCCTCTGGGCCTCTTCCCCACCCCTGCACCACTCCCCAACCCTTCCAGCCCCCTTCCCCTTACCTGGCTAGGGCTGCAGGGGCATGCTCAGGGTGGAAGATTTGAAAAAGCTGCAGCCTGGCCACAGCTCCCAGGTGCCCATGGGCAGGATTCTGGCCCACGGTCACCACTCCTGGCCCTTGCTGCCTTTGCTACCCAGCTGGGGGCCGGAGTCAGCAGGGGAAAGGAGAACCACTCCTTTCCCTGCCCTGTTGACCCTGGCCTCCAGTAGGGCCGGCCAGGGAAAAATAGATGCCAGTATGCTGTACCGGTGCGTACCAGCTCAGAAAAAGCCCTGGCTACAGTAGTTTATCATATTTACAGTAATGTAGTGGTTCTCAATTCTTTCTACATTGCAATCCCCTTTCCACACTGGGGTCATCCGGTGATCTCCTATTTAGCCCATATTCCCCTCCCATTTATCGAGATAAGAAAAAGCAGAATGATCAGGAATTCCAGGCTAAGAATGCACGGAGAAGCAGAGTTAAGAGTTATAAATGAAATTCCCATATAAACCATTGCATTCACTTCCTATGAAACATAATGAGTTATGAAGAAAAATATTTGGGACAGTCATTTATTACCTTGGTTATCTCTGATTTCTTCCAGAGGACAATGTATTGGGGAAATTATAGAGATTCTCTCAATGGTGTTTGAATTATAAGAGAGAGAAATACATACAACTTTCAGAAAGAAAAAAAATAATAGTTTTGCTTCCACAGGAACTCAAAAATGTCTTAATCAACCCTTAGAAATTATTAGAAACCAACCCTTAGGAATTAGTATGTGACCTAATTATCCACCACAAGGCATCTTGGCCCTGATTCTCATATACTAGGGCCTTTTAATACTATTCTTAGGGTGCGTCTACACTTATAAATTAAGTCGATTTAATCAGGTTTAAATCGAGTTAATTTAATCCACGTCTACACTGAGCTTTCCTTAATTTGACTTAAGGTGCTCATCATAAAAGGCAATTAGGTTGGTCAGGCATGATTTGCCCTTGGTGAATCCATGCTGACTGTTCCTGGTCACCCTGTTTTCCTCCAAGTGTTTCAGAATGGGTTCTTGGAGGACTTGCCCCATGATTTCTCCAGGGACTGAGGTGAGGTTGATTGATCGGTCTGTAGTTCCCCAGATCCTCCTTTTCCCCTTTCTTAAATATAGGTATTATATTTGCCTTTTTCCAATCATCTGGCACCTCCCCTGCTTGCAGAGGCAGCCTTTGGCTAATGGGAGCCCTTGGTGAAGGCCCATTGTGGGGCCCCCTGTGTAGCTGCGTGGAGCCACCCCTTTGTAGCCCCAGCTCCCTGCTACCCTGACACCCCCTCCAGCCCCAGCTTTCTGCCACCAGGTCCCCATACCCCCCATGCTTGGCGGGGTGGAGCACCGCTCTCCCGCCCCACCCTTTGCCTTCATCTTGCTGCTGAATGCATAAGAGGGCAGCAGGATGGGCTCTGCACTGCCCCAGTGGCAGAAGGGTAGCGCGGGGCCCATGAAATCGTGGGGCCTGGGGCGTTCCTCTGCCCCCCCCAGACTGCAGTGGGCTTTTGGGATAGGCAAAGCAGGCAATGGGGGCCCTTACTGCTTGGGGCTTAGGCGTGTCCCTGCTTTGCCTACCCCAAAAGACGCTTATGCCCAATCGCCACGACTTTTCAAAGATAATGGCCAGTGACTCTGCGATCACATCAGCCAACTCCCTCAACACCCTCAGATGCAGTTCTTCTGGTCCCATAGACTTTGTGCACATCCAACTTCTCTAAGTAGCTCCTGCACAACCTTCACAATAGGCAACTGAACTCATCAACTTCAACCTGTATGAGAAAACACCTTTGTTTGGAATAAACATCAGTACTGAGACCATGGAGAACAAAATGTCTACCCTCAGGAACAGCAGAGCAGGATACACCATAGGACACTGATTTAAGGCTTTCCATTTCTTTAGTTTCATGATTCAGCTTTCCTACCAAAAATGGGGCATGTTTAAGGGGAAACAATCTCAGTTGAGAAATTATCACTTGGAAAGAGGTAGGGGAGCATTTCAGTAGAAAAAAGGAGAAAGTGACTCAACTTGAGTCAGAACTGAGAATGAAGTGGAAGAAAGAAATGGAGTGTAACTTTATTTAGGGCTTTTGATATCTGTTCTCTCTCTGAAAGAGAGAAAAGGCAGGAAGAAAGGAAAAGAGAAAGAAAGATAACGTGCACTGCATCTGAATCCAGCTAAGCTCAATTTGAGAATCATAAGAACTTTATCCTTGGACTTTAACTTTTATGAAGGATTCATTTTGCTTTGCTTGCAGTATGTCTGTCAGGCTCACAGTGAGGACCCTCGTTCTGTGCACACTGAAACCCGCTAATTGCTCAAAGTGTTCCTCAAGTACAGCGCCTGCTGCCATTTCACCTTTTACTGTCTGCCTAATAGGCTTGCAGGCAGACTCTCTGTGTCTGACTGAGTGCCCACTCCAGACTGTGATTGAGAGGGCATGGATTTTCTCTAAGGAAAGCTTTAAAAGTTTTGGCTGTATTCTGTAAATATTTCACAGAGTGCGTCGGGCAATTGCAAGGCTATCCCACATCCACCAGCCATTCTCAACCTCACCTCTCTTTTTTTCCCCTTTCTATATTCTATTTGTAGCCTCTTCATTCACTACAAATGAACTGAGACTTGTGTCAAAAGACATTCTTTTGAGATATTCAAACTTGAGATAAGTGTTTTATGTGGTAGGTTTGAAATACAATTATGTCCCTTAGAAAATGCTGTCTCTTAGAAAAGTAAGTGGTCTTGGACAAAGAAGCTTTTGCGTATCCAGGATTATGTGTATTTCAGCATTGTGTGTGTATATGGAAAGATACACACAATAAGGTGAGCGGTTATTAATTGTCATTTGTATTATACATCTGGAGTCCCCTAGCAAGATGAGAGCCCAACTGTGCTAAGTGCTGTAGACAAATACAGCAAGAGACAGTCCTATTTCTATGACCTTATAATCTACATAGACAAGGCAGACAAAGGAAATATAATCCTCATCTCCTTTTTAAAGAGAGGAAACAGAGCTATGAAATGACTTGGTCAATCATCCAACAAGACCATGGAAAAGCAGGGAATTGAACACAGTCCTGAGCACTCTATCAGTGCGTCTACACTTACAAATTAAGTCAACTTAAGGAGGCTTAAGTCGATTTAAACTACTCCGTGTCCACACTGGGCTTTCCTTAAGTCGACTTAAGCATTTCCTTAAGTTGATTTAAGGAAAGGTTAAGTTGACTTAATAACACTTTGTTTTAGGTCAATTTAATGCTTAAATCGACCTTATTAGGTCGATTTAAGGCAGCGTGGATGGGGATTAGCGTCTAAATCCACCTTATTCAGTCGATTTAAAGTGTTAAATTGCCTTTAAAAGGTTGAAAAGGGGCTATGTCTACACTTGAAAAGTTAAGTCGACTTTTGTTAAGTCAACTTAATAAGGTCGAATTTAGGTCAACTTAATAAAGTCGACTTAACTTTTCAAGTGTAGACATAGCCTCAGTGCCTTCACAACACAGTATTCTTCCTTTCCATGTATGTAGCTTATACTTAATTTTAGATATTGTTATATTGTCAGACTCTTGCATAAAACATTAGATAGTCAAATAAGGTACAAATCCCTAGGACCAATGAGTGGGATTTTAAAAAATGCCCAAGGGGTTTAGGAACACAAGGCCTATTGAAAGTCAATGGGACTTCTCTTCATAGGTCACTTAAGAGTTATGAAAATCCCATTCAAAGTGTAATGATCATGTTAACAACATCTCATAACTGGGTAGAAACTGAAGAAGAGAGAGAAAATAGGCAAACCATTTTTAATATATTGTTAGCCAGCATACATAAAAATTTTTGGTCACTCTTCTATTGCACTTACCAGTCAAAAGGGGTGATATGCTGCCAGTCTTTTATTATATCAAGCTAGCCAAAATGTTTCATAATTTTTATATGAAACATTTCCAGGTGGAAAATTTTAAATTCATTTTGGCAGGGGAAAAATTACTCTCACTTTTTTCCCCACTGGAAAAAAATGGGAGGAAATCAAGGCTAGTGGAAGGGATATCCCTCACTAAAATTATTATTTTTATTTAAAAAAAGTGTTTCATATTTTTTCTTCAAAAATGAAACAAGTTATTTTTTGACAAAATGATTCTTTTTTTCAAGTCAACTCTATTTTCACATCCCTAATGCAAACTCTTTAGACTTTATTCTACAGTCATACATTAAACAAATAAATATTAAAAAACAAGGACTAGAAAAGTGTGAAATAGACATAAAAAATCCCAAGGTGGTATTTTAACAGAAGTCTTCTGCAAGCCGGATGACAGGAACATAACATGTTTACAGCTGATGGACTCTATTTAGTTCTGTTGCTTCTTTATCCTCTTACTTCTAGATGCCAGCCTAGCTGGTGAGCAAATCATGATATCATCACTTTAATATTGCAAGATCACTACCTGCTATGAATTGGTGTAAAGAGCAATACATCAGTGCTTCTAAATGCACCAGTAAAAACATCCTTCCTTCAAAGATTTTTCTCCTGGCCATAGTGGGCCTCTTCCTAGGACAGACACATTTTCAACTCATGCTCTTTTTGAAGAACTTAATCAAATGTCTCAATTCACGGAAAGGGGGAGTTCTCCTGTCATAGCCCTTTGGGGACAGCAACACTTCAGTTTAATCTATTTCCAACATTTTGTCTTGACACAAGGGATAAATTACACTGGCCCTTGCTGTCAAAGAGAAGTAACCATAATACTGTGTCCCTGAGAAACCTGGTAATGAATTCTGTGAACAGAGAAAGAATCCAGTGATGCTATAATCTCCTCCAGGAGATTTTCAGGAAACATTCCCCTTTGCCGTGAACATTTTTTTCTCTAGGTCAGGGGGACTGTTTATATATAAAAAGAATAAATCCCATTTCCATATCTGAAAATATTTTTTTATATGGGGCACCACAGCTGAAAATAAACCAAGCTGGCTGCCTCTTGGGATTTGTTTAATTTTAAATGCCCATGACTCATTCACATGACTAAAAAAAGAAAAAAAGAGAGAGAGGCACTGGACATAACCAGCCTCAAACTTTCTACACACCATTCTGAAATGGGGTTCTTAACGCTGCTCAATGTCAGGAGAGAGGAAAGTATGGAAATATCTCTGCCTGATTGAGAAGAGGTATTTGAATCTACATTTCCCAGCTGAGTGTCTTAATCACCAAGCCATAGAGTTCATTCTCCATGACTTACTCTTTGACTCAATGAATATTTAAGTATTTATACAAGGTGGAACAGCATTAATGGGTGAGATTGAGAACAACCTGTTCTACACTAGCCAATAGCCTGATTTTTCAGTTTGATGGTGAAACCAAAACAGCAGTTATTCATTCAACTTTAGAAATAGACTTGAGCCAAGCCCAAGGTAAAGGGAGTGGTCAGAGGGACCAGCTTACACATGGTGCTGTTAATAAGTCTGGCTGTGAGGAGTGTGGACACAGGGAGAGCTAAAAGACCCCCAAAGGACTACTTATAATGAAACATTGCACACTTTGCCAGAAACACTTCCAAATGCTACAAATAGCACTACATGTTACAAAGATTCCTACACATATCTTTTAAATTCACTGGTCTTAGCGCTGATTGGCATCATAGAAGCAGCACAGAGAAATTCCAAACCACTTCAGAATTACTGCTCAAATCCATGAAAGAATGGTGCTATATAAGAGCTGTAATTTTACAAAGAACAAATTCTGCCAGAAAAACTTGATGGCTTTTTTGGGGGGCACCCTAACAAAAAGCAGCTGCAGAGAACTCTCTGATCAGCAGGCAAGGAGCTAAGCAACAGGTGTAGAAAATAAAGAGGTAAGGAAAAGGTGTGGCCTGGAAGCCTAATTAGCAACTTAGAGGAAGAGCAGGGAAGTTTATAAAACTACTCTCTTTGTAAGCAGGACATCTTTAAGGAGAGAGAATGCTCCCTTTATTTGTTGAGGATTAGGCTTTGATTTCTTTCTTTCTTTCTTTCTTTCTTTCTTTCTTTCTTGTTGATTAAAAAGTTATTGTTGTCGTAACCAGTGAACCCCAAAATCTGAGATTAAAGGCTTGGGGGAAAAGCTTTTCCCTGGCAGAGAGTTCATTTCATAGTTGTAGCTCCACCAGCTTACAAGCAAGTTAAGGAAATTTACAAATGATTCTTAATTGTGTGAGACATTGGAGATACTGGTCAGGGCAGTGGAAACAATATAGAGGGTCTTGGAGACATTAGAAATAAAAGTAGAAAAGAACAGTAAGATGCTGATTAAGAAAAATACAAGAAAATCCCTTGGGAGTGGGAGCAGAATGTGAAACATATACATATGCAGTGGATGGAGAAATCTAACAAACTGTATTGCTGAAAGTTTTTTTTGCCCAGTCCTGAAAACACTTATATTTTTGCCTGCATATCTGAGTTAGTGTTATTGAAGTTAATAATGGACTGCACAATAGATATGAGAAGTGATGTGGCAGCAAAAATGCCAATGTAATTTAAGGCTGTAAAATGCAGTAGAGAATAATTGCCTCCTTCTTAGAGAGCTATTGCTCAAATACATTGTATTGTTTTTAGCAGTGGGTTCCTCACTGCCAGAAAGATATTGACAAATTGGGGGGAATTAATAGAAGAGCAATGAGGAAGGTTAGATTTTAGGGGCAAAGAGTGACGTATAGAAGCTTTTATAATCTTTTCTACATATTTAGCTTGTCTTAGAGATGATTATGATAGATTATAGTACAATTTTAATGGAGATTTTAACCAGTTAGCAATGGCACAGTTGCCTGTAAAGGTGTCTTCACACAACATACAAAGAGGTAGCAAATTTCAGGGCCTTGAAGATTAGCTTCTCTTTGAAGGAGAAAACAGCGATGAGGAATCTTGGGTATGTCTTAGTGTAACTTGTTTATTTGACTGTTTATACATCAGTCCTTGAACAGAGTTGGTCGCAAATAGCACACGCGCACTCATCTTTCAGAAATCTTAGTTCAAATACCAATGCTTAGTTCCTAATGAGCAGCTCTGCCCCAAGAGCTGACTTCAGGTAAAGAGAAGAAGGCAAAGAGCAAACTCCCTCACAGCTTCTTAGTAATCTCCCACAAAAATCTGCATTACAAAAAGTAACACTGCAGTATTTCTTCATAGTGCACACTGCTCAGATGTTAAGAAAAAGACTAGGTGTAATAGCAGCATTTGGTGACTTCTGCAATAACAAAACTTTATTTTAAAAACTGTTTGCAGCCCTGAGAGTGTTTGGTTGTTATCACAGGCCTAGGCAAGCACATTGTGGTCCTGGAATCAATTTAGTGCACAATATTTTTCCAGTGTACATGGGATCCGCAGCAAAGCATAGTGAGAAGGTCTCCCTCTTCCACTCTCCCCAGCCCATTGAGCTCAGAATACATTACCTAATACTCTGTTCTGTGTGCTGCGTGGCCTCTGGGAGTTCTGACACATGATGAGAGCTGACAGGATAACCATTCAGTTTTTCCGCAAAGACACAGGTAGTATGATAGATACATACTTGGTTGTGATGGCAGTGAAGCCACGTGTATGCACTGAATTTCTCACCTGTTCAAGTGTTCTCCCCCGTCTCTAACTAGAAACAGAATGATTACTGTAATTGTAGCATGATTCACACCAACAATGGGGACACAGCTATTCAAAGACCAGAAACACCAAACATATACAAGTATTTATGTTGAAAGAAAAGAGTTACTGGAAATAATTAGCGGACATTTAGAGGGCTGTATATGAAGAAAATCTTTCTGAAAGAGCATTGTATTAGGCTATTGAGAGAAGGGGTGGAAGATGTATTCTGTGTGAAGGGACAAACAGTAAGAATATACAATAAGAAATAATCCTGTACTTACAGGGAGATGGATTAGACAACTTCATAGATTTTGTCCATGATAAACTCACTGATTCTATAAATAGAGCCTTGGAGTTTCCCTTTGGATGCCAGCCTTTGTATATCCTTTCTTTTTTTATTAAAAAAAAAAAGAATTACAAATAATTTAAAGTAGGTTATAAATACAAGACATTCATATTTATGATACATAATCATATAGTATAGGTTTTATTATATATACCCTCGGTATTGCATTACAATGGGCAAACTATTATTTCAAAGCAGTATATATTCATTAAGATATTCTACTTCACTTTCTAAAGAAAATGTCTATATGCATTTTTTGTAAGAGACTCTAAGAAAAGGAAGATTTTGTGAATAGGGAACTTATTCTTGTCTCCATTTTGAGGTCAATAGATTTGTTTATTGACTTCAATTGTGGCAATTTTTGGTCAAGGGAGAGGAAGATTGGAAAGAGAGGGAGAAAGCTTGGAAGAAATGTTAAGGGAGTTAACTTTTCCCTCCCTCCTTTAGCTGTGCAATATACTGAAGATTTCAGTTTGTAGTTAAAACTATCTCTTCTTGTGTTCTAAAACTGACTTCCAGTGATCCACTGTTTGTCACCATTTGATTCTATGTTATGCAGCCATGTCTTAACATGTCTCAAGTTGTGTATGCAATAATAAGGCACCCAAAATTAGTAGATGTAAGGCCAGAAGGGTCCATTATATCATCTAGTCTGATATCTGGTGTAACACAGTATATAGAATTTCATCAAATAACATCTATCTAAAAACTAATATCTTGTTTCACTGAAACATCCCATCCATAAGTGCACCCCATCTTGATTTGAAGACATCAAGAGATGCAGAATTCACAGATTCCCTTGCTAATTTGTTCACTCTCACTGTTAAAAAAGTGTACCTTATTAGTATATAATCTATATATAATATATTATCATCATCCAGGTATGAAAATCATGATTCCTACCTGACACAAAAATAAAATTTAAGCTAGTTCTAGTCTGTATTTTTTGGTTAAAAAACAATACCATTAAATTAAAATTATAATCTCACTCCCCCAGCCCCCACATTGTTTCAATATCTGTTTTTATAATTTATATTATCGTGCACAGATTCAAACTCTTCTCTTACATAAAGACATATTCTCTTTTAAGGAAAAGGAGACTTTGTATCCATAAGAAATCAAGTGCTTTGAAATTAATTCTAGCAAGTTCTCAGATAGCTTCATAACATTTCTATTATTAGCTGTTATTTAGACCAGTGACACTCAACCTTTAGCAGCAAAAGATCCACTTAATCATCAGAGCCAGAGAAACCAGGAAAGAATTGAATGTGTTTTAGAATAAAGCAACAGCTAGTGATGGGTGAGCTTGATAATCACCACCAAAATTTCTAATGCTCATACAGACTCTTTGAGTGCATCTACACTTACAAATTAAGTCGATTTAAGCTTGTTTAAGTCGACTTAATTTAATCTGCATCTACACTACATTTTTCTTACGTCGACTTAAGCAGCAGCTTAAGTCGATTTAAGGCAAATTAAAGTCGACTTTATAAAACCTCATTTAAAGTCGACTTTACTGGCTAAGTCGATTTTATTAAGTTGACTTAGCCAGTGTAGATGCAGATTAGCCCTAAATCAACTTTAAGTCGACTTAAAGGGCTTCAGGGTTTCCCCACTGCCCTCCCTGCCAGGGTGGCTGGCACAGGCAGAGCCTGGCAAGCCCCCCCCACAGGGCAGGACAGAGCCCTGCCCACTCTGCTCCTATGCCCCGCCAGTGTCCCTGTCCTGCTCAGCCCCCATTGTACCCAGGTACAATGGGGCAAATGCTGAGCCCCCTGGCACTTGGCAAGGGGTGCCCCCCTGCCACCGTGGACCAGTGCTAGGTCTACCTAGCCCCTCCAAGTCAACTTAGGCGTCCAGTGTGAATGCTCTAAGTCGATTTGGCAGGGTACCCTTTAAGTCGACTTAATTTTTGAGTGTAGACACGCTAAGTCGACTTAACAAAGTCAACTTATTTGGTCAAGTGTAGACATAGCCTTTGAGAATCATAGAATCATAGAACAATAGGGTGGGAAGGGACCTCACGGGATCATCTAGTCCAACCCCCTGCTAAAAAGCAGGACCACTCCCACTAATCACTGCAGTCTTTGGTGGGGAATTTCACATGAACAGGCTTTCCTACAAAATATCCAAAGCTGCTTTTTTCCAGTCAGATTAAGGATGTAACAAGAACAGCCTCTTGTACTATATCAACATTTCAGCTTCTGTGTGGGGTGGAACCAGATATTTAGAGGACTGTGAAAGTGAAAAAATAACTAAACCATTAAAGTTTATAGATTTCCTTTGAGGTTTTGCTGGTTTCTGGGTTGGTTTCTATTTCATTTGCATGGCTTCCCTCATACCTAGATTCCTCCACTCTAACCTACTTCAAGGAATAACTCTCACTTATTGCTATCTACATATCCGAAAAAGTCAATTTACAGAATAAATTCTTTTTAGTCTGGTATGAGATCTTCAGGCTGACACACAGATCACAAGTTGGTAATTACTTTGTTCCTGGGCGGCCCTATTTGTCTCTGTCTCATCAGCCTAAATTAATAGTATACCTGCACTTTGAGTTCTCTCTTGTCATCTCCTCCTCCTTTTTTAGCCTTTTGGGGTTTCCTCTTGCTCAAGAGCAGATTTCTTGAGCACGTTCCTCCACAGCTGGGCATAGTGCTCATTAGGGGGCTGTGTGTCTCTAAGTTGTGCATCATCCTGCTTTTTTTACAGTCAGGGAATTCCCTCTAGTCAAGAATTCTTTGTCAACAGTATGTCAAATAAGCCCTGGTACATATTTTCCTCTACAACTGCTGTAATGAACTGACAGATGGGTGTCTTCTCTCAAGAAGATACAATAATGAATGCCTTTCTCTACAGATGTGACGTGTCAAGGTCATCATTTTATTAAGGACTATAACATGGCATCCAGCAAATATAAAAAACAGGATAATGTGCTATTCCTGGTCTGAACCACTCAATCACCTTTTTTTGCTGCCTGGCATTTAAAAAATGCCACGTGGATTTCCATTAACCCCTCACTGCCTGTTGCACCTTTCCGATCCGTTTAATTTTCTTGAGGATCCAGTCACTTAATAGAGATGGTTTACTGAAGGAGGAATCCCCATACTATATAGCAGTCATGAATTAGCTTCTGGTTACCACATGATTTTACAAGAGATCATTTTGTAGCTGCACTGATACAGCAACACAGCTGCAAAAATGAAGTCAACTGATGTTAATAAAACAAAGTATACATATGAATATATTTGAAATGTCTCACATTTTAATTAGAATAAGATATTGATCTCTCTCACACATCTTTCCCAACATCATGATACACTTTTGTTACAAGACTATTTCAATGGACTCTTCTGAAGGCATTTGATTTTGGTTATAACCAACTACGGTGACATCTATGGTGATTTGGCACTAGAACTCAATTCTATGTGAGATTATTAACACTGTGTTGTCCGGCTTCAGAATCCATTTTGCATATGCATCATTTTGCCTTCGCTGTGATCTGTTTGCCTCCATGTTGGATTGAGATTCCAAAGGTTGCAAATGAATAACAATAAAGGGTGGTTGACTTTTAGTACCCAATCACCGAGAATCTAGTCACGCTAGACAAGATTAGTCCATGCCCAGAAGAACTGCTTTAGCAGAGGGGAAGTCACCATTTTTGGCAAGCATCACCTGGCAGAGGTTTATGCTCATGTGGGGAAGCTGCCAATGCTGGGAGCTGACACAGTGGGCTGAAGGGTCTAAAAAGGATGGAAGTTATTCTGCATGGAACCATTTTCTCCATTGTATGAGGGAGTGACCTCTTGTCATTTGACAGCCTGAATGAGGCAGGAGTGGAGTTCTGGGAGAGGGCAGTGTCTAGGTAATGGGAGGCATAGGATGGATAAAGCTAAGCATTTCCATTTCCAATAAAAGATAGACTGAGAGTCAGTGCCCAGAGCTCAAGGGAGGAATCACTGCTGCAGCCTGTGGAGGCTCCAGAAGCTTAATGCACCCCAAGAGATCCAGAAAGCAGAAGCTTGGATTCTCCCCACATCAATCCTCATGGGGGATCAGGAGATGAGGCACTTGCTAAGCTCAGATGTGTGACAGCATCTTTGTTTCTTTAGGAATGAAAGCAGAAAGGGTTCCCCTCAGATGCTTTTAGTGTTGAGCCAACCCAACCTCCAGTCTTGAGAGTCCAGCTCTGAGCAACGTTGCCAAAGATGATATCTTGCTATGCAGTCCCAGGAGTTGGCTGCCTCTTTTTTGGGGAATCCAACTTTCTATCAAACATAAAAAGAATGCCTGAGAGATCATGTAGTTCAAAACAGCAGTTTAATCAGTTGTCTAGCAGTCTCCCAAGCTTCTCTTCTACACAGCTCGGCTTGTAGACTAAAGCACTGATCCAGCAGAATACTTAAGCACATGCAAAATTTTAAGTATGAGTTACTCCCAATGACTGAAGCTCAGTGCATGTATCAGATCAAAGGTTTCCACTTTTAGCAGTTAGATTACTTAAACCACTTGAATTCATGGGATTACTCACTTGTTTAAAGTTAGATATGTAGTCCCACTCATTTCAAACACACGAATAAGTTTTTGCAGGACTGGACTCAATAGGAATCTATACAAATCAGGTTTATTTTATATCAGTTACACTGATGAAACACCATTAAAATCTTTGGGTGCATCTACACTGGCAACTTAGGTCGATTTAAGGAGGCTTAAGTTGACCTAAACAAAGCCTCGTCCACACTGGGCTTTTATTAAGTCGAGTTAAGCATTTCCTTAAGTCGACTTAAGGAAAGCTTAAGTCGACTTAATAACAACTGGTTTTGGGTTGACTTAAGCCTTAAATCAACTCTTTAAATTGACTTAAAGCCAGTGTGGACAGGGATTAGCACCTAAATCGACCATATTAAGTCAACTTAAAGCGTTAAGTCGACTTAATAAAGTCGACAAGGGGCTATGTCTACACTAGAAAAGTTAAGTTGACTTAACCTGGACACATGTCCTCCTCTGCCTGCCCATCACCAACCCCACTACCAGCTCCCCAAAACAGTATAACAATATTATTTTCCCCATCAGGGATCAGTAAGCACTGTTGAATTATTATGCAAGACACTTCAGAATGATCAGTAACTTGCAACCTGCACAACACTAATTAATTTCACTATTTTGGTAGATTGCCTGTAATCCAGTCAATTTTCATTTCTTTCTGTCTTCCTTTTTGTCTATATTTTATTAGACACCATGGATGTTAATTTACTTACTTGGGGAAAGCTGAAGCAGATCAGATGCAACAGCTGGTTATTATCAGTCTTTTTTTTAATTGTTTTAATCATTTTTTTTTTTTTTTGCTAACTGACTTGACTTAGGCACAGAAAAACCAAATCACTTGTCTGATGTCAAAGAATGCTTCCGTGGCTCAATGTCCTCCCTTTCTAGGCCTTTGTGACTGGCCCTCAACCAAATGGCACCCCAGGTGAGGAGTATCGTCAGCATGCACCCTCTGACCCCATTTGTTAAAATTTTGAACATTCCAAGAGATTAATGACAAATGGAAATGAAATGAAAAATGAATCCACTTACACAATACCTGACACATATTCTTCAAATATTTTATTTTCCCTTTTGTCACTAACAACAAAACAGAACCCTGAGCCCAGCACCCCCCCAGCACTGCAAGCAATTGCCCAGGTGTCCTGCCCCTCCATCTGGCCCTGTTTGTATTGACTGCAAGTTCATGCACCTATTGTGATGAAAGAACCTTGCCTTTGTTACTCTCCAATGCCCACATCTTCCAGATAATGATCTGGCATGTACAGGAAAGCAAAAAAGATCTCTGTTGATTTCTGGGCTGGATAGTCAGGTGGTCTAAAAACCTGGCACAAGACCATCAAAATCAATGAGTTGTGCTTATTTACATCAGCTAAGAATTTGATCTTTGATATTTAAGGTCATAAGACCTAGTCAAAATCTGAATCCCGCACTGGTGAGGCAGTGTGGCCTCCCTCTGAGGTAGAGGGGGGAGGAGCCACCCTCTATAACAAAGTGGGTGGACCTAAACCAATCTCACCATTCCCAGCACCACTGGGCAGGGTGACACAGGAAGTATAAAAGCAGGGCCTCCAGCTCAGAGGGGCCTGGGACACTGAGGGAAACAGAGGCATTTGGCTTGCTCTAGCTTGCTCAGGCATCTATGCCTGCAGAGGAACCACTAGAACTGCTGCAGGCACCTACCCCAGGGTAACTAAGCATGCTCTGTGGACCCATGTATAACTGGGGACAGGATAGGAAATAGCCCAGAGGCAGCTGACTGCAATGCGTTTGTGTAGAGCCTGTACCCTGATCAGTGTGTTATAGGGGGATTCCCCACTGACTCCGTGGTGGAGCAATCCTCCACGATGGGATTTCCCCTGATTCAGTGGTGGGGTACTGTTAGGGCCCTGGGCAGGGATGCAGTGAAGACATATGGGCCTGTGTCCCCATACTCCCTGCCACCCTACCTGAACCCTAGACTGCAGAGGTGCACAAACACCTGCTCTGTCTGAGGGACAGAGACTATAGATTGTTTGTCTGTCCCATTCTGCCTAAGAGATAGAGCCCAACCCCATTAATGGCCAATTGGCTCACCCCCTATGAAGTAGGCAATGATTGAATGAGGTGGTGTGGCCTCCCTCTGACCAAAAGCGAGAGAAGCAGCCAACACCCATCTACATTCACACACTATTTTGTACTAAAAATTAATGTTTTCATCTTTTTCCCCTGCTTGTAGTAAATTTTCCCTACTGCAAACAATGCAAAGCAAATGGAAAAAAAACAGTACCCACCACAGTTCATTGCAAGTGTAATGTTTGTTTAGGCTTTTTTTCTCCCTTACATGTAGTTGTTTTTTAGCCTTAGTTAATAACATAATGTTCTTTTTTTTCTTTTCAGTTCTTTAGACATCATAATTATTTCTTCATTATCCTGTCCTCTTGTTGTCAGAGTAACAGCATAGTGTTGTGCTCTTTCTGTTTTCTCTTGGTCTCATTGCAATTTATACTGTTAACTCTTAATTATCTTTTAACTCTTAATTATTTTGCATTTCCTTGTTTGGAAGTTAATCTATTTAGGAAGAGATAGTTTTGTGTGTTTTCTCCTCTCTCTCACAGACACTTGCTCTATGTCTAGTGTAACATGAATGGAACCATTTCATATTAATGTGTTCCTTGGTATTCTGATGAACTACATGGAAGTTCAGCAGTACAGGATTTTCTTTTCCCCTTACAGCATTATTTTTGTCCATGGAGAGCTATATCAGCTTTTCTTGAATCCTCTTGGTGGGTGGAAGTCAGAGTCCTTGAAGGCTAAATGCATGCAGGCTTTCACAGATGATTCCGTTGTAACTGTGAGTGAGAAACTAGCCTCCCCTCTCAGAAGGAGGGAGCTAACGGGAATCCAGCTAATCCAAAGAGTACTCTGATGTAAAACATTTGTACATAAAAAACATAAAATGATTTTGCATCACCTGCAAAGAGGACTGTAGAAGTGTATGCTTGACTGATACAGAATGACACTTAAAATAAAGACAACTAAGCACCAAAGACCCTGAAGGCATACCACAACCAGTTTTCTTTGCTTCTGGAGACAAGCAGGGTCCAGCCCCGAGTCAGCAATACTGGTGCATTATAAATCAATGTCTTAATTTAGCACATCATTATTATGGTCTCTTTCATGAAACCTGTAGTTAAGTGAAAAATGAATAGAATGTGTCTCTCATTGATAGTTTTCCTTTTGGAAATATCTTGACTTACTCATAAGTAGAGATGGGCTGAAAACAGATCCTCATAGAAAAACTGTTGACTCAGATCTATTGTTAGTCATAAGCTTCTTTTTGGTGTTTTCCTCGTACCAGCTTGAATAGATCTAAAGAACAGATCACATGGGTGGTTACCATCTGCTCACCAAACACTGGATGTTTCAAGTCCATTGTCAAAAGCAGTTCTATATTACTTTTTAAATTCTCTTATTCTGTCTTTTTAGCCTTTTCTTATCATCCTTAATATTTTGAAAAGTGCTGAAACTTTCAATCTGAAAAGGAGGGGAGAGGATCTTTTTTGTTTTATGGAATAATATATGCATGAAGGCCAGGAATCTGACCAGTGGGATAGTGTCAGTGAGAGAGTAAGAAGATGGTGTAGATTCTTTGGCTATGTCTATACTGGCAAGTTAATTCGAATTAAGGAGGCTTAATTCAAACTAACTAAAGCCATGGCTACACTAGGCTTTAGTTAATTAAGGGCTTCCTTAATTTGAACTAATAAGTTCGAATAGGGTATTTGAACTAAGGGGTTAATGCTAACTAACTCATTCGAATTAACCAATGTGGCTATGTTAATTCAAACTAATTTCTTAGTTCGAATTAACCGGCCTTTGAAATAAATGAGGATCGTTAGTTCAAACTAAGCAAGTGCTTGCTTAGTTCGAACTAACATTCCAGTGTGGCCATGCTAGTTCGAATTACGCTAATTCAAACTAACTAAAATTAGTTCGAATTAGTTAGTTCGAACTAACTAATTCGAACTAATTTTAGCAAGTGTAGACATAGCCTTTGTGTGTGTCATATCCTGTGGTGAAAGAAAAGTGACTGGGCTGCTCTTGTATATATCTGACTGAGTTAGTGGAGCTGTGATCAGCTCTCATTGCTTAAGGGTGGGATATGTGTTCCTTGGAGCTTTGTCACTAGAATTCTTTATTCAATTCTGTTGTACTTTTTGTCATTCTCTGGATATCACAGGATTACTACTAAATTTAAGCATTCTGTTGCATGCTTTAAAAAAAAATCCCACCTGCTTGGCCAAGTCTTGCTTTAAAAAAAAAAAAGGAAATGGGAAACAGTAACCCAGCTCCTTCCTCTCTTCTCTTTAGTGGTAATATCACACCACCAAGGAGAGAGAAACATGCAAATAATGGAGCTGGGCAGGTAGTTAAGATCAACAAAGAAGCACAGCATTATGCTTTCAAAGACCCATGTAAACAAGGAGACTGGAAAAAACTGTGTGGGCATAGCCAAATTGCAGTTGGGAAATGACTTGAGCTGTGTGTGGTTGTGGAGATTGAATATTGTCCAGAGGGGTAAGTACACTATATAATAAGGTGTGCAACTGCCAATGCATGGAAATATGTACACTTTTCAATTCATCGTATCACAGAATGGAGCTGGGTTGTTTTTTTTCCTGTCCATTATTCTGTACATATCCTTCTCTAATAGTCTATTGCTCCCATTAGATGGTCAGTATGAGGTGTGTAGTCTATCAGAAACTGCTTACCTTTTATGGAATTCCTATTTCTGGTGATGACTGTCCCCATGGAGTCTAAGTTTCTACTTTTCCAACAAGCTGTTATTTATGTGGCTTTACAAGCCAGGTATTTTGCCACTCTTTTTGAGACATCACTTATCTTTGCTTCTCCATCCTTCCCCTAGCTAGGGCCGCTTCTTGAATTTCTGTGGAGTCACTAGATGATATGTGTCATACTTGTAACTCTAAACATGGCCATATGGTCTGGGGGAATGTATTATGCACCATTGCTTCCTCACAGTTCTGTTCTGCATTATTTTTTAGCCCCATCTAATGCTTCCATTGTTAACTTGTATCACAGCAGATTGTTCATCCAATGCCTTTTCCAATAACCTTTTTATTCTTCTGAACAGTGTGTTAAATGTCACATCAGCAACACTGCTCTCAGTGTGTTCCCAATTCTGACACCTCATGAAACATCTTTCCTATACATGATTTCAGCCCCAAAGCATCATACCTTTCAGTGCTTGCAAGTCACAGTGTTTTCCTCTGTGCTAAATACTTAATTCCTCAGTCTCACAATAACCTGTACAAAAATGCTGGACTGGAAGATACAGAAATGTTATCCGGTGTAAAGGCAGCTGATACCTCCACAAACCTCCTGCTGTCTGCACACGCAGTCAGCACCAGCTGTAATGCAATTGAACTCATTCATTCTCCTGAGACTGTACAGGCACAGCTTACCAAAACCAGTCTGCTTTCCTTAACAGTCCTAAGCCTCTAACAGGGGAAGATATTTCTCTTTTGGACCCTTAAATATTTTAAGAACTTCTCAAAAAGGTCTTCAGCAATCAAGACCAGCTGTAGCCCAATTTCCAAATGAGAATGTGCATGTACAAAAACTAAAAGCAAGAAGTTAAAGGTTTGCTACATGACATCACCAGTGATTTTTACTGATTAAATATGTGGGTGGTAGCAGTTGGTGAATGATAGAAAACTATGCTCCTTAATATATGTAGTAGGATAACATGTTGAATGGATAGTTTGTTGTGGGGTGCAATGTTTTGGTGATTTGTACGTAGAAAGTAATGAATTATGTCATAGCAGCACACCAAGAAGTCTGACAGGATACTGTCCACTTGACTTTTTATCACTGTTTTCCTGAAATTCAGATTCACCCTTTAAATAGGATATCTATTTTTCTTTTAGTCCTTTAATAGTATTTTATGAATATCTTGTATTCCTCCAGTCCCCTAATTCTGTGCATCCATTAAGGACTGAGAGTAGCACAATCTGTAAAATGGGAAAATTACCCACCTCAGCTACTGCTGGAGTGCAATGCAGCAGTCATTCAGAGCCAGCAACTATACAACTGTTTTGAACTTCTCTATTTCACACTTTTTATTTAATTGATTATTTGAATGTATAGAAAAATAAAAAAGGAGCACCTATTAAAGGTTTTAATCAATCTACAAAAATCTGCTGACAGGACAGAAAACTCTTCTCCTGCATCCCCCAAATCTGAATGTTCTGAAAAGCTCACCTCAGCAGCAGCCCCCATTTCCTCTTACAGTGCGCACTAAGTGTCAGTAAACGGCAAGGGCGATTTTAGTTAAACACAAGGGGTGCATCTACACTTGTAAATTAAGTCGACTTAAGCTTGCTTAAGTCGACTTAATTTACTCTGCGTCTACACTACACTTTCCTTAAGTCGACTTAAGCAAGCTGCTTAAGTCGACTTAAGGAAAATTAAGTCGACTTTTTAAAACCTTGTTTAAAGTCAACTTTTGGCTTAAGTCGACTTTAGAAAGTCGACTTAAGCCAGTGTAGATGTGGAGTAGCCCTAAGTCGACTTAGGGCTCTCCAGGACTCCCCCACTGCCCTCCCTGCCAGGGGGGGTGTCACAGGGAGAGCCTGGTATGTCCCCCCATTGCCCACCCTGCCCCTATGCGCTGCCAGGCTCCCTGTCCTCCTTTCCCCCATTGTACCTAGGCTGAGCCCCATGGCATTTGGCAAGGGGTGCCCTCCCGCCATCATAGACCTGTCCAAGGTCCCCCTAGCCCCTACAAGTCGACCTAGGCATCCAGTGTGGATGTTCTAGGTCGACGGCTACCCCTTTGGAATTTAAATTTACAAGTGTAGTCATACCAATGTTACCCGCACATGCATCTCTCAAGGGACAATAGGAATATTTTACATCCTACTTTCACAAAAAAAGTCCTTTTCTATTACTTTTCTATTCCTTACCTTCAGCTCAGCCCGCAGCGCTGGAGCCCTGACTCAGGTCTTTGCTTACTATTACTTCTGGAATCTCTTGAGCGTTCCCTGGAGGTTCCAGCTAGGTACTGTCCAGCCTCAATATACTTTTTTATTTAGGTACAGAGTCACACAGAAATCACTTCTTGGTTGGAAGGAAAGACTCTCTTCTACCCCAGTTGCCACAGTAAAAAGCCAGCCAGTGCTACAGAGAGTAGTCTCTGCAGGTTTAAAATCCTTTCCATTTAAATTGAAAGTATTATATAAGGTGAGTGCAATGATTTCAGCTTTCATGAGATATAAATGCACAATACAACAACAAAAACAGCAAGACCTTTACATCTATAATCCCCACAATGCTGCTACGTGGCAAAGTAGTTGTTTACAGAAGAAAAAAAATCCCAGTCACAAGCTGGCTACATTTATCAGTGTTTGTCTGATTTTTATTTGGGCTGTAATAATGTTCTCTAAGTAGTGGTGTCTGGGAAAGCAGGCACTTTGATTAGGAATAGATTCAAGAAGTAGGGGCTGAAGAGCAGATACGAACCTTGAATTATGAGGACTCAGAAATTCCTTAGCTCATGGGGCTTCAGTAATAGGCTTATGAATATTTATTAATAGCCTGATAGATAAAATGAAAATGTAGTTGCTTCACCATGGACAAATTCTATTTGAAAGGCTCATCTTACCCCCCTCTTCTCCTCTCCTACACATGCTCATTTGTTTACAGATGTGGAAACCGACTATCTACCACCCCCTCCCCAAATTCTAGTATAAGTTATTTTACTGTTAAAAAGCCAGGGAAGACACTGTTTAATAGGAACAGTTGGAGCCTTTTAAGTTTGGAATTTTGTTCACTCTATCTCCCTCACGGACTGGGCCTGGGGAGGGGAAGGGATTTTGAGTGACAGTTTGCTCACACTCATTCCACCAGCAATGGGAACCTTGGAAGTTAGCTTAAAGGAAAATAGAAATGTTGATTAAGCATTGGGAGTGTTTGGTTAATAGATGAATAGTTATGTTGTAAGTAATGTGCTCAAGCAGGGAGAGGGATGGGAAGTATCACAGAGAAGAGAAAGAAGCCCCTAGAAGCTAAAATACATTTTAATCTATAGATTCTGAGAGCTTGTTTACATGAAATATTTATTTTGTGGCAAGCCGAGGCATAAATTCTACCCCATACTAGCCTGAGAAGGAGAAGAAGAAAGTGGCTGTATGGACCCCGGTGCCATATACAAACAGTTCTCTAGCATGTTTTGATTCACTCCTGTTTCAAAGAATACTAGGAAACAATCAGGACATAGCAGCAGGGTCTACAGCAGGCTAGTATGGGTTAGATTTGCATTCCAGCTTGCCACAAAGTAAGTATTTATATTGGCAAGGTCCAACTTTGCCCATACAATTCTCACCATCCTTACTCAAGACAACCTACCCTGCCATGACATTTTACAATCTTTTTTTACGTGGTCCCTGAGAGAAGGAGGTTTACCTGCAAAAATACTTCTAAAAGTAGAGCCCTTCTTCTTTCAGGTAAATGCCTGTGAAAGATGCCATACTGATGTTTCCACAGAACCAGTGTGTAGGCAGGGTTATGGAAACCACTCCCAGAGAGTCTCACCTGTAGCCCTAAGTCCAACACAAAGAGGAAAAAGAGAAGGATTTCTCTGTATTCATGATGCATTAATTTTACTTGTACATTTTTTTTAATACCCAGATAGCTGTAAAAATATTTATCTCAGCATCATTCTCCCATGAGGGGATCTAACTAGTTTATCAGGTGGCATGGCAAACATGGTGACAGAAACCAAGCCAAACCTTGTAGGTACTTTAGAAAATGAATTGGAAATCTTCATAGTAGCACATGAATGGCTCTATTTAGAGAATGGAAAGGGAGATTGAATTAATAATATGTTATGAGGCCTGTCAATTGTAGACTAGTTCAGATGCATCTCAACTTGCTAATGACAAAAAATAATTTACCAACTGATAGATTCTTGGTAGCTTGTGTAATACTGTTAAAAATTGAGTCCGGTTGCTATAGTGGGCAGGTACCTCTGTCACAAGCAGAATCAAGGGTTCACTAAAGTTTATATGGGTCCAGATCCACCAAAAAGTTAAGATTTCCCATACCCTTGATAACATTCCAAGGATAGACTCTTCATTTTTAACATACCTCTCCTGCATCAAACAGATTTTTCCTCCCAGCCTTCTGTTCTGGCTCTTGTCTTCTACTCCTGAGAACTTTGATTCCAAATGTGACACTAAGCCAGAAGCAACCAGATGGACACTTATACTCCCGTTTGTTCTGCCACAGAACCACCAGTGAGCTGGGATCATTCTGGGCCCTGGATCCTATGGAACCAAAGACCTTACCACAATGTTCTCTGGATTGAAACAAATTGATCTCTCAGCACAGCAGCCGAGTACTGTATGGACATGGATATGAATTGCCCTTAAGATCCAGGCTGAGGCAGGTTGTCCAGAGGCTATGGAGAAGTCTGATTGCAAGTGCATAGCTTGGCTTCTGCTATGCTTGTTGTCCATGCCCATTGCATAACTAGGACTCCATGAGGTTGCCAACCAAAGCCAGCAATGGTGCTTCCTTGGCTGATGTGAATGCTAGTTCACTATAGCAGGGTTAAAACCACTAAATATTTGCACCCAGTTCACCCACAACCATTTCTGTACTTTCATTGACCTGGAATGGATATGAACCAATGACCTAAGGGTGAGCTCTTAAACATATTACACCAACAGCATCTACTCATGGCAGTTAGCAAAAGTGGTTGCTCATGACATCTGGTCTCTCTTCAGAGGTGATCTCTAAGGTTATGTCTACACTTGGCCAAATAAATCGATTTAGCATGTCCACACTCAAAAATTAATTTGACTTAGAGTGTCCACACTGGATGCCTAAGTCGATTTGGCAAGGTCCCCTTTAAGTCAACTTGTATGGGATACGTGGACCTGGGACTGGTCCATGGTGGTGGTGGGGCACCCCTTGCCAATTGCCAGGGGGCTCAGCATTTGCCCCATTGTACCTGGGTACAAAGGGGGCTGAGCAGGACAGGGACACCGGCAGGGCATAGGAGTGGGGTGGGCAGGGCTGTGTCCTACCCTGTGGGGGGGCACGCCAGGCTCTGGCTGTGCCAGCCACCTTGGCAGGGAGGGCAGTGGGGGAGCCCTTTAAGTCGACTTGAAGTCAATTTAGGGCTAATTTGCATCCACACTGGCTAGGCCAACTTTATAAAGTCAACTTAGCCAGTAAAGTCAACTTTAAACAAGGTTTTATAAAGTTGACTTTAATTTCCTTAAATCGACTTAAGCAGTAGCTTAAGTCGATTTAAGGAAATTGTAGTGTAGAAGCAGATTAAATTAAATCGACTTAATTTGTAAGTGTAGACGCACCCAATGACAGGTTTTACTGTACAATTTTGAAACTAAATCTACACAGCAGCCTAAGAATGAAAAGACTGTATCCTATTATGGGTCTCGTAAGCTATTACATTCTTTAGGTTTTATCCTGTCATTTATCATTGTTTAGTTTCACTCTGGTGCAGAAAACTCATCAATTTTAACTTTACATTTAAAAGAAATTAACAGGAGTGACAAATGTCTTAAAAATGACTCAATTACTTCATTATGTAACAGCTAAAACGAATCCTGCACATTCAACAAATATCTTGCGAAGAATATCACCAAGTAATATTTTGAATAACATAATTAATTGTACAAAGTGAAATTTGATGAAAAACCTGACCATTTTTCCACCACTGCATAACAAAATAAATATTCATTAGTAATAAATGATATATGAGAGAGGCAAATGGTTTAGTTAGCATAAGTTTGCAAAAAATCATTATTGCCCCCAACATAACAGACCCTTGTAAATGAAATCCCTGCATTTCACATTGCAGGAGCAGTTTCCAGTCTTGGAAATGTGCAGACAGCCCATGAGAAAACTGTGGCTGAAGCAATATAGCCAGAACAAATTAGTAGCTCAATGAATATTTGAGCTTGTTACACTCATGGAGCACCCTACTGGCTCAGCTCAGCTGCCGATGTCACATAGGCTAAGAAATGGTGCAGTCTAGGAGACTGCAGTTCTGTGAGAAATAGATTGGAGTCTCCTGAAGGCAGCCTTTCAGTGTACTGTGTCCTGATTATCATGGTACACATGCAAGTGAATCTAAATGAGGATTTAAAATATTCCCTGTTAAATTATAAAAGAAGGAATATTCAGCATAAGCAACCTTTATGTAACTTTCATTTAGATACAATTTGCTGATTCAAAGGGATTAATAGTTGGATATTGGACCAATCAGGTCTATTGTATTTAAGCAACAAACAACTAATTTCTTTCAACTGAGATGAATCTTTTCACACCTCAGAAATAGTTTTGGAGTTTTGTTTCCTTCTGAGAACAAAGTCCAGTGCATCACCCATTAACTCCAGGATATAAAAAAAGATACTTTCCATTTACAGTCTAGCATTCCGTTCATCTGAAAACCTCCAAGCATTTTACAAACATGAATTATCTAAGTCTCACAATACCCCAGCTGAAGTAAGAACATATAGCTATACCCACTGGAGCAGTTTTATGCATAGGCTACCAACATATTTACTTTTACCAGTATTATATGTATTATTAGAATGGAAAACATCAGAAATACCATGACAGATGTAATTATTGTAAGAGGGCAATGTTCAGTTTTCAGTTGTATCCCTAGGTTGTGGGTTATTTTCCAGGGCTCAGTGTCTAATGAGGATTCCTAATAGCACTGGGATCATGCTGGCCATTCCCTAAATGTCAGTCCTGAACCAATCTTTTCTTGCTGAAAATTCTATCTCCCCTATGGAAATGGACACAAGCAAGCAGAAAAAGGGATACCTTTTTGGAGGAGGAGATACATATAGGCAGTGCTTTTTTTGTGATGGTACTCAGAGGTACTGGCACCTTTTTTTTTAAAGCTATGCAGACCTGCCGTGGGCTGCCCCAGGTCCCTGGCCAAGTACCAGCACTTTTTTTTTTTAAATGAAAAAAGCACTGCATATAAGAGACTGGACATAGACAGGAGTTTGGAACAATTGTGCAGGATTACCTACCTACCTACCTACAAACAATACTATTGCATTGAGGGCCAGGTCTCTGTATTCATTTTGTAGAAGGATACACTGAGGCAAAGGGTCAGGGTGATTTTAAATGGGACTTGGTGTCATACATAATGAGGTACTTCTGAAAATTCAAGCCTACGTAGCTTACCCAAGGATGTTCAGTGAGTCAGTGGCAGAATCAGAAAAGAAACTTGGAGCCCTGATTCTCAGTGTGCAGTATTAACAGTTAGATCAGCAGTTCTCAACAACTGTGTTGGACACAAAAGTGTGTTGTGAAGAGCTGGGAGGTGTGTCACAGAAAATTGACAGCTCAGCCTGGAACCGGCTTGGGGCGTCTGTTGCCCTCTACTGCCCTCAATGACCCGCTCCTGCTGTACAGCACAGGCAGCTGCCAGACCAGATGAGTAAAGGGGCTTAGGGTCTGAAGCCCAGAGTCCTGGGGTAAGGGGGGCACCGCCCACCTGCCTGCCCCACAAAAATAAACCCAGCCCTGCTGAGCTGAAGTGCCAGGGCACAAGCCTGCGCTGGCTGGACTCTGCCCTCACCAGGGCTATGTCTACACTTGTTAATTTAAGATGACTTTAACTAAGTCGACTTAGTGCGTCTACACTTAAAGTCGACTTAAAGGGGAACTTAGAAAGTCGACCTAGAGCGTCCACACTGGATGCCTAGGTTGACTTCTAGGGGGACCTACAGGAGGTCCACGGGGGCACCCCTTGCCCAATGCCAGGGGGCTCAGCCTTTGCCCCATTGTACATAGGTACAATGGGGCAAAGGGGGTCAGGGACCCTGGCAGGGCATAGGTGCAGGGTGGGCAGGGATCTGCCCTGCCCTGTGGGGGAGCATGCCAGGCTCCCCCTGTGCCTCCCCTGGCAGGAAGGGCATTGGTGTAGTCCTGGGGTAGCCCTAAGTCGACTTAGGGCTACCCCATGTCTACACTGGCTTAAGTCGACTCTAGGGAGTCAACTTAAGCCTTAGGTTGAATTTAAAGGAGGTGTTATAAAGTCGACTTAATTTTAATTAAGTCGACTTTATTTTCCTTAAGTCGACTTAAGCAAGCTGCTTAAGTTGACTTAAGAAAACTGTAGTGTAGACACAGGGTAAATTAAGTCAACTTAAGCAAGCTTAAGTCGACTTAATTTACAAGTGTAGACGCAGCCCAGGGGAGCACCGCAGGTTCCAGGGCTATGTCTGCATTGGAAAGTTAGTTCGAATTAAGGAGGCTTAATTCGAACTAACTAAAGCCATGGCTACACTAGGCTTTAATTAGTTTGGCTGCATCTACACTGATAAATTAAGTCGACTTAAGCTTATTTTATGCACTTATATGGCTCTCATCAAAATAGTATCTGAGCGCCTCATAATCTTTTATGTATTTATTTTCACAACGCCGCTGTGGGGTAGGGAAATGTTATATTTATTTTACAAATGGGGAACAGAGATATAGAAAAAGGAAATGCGGTGCCCACGGTCACATAGGATGACTGTGGCAGAACAGAGTATTTTTCCCCCCAGGCTTTTAGCTACCACCTGAATCCCTGAAGCATCCCTACTTCTTAGTAAAGTTCAGTATAATGTACAGTCATCAAAGATCTACAGCCTATTCTACAAGATGATCCCTCACTCTCTCAAGCCTTGGGAGACAGACCTCTCGTTGCTTACAGATAGCCCCCCAATCTTAAACGGTACTCACCAGCAACTACAGATCAAACAACAGAAACACTAAAGCAGGAACATATCCCTGCAACAGACCACGCTGCTAACTTTGCCCTCATATCTACACTGAAGACACCATCACAGGACCAAATCAAGCCATCTACTCCATCAAGGGCTCATTTACCTGCTCATCCACCAATGTGATTTATTGCCATCATGTGCTGGAAATGCCCCTCTGCCTTATATATTGGACAAACAGGACTGTCTCTGCGCAAAAGAATAAATGCATGCAAATCTGACATCAGAAATCACAACACTAAAAAAACAATAAGGGAACACTTCAGTCTCTCTGCTCACTCCATTGATGACTTGCTAATAGCTGTGTTGAAACAGATGAATAACAAATCACAGCTTCAAAGAGAAACTGCAGAACTGGAATTTATATGCAAATTTGACTCAGTTGCCTTGGGGTTAAACAGGGACTATGGATTTTTCTTTCATTACAACAGGTGATTTGACCTCACCTTCCTCTATGTGTTGTTCCCCAGTGTTTGAATCCTAACATCTATTTTGATTTGCTGTTACAGCCTGACCCGATCCTACATATAATTTCTTCCCATTCTGTCAGTTTCCCATTTTCAAAGCATCTGACGAAGTGGGATTTTCTCCCACAAAAACTCATACAACAAATAAATCTGTTAGTCTTTAAAAGTGCCACAGGACTCTGTTGTTTTTCTGCAATAGACTAACATGGCTACCCCTTTGAATCTTTTGGGATGTTTTTCTTAACCCTTCAAAAAGTCATATTTCCTAGCTGTATCAGTACTGTTGAACTATAGCCCCGTGATTTCATGTTTCCCAGCTGTGATGTATAGTTTTGCTATGTGTATAATTAATAGATAACTAATTGTCTAATGACAGGATAGAATTCTGTGGAGGAAGATTCAGGGATCATCATAAACCACTAGTGCAGAATGTCAGTTACATGCAGCCAGACAGCCCCAAGAGGCAATTTCTTTGTACTGGATATTGTATTTTTTATTAATACAAGATCCGATCTTTTTATTTCTGTTTCTGTCAGCCTGCCATCCTGATTATATGGCAAAGTAAACGATGGCTTGATGTTGCCTAATCTATAGAGAATTTTTTGTAAACCAAAGGTATATGTAACAATCTAGAAAACAAGAAAATTCTGTTTGACCAGGAAGATGTTAGACCAGATGGACATCTCATCTGAAATCTGGGAAGAAGAACTCGCATTTTTAGCCATTATTTGTGTCCATTATCTAGCTAAGGCTCAGAGCTTTTACTTATGATTGGTACATGACACTTTACACTTCTCAATTTGCCATGCCTTCTCCCATCAGTGACTTATAATATGTTCTATATTAGGTAAAGATTTGTATAATTCACACCCTTAGAAATCTGAATACACACACTTTGGGATAACCACATTATAGGCACCGAACTTTTGCCATAGCTACATAAAGCTTTGTTTGGTATGCATAAAATATTTTTACTGGTTTGTTTGTTTGTTTTTAATTTTTGTTCTTAAAGCAGTGTAACAGAATGGATACTGAAAGAGCTATACCTGGGAGAGATCAGGGTGATTGCCCTCTGAAGGGCAGAAGAAGACAACAACGAACTGGTAGCATACCAGGATTATAGACTGCTGGGAGTGAGCACAGAGAATCGGGACCAAGACCCCAAATGGGTAGGGCCTGCCAAAGCAGGAAAGAACCTGGAAGAGGAAGAGAAACCTTTTTGTCTGTGTGGACTTTTGGATGGACTTGAACTTTATTTAATGTTTGAAAGTTAATTCAATAAAGTTCAAGCTGAGGAGGGATGGGAATGGATGAAAGAGTTTCTTAAATGTATTGAACAGTCCAGGAGAGGAAATTGAGACAAGCTGATGTGTTCCTATGCCATGAGGGGGCTCATGGGAGGCAGGTGACCCAGGTAGAAGTACACTATCTATTTTTATTTTCATTTTAATATTCCTTCACTCTTCGTAACTCTTAAAACTCCCAATTTGATAAGTTTGTTCTATGAATAAGGTCTTCCATAGGGCCAACGAGTTCTATGACAGCGCTGGTTTTAAACCTAAAAAATCCAAATCTTTCAAAAGAAACATAAAGAAAATACACTATGCGGATTTCAGTTAATAAATATTTTGGAGCTGGGAAATATATTCCTTTTATTATACTGTAACTGTGATAGATGATTAGATTTTCTGTGTTTTATTAATAGATAACCTATTATTTAGTGTAGGTATTAAAAATGCAATAAATACAAGATCAATTTCTTTTTAAATTTTAAATGAGAGACAGCATCATACCGAGGCACAGCTGCAAAGCTCAAACTTACGCCGCTTCATGTTGGGACCCCAAAGCAGCAAAACATTAATCTGTATGGCAAACAAATGACTAACATTTACATAATTACATTTAACCACAATTTATAATGTATTCATAAGCACTTGAGTGAAACTGATGCATTCGTGATATAAATGATAGAAATAATGGATTAGCTTGGGCCTGTCTGGAACTGGGCGAATAACAGAAGGAAATTATTTGCAAATGAATTAGATTTGTGTTTTGCTCTGACTGAGTCCTGCACTTCATTTGTTCTTCCGGGGATGGCGGTACTGCTTGGTATCATTTGCATGAATGAGGGGAGGGGTTTGATTTGTGCAAATATGGCGATTCCGATACAGATGATCATGTTCATGTACAGCAAAGTGTTCTTGTGCCAGAAGGGCTCGCCTTATAAGTGACTGATTACTTGATGACAAGAGAAAAGTGATTGAAGCCTTCTGGAGTGGCAATATATCTGTCATATATCTTTAACTCTAGCTAGTCAAGCTTTTACAATAGTCCCCATATTATAGTGCCTGAGTGCCTTACAAGAGAGTTGACCTCTGTTAAGTCAAAACTGGTCCATTATCTGTTTGTTCCCAAGGAAGTCAAAGACATGACTCCTGTTTCATTTGATGTGGCATAGTTCATAAACGTATGTCCTCATTCTCTGACTCAATCTATCCTCCCTGTTTTTCTTTTATTATTTCTTCTTGCCTTTACTTCTTTCTTTTCCCTATTATTTTGTCCTTCCCTTTGTTTTTTTTGTTTATTTATGTGAATTGGTGTCTGTTTGAATACTAAACAAAAGAAGGAGGATTTACACTTCCTCTGAAGGCGGTCTAATTTGTTGTTCCAAATCTTTGGCCCTCTTGTTAAGGAAGCACTGGCTCTGAGCTTTACCTTGATGTGTGATAGCTTTGTGATTCTTGAGGAAGAACTACAGAGCCTCTCTCTTTTTCAAAAAAGAAACCAGACAATTTTAATTTTGGGATCCACATTTGTAGCGATATGTAATACACTTTCCTGTACAAAAAGTGACAGGAAAAACATTTAAAATGTCCTCCAAGTCTTTAGACCTGTTCATCTCTGGTATCCTTAATATACCCACATAAACTCTAATAAAGTTTCAATACCCTGTTAAGTTTTAAGCATTTTATGTATTTTATTATGAATACAATTCAAAGAGAAAACTAGTCAAACCTGAACTGGGACGGCATCTTCAACTTCGCTACCACATCCAATTGCTTCTCTACCAGTTCCAATTTTCCTTTCTGATAATATACAAATGCTGACATTTTGAATTTGTCACTGCACCAGCTTCATTGTTCCCTAAGTAAGTAGCTAGCTATAGATCAGACCTTAAAATTTGTATTCAGCATACCCGAAGTGTAAGTGTGTACATATCACGATATCATGATCATATTGGCAGTTCTTGGATATATGGAGGGGCTAGCTGATAAGTATTCTTTTTACACTGCTAGATTGTGGCCCAATAACATGATCCCTGCCATCATACGTATGCGGAAGAATTGTACATAGATAGTTTTGTGTCATTTCGGGTTACATGTTCTGAGCATTTTCCCTCACGACTTAATGAAGAAAAAGCACATAGAGAATCGGTCTAATTAACTATAGGAATTGCACGTGCTTTCTTCATTTTTAATAAAATGTCTTAATGTTAGAGGAAAGTACTACTAGGTGTCTGCATTAAAAGTTTTATCACAGGACATACACCAAAGTAAAAGATTTATCCTGTTTTAAGTGGGCCATTTAAAATAGGGTCACAGTTAGTATAACTAAATTGCTAGCCCATGTTTTTCTCTCCTCCCTCCCTCCCCTAGTCTGCTCTTCTCTAGACTAAACAAACCCAGTTTTTTTTCTATCTTTCCTTATCGGTCGTGCTTTCTAAACTTTTAATCATTTTGGTTGCTCTCCCCTGGACTTTCTTCAATTTGTCCACATCGTCTCTAAAGTGAAGCAACTAGAACTGGACACAAAAGTAGCTGAGGCCTTATCAGTGCTGAGTATAATGGAAGAATTACTTCCTATGTCTGCTTAAAATACTCCTGATTATACATCCCAGAATGATGATTGCTTTTTTTGCTTAATAGGGTTACCTTGCAGACTCTCATTTAGTCTGTGATCCTTTAAGACTCCCAGAATCTTTTCTGCAGTTTTTGCTCCTAGGCAGTCATTTTCCATTTTGTATTTGTGCAGTTGATTATTTCTTCCTAAGTGTAGTACTGTGCATTTATCCTTCTTCAATTTCATCTTATTTATTTCAGATAATTTCTTCAGTTTTTCAAGATCATTTTGAATTTTAATCCTATCCTCCAATGCACGTGTGACCCAACTCCCAACTTCTTATTGTCTGTAAACTTTGTAAATATATTTTTGTCATTACCCAAATAATTTATGAAGATAATGAATACAACTGGACCCAAGACAGATTCCTGGGGGGACCCCCATTTGATTTGTCCTGGCAGCTTAATTGTGAGCCCTTGATAACCAGTCTCTGAGTATAGTTTTCCAACCAGTTGCGCACCCATCTTAAAGTAGGTTCATGTAGGCTATATGTCTCCTGTTTGTTTACGAGAAGGTCATGTCAGACAGGATCAAAACCCTTAACTAAGTCAAGATATATCATATCTACTTCTTCCCCTCATCCACAAGGAATGTTACTCTGTTAAAGAATAATATTAGGTTGGTTTGGCATGATTTGTTGTTGACAAATCCATGTCGACTGTTAATTAGTATCTTATCTTCTATGTATTTGAAGTTGATTATTTGCTCCTTTATCTTTCCAGGTACTGAAAATTAAACTGACTGATCTATAATTCCCTGGGTTGCCCTTATTCCCTTTTTAATACATAGGCCTATATTTGCCCCTTTTCCAGTCCTCTGGGATCCCTCCCAACTTCCACAAGTTCTCAGAGATAATTGTTAATGCTGTGATTTTCTAGGATATATTTTGCCAGGACCTTCCAACTTGAAGGCCTCTAACTTGTGTAAGTAATTCTTAACTTTTTTCCCAGTTTTAGCCTACTATCTTATGCCTTTATTTAAGTTCACTATTATTTGTTCAATCACTGCTGATATTTTTGGTGAAAACTGAAACAGTGAAGTATTTAACACTTTGGTCATTACTACTTTTTTGCGTTGTTGTCTTTCTCTCCTCATTGAATAATGGGGCTATCTTGTCGTTGGTCATCTTCTAGCTTCTCTTCTAGTTGTAGAATTTTTTTGTTTCCCTTTATGGTCCTAGATTTTTTTTCTTTTAAATTTCCTTTTCTTTTTTTACTGTGGTCTTTGTAATTTTGTCCCCATGTGTTTATGGTGGTGGTTTTGTTTGTAATTTGACCCAATTTCCACTTTTTGTGTAACATTTTTGAGTTGCAGATCATTAAAAATCTCCAGGCTAAGCCAGGGTATCTTTTATGATACTTCATATCTTTTCCATTGAACAGTTTTCAAATGATTCATAACAAGGCATACTTTGTACCAAATTCATCACAGCCTTGTAAAAGGGTGAACATAAGGGTACAGATGGTCACACATATATACAGAGATACTCTGTTCTTATGCCCTTAATAATATCTCTTTAAAAAACTTCCCATAGGACTCTTACCTACTAACTAGTCTGAGTTTGGTAAAGGTTGTCTTCTTGAAGTCCATTGTCTGTATTCTACTGTTTCCCTTCTATCATTCCTTAGAATCATGACTTCATCATTTCATGATCACTTTCACCCAAACTGTCTTCCACCTTCACATTTTCAACAGGATCCTTCCTGTTTGTCAGAATCAAATCTAGAACAGACTCTCTCATAGTGGCTTTCCCACCTTCTGTAATAAAAAGTTGTGTCCAGTGCATTCCAAGAACTTGCTGGATAATCTGTGCCCTACTGTATTATATTCCCAACAGATATCTGATTAGCTAAAGTTCCCCAGCACAACCACACCAAACATTTTGAATGCCATGGTTAAATGATGCTCTATCCTTTATAATGGCATCTGTCTCCAGCCTGATTTATTTAGTGATGCCTCCATGTGTTGATGTCCATGTCATGATGACTCATTACCATGGAAGTGCTAGAGATTGACTGTATACCTTTGGACCCTGATCCAGCTCTCTGCAGATAGCCAAGTGAAGCCTCACTGTGTCTGATGACCCATGCACCTATGTAGAACTCACTGGGGGCCTTGTTCACTATTGACAATTATGAACAAATATTAGCCCATGGCTGCTCTCAAACAATTTGCTTTAACTACCCCTTTGAGTATTTGACATATGAGAATTGTGATTGGGTGTTCTAAGTCAAATGATATTTTTTCTGTTGTCTAATTGGATGGCCTGTGTTGGAATGACTATAAGGAAACATACCTCCAATGCCCCATGTGCTTTGTAGAACCATAATCCATATCGGAAGGAATACTTCCATCTTTCCTCTGCAAGGCTAAGGTGTATGTATGCCCCTATATGCTACTTCAGTGATAGGTCTGAGGTAGCTTCAGTAAATCAATTTGAAATTCTAAGGAAAGCATTTCTCCCATCTACTGATGGGAGAAACTCTGGCCAGTTCCTGGGATCTGGACTTACCCCTCCAGAATTATGGTTTTGTGATTAATTGAATCTTGTCCATGGGCTGGAAATTTTTCTGCAAAAACTCATCTATTCAACACTCTGTTCTTGGAAACAGTTGTGAAAAGTGCATAAAATGACCTGGGAACACATTCATGGGGAAATTCTAACTCACTAGCTGCCAACCATTTTGTGGATCATTTTTTGCCATTTGCCCAGCTCTTATTGTGGTAGCATATATTCTGGAAGTGAGCAGTAGTAGAGAATGACTGCAAGAGAGGACTAGTTATAAAGAAGAAAGTGCCTGTTTGAACACAAAACCCTTCCACAGCCATAGAGATGGGAAGGAAATACAATAAAAAAAGTCAGGGCTCTAAGCATTATGATAAAATGGTCTAGGTTTAAGCACCATATTCTACCCTTGGTCACAGGTGACTCTCACTAAAGGTAACGGGAACAGTGAACGATTTAGTTTAAAAACTTGTCAGCATGTAGCTTTGGCTTATCTGTGTTACTGCCTGCTCATGGCAGCCACATTACTGCAAAAACAAATAGCTCTTTTAGCAAAAGTGTAATACCTCCCATGCAATGTCAATCAAACCTCTTCCTGCATACTCTGTTAGGTTTTCAATATTTGGTGATGGATAATGAAGACCAGCAGTAGTCTTTCCTCCATTTCCCATAAATCTCACCTTTTCTATTTAATATTTGCTTGGGAATGTGATATTCTGCACTAATAATAGGATTTCAGAACAGTTTTTGTGCTGTGACGTGTCTTGTTGCTTAATATCGATTGTTTAGTTTCATATCCCAGGGAAATAGTCAAAGGACCATCTTGCAAAATGCTAAAGGTATAAAGAAGCCAAATATGCACAGGGGACCCTATTTGTGTCTTTACTGAAAAACAGCTGCACCTTTGAGAAAAATATTTGGTGACATGCAAAGATTTTTACTTTGTTTAGGTTTCAGAAAACATGAAGGCACTCCCATTTCCAGTATTACTGCTTTGTACAGAAAAATCTGCACTGTGTAAGGATTTCCCTTATAAATCATTCTTTACTTTTGTATCTTTAGACTTTATATTTTCATTAGACTTTCAGGGGGGATGCCAGATAAAGATTTCTCTGGGTGTGTCTACACTTGTAAATTAAGACAACTTAAGCTTGCTTAAGTCGACTTAATTTACTCTGAGTCTACACTACACTTTCCTTAAGTTGACTTAAGCAAGCTGCTTAAGTCGATTTAAGGAAAATTAAGTTGACTTTTTAAAACCTTGTTTTAAGTTGACTTTTGGCTTAAGTCGACTTTCTAAAGTTGACTTAAGCCAGTGTAGACCTGGAGTAGCCCTAAGTCGACTCTAAGTTGACTTAGGGCTCTCCAAGACTCCCCCACTGCCCTCCCTGCCGGGGGTGGGGGGGAGGTGGCACAGGGAGAGCCTGGCATGCCCCCCCATGGGGCAGGGCAGATCCCTGACCACCCTGCCCCTATGCCCTGCCAGGGTCCCTGTCCCCCTTTGCCCCCTTGTACCCAGGTGCAAGGGGGCAAAGGCTGAGCCCCCTGGCACTTGGCAAGGCACTTAGCTAAATCGACTTAAATTAACAAGTGTAGACATAGCCTCTATGACTAGTTTTAAAACCACAATGTTCAAGGGTAACAACAACTTAGACATGTTGGTGAGTGGGTGTATGAAGGTCTGAGGGAATCTGGACCACATCAATAAAGGAGTGAATTTAGCTTACATCACTGTATATATACCTAGCACTTTTCATCCATGGACCTCACAGGAGGTCAGTATCCTCTCTTCTCCTCTCCTCTCCTCGTCTGACATATATGAATACTAAGACCCAAAGAGGGAGGTGAATTGGGAGAAATATATTTCTCCCCCCCCCCCCCCCCCGACTCTAAGGGAAAACTAAATGCCCGCCTCAGTGGTTATTTATTTGTATTATGGTAGCATCTGAAAGCAGTGGTCAAGATTCCATTGTGCAGGGCACTGTACAAAGTTACAGAAAGACACAATTTAAATAGACAAGACAAAAAATGGTAGGGGAGAGAAAGCCATAGTGAGAGGAGTTCACATAGCTGATTAGGGAGCAAGATGCAACTAGAACCCAGTTTTCCTGACACTCAGTCCAGTGCCCTATCCATTAGACTGTTACCTTCCAACATACAATACAGTTCAGTGTATGCAGGTTTATTACTTAGAGGATTTTAGGGGAAATTACATTTTCCCTTTCCAGTTCTCTCAAAACATGATCCCAGCTAGTAGGTGGTGAAAGGATTGCAGGAAATCTGAATTCCTTTCTTAATACATGTCCTATGAATTCATTGGATACCTAGCAGTGCCATCTTCAATGGCCAGGAAGAATACCTCCAGAAGAATTGTCACCAGACCAACCAATTTGCACTGCATGATATGGGAACATTATTTCCAAAAGGTGGCATTTCCTGATTGATTCAAGATGACGTCAGAGTCTATTCAGAACCATTTTATAGGAGTTAATCATATAAACTACCCTTAGAGGTAGACATGCAAATTTTTCTGAGCTTGAGTAGGCCTGCAAAGAAAATGCTATAGACAGCTTGTAAAAAGGTTAGTGCAGGACTGGTGAATATGTTGAAACTGAGGTTTCGATGGTACACAACAGGGAGCAATTGCTCACTTGATTTTATCTAGAACAAGAATAAGTGTAAGTAAGAAGCAATCTCCTGTTTGCTATACAAAGAGTAATATTCAGGGGTAGTGGAAAAGTAATATATGGATGTCATTTTTGTAACAGCTACATGGTCTGAAAATTCAATTTGTTACATGTGTTTGGAATTATTTCTCCCAAAACTGTATGAATGATCTGAATCTTTGTCTAGGACCAACATACAGTATCTATGATTTTCACAAGAGTTTGTTTACAGCTGGATGTATCAGAATGAGATCGGAGGGCTGCAGCACATTGAAGGTCACAACATGGCTGATAGATCAGTAAAAAACAATTTCCCAGGGAAAATACTCCATAAATTAATAGTCTGGTTATAAAACAGTCAGTTGAATTCCATGGGAATTACTGGGTTCTGTTACTAGTGAGGAAAATCTCAAGTCACTAATCATCTCATTCTGACCGGGCTAGGACATAGCATTCTCGTAATGCTATATTACTTTAAGTTCCATTAAATAGGGCCAAATTATCCAGGTGTTCCAATTGTTTATTATATGTATGGGTGATATCCTGATTTTCTTCACTGAGCTGTTATTTGGACAGCTTATGAGAAACGTATGACTGTGTGAAAATCAGATGTTTTGGAGAGAAAGGCTTCATGCAAACTTGTTGAGAGTCAGTTCACATGGGTCATTCTCTCAGTTTTGCATTCAGTGGAAGAAAATTGGAGTGAAATTCAGTCAAAATCATTTTCTGCCCTAGTTTCAGTCTATACCACACAAATCACTGAATTGCACCTGCATGCTGCAGCAACTGAGCCATGGTTCCCAATATAGCCATTGGAGGGGATTCAAGTTTGCACAGTTCAAGCAATGCAAATGGAACTTAAAGTTGTTTTAACCCTACACCTAAGTGTTCTTTTCCCACCATTCACTCCTGGGCCACCCTCTTCATTCCCCACAACAGATAAATCAAGATTCTTAAAAGTCATTTGATGCAGCCTATGTCTCAGGTAAGAGGCAAGCCTGATCTCTGTAACCCATAAGCTCTCCTTTTCACCCCTAACCATTCAAAACCTTTTGCAAAATATAGTCCATGAGCTAGATATAGTACAAGTACAATGCTGTGAAACAGAAGGTGGAAGAGGAATCAATAATGAAAGTGTATCATGTTCTACCTTGAAGCAGATGCTACATGAGGGGAACGTCCATGGCTATGTCTACACTGGCAAGTTAGTTTGAATTAAGGAGGCTTAATTCGAACTAACTAAAGCCATGGCTACACTAGGCTTTAGTTAGTTCGAATTAAGGGCTTCCTTAATTTGAACAGGGCTTCAGAAGTAAGACTTTAATTCGAACTAACTAGTTCGAATTAGCCAATGTGGCCATGTTAATTCGAACTAATTTCTTAGTTTGAACTAACCGGCCATTGAAATGAATGGGGATCGCTAATTCGAACTAAGCACGTGCCATTCATGGCACGTGCTTAGTTCGAACTTTTTCTAGTTCGAATTAAGCTAATTGGCTTAGCAGGGAACTCTGCGGGGAGCTGAAACATAAAAGGGAAGCTTACAAGAAGTGGAAGCTTGGACAGATGACAAGGGAGGCGTATAAAGATATTGCTCGGGACTGCAGGGATAAAATCAGAAATGCCAAAGGACAATTGGAATTGCAGCTAGCAAGAGATGTGAAGGATAACAGAAAGGGGTTCTAGAAGTATATCAGCAACAAGAAAAGGATCAGAGGTGGGGTAGGTCCCTTACTGAATGGGGCAGGCATCCTCGTGGAGGATGATGCGGAAAAGGCTGAAGTACGCAATGCTTTTTTTACTTCAGTCTTCACAGGGAGGGCCAGCTCCCAGGCTACTACATGGGGTAACGCAGAATGGAGAGAAGAGTGGCCCTCGGTGATGGAAAGTCAGGTTAGGGAACACTTAATGAAATTGGATGTGCACAAGTCCATGGGGCCGGATGAACTGCATCTGAGGGTGCTGAGGGAGTTGGGGGAAGTGATTGCAGAGCCGCTGGCCATTATCTTTGAGAACTCGTGGCGAACAGGGGTGGTCCTGGAGGATTGGAAAAAGGCAAATATAGTACCTATCTTTAAGAAAGGGAAAAAGGAGGATCCGGGGAACTACAGACTGGTCAGCCTCACCTCAGTCCCTGGGAAAATCATGGAGCAGGTCCTCAAGGAATCCATCCTGAAACACTTGGAGGAAAATAGAGTGATCAGGAACAGTCAACATGGATTCACCAAGGGCAAATCGTGCCTGACCAACCTGATTTCCTTCTATGATGAGATGACTGGATTTGTGGATGCGGGAAGAGCCGTTGACGTGGTATACCTTGACTTTAGCAAGGCTTTTGATACGGTTTCCCACAGCATTCTCGTCGGCAAGTTAAGGAAGTATGGGTTGGACGAGTGGACCGTAAGGTGGATTGAAAACTGGTTAGATCAACGGGCTCAGCGCGTAGGAATCAATGGCTCGATGTCTGGTTGGCAACCGGTAACGAGTGGAGTGCCCAGGGGTCGGTCCTGGGGCCGGTTCTATTCAACATCTTCATTAATGATCTTGATGATGGAATAGACTGCGTGCTTAGTAAGTTTGCAGATGATACCAAGTTGGGGGGAATGGTAGATACTCTGGAGGGCAGGGACAGGATCCAGGGAGATTTGGACAAATTGGAACACTGGGCCGAAAGAAACCTCATGAGGTTCAACAAAGACAAGTGCAAAGTCCTGCACTTAGGACGGAAAAATCCCATGCACTCCTACAGGCTGGGGACCGATTGGCTAAGTAGCAGCACTGTAGAAAAGGACCTGGGGGTTATGGTGGACGGGAAGATGAATATGAGCCAACAGTGTGCCCTTGTTGCAAAAAAGGCCAATGGCATATTAGGCTGCATCAGTAGAAGTATTGCCAGCAGTTCGAGGGATGTGATAATTCCCCTCTATTCGACACTGGTCAGGCCGCATCTGGAATACTGTGTCCAGTTTTGTGCTCCCCACTACAGAAAGGATGTGGACAAATTAGAAAGAGTCCAGCGGAGGGCAACAAAAATGATTAGGGGGCTGGGGCACATGACTTATGAGGAGAGACTGAAGGAACTAGGCTTATTTAGTCTACAGAAGAGAAGACTGAGGGGAGATTTGATAGCAACCTTCAACTACTTGAAGGGTTGCTCCAAAGAGGAGGCAGCTAGGCTGTTCTCGAGGGTAACAGAGGACAGAACAAGGAGCAATGGTTTCAAATTACAGCTGGGTAGGTCGAGGTTGGATATTAGCAAAAACTTTCTCACTAGGAGGGTGGTGAAGCATTGGAATGGGCTATCTAGGGAGGTGGTAGAATCTCCATCTTTGGAGATTTTTAAGGCTCGGTTAGACAAAACCCTGGCTGGAGTGATTTAGGGGGAGTGGTCCTGCTTTTTAGCAGAGGGTTGGACTAGATGACCTCGTGAGGTCCCTTCCAACCCTATTATTCTATGATTCTAATTCAAACTAACTAAAATTAGTTCAAATTAGTTAGTTTGAACTAACTAATTCAAACTAATTTTAACAAGTGTAGACATAGCCCATGAGAGCATCAATGGGCTGGTGGCTTGGGAAGTAATACAATCTAATGGTGAGACAAAGAATTCTGCCCTAGAAGCATAGACAGAGTATATTACTACAGTGATATTTCTTTGAGGCTAGCACTCTGTGTCTGTAGCATTCATTATAATACAATACATTTCTAGATAATGACCATCAGAGACAAGATCACAAAAATACCTTTCACAGAAAGGAAGTCACAGGCAAAAAAGAAAATGGAAGTTTTGAACAATGGAAGTGGCTTAGAGGTGAGGGAGTAGGCTAAAAGGTCCAGCTAAATGGAACACAGAAGAGAAATGAGTGACCAGTCGAGAAAGAGTTGAGAGAAAAATAAAAATCCTTCAAGAGAGAATCTGCCTCTGGGTCACTCATTGTATTTTGAGTCCAAGCGGTATTATCGGTCTGTGTAGATTATAAATTCTTATTGTAAAAGTCAGAGGTTGTGTTTTCTTCTGTTGTTTTTATAGTAAATTGCTCAACAACTAATATTAATTGAGGCTGGAAGAGTGAAATGCACAAACAAGGAAGATGGCGAGTACCAGTAACTTTATAAACATTGCACTGTGATTTTGAGAGGGCTCAGAGTTTTATACATTGACCATGTGTTTGCAGGATGGGATCTCAAGGAAAAGATGTCTATATTATTGCATAATGTCATCATCAACATTAAATTATATTAATTCCTAACCCTCAGCAAAGGCCTTGCTTTATGACTAGTAATAGTGTTTGCTTTTTAAATTGTATGCCATCCATAGGGTAGTAAAAGGATGCTTTGGTCTTTCAATGGCTGAAAGTTAAAGCCTAATTCTAAATCATTATATTTCTAGCCTAATTCTAATTTCTAATTCAAATAAGAAATAAGGCACCATTTTTTAACAGTGAGGACAATTATCCACTGGAACAAACTACCACAGTAGGAGGTGAAATCTTCAAATCAAGACTGGATGCCTTTGTGGAAGATAAGCTTTAGTAGTACAACACCAGTTACTAGGAACATTACAGGAGCTGTTTTATTTGATCCCTTCTGTCATTTCAATAGTGATGACTGGGCCAAATGAAGTCTTTCCACCACTTTCTCTCTTATGCCAACTTCCTGGTTTCATTCATCTTGTTTTTCAATATTCTTCTTTACTGTGTCTATCCAGTACATCCTCAGTCTTGCTCTATTTCTAATTCCTTGCACTCAGGTATGTATCACAATGTCTGGTACCTTTCCAGATCCATTCTTGACCTGTGTTCAAACCATCACAGTTGTCTCTCTTGAATTTTTCTGTAACAGCTTTGTTTCTTGCCCTAGCCATTTTCTTATCACTTATTTTTTGCAGCCGTGAAACTGTATTCCCCTCAGCCAGGTCATTTCTGCAGTCAAATTTTTCAGTCATCAACTTTTCTCATACTCCAGCACTTTGACCTACACAGCAGTATCAGCATGACAGTTATCCCATATACATTTATTTTTTGTTTTTATTGAAACATTTTTAGTTTTCCAGACCTTTCAGAGTTTTCCAAATACAGCAGCTAGTTTGATTCACATTTTTATGTCATTTTCACAGTTCCCCATTATTCATTACTAGACCTCCATGGCACACAGTTGTTTTCTAGCTGCTCTAGTTCTTTGTCTCCAACTTTAACCTTTACTTTTATCTTCTCTTCCAGTTGCCATCATTTTTGTTTTTGCCATTCTGATCTTCACTCTGAATTTTCTGTTTTCCTCATCTATCAGAAGAGATGATCTTATTGGTCCCGTCTAACCTTAGAGTCTATGAGTCTATCTTGTCATTATTTTCTGTGAATCCTCCATGGTTCGTGATGTGAGGTCAATATCATGATTCCTCCCATTTCAGCTCTCAGAGCTATAACAATTGTTCTTTACAGAATTGAATTAAAAATGTTTGGTAATTGTGTGCATCCTTGTCCTACTCTTATACTTCTGCTGAACCATTCCCCATTTTCTCGACTATTCTCACCCTACTCATAAATTTGCTAGAGATGTTTTTTATCAACTTGCTTATTTTTTTTTGTGGATGCCATACATTCTTATAACTAGAACCCTGCAGCTCCACAGATATCCTTTTCAGATCCACAGGTATCCACATCCGTGGATGCAGATATCCATAGATCCATTGTTGCGGATTGGAGCTGGGAAACAGATTCTATTTTTAATCTGCCCATGGTGCATTAGCTGCAGCTGCTGCCTCTGCCTCAGCTGCAGAGAACACTATTCAAATGTTAACCACCACAGCAGGGGCTCTGAACAGCAACGGGAGCTCATCTTACCGGTTAGTCCCACCTCTGACTCTAGGAGCCCCAGCAGCCAGTCCCGATATTACACCAATTAGCTGGTGATGGGCAGCTACCCCCCACTTCCTCTACTGCCAGTCACCCAGTCAGGTGACTGGCAACTGCCACGGAAGAGTTGAGTGATCTCAGCACCTCTGGCTTCCCTACCCAGCCCAGGTGGAATAAAAGTTGTTGAGATCAGGGCCAAGGGAGGCTCCAAACTCCATCTGGAGCTGCCGGCAACTCCTCCTTCCCTCCCTCTCAGCCTCAACTCAGCAAAGCTGTGGGACCCAGACAGAGGCTCTGCTCCTATACTCAGAGCACGAGCTACTGCAAGGCGGGGCTGGTGCAGATGCGGATAGACATAAAACCCTGGCATGTGGAGCCTGGCTTGGATGCAGATCAGATGTGGACCCATATTTCTGTATCTGCACAGGGCTCTACTTATAACTTGTCATAACCCTCTCTGACAAATGCTATCAAATGCCTGTCTGAGGTGTACAAATTCGTAACTGGTCATGTTCTGTTCTTCTTAGATATCTATCTTATCACAAAAAACTCATCTATTGTACCTCATCCAGATCCAAATCTATTCTGTTCCTCTGAAAGGATTATTTCCACAAACCTTTTTGTTGTCCTCTGGAACATTTTAATATCAGAGACAGAGAGAGCCAATGAATTTTGTGTGGGGATCACTTTATGGGAGATCTATAATCAAGATCACTTTGAAAAGGAAACTTGTTAAGACCTTTTAAAATAATTTTGTACATTTTTTGTCTCCTTAATATCCATAGCAGCTCCTTGGGAGTTTGAAAGTAAAATATTGAATGGGGGAACATATAGAGGTGATATATCTTGATTTTAGGAAGACTTCTGACACAGTCCCATATGACATTCTCATAAGCAAACTAGAGAAATGTAGCCTAGATAAAATTACTAATAAATTGATGTAAAACTGATTAAAAGACCATACACAAAGAGCAGTTAACAAGTTTTGCTGTCAAACTGAGAGGTCATATCTAATGTGGTCCTGCAAAAGTCTGTCCTGAGTCTAGTGCTAGTCAATCTTTTCACTAATGGTTGGACCAGCACCTGCCAGGGATGGTCTAAGTGTACGTCATCCCTCTCAGTGCATGGGGCTGGCCTCAAGGTCCTTTCCAGTTCTACATGTCTATGATTCTATATCACCTTCCTGCTATTTCCCCCTTCCATAGCATACATCCACACTCATTGGTTCCCATAGACTTCGAAGTGCCAAGCTGCTAGCCTGAATTACTAATATTTTCATCATTGGGGGAAAAAAGAGATTAATGAATCATTAGAAATATAAAAGGGATTATACATGGAGTTTGTAAATGGATCAGAAATATCCAAGAAAGGTTAAATATTTAATCTTGTTTAATGGAGCAATGTACCTTTTAAGGTACAAAAGGAACCCACATGTTGTTATTTTATTTGTATTGCAGAGGAGTCAAGTGGTCCCAGTCATGAACCACAATTCCATTGTGCGAGGTACAGAACAAAAAATTGGCCCGATACCATGCCAGCTTTGCAAAACTGCATGAATATCAGCACAGGCATCATATCTGCTCATTAACCCGTAGGATGAGTACAATCATACTAAAAAAAACCCCAAACAGTTGTCCATCAATGCCTTTTATATTATATGAGAAAAAAGCATTGTCTAAGTATGCTGTGTACAGTTGTCCTAATACATTTGTTGGGCAGATTCTTAGCAGGGGCAAAATATTCTGCCATCTAGCAATCTGATCAAAATACAGGCAAAGACTTAACAGGTTGAAATTGCAATGGCTTGCTTGTGTGACAAATGAGCTCTGCTACTAAGCTGTAAGCTTAGCTCATTGACAGCATCTTTGAAATACCCTATATACCAGCATTACCTGTCTGTTCATTTTTTTTCTTGAAATATCAGATAAGATTGCTGGATAAAAAGCAGTGGATAGAACAGCAGTCCAGTGGTTTTCAGCACTGGTGTGCTGTGAGAACTGTCCAAGTGTGCCATGAAATTTTGTACAAAGGCAATAAAAATCAATGTAAAACAAACATTGTTTCATATTAAACACTATTCTATCCAACCAAAATTAATCATCACATTAAAAGCGAGGTATTGGTCTTTCGATTCTAAAATGTGAACATTCTAAATGCAGGTGGCCAAAGGGTAACATTGAGATGACATATACTTTTTTTTTTTTTTTGGTGAATTTGAAACATTAATGCATTTGAACCTTCTTTAGCTTGTTGTATGCACTATCTTATAAACCTCTCTAGTAAGACTGACTGTAGTAAATATAAGGAAATGTGATGTTTATGAGTGATCAATTCATCTTTAAAAAAGTGGGTGTGCTGTGGAATTGTTTGTCTCATTGAAGTATGTCATGTTGCTGAAAAGGTTGGGAACCACTAGAATAGAATAACCTGAGACACTCTTAACTTTGTGAACTTTGTGTGTAGAGCCTGGCGTTTGCTACACTGTTACATGTATGCATGACTATTTTTATGTATAGCCATATTCTCTCTCTCTCGCCTACCCCCACACCCAATTTCAATTAAGTAAGGAAAGATGTGAAATTATACAAGTAAGATTTCAGTGACACACATACACATAAATCCCACCTGTTTTTAAAAAAAAAAAAAAAAAAAACCTATTCCAAAAGGGCTGGATCGATGCTCTGGGTGACATTTCACTCACATTATTAGTAATTTTACATTTCAGCTTTTCCTTATTTATTCATCATTATCTGAAATACAATTAAAATGTCCACACTGGAAACATTTTGCCAGCCCTACAATTGATCAAAAAATAAAGGCGGGAACTGGATGTGGGAGCAAAGAAGAAAGTCACACTTATTTAATTGCAATTTTCCTATTTTGGGAAGTCAAAGTGTAGAATTTCCAATAATTCTTAATGCAGTTTGAGAAATTAGGAAATTTTGACCAGCTATTTTCATTATTACATTTTCAGGAGTTTCAATTTTCAGGTATTGACTCTTGGCCAAGCATGGGATGGAATGCTCCTGGCAAAATGTGTGGTTAGAAAAGCGGAGAATCAGATGTTATGTTCTTCATTTCGCTGAACGAGTTCCTGTATAAAAAACAAACTCCCTTTCCTCAGAGGAGGAGCTGGGGGTCTATTTGACCTTTATCTTTGCTAGAGCTTTTAAAAAAGCCCTCACCCCTAAGAAATCCATTTATATTTGTTGTGAATAAGAAAAAAAAGGCATTATTTAACTGTCTATTCATAATCAGTGTTTCATTTTGTTTTCATTCTTTACTATTTTAACAGCCGCCTGGTTAAAAGCTTTCTGCTCTGCAAAGCACAAATCAAAATATTTAAGGAGAATGCAGTGTAGCATTTCTTGTTCATGTTTATTAGGAATTAAGCCTAGCTGACAGAAAGTAAATTAAGTGACTAGGATATTCAATAATCTCTTGTTATTATTAATTAACCCACAATAGCTAATTTATTTGGTCTAAATTAAATCATGCCAAATGCCCAACAAGAGAGTGGGAGCTCTAAGTCTTCATTAGTCAAATCTCCCTTCTGTTGTTCTGTCAGAGGCAAGATTTACCCACCTCAGAGCAGGCAAGTGGATTGGACACCTAAACCCAGAGATCCTTGAATATCTGTAGAAAACGGCTCTACATGGGTGGTTCTGTCCTTCTGCAATGCTTCCTGGGTTTCTAGGCTTCTGCAATGATTTCTGGGCTTCTGCAGTGCTTCCTTTGGCCACTAAGACTTTGTAGGAGCCCATGGCCTCCTACAGTAAACACTAACCCCGGAACTTGTCCCTGTGGGATGATGAAGCTTTGGACAAGCCTCCCCCCAGCTCTGCTTTTGATCTGTTTTCCCCTCATACATACATGGGAAGAAGGTGCGGCATGTGATCAGATAACTGATTTTTCAGTCCAGCGGATGTTCCAAAAATCTGAAAATTAAATTTGGTTCAGGTAAAACTGAATCTGAAATTGGGAGAATGTTTTGGTGAATTGAAAAAGTGTATTTTAGGTCTCCTCTAGAATAGTGATTTGAATCTGGGTCTCCCATGTGAGTGCCCTTACAACTGGGATAACCACCCCCTCTTCTGTCCTGCTTGTGAATGTCTAAAACCATTTATATGAAATTTGTAAATTGTTTTGGCTCAATCGAAACTGTGTTTTTCAAAATAAAGGGTGTTTTATTCCAATAAGGCAATAATATATGGAACAATTTTCATAATCTAACTATTAAAATTGTTTTCTTACCAATATGTTATATGGCTGCTGCCTTTAATTTCTATTCTACATTGGTGTGTTGCTACTAGATTAACTAGCTCACACATTCTCTCTCCGCAATGAACTTAATTTCCCCCTATACCATAGTGACCAAATTCCTTGAAAAGTCAAATCTCATTAAGGCTAGTTCCTTTAGATTTCCTTACTTTCCATATCTCCAACGATAATATTGTCAGAAAATATATTCATCTTACTTTTGATGAGGCCGGGTCAACATTTACAATTTAATTTTCATTAAAAAAAAATTATGAGAAACTAAAATTTTCAGTTCAGGCAAAGGTTTTCAAGATTAGTTTTGATTTGTTTTTCTGCATAAATCGTTTGAATGAAATCAACCTTTCTTTTAGTGGAAAAAAGTAAAAATGTGAGAGAAACTGGTTTTGAGTGAAAGTATGTATAGTATACGTTTTTAAAATGAAAGGTTCCAAAAGGTCCCTTTTATATGCCCTTCTAATCTCCCTGTAGCTAATGTTACACCCATTATTTATTTATGTTACAGCAGTAACTTTAGGCCACATCCAACATCAGGGTACTGCTGGTGCTAGGAGTGCTACAAACACAGAGAAAGAAATCAAGTCCCTACCTTGTAAAGCTTACTATCTAAATAGACAAGACAGACAGACAGTAGGAGGAAGGAGCTATAGCTTGTTTATCTGCTTTAAAATAATTTTTTTGTGCAACAAGTTATTTACACCTCACTTCATGGGTCCTCTGCAGCTCCCTAGCTAATAATTTTGTAAATAAAATTTTAACTACTTTCAGAAAACCATGGCCCAAGACTCTCATCTATCCCAAATTCTTCTTAGTGCAAAAAATAGGTGAGGATGGAAGAGGAAATGGTTACACCTTAGATCTTCTGAGCTGATCTGTGCTGATCCCAGCATCAAGAGTGTTCTGGGGTGTGTGATATTGTGTCAGATGTTAACAGTCTCACAAAGTCCTTACCTCTGTTTGAAATTGCTGTGCACTGTACTCCAGCCATGTTATCTCTCTGCCTCTACATGGTATGATGCATCACGATGTCATAGCTGTAACAATTAGGATCTGTAGATCAAAACCAATCTATATCAGATGGGGGAAATCTCAACTGGGCAGATCCAATTGCTTTCTGGGAGGAATAAAGTGGCTTGAACACAGAGAGAATTTGGCCCTAGATCTGATTTTTATATTCACATCTATTAGCATGGGAACTATGACTATGCCATTAAATTTTTTGAGGACACACCCAAATATTTGAGTAATTTTGTCAAATTCTTATGTCTGCACACCATCTTCTTCATTTTTCAGTTGACTTTGTCCATCAGCTCTCTGTGAGGAAAAAGAAAATAGATCTGCTACATTTAAGCCTCAGCAACATGCAGTTTATGCTAAAACTATTTAAAGAAAAAAACCTGATGTCTGCAGTTTTTCAGCATAAATAAACCATGAATTGCATGGTAAAAGATCCATGATTTTTTCATGAACATGTCCCTTTTGCTGTCACTGCTGAGGTTAGCCTTTTGATTGTACACTGCTGTTAGTCTTGTTTCTCTCCATTTGTGCATCTGTGTACTTTTTAAAGTTCCCTGGTGACACGTAAGCCTTTCGTATGCAGCACACTTTTTATCTAGTTAACAAGCACTGCATTCTAAAATTAAACCTGGTGACACCTCTCCAGGTCCAATAGCTTTCCACATCATCGCAGATACCCGTCATAAGGAAAGTAAGAGAGGGAATTTGTTTATAAAGAGCAGTTTCACCTATGAGTGTCACATCATTTAATAGAACTAATTATCTATTTGCCCCTGTCATTCATTTCCTTACTAAAAAAAAATAAAAAATAAAAACTTTATTGTACAATAATAGTCCAATACATTACAGCTTACAGTAATGTTACTGCAGTGTTTTGGACTAGGACTGTAGAATACTGATGTAAAAATTGTATCTACTGAGACTGGGAACTAAAGCTTTAGAATGTTGATGTTCTTTGTCACAAAATGAATGTTCAGGAGAACAGCCAATGCAGTCGCTGCCTATTATTTCTACTAGCTGGATTGTAAGCAAACCAAGGATTTGCTCAGGTAATGTTACATTCAAAGTCTGTGATAAAAAATGAGCAGCTATAGATTGGTTTGATGTCGGTCTCCTCTTCAGTGCCACATCACATTCATTTCAGAAGTAGGTCTACCAAGTTGGGTTGGGATAGTACGGAGAAAGTTTGCACTGCTTCTGCCAAGCAGAATGTGTTTGGAAGAACAAAGGAAAACTTTGGTCTATATGGCTATGTCTACACTTGTTTATTTAGGTCGACTTAGCTAAGTCTGGACGCCTAGGTTGACTTCTAGGGGCTAGGTGGACCTGGGACAAGTCCACGGTGGCAGGGGGGGCACCCCTTGCCAAGTGCCAGGGGGCTCAGCCTTTGCTCCATTGTACCTTGGTACAATGGGGCAAAGGGGGACAGGGACCCTGGCAGGGCATAGGGGCAGGGTGGGCACACCAGGCTGTGGGTGTGCCAGCCACCCTGGCAGGGAGGGCAGTGGGGAAGCCCTGGAGCTTAGGGCTCTTCCACATCTACACTGGCTTAAGTCAATTTTCTAAAGTCGACTTAAGCAGCAAGTCGACTTAACACTAGATTTTATAAAGTCGACTTAATTTTTCCTTAACAGACTTATAATTCGTTATAAGTTTATATTGCATCTTTCTTCTAAGGAGTTCAAAGTATTTAGAAAAGTAATTAAGTCTCACAATACCTTTATGAGTTATATAGATTGTAAGCTGTTTGGAGTAGAGACCATTTTTAGAGCCCTGAGTGGATACAAATATGTGGATCCATGTCCGATCTGCACCACAAGAAATGGCCCACAGTTATCCACATTGCATTCACAAATGCAAATATTTGCAGATTTGCAGGGCTCTAACCATCTTTTCATGCTGTATTTGTATTGCATTTAACACAGCAGGGCCCTGATCCTTGACCTGGGGTACTTATATGTGATGGTTAATAATAACAATACATTACTTGTAAAAGTTCACTCAATGAGTCAAGTAGGGAGACTCTATTAATTCAGTTCTCCATTTTCCCTTATAGTCCCCTACTGCACCAAAGCATGTGAATGAGACAGCTATAAAGGCTTTGCAGTTTGTTATAGTGGCTTTGTACACCTTGGTTTAACAATCACTTTTGAGTCAAATTCCAAAGGGGTAGCCGTGTTAGTCTTTAAAAGTGCCACAGGACTCTGTTGTCTTTCTACAATAGACTAACAGATTTATTTATCGCATGAGCTTTCGTGGGAGAAAATCCCACTTCGTCAGACGCTTTGAAGATAGGAAAGTTACAGAGTGGGAAGTTTAATTTAATTTAATTTAATTGCATTTAATTTCCTCCCACTCTGTAACTTTCCTATCTTCAAAGCGTCTGACGAAGTGGGATTTTCTCCCACGAAAGCTCATGCGATAAATAAATCTGTTAGTCTTTAAAAGTGCCAGAGGACTCTGTTGTCAATCACTTTTGAGTTTGCAACGGTATAGAGAATTTCAGCTGTATAAAGTTCCAGACTTTGAAAATACAGAGACTAGTGGATTCGCTGTACATTTTTATTATAAAAGATATTTCTGCAGCTGAAAATCTAATGCTATGGAAAAGTCTTGGTCTCAGTGTGTTTATTGATTATTAATATATTGCTTATCCTGATTCCCTTTTTTTTGGAACCTCAAGTGAGACACATGTAAACTACAAAAATTGATATGACAGTTTGATTCATTCCCAACACTTTTACTGCAGTTTGACAGAAGTGTAGCTCCTTGAATTATGATGGTCACATTACTATATAACTAGAGTAACACAATGGTGAATCAAGTGACGTGAGGTAACAAGGTCACTGAAGTATTTTTATATGAATTCAGTTAAGTGGTTTTAGTAAATATGTAAAATTTTGGTTTGGTAACACCAGAAACTGATGCTAGAGCTAACTGCCTTCACAGAATAGGTATAACACAGCAAGCCGGAACAAATGCTGTTGGACATTGCCTTTCATTCAGCCTTGATCTAGAAGAACCAGCTGTAGGATGGAATAAGATAGTCAGTCTCCAACACAGTACAATATATATATATATTCTTTACCAGGATTAAGACTGGTAACAGTTTGCTGTGACCCCCATATTCATTAGCACCCAAAGGCTATGTCTACACTTACCAAAGTTAGTTCGAATTAGTTGATTCAAACTAACTAATTAAAACTAATTTTGGTTAGTTCAAATTAACTTAATTCGAACTAGCATGGCCCCTGTAGAATGCTAGTTCCAACTAAGTAAGTGGCATGCATGGCACTTGCTTAGTTTGAATTAGTCAGTTGCATTAAGCTCAATGTGCCGGTTAGTTCGAACTAAGCAGTTAGTTCGAACTAATATGGCCACATTGACTTAATTCGAACTAACTAGTTCGAATTAAGGGTTAGTTGGAAGTAAAACGAGGTTTTACTAATTCAAACTAACTTTTCCTTAATTCGATTTAAGGAACTGCTTAGGTCAAATTAAGGAAACTCCAGTGTAGACACAGAGTAAATTAAGTCGACTTAATTTACAAGTGTAGACGCACCCAAAGTGTCTGACAAAGTGGGATTTTCTCCCATGAAAGCTCATGCAATAAATACATTTGTTAGTCTTTAAAAATGCCACAGATTCCTAGTTTTTTTGGCTGACCTAGACTAACATGTCTACCCCTTTGGAACTTATCATTTCCTATAGACAGCCAACAACCCATTTTGGTTCACTACCAATCTAGGATGAATGATGACTATGAAATAGTCGCCAAGACATGAAAGAAACCTATAAATTATAAATATACCCTCATGGGACTGGACCTCTCTAAAAATGAAGCTCATTGCCACTCCCTTTGTTAAGTGATTCTCACTGACCTAGGCCCATGAGGAAGAAAGCATATGCAAACACACTGTTGGAGGTTTGCTTTTTTTCCTCTTTACTGACGTGCAAATTATAGGTGAGCAGAGTTTCAACAGTAATAAAAATATACTAATTAATGAGGAGGAAAAAAGATGACATACTTAGCCAACTGTGTTCTGCAGAGACACAATGGGCAAAGCACTCCGAATTTGCGTGGCGAGCAATGAACTGCTTATTTCACAGCTTTGCTAATCACAGTTTGCTTCCCGTGTCAGTTTCAGTGACTGACTGACATCATGGAATTCGCTTACAACTATTTTAAATTACCCTGAATTATTATTCCAATCCAGCCCTGTGGAATATTAATCATCACTTCATTGCATTAGTCAGAAAGAGAACTTGGAATTTATCATCACAATTTCTAATTCTACATTATAGAGTTACCCTGAGATTGAAACTACAAATCCATAGTATTAATGATAACTCAGTGAAGAGAACAACAGTATGTCATCAATGGGTTTTCCCTTATGATTCTGAATAAAGTAGTATAAAACCATTTAAAGCCGGGTATCAAAAGTTATTGTTCAGTGATTCAGAATTGAGTCATTTAATTGTGAAGTGAAAGGAGAATTTACCTGGATTAAAATTTAGTTTTATGCAACTCCTTTCACACGCTAGGTTGATTAGATGTCCCTATTTTATAGAGAGAGTTCTGATATTTGAGGCTTTTACTTATATAGGTGCCTATTCTCCTCCTCCCCCATCCTCATTTTTCACATTTGTTATCTGGTCCTCCTAGAAAACCCTCAGTTTCCCAAAGCACTTTACAAAGTAGTGGCAGCCACTGGTATCATGGTAACCATGTAGGCAAATAGATAGGCTATATACAACAAGCCAGATACTTCACTCATGTAAATTGGCACAACTCTGTTGCAGTCTCGGAATTCAGCTGCCCTGATGTACCCCAGCTGAGAATCTGGCCTAATAGGTGTGTATATAACATTATAGGTACTGTTACCAGGGGGAAAAAATGTCTTCCTAAAGATGTTTGCTGTTTGTTAACTAAATATGCCAACAAAATCATACTAGGGAATTGGGTAGCAAATTCAGAGGTGGAAGTTGCCCTCTGCTCTAGGGATCTGCACTTATGCTTGTCTGAATACAGATGTTTATCCTAAATAATTAATGACCACACCGATGCTCAATACACCATGTCATAGCCTCCATGCTGGTGACTGCAGAGGACTTGACACATTTTGGATTCAATTAGTAATGCTTTTTTAATCAGCTAGAGGGGTTGCTATTGAGTATCACAGGAGAAATCTTCCATTGGTGTTTGAACATCTTCTGCTGGGGCAGTACTCTCTAATCTGGAAATCTTACTGAGAAGCTTAGGGACCACAGGTGAAGCAGATGGATTGAGTTCACTTTTTTTTTATATGCCTCTACTTTTCTTTGCATCATTTTCATACACAATCATTTAAGGCCTCAAAGGAATGCAAGTGTGTGCTTGCATATAAAGTTCCATTAGCACTCACAAATTCTTAGATCCAAATTCAAAGGCCTCTTTTGTTATCTTTTAACATGCAAACAAAGGTGTGCTTCAGACTGTGAGGAAGTGTCAAAGGGTGCATCTACACTTAGAAATTAAGTTGATTTAAGGTGGCTTAAGTCGACTTAATTTACTCCACATCTACACTGGGCTTTCCTTAACTCGACTTAAGCTGCTTCTTAAGTCAAATTAAGGAAAAGTCAGTTTGAATTAATAACATCTCGTTTTAATTTGAACTAGTGCTTAAGTCAACTTTATTAAGTCGACTTAAGCCAGTGGAGACGCAGAGTAGTGCCTAGTTGGACCTTTTTAAGTCGACTTAAAATGTTAAATTGACTTACTAAGGCCAAAAAGGGGCCACGTCTACACTTGAAAAGTTAAGTAGACTTTTGCTAAGTCGACTAAATAAGGTCCACTTTAAGTCGACTTGAAGTTGACCTTATTAAGTTGACTTCATAAAGTCTACCTAACTTTTCAAGTGTAGACATAGCCAAAGCGAGTTAGATATCTCACCTCTGCTAAAATCCCAGGGGACTGGAAGGTTTACCTTGCTTAGCTGCCTTTGGAAATCCCCCTTCTCATTTTCTGCAGTGCCTGACCTGAATTTCACACATTTCTTAAGAAATAATTTACTGGTTACACGTTTTACTTCCTTGGCTGATCTAAAAAACTGCAAATATACTGTGGGATTAGAGAGGAAGATGTAGTTAAGGCATTGACCTAGGACTCATGGGATACGAATTCAGTTCTTGGTTTTACAGACTTCCTCTGTGGCCTTAGACAAGTAGTTTAATCTGTATGGACTTTAATGCCCCATCTAAATGATGGGAATTATAGCACTCCCTTTCTTCCACACTTTATTTTGTCTATTTAGATTTTAAGATCCTTGAAAACTGGATTGTCTTTTACTCTCTTTCCCTGTCTTTCTATATATGTGGTATAGTAGGATATGGTGTCACAATTAGAGCTGATAGGCATTTTTTCACCAAAACATTTGATGCATAAAGTAGATCTTTTCATTTTGGTAAAATTTTCTAGTGTCTTGACAAAAATCCCTCCAAAACCTCAATATTCAATTTTTTACAAAGAAAATCACACTTTTCCTAAAATCCAAAACAGGTTTTAAAAAATGAAAATGTTTTGGGTTTTCGGTGTATGTTTTTTGCTGTTCCCTAGGTGTCTGTACTACAATAGCACAGGAGACCACAAACAAAATTGTGTCTCTTAGTAGTTGAAAAATGCCAGTTATTTCTGTGTTGGTACTAGTAGTAATAATAATCATAATAATAATTTATGTGAATTCCCTAATCATAAACCTCTGGTAAAAATACTAAGCCCAAAGGAAGACTGCAGAGATGGGTTTGACCTCAGCTGCCTGCCAATATGACATTTATTATAGACCATCAGAAAACATGTTAATGCAGGTGCACAATCTCTCTTGCCCCTTTATGCAGGGAAACATATAGAAGGACATTCTAGGCACAGTCTCTTCCCTAGATGACCTTCATATTACTGCCAAGGAACTTGCTCTGGAGACAAGAAAAGATTGGGCCACATTGCGTTGAAACTTTCCTTTTCTTCTATACATCTATCCAATGTATAACACCCAGAAATCTCCAACACAGTTGTTTTTAAGACATACTAAATTTGATTTATTAAGATCAGGCTTACTTAAGAGCACTTGACAAAAGACAACAAATAGTGAAAAAGTCACAACATAGTCCCCTTAGATTTTTTCCACTAAGGCAGATAGATAATGTTTGTAGGAAATTAAAGGGGAGGGATGAAGTACGAAAAGGGTGCAATAAAGCAGATATCTGGACCAGTGACATATTTGGTGGTGACAAAAGGAGACACAAATAAGAGGAGCACTGACCAATTGTTACCGGATAAAAACTCAGAATAGTTACAGGATGAGGCCCCTGAAATCAGTAAACTGGTTATAGGTTTCAGTGGTGTTGAAGAAGAGAAGACGGTATCAGGAAATGGTAGCCAAGAATAAAAGAGTGCTGGCCATGGTCTATACAGGATAAAAATCAGGCATCATTTTGTCTGCCTTAGACGCTGCCAGCCATAGTGAAATCACAGACGTCCCATTAGGTTAAACTTGTGATTTTTTAAAAATTCTGCTTGTTCGCTAAGGACTTCAAAGTTCATTTCTTGATGGGTGACATCACATTGTCTATCCTAAGCAAATTGATTGAATGTTCATGCGTGTGAACAGCCTTCTTACTGTGTGAAGGTGGTTCCTCCATTCCATGACTGATGGGCCACGCGGAGGGCCAGAGACGGGAAAGCTTGTGCAGTCATTTCCCAGGCTGTCTTTGTTTTGTTGAAAGAGAAATTTCATGGCTGATGTTATGAATTCAGGTCCTTTCACCAACACTAAAATCCCACTGCTCAACAGCGCTATAAACAATGATATAAGAAGCATCACGGAGTATCATTACATTCAGAAAATGATCGTGCATTTCCTATCCATTTGCAGCAGAGGGGTTAGAGATCTCCACATGTATATAAGAGATGTCACAAATAATGTCTCCTTGTGTTTTATTGCAGTCAAGGGGTTAATGATATTGTCTCCAGCCTGCCAAGTGATTTCTATTTCTATTAACACTTATTTCTAAGCAAATTGGAAAAGTGAACTAACTGATTTAGCATTTAAATTGAGAATGTTTGTGGACCTTTTTGGAGCACTGATTGTGTCCTTACCGCTTTTCGAACAGTCCATCCCCTCTAAACAAAAATACTCAGCACTGGCAATGTTTTCTAGATTGCCAGGGAAGTTGGAGGAAAAGGCAGCTTTCAAGGGAATTCTTTATGAAAAGATAACATCAGCACAACTGACTCCCTTTTGCAGACGGCTTGTCAAGCTGTTGCAAGTTACACCCCTATCTGCAATCTTCCCCCCGACACACACTTTTAAAGCAGGACCCTGCCTAGATATCTAGCTCCAAAAAAATGTTTCTCTTCTGTCCTCACGACATGTTTTGTGTGATGAGCTCTCTACAGATATCTGCTGATCAGCAGGATGACTCCATATCCTATTATAATCTGCCAGGTAGAAATAGATAAATCTATTAGCCCAGGCTCAGCTTGTTTCATCATTGTGACAGCTTCCCATGAGCCTGCATTCATCAGGGCCCTTTAAAACAGCCAGCCCCCACATCATCTGACAGCTAAATCTCCATGACTGAACTGTAGGTTAATAGATCTGTAATCTGTATTTAATTACTCATTAATAATCTAGCTCCTCATCCCCCACCCTTTCTTCTTTTTTTTTTTAATTGATTAGTAGCTGTTTACTGGGAGATCAGATTGATGGGCAAAATTGCTGCAGGGAAGGCTGTGGTGTCTTTTGATCATCAAGATAAAATAAACACCCTAACATCCTCTGTAAACGTTTAAAGTGGTGGGATCATAGTGCAGATAACGATAGCCACAGATCAGAGGCCATGGAAGGCTGCAGGTTCACCATTCATGCTCCACCAACCTTTGTGCATATCATAGCAAACAAATAAACATGAGACTTTCTCTATAGATCCTCTCACGGAGACATCAAATTTTAAACCGATTGGGCTTCATTAGCCTCCTACTTACACTGGTCTAAATTAGGAGCAGTCATCCAGTATACCAGTGGAAACCAATGCAGGTAAAGGAGATTCAAGCCTATTGCCATATATCTAAATGATTGTGCTTCTGCAAGATCCCCTGTGTCTTTTACAAAGGACAGTTGCATGAAAAACAGGTTTCTTGTTGCATTAGAGCTTCTTTGATTTTACTGCTTATTTCTGATTGGGTGAAGACCTCTGTCAAATTCTGTGTGAAAGAGAGAGAAGCCAAAATAAGGAAAGCCAAAAAGAAAATGTTCTTTGGGCTCACAATGTAATCCATTAAATAATCAAATCACATCTCACTCGAATATGTTCAGATTAGGGCCGCCTCCTAATGAGGAATGGAACCATGAGTAATCTATGAGGTTTCTCTCATGGGAGAGATTGGGTTGATTTTCATGCAATTTCCTATCTCCCATGACCTTTAATTTCTGTTTCCTGGAGATTTTTATTATAGCCGGGCCAAGTAGTAAATAGTTTTTTGAGTTCTGCAACTCTCCCTTTGCCCCACCCACAGTCACTTGCAGCTCTTTAGCCTGCTTCGCTATTATCCAGCTCACTAAAATTAATCTCCCCTCTTTGTACTATTTCTGCTCAAGGATTACAAATGCTCATACAAAATCAGCTCTGTCTAATATTTAGTCCTTTATGGATAGATAAATCAGAGCTGTCCAAGCTGCTAGGAAGAAGAGCTGTTGCGTCTCCTGGAAAGCTAACTGAATCCTTTCCAAATAAATCCAGCTTTCCCCATAACAAGGCCTTCCACCTGAAGGGTGACTATGTTAATTCAGCATGGAAATGTCAGGTAGGAGGAAACAGAATTTCATGATAACTGCTTATTATTATCACACTCCATCCCAAGAGCCCTTCCTCTGGGAAGGAAAGTGTATAATCATTATGCCAGCTGCCCTACCATCTAATGCAGTGTTCTCATCATATAACAAAAGATCTGGTCAGCTCTTGTCTGGGAAGATTCCAAGGAAAGCACAGGGTGCTGCAAGTTAAGTAACTGACACACTTATCTCTCAGCAATTATTAACCCAATGTTTTTGCATAGTGTTAGGGGGTCACTGTACTGTTTCACTGCAGCCTCTGGAAAAGATGAACTGAAACATAGTCTTGATGTTCCCATCATGGATCTTGTCTGTCTCTGCCTCACACCTCATTCCACTTATGTTTAGCTTCAGTATCCTTTCTGCCATTTCTCAGAGACTCTCCACTATAAGAGCCTTCAACTCTTGCCATTTAATTTCTCTCTGGCTCATTGATTCTCTGGCTATTTTCAAAACTAATCTGAACACGGATTGAGCTAAATTCATCCCTGATGTAAACTCACTGAAGTCAATTTGGGCCATCTTTCCTAGCTTGCCCATGCTTATTAAAGTATCTTTTTATATAAAAAAGACTATCTTAAGGTGTGACCTTGGCACTTCAGAATGTGTGACTACTAAATCTAAAAAGGATGTACTACTAATACATGGCACCATATGTCTCTGCTAACATACGCGTACGGAGCATGGAGAATAGCAATCACAAACTTCAGCTCCAAAACCACAGGCCTAAAAGAGAATCTTTGTTACCCATTGGGAGTGGCAAGATTTTTCATCTTTTTAAATCAGTCTCTAGACAGCATCCCCGTTATAAACATTTGGGTAGTTCTGATTCCATTTAGTGACATTTGAGTGACATATGCTGGAATATCATTCGGCCAGTATTAAAAAAAACCTTGCAATTTCTAAATATTATAGATGACAATTTCTTATCTCAGGAACATTTCATGGGGGAATTCAATATTAGACCTTGTCCTAAAAAGTAAAGAGGAACTGATTGCAGAACTAAAAGTTAACAGCAGCTTAGGTAAAGGTGATCATGACTTGATCATTTTTATAATGTGCAAGCAGAGTAAAGTCCACACAAGGAAAAAATAATGGCCAGCAGAGTTAAGGGCAACATGAAGGATTTTTAAAAAGTATAGTAGGAACAAAAAGTATCCTAACAATGATATCAGTGCATTACTAGATGGAAATGGTGGAATTATTAATAATAATGCAGAAAAGTTAGAAATGTTCAATAAATAATTAAGAGGACAGGTCACTGATCAAGAGCTATTTAGATTGTTTAATAAACTAGGGACAAGCAAACAATGTGCATTTTAATATGGTAAAATGTAAATGTATATATCTAGAAACAAAGAACATAGGCTATACTTACAGGGTGGCGGCCTCTACCCTGAGAAGCAATGACTCTGAAAAATATTTGAGGCTATTGTGGATAATCAGCTGTGACCAAAAGAGTTAATGTGATTCTGTGATGCATAAACAAGAAAATCTCTACTAGGAGAAGAAATGTTATTTAGCACTAGTGCAATCACTGCTGCAATAGTGTTCCCAATTGAAGAAGGAAGTTGATAAATCAGAGCGGATTCAAAGAAGAACGATGAAACTGATTAAAGGATTAGAAAGCATGCATCATAGCAAGAGACTCAAGAAACACAATTTGTTTAGCTTAACAAAGAAAAAGCTAACGGGTGATGATTACAAACTGTAAATTCCCATATGAAGAACAAATATCTAATATTGGGAACTTTAATCTAGCAATATAAGATATAACATGATCCAATGGCTGGAAGTTGAAGCTAGACAAATTCAGACTGGAAATATGAAGTAAATTTTTAACAGCGTAATTAAGCACTGGAACAATTTACCAAAGCTGGTGGTAGATTTTCCATCACAGACAATTTTTAAATCAAGATTGGGTGTTTTTCTAAAAAATATGCTCTCTGAATTAGTCTGGGAAATTCTTATGGCCTCAGGACACGAGACTAGAGGATCACAATAGTCCCTTCTGGCCTGAGAATCTATGAATCTGTGAAAAAAGTCTAGTGTACTTGAACTTCCCGTGGCTAGTGAGAAAAGTTTTCCAACATTTTCAGTGTGATTAGTGTCTAACTATGTCCCTGATGAAACATAGACCAGCCTAAAGCAGATGTAAATTACACTAGCAACAGCAATCCCCTAAGGACCACGTGGTGGGTGGGATCAGCAGAGCATGAGTCATGCCCCCCAGACCACACAAGAATGCCCACTATGTCTGCAAAGATATTCAGGGAAATGAAGGGGAATCCATGGAACCGAGCCAGCTATGCTGGATTGATGCTTTCCATGACCCCCCATTTTTCAAGGGAATCCTTGCCTTGGTTAGAATGGCATAAAGGAGTCTTCACCTGGCTCCACAACATTTCAGGTTTCCACTAAAAACAGCTGAACATCAAAGTACATACAATTTTATACACTTTGGCAAATTCTATGATTTGTGTTTCTCTGGGACACTGGCAACGATAAAATATACTGTGTGTGTTTGGCATCTAATGGCTTCCTGAAGTAGCTGGAAGAGACAGGATAAGTTTATGAGGAATACGGTGGAGAAAGAGCATGCACCATAAGTTATACAGAGAAGCACATATGACAGCTTTGAAGTAGATTCATAGAAACCAATATAAAAACAAAAGTTAGCCCTCTCTATTGATCTAAGAAATAGTTAGATAAATTTACAGGACTTTATTTTTAAATGGTGAGTGAACTCAGCGCTCTTGAAAGTGAAGGGTTGGTAATACTAACAAAAGGGAAGTGCAAGGTCATACATTTAGGGACAAACAACAAGCATTTTTCCTATAAGTTGGGGACGCATCAGTTGGACGGACTGAGGAGGAGAAGGATCTGGGAGTAATGGTTGACCATAGAATGACTATGAGCTACCAATGTGATGTGGCCATGAAAAAAGCTAATGCGGTTCTAGGATGTATCAGGAGAGGTATTTCAAGTAGAGACAGGGAGGTGTTAGTGCCGCTGTACAAGGCACTGGTGAGACCCCATCTGGAATGGGTGTGCAGTTCTGGTCCCCGATGTTTAAAAAGGATGAATTCAAATTGGAAGAGGTGCAGATAAGGGCTACATGGATGGTCTGTGGAGTGGAAAACCTGCCTTATGAGTGGAGACTCAAGAAGCTTGGCTTGCTTAGCTTAACCAAAAGAAGGCTGAGGGGGGATATGATTGGTCTCTATAAATACATCAGAGGGATTAACATCAGGGAGGGAGAGTAATTATTTGAGTACAGCACCAATGTGGACACCAGAACAAATGGTTATAAACTGTCCATCAAGAAATTTAGGCTTGAAATTAGACGCAGGTTTCTAACCATTAGAGGTGTAAAGTTCTGGAATAACCTTCCAAGGGGAGTTGTGGGGGCAAAAACTATAACAGCTTTCAAAACTGAGCTTGATAAATTTATGGAGGGGATGGTATGATTAGCCTATTTTGGAAATTGACATTTGGCTACGTGTGGTGGATTTACAAGTAGCCTAAGAGGGGAGAGTACGGGGGGGTGGGTTCTGAGTTATTACAGAGAATTGTTTCTTGGATAACTGGCTGTTGAGACTTGCCCACGTGCTCAGGGTTTAACTGATCGCCATATTTGGGGTCGGGAAGGAATTTTCTCCCAGGGCTGATTGGCCTGGGCTCTGGGGGTTTTTCGCCTTCCTCTGTAGCACAGGGCATAGTTCACCTACCGGTGAATTCTCTGTATCTTAAAGTACTTAAATCATGATTTAAGGATGTAAATAACTCAGTCATAGGTTGGTGGCCTATTGCAGGAGTGGGTGGGTGAGGTCTTGAGGCCTGCATTTTGCAGGAGGTTAGACTAGATGATCATACTGGTCTCTTCTGACCTTAAAGTCTATGAGTCTATGAGTAAAAGCCAGCTACACCAGGACCTAGGGATACATAAGAACAGGTGTGAACCAGGTTAATATGAATCTAGGTCAACTCTTCAATGAAGGCAGGTGCTGTCATGCTTCTTTAATACTGCACTGCAAATGCCCTTTCATTTTGATCAGTAATCTCCAACTCTTGATATTCTAGTTCAGGGGTATGCAGCACAAAGGATAAGAAGAGCCATCTTTTTAAATTCCTTCAATACCCAAGTGTTTTGAGAACCACAATGGGTGTAGCCTCCGGGGGAGGGGGGGGGGCGGGCGGCGGGAGCTGGGCCCTGCTGGGGGGTAGGGAGGAACCTGGAACCAGGAGCAGGGCCCCCTGCAGGGTTCCCTGGTGATGGTGTGGAGCCTTGTGCAGGCCACCCACTGGGTCTCCCGGTGGTGATGGGGAGCCCTGCGCCCAGAACAGGCCACCTGTAGGGTCCCCTGATGGCTGCGGGAGGAGTAGGGCTGCATCCCAAAGCCACAAGAGGGCAGCCAAAGAGCTGCTTGTGGCTTCGGAACCGCAGGTTGCAGAACCCTGTCCTAGCTGCTAGTCCCATAAGTATGCCTGTACATGAGCTGGAAGTGACCCTCCTGGGACAGGTGGATAGAAACTCACTAATGGGGCTGAAGCTAGTGTGCAAAATATAAAAATATGGCTGCTTTAGCTAGAGCTGGTGCTCAGGCTCTGAAGCTCCACAATGTTGTTTTATTGCGGTACCTCAAGCCCTACAGCATGAGTCTGTCTACCCACAATGGGGGTGCATCTACACTTGAAAATTAAGTCGACTTAAGCTTGCTAAAGTCGACTTAATTACCCCACATCTACACTACAGTTTCCTTAAGTCAACTTAAGGAAATTCAAAGTCAACTTTATAACACCTGGTATAAACTCGACTTTGAGGCTTAAGTTGACTATTTAAGTCGACTTAAGCCAGTGTAGATGTGGGGTAGCCCTAAGTTGACTTAGTCGACTTAGGGCATGGGTCCCTTCTCGCCAGGACCACTCAGGTGCTCAGCAGCTGGAGCCCAGACCCTGGGGAGAAGGAAGCCCCATGCTCCCCACGCTCCCTCCTAGCCGGGACCCTGCGGTCCCAATGAGGAAGGAGAGCTGGAGACCCGCGCTCCCGCTGCTCAGCAGTGGGCAGCTGGAGCGGGGATCCCAGCAAGAAGGGACCACGGGGCTTTCTTCTCGCCAGGACTGCTCAGGTCCCAGCAAGAAGGGACCGTGGGGCTTTCTTCTCGCCAGGACAGGTCCCGGTGAGAAGGGAGCCCAGAGGTCCCTGCTTGCCAGGATCCCTGCTCCAGCTGCCGGCTGCCAAGCAGCTGGAGCACGGGACTCTGGCTTTTCCTCCTGGCCCGGACCACTCAGGTCTGGGGAAGTTCTCCCCGGGACCGAGTGGTCTAGGCTAGGAGGGTTCCCTTCTGCCCGGGACCTGGGA
>ML685755.1:43701691-43747167 GCA_007922175.1 Pelusios castaneus
GTGGGCAGCTGGAGCGCGGGACTCCAGCTCTTCCTCCTGGCCCAGACCACTCAGGTCCGGGGAAGTTGTCCCCGGGACCAGCGAGGTCCAGGCTAGGAGGATTCCCTTCTGCCCGGGACGTGGGAAGTCCCGAGCAGAAGGGAGCCGAGTGCTCTGGGGCAGAAGGGAGTTCCTTGCTCCCTTCTGCCCCGCACCACTCAGGGGCTTGCTGCTCTGGGGAGAGCCAGCCCCATGCGGGGCTGGCTCTCCCTGGACCAAACAAGTCGACTTAGAGTGTCCAGTGTGGACTCTCTAAGTCGACTTAATAAGGTCGACTTAAAGTCGACTTATTAAAGTCGACTTTTTTAAGTCGACCTTAATTCCCCAGTGCAGACATAGCCTGGGAGATTTACCCTCAGCTGCAGTGCTGGCGAACTCATAGAGCACTATGTAATGAATGGCATTCTTGACCTGAAACAGCTCCTTGCTATTGGAGTTCTCATCCTTTCTTGAACAAAAGCTGTCGTTGATGAAGTAGTATTGTGATATAGACAAATAGTAGCTAGCACCACCAAATTCATTTTCATCTGAATTGGAATATTACATCAGATCTCTCGATGTTCAAAGCTGATAGTCTAATCTGTTTAAACATCAGAAATGGTTCCTTTTATTTCTGAGCAAAGGTTCACGTTGATTATTATTTTATCCCACTCAGTTTGCCTAGGCATAAGATTTATGATGACTTAAAAAGACATCTTCTTAGCTGACTCCAGTTTGTTCAAATTTGTCACATTTTAACACCATTAGTAAAACTGCTCCTATTAAATTACCACATACACTTGAAAGAAAAACTCTTTCAGCTATGAGAAAATGGATACCTTTTTTATTAATATCTGGTTTTTAAGATGGCTTTGCAGATACCTGCCAATAGGTAGAGCCCCCTCTCTAAAACCACTAGACCAAAGTTCTGCCCTCTGCTCTATCTGTGCATCCCAGCTGAAGTTACTTTAACTCTGAGTAAGTATAAGATTAGGAGGGTGCAGTGTGATGGTTTGTTAATGCAGGTCCACTATCAGCATTATCCATGTGCATACAGATAAGAGCGGCACAGTTGTCATATCTGACAATACATCTATGGTGGCAGGTTGGGTGATTATGACTAGAGCAGGGTCTCCTGCTATTACTTCTATCCTTCTATACTTTTAGGAAATGTCTTTGGATCAGGTAATGCTTCTGTGACATCCTGAATACCAAAATCATCTTTTTTGTATTCCTTCCCATACTGCCCAGTTAAGTCTTTCATTTTTAAATCTATGACTTCTCTATCAAGGAAATAGAGAAGAAATTGCTGACTGCACTGTAAAACTCTATGAGCTGTGAGGCCCATAGATCAGCTTTATTTGAGCTGGAGCATTTTCTGGGGGGAAAAAAATTACTAGCAATCTATCCCAGGATTAGATGTGTGCTGGATACATAATTTCCATTCTGCCTCTTTCAAACAGAGCTGGGAAGAATGACAACTGCTCTTCCAGTAGTAGCTACTTGCTTCTATAGGGCCAGGCAGTGCCCTTCTTAATCATCCTGAATTGTATCTTCCTAATTTATTAATCCCATCAATTTTAATGGGACTACTTGAGCTATAAGGAGTTTATCAATGTAAGTAAGGAAGAATCTCTCCTATGGAAAGGAATAGCGTATTTGGTTGGAGAGCACTGATGAACAGCACTCTTCCATCTCACAAGCCAGAAGTTATTATTACCTAGCAGGCGTCTTCCAGCTTTTCAAGGTTTAATACCCTTTCTTACCCACCTTACACATTTCCTGGCTAAACTCACAATCCTATAGGGAAAAAATACCAGCAAAAAACTGCACTACTGAATTATCAGGAAACATAACTGCTTGCCTCTACTGGAGAAACTAGTGCGCCTGAAATGATGGATAATCATCAGAGAATTATTACATGTGGGCATCATTTCTCAAGTAAGTAAGTTTGTTGGATTACAAGGGTGAGGAAACTGGTGACAACCAGTAGGAAATCTGATTGAAATAGCTTTATGTGAGAATAAATACAAAAGAAAATACTTTTACAATGAGAGCTCTTTTTACCCTTATTTTTGAATGAGTACATTGAAGGCTAAGATTTTACATTAGAGAGTGTTTCCGGAATTTCATACAAAGAAAATGGAAAGGACTTTTGGACTATTATATAGAAAATTGAAGCAAAATGAGCTACTCACAACAGGCATTGTCCATATTAAAATTCTTACAGAACTGGAACTGCATTTTATATAGCTACTATAGAGTTCCATTGGAGCAATTCCCAGCAAAATCTTTTACTCAGGTTTGATGGCAAGTGTGTGGATCTGGACACTGATTGTTTGTTGTCCATGCTATGAATTCATATCCATAAAACACAGAAAACATGGTTCCCATGCCTGCTGTCTTCACAGTCCAGGGTATGGGGAGGGAAGTTATTTATTTGAGATGACTTAAAAAAATATGAAGGTAAAAGAAATCTCCTAAGTGTCTCACATGCTCCTCATCATCATCTGTTCACCAGTGGTTGTTTGTCCTCAGTAGATATTGTTTATCCTGTTCTTTTCTCATAATCAAATTCATCCCATGTCTCTCCAGCAAGAGCCTTTTCTAAGAAATGTGTGGTATTATAAGAGCTGGTTGAACAGAAGAAAAATAGTGGGCCTTATTTTGGACTTCTATGAATCAGTGTGATCTCAAGGAAGCTGAGAAAGTTTAAACCAGCTAAGGATCTGGTCTGGTATTCAATCAGTTGAACAGCTGCTTCAGTACAGTAGAAAAATCTTTTAAATTAGTAAAGACAAAATCATGAAACTGAGTAACTAAATATTCACTGAATACTATTTCAATTAATTCCTCTTCTGATAGATTTTTTTGCAGATGTCAATTTTGCATGATTGTAAATAAAAAATAATGTCTCCAAGCAGTAGAATTGTGAATGTTCTGAGCAGCGGCAACTTCCATGGAGAAGTGCCTCGAATCAGATGGATATAATTATGTCCAGGTTATTTAAGAGGAGATGAACTTCAAAGCTACAAATCACTCAAGAAACATGAGTGATTAATAAAATGGCTCAAGGGAAGATCCATTGATCCTAAAGGCAGAATCAGGCCACAAGGACAGCTTTGTAATTTTAGAAATTCATCTCTTCCTCTTTAAGTCCTCTTCATTATTTTTGTTACATTGACAATATAGACAGAATGAAAAGTTATAGCTTTAAAATGCTTACATGAAAGATATTTACTGAAAGATTTCCAGGGTTTTATTTTGTTTTGGGGTTTTTTGCAATACATGAAACAAATCATCTTATTAGCCAAAAGTAGCAAATTTACACATAAATAAATAACATGACGCCTGGAATTTCAAGTACCTCCTAATTATTGTTCTATCTATAGCTCTCAAAACAATTTCATCATCTACAATTAGGGATCAAATTCTGATCTGAATTACATTGCACTACAGTAATTCCACTTCACACTGTATTAACTGAAATTAGGGCTCGATGTTCAACTAATGTGAATTGGTTAGCTGCACTGAGGTAAATGAAACCACATCAGCTGAGGAAATGGCTCTTTTTTGATTTAACAGGACAATGTAGAACATAACTGGTGCTGTGTTAGCTGCATTAACACTTTCGAATATCAACCAAACATAACATAACTCTCATATCTTCCATTTTCCATGCTATTACAAATCAGGTATATAGGATTCAATTACCAATTTATACTGTTAGAATCTGGATGTCAGAATAGTAAACAATCGGACCATAATTTTCAAAAGTGACTAGTGCTTTTAAACATCTCAATTTTTTAATGTCAGACTTAAGACTACCTATAAGCGGCTATTTTTTCAGAAAGGGCTGACCACACATGCTCTGAATATTAAGTTCCAGTAAGATCTCCCAAGTTTATTAACCAAAATCTGAGACACTCAAAATCACCAGTCTCTTGAGCAAGCCAAAATATTTTTTTTTTAATGAAAATGTCTAGAAGGTTAGTTCTATTTTTCTGTGTCTTATTGGAATAATTTCTTTTTAAAGTGATATTTTTAAAAAAAGGGTTTTTTCTGCACATTTTATGCACTTTTTATTTATGTATTTTTTTGAGTAGGACTCATGAAAAAATTACTGTCAAAACTATTTGTCAACAGAAAATTTGGGGGAAGAGTTGGCTAAATGACAGTGTTTTGTGAAGAGGGTTTCCTTTCTGTGGAAAATTTTGAATTTTCATTTTTTTTTAAACCATCAAAACAAAAAAAGAGAGAGAATAGTTTCTGATGAAAACTGGATTTTTTAAAATGCAGAAATGGCCAAGGAATACCATGGCACACCAGGATAGTTCAGCAACAGTGGAGATCTCAGTGTTTCCTACAAGATGGACCCTCGCTCATAGAGAAGAATGGGGACATCAGGCACCTAAACTACAATAACAATGAGTGCGTCTACACATACCAAGTTAGGTCGACTTAAGGAGGCTTAAATCGACCTAAACTACTCCGCGTCCATACTGGGCTTTCCTTAAGGCAACTTAAACATTTCCTTAAGTTGACTTAAAGAAAAGTTAAGTCGACTTAATAACACCTCAATTTAGGTTAACGTAACGCTTAAGTCGACCTTATTAGGTCAACTTAATCCAGTGTGGACAAGGATAAGCACCTAAGTCGACCTCATTAAGTCGACTTAAAGTGTTAAATCTACTTAATAAGGTAAAAAGGGGCTATGTCTACACTAGAAACGCTAAGTCGACTTTTGTTAAACTTAATAAAGTCAACTTAACTTTTCTAGTGTAGACATAGCCTATGAAACACCATGGCAATATTTTCAAATCAAGGTTTTCTCCTCTTAACCAAAAATTTTGGTGGATATTTTTTTTTTTTTAAATGTTCCATGAAGGGAAGAACCCCATTTTCTGATCAGCTCTACAAAAACATGTTATATGAAAATTAAGAGCTTTTTTTCTTTTCCTTTTAACATTTACATTTTTCTCAACTTCCTCAGCTTTAACAAAATTATAGATTGGCAAAACAAAACAAAAAGCTCGGTATGACATCATTCATGCTATAACATTCATTAGAGCAATGAAATAAAAGCAAAAACAGGAGGAGGGTAAAAATCAAAATCTGAAAACTTTTGTGTTTCAACAAGAAAACAGGATTTTTTAAATGAAAGATTTTGTAGTGTTTTTGGTTGTGAGAAAAGGCCATTTATCACTGGCAAATAAAAAGGTTTTTTTTTTATTAGTTCTGCTAGTCACTTTCAATAATCTTGTCTGTTTTTTTTTGTTTTTGTTTTTGTTTTTTTTTGTATTGGGTATGATGTTGCCTGTGATTGCATTTTCCTTAGATGGTTACAGAAGAAATGCAGGGAACTAAAACTGCTATGGTAGCAATTGCTTTAAAATCAATAAAACAAACTATCCGATAAAAAGATTACAATGAACACTGATCAACAGAGCTATTCACCTGAAACTGGTCCTGAAACAATGTCTAACTTAACCTGTGATTTAAATTAAATAGCCAATTGAATTGGTTTATTTTATAACATTCTATGCAGTACATTTAAGAAACAGAAGAAATATACTCTTGCTCCTTAACAGTTAGCCAAAATCCAGGGTCTGACAAGTGTTTCTATTACAAGGGAAAATTAATGATAGCTCTCTCTTTGATCGAAACCTGTTTGTTTTTACAGAATATATGAAGTACCATTTCCTTGAACCCAGGAGGAATCAAACAACTGGAGATAGCTTCCTTGTTCTCAACCTCAAGAGTGTTAGATATATAGCAGTATTTTTATAAAACATTATATGAAAAAGGTATTTTCTTCTATAATTGATACATCTGTAAAATGTTATGAAAATAGGGATTATTTTAGTGGATTTAATTTTAACGTAACTATTTCAATCCTTTTCTTTTTAATAAAATCTAAGTAGCTAACTAGAACCTTTATACTTATTGTCTTGGCAGTACATTGGAAAAGAAAAAGTTTGTTCCAAATGACAGATGACATAGTGCTTCACAATTGTAGCATGACTGGCAACATGAAAAATTATCTGGCAGGAGCAAAAGGAACATTTCTCTCAGTTTTATTTGCACAGCTACCCTCAAAAGTGCAGTTGTGCGAAAGTCAAGCTCTTGCATTTGCATTTTGTTTTAAATTGCACACAGTAAGTTTGTTGTATGGTACTGTTGTATTTCTCAAAGAGAAATGGAATCATTCCACAGTTGCAAATAGCCTGTTAAATATTAAGTAACCTGATAAATCTGGTGCTTTTTGACTTCTGAAATAATATTTAAGTAACACATTCAGAACTAAAAAAGCACCAGATAAGTACAGTAACACATCTTGCTTAGTTCTATAATGGGGTTTGAAACCCTTATCCGTTAGTGATAAAAAGATGAGCTACTACTACTTGAGCTAAAGGACTAAAGCCCCTATTCTGCAAGTCATTTAGGTATCTGATTGTGTGCTTAAAATTAATCACATTCTGGCAGTAGTGGAAAAGCCATTAGTCCTGAGAGCCATACTTCTCTTATGCTGTTTACACCTTCTTACATTAAGAATATTTGCATAAAATGCTACATTATAACAATTGCAACACAATGCTATGTGCATGTAGTTAGACATTAAGAATGATCAGAGCCCCAAAATTCTGGCAGGGTTTTAATTTTTTTTAACCATTTATTTTTAAATGATGACTTAGGATCATATGAGTTAGTCAGCTTCTGATTATTTAAATATTTAATAACACCAGGTGTGGGAGTGTTTGCAGCATCAGCCTTTAGAGTTATATGACTGACAAGGCCCTATCAGGCACCATTGTGTTTATGCATTCTAATAGTGTATGTCATAAGGTTTGGACATTAAGTGGATAAGAGTGATTCTTTATCTCGGTTTCTCTAGCCCATAAGCATAACAAGATTTGTGACCGTGAATTTGATAAATGGAAGTTTGATACTGCAGGTCTAAATATACTGTTTTAAAATGTTAATAAAACTCAAGGTATCGTAGGTAATCAGGGCAGAAAGCATGAATCCAGACTAATTCAATGTGAAGCTTGGCAAAATCCAGATTTTGGTCCAAGTTTGAGTTTGTAAGTTACCCATGCCTCAACTTTCTTTGACTCTCCTGATTTCTGATATGTAATTTACAACCTTCTTCTTATCACATCTTAACATAACGCATACCAAAATGAATCTGAGGGAGTTTAGTTTGGTTTAAATTATATGTTGCAAAGCCAGAAGGGTGCGTCTACACTTACAAATTAAGTCAATTTAAGGAGGCTTAAATTGACTTAATTAATTCCGCATCTACACTGAACTTTCCTTAATTTGACTTAAGCTGCTCCTTAAGGCGAATTAAGGAAAAGTTAGTTTGAATTAATACCACCTCGTTTTAATTCGAACTAGCACTTAAGTCAACTTTATTAAGTTGACTTAAGCCAGTGGAGACGTGGAGTAGTGCCTAGTTGGACCTTTTTAAGTCAACTTAAAACATTAAGTTGACTTAATAAGGCCAAAAAGGGGCTATGTCTACAATTGAAAAGTTAAGTCGACTTTTGTTAAGTTGACTTAATAAGGTCCACTTTAAGTCGACTTAAAGACAATCTTATTAAGTCGACTTCATAAAGTCAACCTAACTTTTCAAGTGTAGACATAGCCGAAGACGGCAGTTTGTCAAAGAGCAGGAAACTGGAGGGGGGAGAGGGTGTAAATGATAGTAGATGCTGTGTCTGAGTTTGGTACAGGAGGCATGCAGGTAGGACGGTGGGAGAAGAAACAACGCAGAAGGTTACCTTTACTTCCAAATAATTCAGCTACTGGATCTGGAAGGACAACATCCTTTTGCCTACACTCCTCCTGTTGTTTCTGCTTGCTTTGATCAGTCACCCAGCAGCATGTGCTGCATGCCAATCTCTTAAAATAAAAAAAGAAAAAGAAATGAGCAAAAATACCTAATAGCACACATTGATTATGGCACATCCATGGAGAGGGTGGGGGCAGAACTGTATAATGGATTCCAGTTTTCTGATTTCAGCAGCTGTAATATAAATGGAGCTTTCAATGAACCACTGAAAACCCTGTGTTCTGGATTTCTTTTCTTACTGGTGGAAGCAATACCTCAGCAACTTGCCATATCTCATCACTCTCAGACTCTTTAGTGAAAGCATGAGACCATCAGTTAGTCATATTCACTGATTCCACATACCTGTTCTTTGGGATTCACTGGAACACGAACAATACGTAACTGTGTGTACCATTGTCCAATACACATAAACAGTTGTAGCAACACTATGCACACGTGTAGGCATGAGATTCTGAGCACTCAGAGGAACCTCTGCTGATGCTCATCAAGCTAAGAGGAGGGAAGCACCCATAATTACTGTGTACCTTTGGCTGAATTCAGTGTGAAATTGAAACAATAGAAGGCATCAAAGTTGTATTCTTTTAAGGTGAAATCCACCCACATGAGAAATTCCACCAGAAGATCTATGCACATCTATATTCTATTTAAAGCCTCAACCTAGGGCTTAAATTAAACTTAAATTATGCTTGCCCTCTATTCAGGGTGAATTTCATCCTTAATACATAAAATATTATTTTAATTCGTTAGATACCGGATCTTATAGCTTCTCAAAAATTCATATCAATACACACATACCCAACATAGAGGGCTCAGAGGAGGTCAGTTGTAACAAGGGATTAATCTACAATAGAGCATCAGAAGGGGAAATGAGAAGGGAATGTCTGTGCTCTATACAAATAACATTCAGGTATCAAAGACTCCCAACAGGATGAGGCTTTATGAGTGAGCTGTGATCTCTTACAGGGGAAGAAGACAAATACAACAATATTTTGAAGGTCCATCTGTATGATACACAATTTAACAGTTAAAAACCAAGGAGGGTGGCAGTTGTCCAATGCCCTTCAAAACTCTCGATTTCACCTCACAGTTACTTCCTTGTTTGTCTCTGGCTTTCTCACTTGTCATGCTCTCTTACTATCAGAATTCTCAACCAAAAGAAGGGGGCTGTCATGTTAGGAGCCAAAAATAACAGTTCCAGAAGGAGGATCATTCCGGAGATTCCAAATGAATGAAGATGTTAGTGCAGTGAAGTTAAGAGAACTGAAGAATTATTACTACATAATCCTAAATGGGAAGTAAACATACACCCAAATAAAAATAAATATAATTTATAATCTGTTTATAGTGTTTTTTGTACAGTGCTCTGAGGTGTTCAGGGCTGGACTCTTCCAAAGTAAACATTTCAAAGGGGTAGCCGTGTTAGTCTATTGTAGAAAGACAACAGAGTCCTGTGGCACTTTTAAAGACTAACAGATTTATTTATCGCATGAGCTTTTGTGGGAGAAAATCCCACTTCATCAGACGCTTTGAAGATAGGAAAGTTACAAAGTGGTAGGAAATTAAATGCAGGGGAGTGTATGACATAACATCAGGTCAGGCTGTAACAGTAAACATTTGTTATTCTGAATCCCAGAAAATATAAAATAAGCTTAGAACTGCAGTTTACTAAGCATATTACAGTGATTCATTCAAGACTTCAGTTTCATAGCCTTGGAAGGGGTAATGCCAAGGCAAGGAACATCAAGCCTACACAGTACAATACACTACCCTGGTCAGATGGTGCCACATTTACACCTAGTTGACTGGCACAGTTATCCTCATTTGTTAAGCCGAGTCCAATTTCCTCTTCCTAGCATATGGAATGCACTAATCAGTGAACATAATTTAAGGTCTAAAGTAGTGCTACTTTAACTTGTTTTCATCAAAACCATTGGGTTCTAAAATATGCCCACAGAAACTCCACTGAGGATAGAGAGATGTCCTGCAGAAGACTACTTATCTATAGATAAGGCACATTAAAGGCACATCTCCCCTAGCCATCAGAGGGGCTTTTATATCCCCAGATTACTATTACAGGGGCATAAAGGGGGAATCCATGGCAGTATCCCTAGTTCAAACTATTTAAATTGATTCCTTTAAAAACTTTTGCCTCTGCTCTTCCCTCCCCAGGGTCTGTCTTACCTTTATATTATGACTCAGCTCTGAGCTTGTTTGCTTTTGTTGGGGTTTTTTTGTTTGTTTGATTTGATTTTGGTCTTGGTCACATTTTTTAATACTTAGTGTTAATTATCAGTAATACATTCAAAATATTTAGGAGATCAATGAAGGCTCACTACTAAAGACTTATAGAAGAAGAGAACTCAATATGTGTATACTTATTGATAATACTATAACATCCAGCAGCTCTAGGTTTAGAGTGGTTGAGTCTCTGATTTAGCAGCATACGTCACAACAAGCCTACTTCAGGGATAGTTCCGTTGATTTCAATGGGTAACACTCAGACCTTTTGGTTCCAGTTCAGGAAAGAACTTAAACCAGTGCTTAAGAGCATCCCTATTCAGGAAAGCACGTAACATGTTCTTAACTTTAAACATGTGTGTAAATCTCATCAATTTCAATAAGAATTAAAAGCATTTCCCATGCATTTACCTATAGAAGTTGCCTACTCAATTTCAAATTGACTAACAGGGTCCAAAATGTCTGAGGGGTTTGAGGTCAGTATATTGTGCCATTATGTAGGTGTTTTGTTTTGTCTTAATGATGGCAATAAATTTTCCTGTAGGCTATTTTAATTCTTACTCTTTCTTTATATTTATTATGTCTCTTGAAAGTCAATAAAATGATAAAATACTTTATTATGACTGGTCCATTCATTGTTTAAAATGTCTTATTTGTCTCAGACAAAACAATTCTCGCCTGGCAAGTATCACCCAAACACACCTGTTTTCTCTAATAAAGCTCACATTAACGTAGGTAATTCAGTAGAAATCTGGCATTAGTTTAAGTGAGGAAACCAAAAAGAAGCATTTGTAGTTGGATGGACAAATACCTTTATAAGTTCAGATTTTGTAGCAAAGGAGAAGAAGCTAAGGCTGTAAACACATTTATCTCAGACAAAAGTTCATTTACACTGCAATTAAGATTGAAATTTGTTACAAACCCTACAAAAATATTCTGGTTTTGTTGTGAAAAATATTAAAAACATAGTTCATGTATTTAAGGTGAAAAAGCTAACAACTGATAGCAATAAAGTTCATATTTAAGGATATCCAAGCAATCTTAACTCTGTTCCAGCAGTGACACCCTAAGTGTATGTCTCTTCTAAGTGTGTGTGTCATTGTACTGCATGCAAACATACCTCTGCTGGCTTTAATCTAGCTTGCATAGATAACAATAGTAAAGTAATTGTGGCGCAGGCTTCAGTGAACTGGCGACCCAGAATACAAATCCACTCAGTATTCTCGATACGTAATTGGATTGCTGAAGTCTATAAACAAGAACAAATAGAAATTCTGTAACTTAACCTGCTATCCAGGCAATGATCATAACAAAGTCTTATCTCATCTCTGGGTAACTATTTCAAAGCTCTTACTCTTTTTCCTTTAATAGTTAAATCAAGTCCATTCTTAGTTATGGTTATTCACAGTCCACAGAACGACATGCTTTCTCAATTCCTGACCACACAACCACATTGAAGGCATTATTCTTTATTGGGTAAACCAAGATTTTATGTGCCATTAGTGACACAACTTGTCTTCAACTACAGTGCTATTGTATCTATGTTTAGAAAAATAATCTTTCTAGGCCCAGATCATGAAATTAGAGAACACTAAGCCTAAAACTGGGTTTAAAATTTATGATCTGTGGTTCATATTTATTAAACTTGACCCAAATTCATGCAAGTACAGTGCTTTCTTGTAATATCAGATGTCTGCATTTATAGGCTGTGGATCTCTTGAAGTTTTTTTTAAAACACTTCTTTTTAAAAAAAACCATTCTTACAAACAGAAAATAATATGTGAGTATTCTCATTCTCTTTTGTCGTCCAGCTTCTCCTGCTTGCTCCGACAGTGAAGTCATAATTCTGTATTTAATATTACAGACTGTTCTTATATGATTGTGATTTCATAAGTTCACTATTTTGATGCCAGGACAAGGTGATAGTTCAAACAGAGTGCATGCGAAGACCAACACTTGTTTGAAAACAATTTACTTTGATAGTTAGTGCTTATAACACAAAATAGTTAACCTTATCTAAAAGGAAAAGGCATAATGTTCCAGCTGGAGAGTTGGAGATATTAGATATATTTCCATTTTTAACAGATGACCTATCCAGTGAGGACAGCTTCTATTTGACCCATCAAATTAGAGTGACTTGATTTGAAGCACCAGAACTTTTAACTGGGACTACTTTGAGGTGAAGAGGGAAAGAGAATATCATCCATGCTTGATGGACAGCTACATACTTTTATACATCCTAGTGACTGGTTGCTACTCGCAGATTACAAGCAGAAAGACCACCCATTTGGGCACATCATAAAGTTTTAGCATTTTTCCCTTGTTGCACATGTGGTACACAAGAACCTGGAGGACATTTGGGAGAAGCAGATACTTTTCAAGCAAGGACAAGGAAACCAAAAGAACTGCTAAGGTTTCCTGACAAGTGTTTACCTAGAAAAGCTTGTCTACTCATCTTCCAATAATTGGCTCATAAAAGACTGAGAGAGCTGAGATAAGCACAAACTACCTTAGTGAAGATATTCCCAAATTGAGCCCTGTAAGCCATAAATATTTACTGGTATTGCACCTAATTCACACTATGTAGGCATCCTAACATGAACTTTCAGCCACTTGTTTGTATGGGCGGCAAATAGATTATTTATTATTCTTATTCTTATTATCATCATTATTGTTGTTGTTATTATCTGCAGCTTGTGCATCTTTGATGGGAAAAAAGTGTCAAAGGGCAATATTTTGCAAGGACATTCAGTGTTAAAAGAATATTAATTGAATTGGCTTATTCTTATTTAACAAAGCACCCAAGAGTAGAGCAAAGAAGCTGCTGTGACAATTTTCTGCTCCTAGCTTTTATATGAGGTAACACCTCAAAAAAACATACATCAGCACTTTAAAAATACATCCAATTTTCAGCTCAGGCTGCTTACTTAATGATGTATTTACTCTATATATGTGGTAATTTAGCAGACAGCAAATTGTGCCCTGAAATAATGCAGAAGGCAGAGGAAAGAAAAAAAAATATTTAGAGTCCTATGAACAATATGTATGGGGTCCTTTAAATACTGTATTTAATGTAAAATATTTTTGGAAACAAATAAGCTGGTAGCAGAGGGTGATATCTGGAATACCAGGCCATGTATCTTTAGAGCAGAGGCAGAGAGACAAGAGAAACAGTTTTGTTATTGGCCAAACTAGAGACAATTATGCAGTAATGGATTTGAAGTTATGGTTTGTGCTGATTCGACACATCTTGTGTTTTCATGAAGCAGAGCTGCCATTAAGCTGTGTGTTAAGATACTATTGAGCAAAATGCACATGTGGTCACAGAGTCAATTTCTACAGACGGCCAAGAAAATCCAAGCGTGCCTCTTGTGAAGAGTTGCTCAGGAGCTAAGACTTACTTATTAAGGACCATCTGTGGTTTACCCTGACCTGTATGCATAATTCTTGGTAATTTCTTTAAATTCTGCATGCAGGTAAAGAGTACCATATAACCCTATATACTGCATATCTTTTCTCTTCTCTTGTGCACAACTCTAATCCTGTTGCATCTAGAGCACAGGCTACATATATAAATAACCCTTACCACTAAGCAAATCCTCTAACTCCACAACCCTGCCACAGGGCAGATGCTTTGACCTCCCTACCCCAATCTGGTAGGAGGAGAATGAGGGGCATGTAGGGGGCTTTGCAAGCCACATTTTAACTGTAAAACTGCTCACAAGCCACAGTTTGGTCAGCCCAGCTATATATTTTATTCAGTTTATTGGGGATTTTTAAAGTGAATTCATGCTTTAAGAGCTCCAAAATGACACAAACCCTCTAAACAGTGAAGCTGATCTGCACTGAATGCTGTGCAAGCATTTTAGATGGTGTTTGGCTACCAGCATTGAAACTTCAGGCAAAAACTAGTTCTTTGGCATGCCTATATTCCTCCCCATCTGTTCAGGTGGCACCGTGCCTTCTAAAAATTGTACAGCTCTGAAAAAACACATTGTGCATAGTAAATGAAAATGGCAACAATTATATTGTCATTGACTTTGCAGAAAAGAAAGTCCTCTTTTATCAGAAAAAGTTCGTAGAACTCCCTTCATATGGAAAAAAATCCCTTGACACATTCAAACAGTTGTAGATTACACAATTTACTACCATAGTAGTTTGTGTATTTCTCTGCCAACCTATCATTAATAGGGCCATCAGCTTGGTATTGGACAGCTGATATCTCTTCTGCCAATCTCATACACTGTACACAGGCAGCTCATATGGTGCTGATAATTCTCATGCTCAATTAGCTGTTGCTCGTGACCTCTCTTGGACAGAGAGACAATCTATATCAAATTCTCTCTAATGGATTAAACCTTTATTTCAGAGCTAACTGGGAGGCATGGTGTTTGGCATGCCTCAGCCTTTATTAGGTGCCCAGATGTTATGATGATGGGCACTAAATAAATACATATAAAATAATATTTTCTGCAGAGTAATGATACGCCCTGTGCTCCCAGCATCCATTTTATTTCTAAAACCATCCATTGAAAAGTGGTGTAATACTGTGTATGGATGGAGCCTGTACAATTTGCTGGACACCCCTGATGTTTTAGCTGAGGAGGCTGATTTTAGCACAAAAATCACCCCTTTAAACTAAAAAATGTCAGTTAAGTTTTAGAATGAAGTCTATGTTCATCTTATCAAATTCATATTTCCAAAGATCTTAAAAGCTGTTCTGACCTTTGCTGATGGATATTTTTGGACCAATACCTTAAATTAATCCTCTTCAGAACCAGCAGACTGATTCTGCAAGTAGGTTACTATCTTCACATCAGATATATCCTTTAATATGTGCAGAGCTGGGTTATCAATAAAGGTCAATCCAAAATGGAGAAGGACAACTTTAACTTTCTTTTCTAGGATCCTTGTAGAGCGAATAGATGAACAAGGGTCTCAACATAGCAAGAATCTGCAGATATTTGTTCAAATGATAGTACGTTGAGGAACTTCAATATTAGATTTGCATCTCTTTTAAATAATACTTAAGCAGATTTTCAATGGGTTGTACATACCTAAAGGAATCACTACCAGTAACATATCAGGCAAATAAGAATAAATCTAAGTATAAACCAATAATATGGTATGAAGTGTGAGATATCACCTATGGGTGCATCTACACTTGTAAATTAAGTCGACTTAAGCTTGCTTAAGTCGACTTAATTTACTCTGTGTCTACACTACACTTTCCTTAAGTCGACTTAAACAAGCTGCTTAAGTCGACTTAAGGAAAATTAAGTCGACTTTGTTAAACCTAGTTTAAAGTTGACTTTAGGCTTAAGTCGACTTTCTAAGGTCAACTTAAGCCAGTGTGGATGCAGAGTAGCCCGCAGTCGACTCAAAGTTGACTTAGGGCTCTCTAGGACTCTCCCACTGCCCTCCCTGCCAGGGGGGGTGGCACAGAGGGATCCTGGCATGCCCCCCCCCACAGGCCAGGGCAGAGCCCTGCCCACCCTGCCCGTATGCCCTGCCAGGGTCGCTGTCCCTCTTTGCCCCATTGTACTCAGGTACAATGGGGCAAAGGCTTAGCCCCCCTGCCACCGTGAACCAGTCCCAGGTCCACCTAGCCCCTAGAAGTCGACCTAGGCATCCAGTGTGGACGCTCTAGCTCGACTTTGTAAGTTCCCCCCTAAGTGGACTTAAAATTTAGGTGTGGACATGCTAAGTCAACTTAACAAAGTTAAGTTAAAGTCGACCTAAATTAACAAGTGTAGACATAGCCTATGGGACTTTACATGTTCAGTAGTGATATCTAATCAATATCCAAAGTAAAACAAGAAACATGTATCATGTACTCAGCATGAGGCTAATGCATATGGCTGACCTGTCATAAAGGGATAGATGGACATCCTCCCAGTAATAAGATTTACAAATCATCCTTTCTCTTAGCACTCAGTAAAACCCCAACTCTCCTCCCTGGAATATAGTGAACATTTTCCACCAAATCTTGAAATATGCATAAGAACCAACACCGTGCTGTACAAAGAACTGTGACATATTTGTGACAACTTCCTTATGAGCATCTATTCAAGTGCTCCATTATTTCAGCACTTATAAACAACATCAAACAGAATGATTCTGAAGGTGAATTTTCTCTGTGGAGTTCAGTTGCAAATTTCTGACATAAAGTAGTGGTTTTGATGATCTGAGAAAACCAGAAGAATATATTCACAATTATTAATCAAAGAAATGCCATAATAACAATAAAGCAATCCTCAGAGGTAGATTGTATTCTGGAGGGGGAAAGAAAACAAAACAAAACATTCCCCCTAGGGAGATGACAGGGAGACAATTACACCTGGAGCCCTGGAGTTATGTCTTCACATCAGGTTGCTTAAGACTCCGAGTTATAACATCCACAAAAAATTACATGCAACACACAATGGAAATGTCTCTGGTTCCTCTTGATTTTTCTGTATTTCACAGTGACAGGCTTGGATTCTGCTGTAGCTGACTAAAACACCTGCTATGTGTTACATATGTGGATGACTTTAGAATGAGAATACTCCTTGAGCCATATCCTTCAATATATGCCCCTTGTAGTTACACATTTTTGAGGACAACCTTCAGCATTTTAATTTTATTGTTGATGTCCTGGGCGCATAAGGGTCAAAGCAGAGTTTTTCATTGGCTAACACATACCAGCTGGAAGATTGTGAGTCATTAGTACTCATTCGGCTTCCAGGAATAATAGTAATGGGTATGGAGAGAGAAAGAAAAAACAAATTCAGGCCTTCCTAAACTGCTAGAATATCTTCATCTAACCCAGAGTTGTATCAAGTAAAACAAACGGGTTATTCTCCCTAAATTTCTTTTTGGACCATGTTCTCAGGGGCAAAATCTGCTTTTTAATTGTGAATAAAAATGAGAGTCCTCTAGTACCTTAAAGACTAACAAATTTGCATCTGGTGAAGTGGGTTGGAGCCCACGAAAGCTTATGCCTGAAGAAATTTGTTAGTCTTTAAGGTGCCACAGGACTCTGGTTGTTTTTGCTGTACACAGACTAACACCGCAACCCCCTGGAACTTAATTGTGAGTGAATGCTACACTTCCATTTTTGCCAATATGGAAAATGAGATCACAAACAAAACTGGCTACAGTGAAAATCTGAGAAAGGTAAAATTTGCAAAAGCTCGTGTAAAAACTGCAAGCTGAATATAAATTCATCACCAACGATAATGATTGCTATGAATTGTGTGACTCTCTCCTCCATGATAGAAGATAGTATTTACCAACATACATCCAGGTATTCCAGCTTTATTGTACCCTAACCACAAACCCTGAAGACTAATGTGAACTGAAGTTCAAATGTCTCCTTGGATCCACTTTGTGTGGTTTGTTGTGAGAGGTCCAGTAGTTGCTTCTTTTAAGATCTTTCTTGCAGTTGCTGCATTTCTGGTTCCAGCTAGAACAAGAGGCTGTAGGATGATTATGAAATTGAAAAGAATTTAAAATAGCTTAAATATGGTTAAGAAAACAATATATTTGCTCTATTGTTTGTAGCTAGTAGGGATCAGAATGTAAAGGAAGTGTTTGAGAATAATTGCTTGTAGTGTAAAAAGGAAATGAGGGGTTAAAAAGTAGCTAATAAACTAAACAGCTGCAGTAACATGACAATGAAAAACTGTCTTAAAAGAAACAAGCAGAAACTTTCCCATTGTTCTGCTGATTTGCAAGAAATAGGGAAAGAGATGAGGAGCCATAACTTTTGGGAAGAAAGGAGTTATAAATCTTACTTGGAGTAAGACTAGTAATAAAGGTGAATTGTTTCAGAGTGGTTTTAAGCTGAAGTCAGTAATGGGCTATGACATTACTTGTTTGTTAAGGATATAAAAAGTAAACTCTCAGAGGATTCATTGCGAATACCTGCCTGACTATGCTGGAGCTGATGAATATGGTCTAAGAGCCCCTGGATTTAGCTTTGTTCTAAATATCTTGCTCAAATGCCTATAAATGTTTTTGTTTTGTTTGGCTGTAGTAAATTGCTTATGATGTAGGCTTTCTTAGGCATCTTTAGTGCAACTGTATAAAACACTATTTGGACTTTGGACTCAATGAAGGAACGTATGTTTACACCGGTGTTTGGTGGTTTCCCACATAAATATTAATAATTTAAAAATGTATTAATAATGTCAACAGGGTCCTAAATAAGGAAATATGTAGCTTAATTTTCTCAGCCTCAAAAGAAAATTACTAAATTTTAGGGCAGAGGTTCATGCTGGGTTGTTTTGTTTTGTTTTTTTGGGGGGGGGGGTGGAAGGGAAGGAGGAGGTTGAGGGCGGGGTGGTGGTAGCAGGGCTGTTTATTTGCATCTTATAACAAACCATCATTATTTACCTCACAACTGGAAATACCACTTGAGCCACCTCCTCCTCACCAATATTTTCTATTCCTTCCTGTTCCCTGTCCACAGTATTATTGCTTCCATACTATAGAAACCACTTGCAACAGTAAACCTCTCATTGAATTTCCTGTATACTCCTTCTCATCATAGGAAACCACCCATTCAGGCTCAGCCAAAGGGGATGCATATTCTAATTAGAAGACTGGCCTGTTCCCTACACCAGTGCCGATTACAGCTGCAGCGGATGAAACTGACACACAGGAAGGGCTATGAAGCAGGTGTAGTTATTCCTTCCTCTAGCTTGAAATAATTATTTTCTTCTTGCTCTTCTAGGCAATGATTGTAGGCTTTATAATTATCCAGGCCTGCACTGCAGTTGGCTGCTATGACAGGGGAGTCAGGAGGGAGAAGGTCACAGGGAATCTTTCCCTACTTTTCTGATCCCTGCACAAGGGTTATGTCTACTCTGCAAAAAGTTAAGTTGATTTAACAAAGTTGACGTAAGTCAACCTTACTAGGTGGACTTAAAAGTGCTTCCCCTGAACGGGGACTTAGTAAGTCAACCTAACTGCCCTTATGTCAACCTAATAAAGTGGACTTAAGTGTCCAGACTGTGCTTAGGTCAACCTAAGGAGTTAACTTAAGGGTTAGGTCAACCTAACTGGTGGTTCTTATTAAGTCAACCTAACCTTTCATTAAGTTGACTTAAGGAATTTCTTAAATTGACTTAATGAAAGCCCGATGTGGACAGGGACTAAGTTAGGTCAACTTAAGCCTCCTTAAGTCAACCTAACTTGCAAGTGTAGACATATCCAAGAGCAGCCTCTGCAACTCCTGTTAGAGCAGGAGTCAGCAATCCCTGGCACATGTGCCAAGAGAGACACACGAGCTCATTTGAAGCAGCATGCGGCACTCTCTGTGGTGCCTCCGAAATTGTTGCTCCTGCCACCAAAAGCTGCCCCCGAGGCTCTTCTTGGCAGTGTGCCTCGGTAGGAAGTCCCCAGGCATGCTGCTGAAAGGACCTGCTCCAAACAGCTTCTTTTGATGGCATGCTTGGGGACCAACTTCCGAAGCACACTGCGGAGAGGAGCCGCTTCAGGGAGCTTCTTTCCGTGGCATGCCTGGAATCCTCCACCCCCCACTCCAGCCATGGGCACTGCCGAATTTTCAGGCAGCAGCTGCTTATATTTTTTTGGTGGGGACCGCCAGCACAGGCTGAAAGTCAGGGAGGAGGGGCAGGCACAGGGCTGACCCCTGTGTTAGAGTGCTAGCCACCACAAAAGGGGAGATAGAGGACACAGGCCTCAATCCTGCCCTCCTCCCATTCTTTGCACCAGCTATATCCTAATAAGCAGTGTTGCAGTGACTGGGCATCTGTACATTTTTAGTAGGTTGAGGAAGGATTGTGCCTACAAGAGGTGTGATGCCATCCCAGAGTCCTCCCAGGTATGACTCTGCCCAGCAATGTGGGCCTGGGATCTTAACGCTACAGTCTGCCCTAAGGTGTGGCCTTTCCTTCAGAGAGTCATAATCAGTGTCACAGAGAGCAATTCCTCAGCGTTAACCTGAATTGTCAGAAGGAAAAACAAATCCTAAAAATTCAATGACACTATGAGATTTTTCTTCCCCATCCACCCTCTTTTTTCTTTTTCTTTTCAAGAGAGCAGGATGTACAGGCATTGCTACCTGCCGTACTGGATAGATTGATTTGCTGGGATGTCAGTTTAGCAAAACAAACAGAGCAGACTTTATAAAATGGAATATCAGAAACAAGAGGGGAAGAGAGGAAAAAGCTGTGAAATATTAAATGATTAATCATAAAAAGATCTGATCATTTATATAAAGGCTTTACCCTGCCCTCCACTGTTCAAACAGGGTTTCCTTTGAACCAGTTCATCACATAAAATATGCAACAGGAACCAAGGAAAGGTTTGCTTTTAATTAACTGCCAGCAAGTTGAGAGGGAAAAGAAAAAGCCTCTTCCACTCTTTAAAATAAGAAAGATCCCACAATCTAGTGACTGTTAAAGCACCGTGCTTTCACATGCAGTATTCTTGAATATCAGTTTGCTTTTTTTCTGTCTGACTGCTTTTGCTGTAATGTAAAACACTAGGATTACCAGGACCAGGGCCTTAGGCAAGTGATATTCAGAAAGACCTGCATACTGCTGTTATACTATTAGATTCAGGGTTTATCAATCTGGATTGTTAATGTGTTCTTTAACAGCTAGCTCTTGTATGTGCATTAGCTGGAGTCTCCCCTTTTATGTCCCCTTTAAATGTTTAATATAATCTGCTTGTGAGAAATGGTGGGGAAATTTATCTTCTTCCTCTCAGAGAGGTGGAGCACATTAGTGAGTTCAGAAATGTCAAGATGGCTATACTTACTTGCCAGACAGCAGGTCTAAATCAGTGTAGCGTCCATTCCTGATCCTGTCTTATTTGCCTACTGACAATACAAATGATGTATGACATACTATGTTTTTGTTATTTTGTTCCCTCTGCTAAATTCAGATCAAACTGCCAAAATATTTAAAGAGACAAGATGGGTAAGGTAATAGATTTTATTGGAGCAACTTGTAGCCTTTGACTATACCTATACATAGCTTGCACGCATATATTAATCTATATCTTATTTCATATATGTATATCTTTTCTTTATAAATTCAAGAAATCCTGGTTTTATGGTATTATACTTAGCATAAGTAGATAAGTTAGCATAACTTTTATATCAGTAGCTGATATGCAAGAGACTGACAGGCATTGTAAGAAATTACTAGATGAGTCTGTATGCAGTAGCTTTGCAATAGGATATAGTAGGAGTAAACTAACAGACAGAGTGGGTTTTATTCCAGATAAAGACTTCAGATAAGCTATTTTGGATCCTAATATATAGGTCTACAGTTGTATAACAACTTTAGGCGAGACCTTTGACCTTTTTGTAGAACACCGCAAAACCCACAAGATTCATAAATAAGAGAAGGGGTAAGGTGATGAGGAATATTCCAGTAGGGAACATACGCCAATTGTACACATAAACCTCTGGACCAATGACATAGATGTACCCTGACAATTTCTGGGGTGAGGACCCATATTTGGGTAAGGAAGAATGATGTAATTTAATTTTATTTTTAGAGAGGTATAAAGGTATAGAGCTTGTTGTACGTGGGAAGGAAGAATTTAAGGCATTAGGATTCAGAGAGCAAATGAAGCTTCCAGTCCTTAGTTCTTGATTCATCTTTCTTCACAGACCCATCTGCTTTTCTTAGCTAGCCTTTATTATTTTCTTAGGTAAGTATATTAGGGTCGCTAAACTTTGCACTCCAATTGAGGCCTCAACATTCTTCTTACTCCAGGGGTGTGTAAGTATAAACAGCTATAAACTGTTTCTTAGAAAACATAGCTTATTATAGCTTGTTGTCAACTATATAAGATTTCCTGAATGCATTTATATATAGATTGGTTATATCACTGTACATTTACCAATTAATATTCTTATCAATTCTATGCTTTATGCTGTTAGCAATAAAGAATTGTTATAAGATACTTTAAAGAATCCTTATAACTCTGATCATTCCCTGGGGAAGTCCATGGTAACTTGGTTTTAACCTTGGTTTATCTCTGATCAAGTTTGGACTAGAACTCACATCCTTTAAACCAACTTGGTAAAAATCAGATTGGCCATTCAAAATTCTGAAGAAACTACAGAACTTGTCTACAAATGTCTGTTGATAGAAGAGGCAAGCTGTTGAGCTCTGTGTAAGAATTTGGTCCAACAAAATTATTATCTCACCCAGCATGTTACTATAGTGTCTTGGGACTAACATGGCTTGACAACATTGCACACACAAATGTTTTAAGAGTTAAGACTATGAAAATCATTATTCTTTCATTAGCAACTCATGCAGACTGCCCAGTCACTCTACTCTTGCTAAGTATGTAGTGTCTTGTTCCTCTCAGAATGTATGGAAATTCTAAGTATTGTTTAGAAAGAAAGAGATATTTTCTTCCTAAAGACCCCAAATCCTCCTTGTCGTACTTCAGCAGAATTATCATGTAAGTGATGAGGAGATTTAGAGAAATCATAGACTCATAGGATTGGAATGAACCTCGAATGAGGGGGTGTCTTCTAGTCCAGTCACTTTCTCTCAAGGCAGGACCAGGCATTACCTAGCCCATCCCTGACAGGTGTTTGTCCAACTTACTCTTAAAATTCTCCAATTATAGAGACCCTACCTTCGGAGGCAATATATTCCACTGCCTGACATTTGTCCTTATTGAATTTCATCCTATTTACTTCAGAACATTTCTCCAGTTTGTTCAGATCATTTTGAATTTTAATCCTGTCCTGCAACCCCTCCAGCCTTGGTATCATCCACAAACTTCATAAGTGTTCTCTCTATGCCATTATCTAAATCACTGGTGAAGATATTGAACATAACCAGACACAGAAGTGATCCCTGCTGAACCCCATTCACTATACCCTTCCATCTTGACTGTGAACCAATGATAACTACTCTTTGGGAACTATCACGACCCTACAGAACACACTAGCCCACCCACCCCATGCCAAATCCAGCCATTACCCTGGCTGTCCATGACACACATACTGCTCTGTGGTGACACAGTAATGTGTCCCAACACAATGGTTGAGAACCACTCATCTAGATGTTGATATTCCCTTTTGACCTCTTCAGCAAATAGCACAATAGTAACAGACAGGAAAACAGTTTATTTACCTTGCTAGCTTCCAACAAGATAGATGTAAACATCACTAAATTACTACCAACGATACACTTGTATATCAGAGATCTAGTCTACCAGTATGTTTTCCTATAATACCTATAATTCCTATCATTTTAAAGGTCAGATTTGGGCTATGTACTTGTAAAATTGCTCTGTCTTTTCAGGCCTAGAATGACTGTCTTAACCTAATTTAATCTCATTTTTTTATGCCTTGGCCATTCCAATTTTGTTCGTACATACTTGTGTTATTTGCTTATATTCATCCTTCGTAATTTGACCTAGTTTCCTCTGTTTGCAGGACTCTTTTTTGAGTTTCAGATCATTGAAAGGTGAAGTCTGAGGATCTGAAAGGTGAAGGCAGGATGATTTCTTGTCATATTTCCCATATTTTTTGTGCAGTGGGATAATTTGCTCTTGTGCCCTTAATAATGTGTATTTGAAAAAATGCCAACTCTTTTAAACTACTTTTCCCCTTATACTTGCTTTCCTTGGGATTTTACCTATCAACTCCCTGAGTTTGCTAAAGTCTGTCTTCTTGAAATCCATTATCTTTATTGTGCTGTTTTCCCTCCTTCCATTCTTTAGAATCATGAACGCTACCATTTCATAATCACTCCCACCAAAGCTATCTCCACCTGCTGATATAAAAATATATCTCCAATACATTCCAGGAACTTGTTGGATAATCTGTGCCTTGCTGTGTTATTTTCCCAATAGATGTCTGGGTAGTTAAAGTAAATGATTACAGTGTATAAGATCTGGCCTGGAGTGTATCACTGTGAAGTTTCAGGAAGGATTTAACTCTCATGATGTAAGGATTGGTCTACACTGAAAGCTCAGCTACATCTTTGCCTCACATGCATAGGCCAAGAGATGTAGCCCAAAGTAGACATGGCTAGAAGAATTATTCTGTTGACCTAGCTACCTCCTCTCAGAGAGGTGTTGTAACTATAGCCACAGGAGATGGACCCTGACTGCAGACATACCTGAAAAGTGTCATGTAATTCATTTATTCCCATGCCCAAACTGCTAAAAAACAGATCAAGAAAAAAAAGGGTTTTTCAAAAGTGCCTAGTGAGTCTGTGGAGACAGGGAGGTATGTGAGCATTAGATGTCAAAGGGAGATATGCAAATGTTGGGGATCAAACTTGAGACCCCCTGGAGGGGCCTGATTTTTTTTTTTCAGAAAGTGCTGAAAAAAGTACTATATCAATTTAGCTTAATTCAATTTGCTATCAAATTAGGCTCTGCTAATTTTCTCTATTTTGAAACTGATTTCTGTGTGTTTACCCAATGAGGTTGCACCCATTTAGCAAACTCGATTTGTAAACTGAGGCTATGTACACACGATCACTTTATTGCGCGGTAAGGCTCCTTACCACGCAATAAAGCCAATAGCATACACACAATCAATTTCTCTGTTGCGCGGCAACACCCTCTTGCCGCGCAACAGTTAAACCACTCAAAACGAGAGTGGTAGCATTATCGCGGAACAGCTGTTCCGCGGTAATCCTCGTGTGTAGTCATTTTGCGCAATAGACAGCCTCCGGAAATGTCCCAGAGTGCCAATCGAGGCCACTCTGGGACATTGGAGCTGTCAAATATGTCAATTTCACTGCTCTAGCAGAGCAGTGAAATTGAGTATTTTTGGGAGCTGCCCAGTTTGGCAGCTCCCCTGGACTGAGCTAGGGGGCTGGCCTGAACTGGTTGCCCATGCCGATTCGAGCCAGCCCCCCAGTTCAGCTCCCGGGCTTCGGGTGTCAGCAGGTGCCGCGGCGCTTAAGCGCCGCAGCGCCTGCTGACACCCAAACCAGCTCAGGGATCGGGTGGCGGCAGAAGCTCCAGCGGAACCCCTGGACTGAGCTGGTGGGCCGGCTCGAACCCTCGCTGGTTCAGGCCAGCCCCCACTCAGCATCAGGGTTTCGGATGACAGCAGGGGCTGGCAACACAGCCCCCGCTGCCACTGGAAGCCCTGCAGCTGGTCTAGGGGGCTGGCTGTGGGCAGTGCATGGTGGGACAGGTGCCCACCATGCACTGCTCATCTTTCAAAAAGGAGCATTCACACGGTGAATGCTCCTTTGCAAAAGAAAGAGCACGTGTGTACACCAGAAAGCGCTATATTTATAGCTCTTTCCTTGTCCCGCAATAACTTATTGCGGGACAAGTTTCTCGTGTGTACATAGCCTGAGTAATTGCAGACTGGACCTCAATTGTGAGTTCTGTGGTGCAAGTTCTTTGTATTATAGGTTATATAACTACTGAAGCTGAAATAAGGGTAAGCCATAATGACTTTCCAAAAAAGGCATTTTGGGCTCACATGTCATCGCACCATTCCACCACATCAGAATCAAACACCTTTTCATAAGGTTTTTCCTTTACGTCCATGTCAATTAGTAGAATGAAATCCATTTGGAGCAGTGGCTGTGTCCTAGATTCTTCTTTGTTCTGCTGACAGAGAAGAATGTACATAGATGATCCAGATTTTTTTTTATTATTATTTTTTGAGCCAGACATTGCATTAAAATGGAACGGAGAAGTTTATAGAGAAAATAGAGTAATGTATGGCAGTTTTTGTTTGATTTTAGATTTACTGCACAGTTTCAAACTTAGGAAAGGTTATTATAACAGAATATTTTGCATACCATCCAAAGTCCCAGTAAGAACCTCACCTTTAGACATAAGACAGTTACCTGTCATGCGGAACAGCTGTAAATTACCATGGATAAAAAGCCACTGTGAAGCGTGAAATCAAGTGCCTTGTTCAGAACTCTGGACATTTTCTCCTTAATAGTAAATGCCTTACAGAGGACACTGGGCACAAAAACTAGTAAAGACTAACAATTCTGTCAGTGGAGGAAAAGACAAGTGTCAGATTGCTTCATTTAAGAAGAAATCTTGCTTTGTGTTGACTGTTCCTGTGTTTTCAATCCAGATATGTGAAAAGCTCTGTTTATTTCATTTTCATTAATATTGCTAAAAAAAAACAACAACAAAAAAACCTTCCTATCACAGGGGAATAAAAATAGGTGCACACAGCCTAGAGAACAGAAAGGGAAAGTGGAGGAGAAATTTAATCGTTTTTCTTATGTCTCCCATACCTGTAACATTCCCAGTACTTCATCTACCACATCACAATTTACAGGGGATTCCCCTTCCCCCCCACCCCACTGTTAATGGGGATCTATAATGTCTCACTTCCTATAACTATAATATGGCTGTTCTGATTCCCAGGGGAGTCAAGATGCAGCAGAAAACTGGGCTACCTTTCTGCTTTCCTGGAGTGAAAAATGTATCAGTTCATTCGTGGACAAGACCTAAGGCTAAACCTTGATTTCCTTTCACTCCCTGAAAGCACCAAGCACACTACTTTGCTTTGTTACAAGCAATCCGAGGAACTGAACTCCTCTCTCTCAACCTTAGAAGGTTAAGCCAGCCTTCTGCAAGGTGGTACCATTTTATAAACTACTATTCAAGAGAATCACATCTGCGCAGTAAGGGAGTCAGGAAAGACAACAGCAGAGGCAACTTAATTCCTCTGGGACATTCAGAGTGCAAGCTGAATTCTGAATGGCTTTATTTAGCTCTGGCCATTTTTCAATGCTGAAGGGCTGTCTTGTTCTATATCTCTTTATCAGCATGCAGGGTAAACAAACTGATTCACAGACAATTACAAAATACAATATCATAGCAAACTTAGTCCTGTTATTATTGACAAACAAATGCTTATAGTATGGATGTGATTACCCTGAAGACTTTTTTTTTCCCATTTCTCTTGAGAATTAAATAGACCATTACAATGCAAGTAATCTTTCAATGATGCTAACATCATTGACAGCTGGCAACTGAGGTGCAGTCTGAAGGATGCTGAAAAGCACAGATAGAACATTTCCTGTATGTTATTTGTTGTTAATATCTGTGGCTCTTCCTGGTCTAGATTTTCAAACTACTTGATCAAACCTGGTTTTTGCATAACAGGGGTTTAGAGTAATCTGGTGATCTGTAACCCCCAGGGTTCCAACCCCAGAACAAACATCTATACTGCAATTAAAGAACCTATAACCCAAGCCTGAATCAGTTGACACCAGCCAGCCATGGATGTTTAACTGTAGCATAGGCATGCCCTAAGCCTCCATGTATACATGAAAGATTTACCAGTTTCACTAAAATTGGTTTTTAAACTGATTTTACCTAAACTGGTGCAAATCTATGGTTGAACATGTATTTCAGTTTGAATGGCTTGTTCCAGTTTAGTTTTAGACCAGTTCCTAACTGTCTTAAGTTAAACTGAAATGAGCCCAATTTAAACCAAAATAAAGGTGTCCACACAGCCTTTTGCACCCATTTAATTACATTGATTTAAAAACCACACCTTCAACTAAACTGGTGACAACTTCTAATGTAGATAAGGACTAAGGTACAGCATGGGATGAGTCAACATATTTCACTTCTACTATCATACCTATGTCTACACTTACAAAAGCTAGTTCGAATTAGTTAATTTTAGTTAGTTCGAATTAACTTAATTTGAACTAACAAGGCCCCACTAGAATGCTAGTTCAAACTAGTCATGTCCATGCCAAGCACTTGCTTAGTTCTAATTAGTCAGTTGCATGAAGGTCAATCTACCGATTAGTTCGAACTAAGCAGTTAGCTCAAACGAATATGGCCACATTGACTTAATTCGAACTAACTATTTCAAATTAAGGGTTAGTCCAAACTAAGCAATCGAATTTATTAGTTCGAATTAAGGAAGCCCTTACTTCGAATTAATGAAAGCCTAGTGTGGCCAAAGCTTAAGTTAGTTCGAATTAAGCTTCCTTTTATTCATTAAAAAAAAAAAATAGATTTATTTTAAAGGACTAAGTTACTGCAACCCTGAGGTAGCCATTGCCATTTAATGTCAAGTTTTTGTAGGTTTTATTGGCCCATTTTACTCTGCTATTTATCCCAAATGGTTGTAACCCTAGCAACTGACAAATCACATACATATGTTTGTTCTGAGATATAGAGCATAAAAAGTACAGAAAAACTAATGTTTAAGAAGACACCAAGAAGCTGCTGTGAACTATGGGTTTTCTAATGCTCCCACTGACATCCATTCACTGTAGATAACTTCATATTTCATTCAGAAGAAAACAAAAAAGGAAGAAAAACCCTAGAGACATGATACATTCACAGCATGGGTATGTTTGTGTAATGGAGTTATTGTCAAGTCAACTGTGGTCTGGTGAAATGTTCTATCCTTTGAATGAAATATTGAACTGGTTGGTCTAACCCATGTTTGGTGATTGTTCATCCCAATATAAAAATAACTATTTGGCACGGATGAACTGCTGGGGATAAAATTTAGTACAAATTTGGATCTTTGTTCAACCTTCAAATTCAAAATGTTGTGAGGTTTAAAATTTTTTTTGAAAAGCATCTCTCCATTTGTTTCCAAGTCCCTGCCAACCAGTCCTTTATTATTAAGATTCTGTCAACTAAATGTGGACTGTAACCCTAAATTTATTAGGTGAATACAAGCAAACATCTCATCTGCTACATGTAGTCATATGCTTCCTTATCCCCCTTACATTAGATGATAATATATCTACATAAACACACATCAGTAAAGGGATGTCTCAATTTGCTCAATATAGCTTGACATCACAGCCATTTTTTTAACTTGGTTTTCTAGATAAATTCCTGAGTTGCAAGCAGGCAAGTGATTCACTCAAGGTCACACAGGCTGCGTCTACACTGGTAAATTAAGTCGACTTAAGCTTGGCTTAAGTCGACTTAATTTGCCCTGCGTCTACAATACACTTTGCTTAAGTCGACTTAAGCAGCTTGCTTAAGTCGACTTGAGCAAAATAAAGTCGACTTAATGAAAATTAAGTTGACTTTATTAAACCACCTTTCTACTCGACCTAAGCCTTAATTCGACTTTTTAAAGCTGAATTAAGCCAGTGTAGCCCTGGGGTAGCCCTAAATCGACTTAATGTTAAGGAATCTGCCAGGTGATATGGTCCCAAGGAGTAAACTGGTGATCCATTAAGGACACAATGGTTGTATTCTTTATGTCCTTAATAGCTCACCAGGATACTCCTTAGGACCATTCTACCTGGAAAATTCCTAAACATTAAGGAGACAATGGTTGTTCACACCCTCCCGGCTAAGGAATTCATCAAGAATGACACAAATTAAAGTATGGATATAACATCAATTTCCTAACTTCTAATCGAAATAGAATTCCTAGACATAAACTATATAATCATTCCCAGCAAATTACTACCTTTCTATTGATACCAAACATGACATAGTTCCTATGGATTATAGCATTTATGAGATATCCATTGAACATAATATCATAAATGCTTCCCTAAACCCAGACAGCATCACACACAGGGCTCTGCCCTGCCAGGGTCCCTGTCCCCCTTTGCCCCATTGCACGCAGGGGGTGCCCCCCACCACCACCGTGGACCTGCCCAAGGTCCCCCTAGCCCCACAAAGTCAACCTAGAGCATCCAATGTGGACGCTCTAGGTCGACTTTGTAAGTTCCCCTTTAAGTCGACTTTAATTTTAAGTGTAGACACACTAAGTCAACTTAAAAGTGCAAGTTAGACATAGCCCCAGTGAGTTATTGGTTCAGCCAAGATTAAAAGATTCAAAGATGTTTCTGTTTCACAAACCTTAGCTTTGCCTATTTAAAGACTCTTGACTTCCTCTGGAAGACCACAAAAGTGTGCACCACTACAGATCCTGATGTTAGTACTTTCTGAACAGGGATTCTTGCCTTCCTTAGTTCTGCTTTCCGCTCAACATTTAACTGGAAAAAAATAAATCGATATCTCTTGCTTAAATAATTTAGAGGATGGAAGAAATGAAAGAATTTGCTTAACTGTTCTAATCTGTCTTCTGAATTCATTAGACATCACTAGCAGCTCAAACCAGCAGTGTACAAGGCAAGAAGAAAGAAGGATCAGGATATTTTATGCAGTAGAGTAGACTGGATTTGAAAACAATCTGGTTTCCTTCCTGTGAGCTCACAGCTTCAATGTCAGTCGATTTCCGAGAAGGAAAAGAAGTAATGATTCTCTCATTGCATCATCAGTTCCCACAGCTCAGTTTATAATTTCTCTCAGGAACCATTACAATTTACACAAACAGTGATGTGAAAGAGCAAAGAGATATGCAGGAGATCTGCCTTTTCATTAACATGTTGAGGTTACCATCATTTAATTATACTCTGGCCAGAAAATTAAAGAACAAAATTTAGGGAAAGAAAGAGAATAAAGGAGTTAAAAATGCTAAGCTTTGCAGCCTTATTATTTTTCTTAAAGATAGTCCTGTCACAGGCAAAAAAAAGTCAAAATCAGCATTTTAATAAAGTGCCATGACAGGGATCAGCTCCCTTTTTTGTAGTGGAAACTGAACCAAGTGCTCTATTTGCTAGAACAAGCTGGGGTTCTAGCATAAAACTCAACTGTGGTTTTAATGAAAATAAAGCAGCAAAGTTATGGCACCATTGTTACAGCCTGTTCTTTTCCAATTCCTCATCTCCCCATTTGCAATAATATTCCCTTATAAAATCTTCTGTAAAGTGCACTATATATTGATCAAATGCCATGAGCGTTTATCCTTTCTCCTAAAGGGCACAATCCACTAGATGAAAAGTTATTTCATTTGGTGTATATAATAATAATAATAATAATAATAATAATAATTAATAATAATGAGCATAATTTACTTTTCTCTAACACTGTAACCTTGAATATTTTTCTATTGAGGACAGAAAGAGCCAGTAATAGACCAAAATAAAAGAGCAAAAATTCTATAGCCAATCCAAAATTAGGCCCTAGATTAGAAGGATTATAAAGGAGGCTTGAAGTTTACCACAGGGATGGCCTAACTGAGAATCTAGTCTTCATCTTTTAAAAAAATAGCAATAAAAGGCTGAGATGCTGAAAATGCTGCTGCTCCCCCTGGTGGGTGGTTGATCCCTTCCTTCCAAATGAGATCTGCGAGTGGGTGATGTATGTGTATAAACTGAGCAGCTCCTTGTTGATAAGAGAGAAGAAATTTACCCTTAAATGTTTAATGGAAAGAGAAGAGGGAAAAGGGTCTAGTTGAAAGAGAGCTGAAAAATGACTACAAAGTCAGTTGGAAGTGGGGTAGAAGCAGGTGTCCTGATTCTTTTAAGGGAAATTTTAAGGAAAAAAAAAAAGTTAGAAAAATGTAACTAAAAAAAAAATTACAAGAACAGAAGAAAAGTGTTTATAGCCTTTCCCTGGCTATGATCTCTTATTCTGCTACCAAGAACGATATTAACAGGGGATGAATTTATAGCATGTGGCCTTATGCCATTTGCCCCCACTCTTAATTATATTTTTAAATTAAACATAAAATGAGGTAGCTCTATTCAAATAGTAATAATCCACCGCAAAATATGAACTAGTGGGTTGTTGGGCAGATGAAAACACAAGACAATGGTAACATACTAATGCAATAATTAATCTTGCTTATGAACTAATTAGCCTACTTGTACACACTGTATTACTCCTTACTGCTATAGTGGAAATGGCATTTGAAGAAAATAAAAAGTATAAGGACAGTGAAATGCCTATTTCATTTTCCTGGCCAAACTTCCAGCTGAATCACTGTATTTTCCCTATCTTGAATTCACTCATGTTATTTCAAATATATTTGACACTTTTCTTCATTTTCTGCCCTGAACTGTTATTATGGTTGGAAAGGCAACATAATTTAGTGGTTAGAGGAGGGGACTATGAACAAAGAAATGGCATCTATTTCTGAATGGGTGACTTTGGGTAAAGCACTTAATTTCTCTGTCATCACATTGCTCATCTGCACAACAGGAACAATGCTATATGCTTGATTCATAAGGATTGTGTGAGGATTAATCAGTGATTGCAGAATTCTTCAAGAATTTTGAATTAATGGTGCTGCAGAGGAGCAAATTACTGTATTATTAGTACTGTTCAACAACTAATGCATTCAGCCTTCAAAGAGTGACTGTAGCTCAGTGGAAAGTAAAGTGATTTGAGTGTGCTGCGTATAACACACAACAGATTGTAAAGTCATTTGTTATTTTTTAGATGAAAGTTTCTGAACATAAGGCATTACCATTACTGGAAGACTTTTGTTAGGGTGCTTTGTTGTTAGCGTGAGCAGTTACGACAACCTAAATGGTAATTTTTTTGGTTTACTGAATAAAATTTTGGAAGGGTCTCTGAAAGAAATTGTCTAAATCCATTCAGATGGTTCAATCAATTAGATCTGAATGTTCCTCAGTATAGTTCAAATGCTGTTACTTCATAAGGCCCTCTCTGCTAATCGTTTGCAATCTATTAAACATTCCGGCCTGAATATAGCAGCTGCCATTCTGGTGTGGGTTCCTTATAGAGATGACTTTACCCAAAAACCTAGAACCAAATCAAAATACAGATCTGAGCTTTGCAAATTAACTCTTCCTTTAACAAGCAACCCCAGTCAGCCAGTGTTCACAATCAGATGCAAACATTACAGCTTGATTCCAAAGGGGTAGCTTGAGTTCATCTCTAGGTCTGTTGCCAGTATTTGCACCCAAGGAGAACAGCTTTGCTCTGGTTCCAGTGTTTTTTGTACCTTTGTCAAGGAACAGAGAGGGAATCAGGGCTAACAAGTGTCTCATTTGAATGAGTCACTAAATTCTTTGAAGTGCGTCCCACTGAAGCTTCCTTTGCTCAGCACAACTATGGAAGCAGGATCCATTTTTTTAAAAAAGGCAAGCTTTGGCTGCAACCCGTACTTCCTGATGTGTCAGAAGAGCTGGCAGACTGCATACAATATCCTTGGAGATCAAAGCTTTCCCCAAATTAATTGGCCCTTGCTTTTGCCAGAGGTGAGCAGGGTCATCATCAGCGACACTGCCCTGGAAGGCAGTGTCTGCCAATTAATTATTCACTAGCAGTAACTACTGCAGAAGAGCTGGTTCAGAGCGTGCTTGCTTAGAGACTGAGAGAAATTTAAAAGGGGAGAAGAAAAGTAACAAAGGCTTTATATAAAGCCCATTGTGGTCAATGGAAAGACTCCTCTTGAGTTCAATGGACTTTGTTCAGGCCCCATGTTAATAAATGACAGAAAGTGTATATATCATCTCTTGCCCATCTTAGGAACCGGTCTTTCATTTTCAGCACCATTTTTATGCTTACCTCAAGTTTGTGTTTATTTATTGAAAGGAAAGTGTAGGGACCACATACTGAAAGGCGAACAGGAACTGGGGAATGCTACTGTCTTTTGCAATAAAGAGACAGGATTTCACTGTAAAAGGGTTTATTGATTGAGGCTGCTGGGCACAGACCCCATCTTGTTGTTTGCTTTAGTTTTTTAACTTCCATAATAAATAAATGCAGTCAGCAATGTGAGTGGCACCTCACACAGTCTCTCTAAGCTTTTGCCTGATCAAAGAAGTAGTGGAAGAGGATGTTGGCTGTACTACAGGAGGTATTATAAATTGTCTGGAAGCACAGTTCTAAGCTCAACTCCCTCTCTCCTTTTCTGCACTATTGGAATAAATACCATTCAGGCTTCCACCCACATTCTCTGTGCAACAGAGGAATAGAGCAGCAAGCCCATCAAAACACAGGTCAGAACTGTAGAGTGGAATAAAGGAAACATTAAAATTCTGTGAATTCCTGCCCCTACCAAAAAAATAAAATAAGAGTCTTAAAAATATCCTCAACAACGATTGCAAGAGGAACTGAAAAGAGCACAATTTAACATCTTATTATATTTTGAGCCTCTGTTGGGTGCCACAAGTATCAAGCATAAAGAACATACCTTTATACCAAAACTATATTAAAAAATTACTGAAATTCACACCATGACATCTGCAAAGAGCTTAGCAAAACATCGAAATAGTTCTACAAGAACCTTGCAATATCCAGGGGGGAAAACTGCCATAATACCATTCAAATTACATGGTGAAATTTATCAATATTTTTGGAAAATAATATTCTGTATTTTCCAGGAAGAGAGATCTTGAAGAACCCTCTTAGCATCAACTCCCTTTCCAAAGAGACATAGAACCACAGAGGAAGCTTAACTTCTTAGCAACTGACAAATCACCAAGAGCATAATTTGCTCATTGGATACCAATCTCTGCTTTGCAAACTTTCCTACAGTTAGTTTCTTGCTCCCTTTTAAATCTTCCATGCTGTAACATGATAGGAAGGAGTGATGAAAAGATCAGCCAGAGACTCATATTTGGCTTCTACCAACTTCTCCCCAAAAACCTTTAAAACAAATGTTGAACTGGGAGGCAATCTTCATGCTTGCACCAATTAAATTAAAAGAAAAAAAATCAGAGGGAATTCTGATGAATGGACCGTCTTCTGGATGATTTATCTTTTTCAGACATTTTGATGTTTTTATTTAAAGAAAATTCATTTCTATGTCTCAAACCTCCAAATAGGAAATTACCAGGTCTCTTTAGCAATCATCTTGCTTAAGGGTGATGAGTGTTTATTGGATTGCAAAGCCAGTCTAATGCGGTGCTACATTTGCTAGAAGATTTTAAATGAGTGATGCCATCTCTTACAATAACTACCTTTCATGAGCTCAAAAGAAAAAAAGTTGTCATCCATGTTTCTATTTAGCAATTAGTATAACAATAAAGTTCCAAAGAGGAGGCTGTGTTAGTCTATTGCAGAGAAACAACAGAGTCCTGTGGCACTTTTAAAGACTAACAGATTTATTTATCGCATGAGCTTTCGTGGAAGAAAATCCCACTTAGTCAGATGCTTTGAAGATAATAATAAAGAGGCAGATCTTCAGGTGGAATAAATTCGCAGAGCTGTGTTGACTTTTATTGAGCGGCTGAAGATATATATGCTTTATTCTTCCTCAGTGCAAGGGGCCAGACTAGATGACTGTGTGAAGTTTTTTCCAGCCTTTTATTTCTGATACTGTAAGATCTTGTCCCCTGTTATGATAATTATGTGTATAAAGATGATGTTTAGTAATGCTACTGAGCTAGAATTTCTGCCACTTGAGTAAATATTTTACAAAGCATAATCTAAACCTGATTTACTTATGTCCTTACACTCTATTTTATTTTATGTCATTGTTGAGTCAACAAAATATATGCATCCGTTTTTAACCTTCCTTCTAGTTTGCGTGCTCTCCCTGTCCAAATCAAGCAACATTACGGTATTTGCGATTCTACAGTCTCGTCAGTGATGATAAAGTATGATGCTGCAAGCTCTGGATTTTCTCCCAACTGAGCCATGAGTTAGGCTGCAATGAAAGAATGAAACTTCAGAGTGGGTAGAGCTATCCAACATCCCAGTTAGCCATGAGAGACTTAATGATCTACATAAATAGAAAAAAATTACTCTCTAGTTAATAATTCTGAAATGCAGCTCAGCCAGGGAAGGACTCCGTAGAATTTTTTATGTCAAATCTTCCCCCTGCTCCAAAGCTGGCAGTAGTGGAAAAGAGGTAGTTACCCTTAGAAGCCCCATATGATCCTCTTCCCCTGCAAAGTGTAAATTATTTCATTTATATAAGAATAAGTCCTCCTACTCTGTTCCTTGCCTCCCCACACTGGGACCTTTCACTGGAGCTATACAGGAATTATCTTTGGACTGGACTAACTTCTGCATCAAGCACAGTTGTTCTGAGATATGGGCAAGGAGCTCATTTATACGAATTACCAGGTCCTCAAAGAAACTGCAGCTCCTTTCTCCTGAATGGATAGTGGCCAGCCTTACACAGGGTATCTCCATAATGCTGAAAAACTAACTTGAGGTTATGACTTATAGTCTGCACAAAGAGGTGCATAATAAAGAAGATGGAGGCTGCTAATCATAGCTGTAGACTTCTAGGCTATGTCTACACTTGTTAATTTAAGTCGACTTAGAATGTCCCCACTCAAAAATTAAGTCGACTTAGAGGGGATCCTGCCAAATTGACCTAGAGCGTCCACACTGGACGCCTAGGTCAACTTGTAGGAGCTCGGTGGACCTGAGACAGGTCCACGGTGGCAGGGGGGGCACCCCTTCCCAAGTGCCAGGAAGCTCAGCCTTTGCCCCATTGTACCTTGGTACAATGGGGGCTGAGCCTGACAGGGACCCTGGCAGGGCATAGGGGCAGGATGGGCAGGGCTCTGTCCTGCCCTGTGTGGGGGCACGCCAGGCTGTGGCTATGCCAGCCACCCTGGCAGAGAGGGCAGTGGGGAAGTCCTAAAGTCCCCTAAGTCTGCTTAAAATTGACTTAGGGCCACTCTGCATCCACACTGGCTAAGTCAACTTTCTAAAGTCAATTTAGCCAGAAATGTCAACTTAAAACTAGGTTTAGTAAAGTCGACTTAAATTTTCCTTAAGTCGACTTAAGCAGCTGCTTAAGTCGACTTAAGGAAAATGCAGTGTGGATGCAGATTAAATTAAGTCGACTTAAGCAAGCTTAAGTCAACTTAATTTGTAAGTGTAGACACACCCCTAGACATTTATTTAATTTCTTCTCAACCTGTTTTCTTGCCTAATGTGTTCCTCTTTCACAGGTATATTTTTTCCTACATTATTTTCTGCCTATTCATGAGCTCCATAAAATAGAGCTAATTAAACATTTTTAAAAAGTTCTATTTACAAGCAGCATACATGACTGGAGAAAGGAACGCAAAATGCATGACAATTTATGGGGTTTTAATAATATATTGACAGGAGCTCAATTAACATCACTCTTATCTTAGTAAAATATGTATCACAGGAGGAATAATTGTGCAAAAATACTTTCCCTGCCACACAAATACAATAGGTGCTGTATGCAGTGGTAACGTATAAATGATTATGAATATTCAGTGGCAGAAGCAACAGCTGTGATATTTCATTGTTTGTAGATGACAAAATAGTTCTGCCTTAGAAATCCTCCGGATTGTAATACAAATGGATTTCTTTCTACCAGCACCAATCATATATGTAATATTGGTGTGGCAATTTTTTTCTGAGCTGAATGTGAGAGTGTTCACACGCAAGATGAGTGACCATTGAGAAAACCATCCAGCAGAGAAGCTCACCTTTCCCTCCATTTAAAATGGGCCTGAGCCAAAACCAAGATCAACCAACTCTGAATTTTGAGGGATGAGGGAATGTCAGCAATCCAAATTTGTTTGGATCTGAATTATGCAACTGGACCCTATTTCTAATATGGGCTTATGGCATATGTACCTTTTGTCTTCTGTGTAGCACACCTTTACATTTCTGTGTGCACTCTCCCTGTTCAGAAGGGTGAATCAAAGGGATCCTTTTTTGGACCACAATTCTGAGCAGACTGTCATAGGAGACACTCACCATGTACCTGCTTATGGATATTTCAATTTTATCCTGTTTAGTGTTGTTGTTCTTTTAATATAATATTCTGGTTTGGGTATAGAGAAATGTCAGGGTCAGATCCAGTATTCAGTATCTGGATCTGAGTTTTGCAGGTCATGACCAGCTCTGAATTTAAAAGAACTTTTCATGAATTGAAGCCAAAGTTCTGAAGCAGAGAATGGCTTGAGGAATAGCTGAAGAGAAAGTGGTGACACACAGCTCCTTTGGTTGTAAAATAGAGATAAATCTATGACATCAAGAAGTGAGTGGAAGGGAGGGAGGGGAGAGGAGGTAATGGAAATCAAACCACAAAAGCACAGTCAGGAAACTAGTTATGGCCAAAGTCAAGAAGAGAGGATATATATTTAGATAGATAACAGGTGGCTCACAAAGATCCAAGGTATAACTTCTGAGGGCTGGAGAGAGACAGGGAAAGGAAGAGAGAATGAGAAGACAACAGCGACTTGGAGTAATATTATGTCTGAGTCATTTCTGGAAACCAAAGAACATCTGGAATCCCATTAGATAGAAAGGAAGTATTTGCCCAGTTTTCTCATCTTAACACAGCTTGTAATGTTAGGTACTTCAGCAGCCTAACCTTCAGAAACTCAAAAGGTATTTTGATGAGTCACATGACATAGATTATCCCAGATCTCTCTCTCTCTCTCGGATTATTCGTTGGCACAGAGCTGCTGGAATTTCACATGTATTAGCCTCAAGATGACGAGGTATAACACTCCCAAAGTTATCCATTAGAGATAATTGAGAAATGGATGATACAAGGAATGATGAACCCACTAAGTGATACTGAATTCACATTCATCTACTTGATCAAGAGCAATAATTACACAAAATTACAAATTAAGTGTGGTTTCATTAGGTTTACATCAAGGGAGATTGACTTTTCTAATGATACAAGTAAATTTACACTGGGGGCCCTGAATACCTGAGCCAAATGTTTTTTGTCAGCTCCAAAAGCCTTGAATGAAGTTTAAATAGTCTCCATTATCTTTTTAAGGTGTATTACAAGAACTGAACCCCACACTGAATTTGAAAACTCATTGAGCATAACTAATTACTCTAAATCCTCCCCACAACATAGCCCTTGTATTCCTATTCCCTCCAGGGCTGCTCTGGCTCATTTCTGCAGTAAATTAAAGCCATTGTTCCAGGATGAGCCACTTGTTTAACTTCTTGAGAGCAGCCTTGTGTGAAAAAGTTCAATACTGTAGAATTGAGTAAGTGTTTTGTTTCCACGTTTCCATAAAGAATCAAATAATTTTGCATAAAGAAACACACCTTTCAACATGCCCTGCAACACTCTTGTAAATCATCCGCCCAAAGTGCATTTAAAGATACACAGAAGGAAATAATTATGAAAATTGACATGGCCAGATTCTTTAGCCTTCAATGCAATGTATGTAGGATTCCTTATTGACCAGAAATTGCAAAGCATTAGCGCACTGGTTCAAACCAGAAAAGCACTGAAGTGTATGTTTAATTTTAAGCATGACTATCCCATTGAATTCACATAGTTCATAAGTAGTCCAAATTCAATGGGGTTAATCATGCTTAAAGATAATCACATGGTTAAATATTTTGGATTGGACCACAGTGCTCTACACCCTGTAGGATTGAACTCTATTTCATTTTCATTTCCTGGTAGCTTTAATTAGCCACAGTGGGGAGAATTAGGAATAGTCTATTTATGCTATTAATTTATCAAAACAAATTAAAATTAAACTGGTCCTAATGTTTGCAGGGGACGCAGTCTTGCCTGTGGATGTCATAAAGAGCATGAGGCAGGTTGTTCTGGTGCTGTCTAGAATTTCCTTGAGTTATTGCCTGTTGGTTAAAAGCCAGCAGAGCTTCACACTGCAACACAGTTGAACCCCCTTTGATTTTTTTTTAAATCTTTTTTTCGCATTAAAAATAAAGGAAACTCCATACAAGCATCAGGAGAACAGTAAGCATTCAAAACTAGAAAATGCCAAGGTTAAGGGTGGCTTCTTTTGCATATGCATTCTGAGAATAATAGTGAACATAATCTTGTATACTTAGCCCAGAGAAGTTCATAGTGTGGACTCAGTTTTTATAATGACCTCCTTGTCAGCAGTGGAATGCCCTACTAAGGATGATGTCTGTCCGAATGGAGCTTCCCGTGGGATCAGGCCTCAGTTTATTTTATCATTAACTACTACCTAGGATGATGTCTACACTTGTAAATTTAGGTCAACTTTAGCTAAGTCGACTTTAAGTCAACTTAACTAGTAGACTTAGTGTGTCTACACCTAAATTTAAAGTCGACTTTGGGGGGACTTACAAAGTCAACCTAGAGCGTCCACACTGGACGCCTAGGTCAACTTCTAGGGGCTGGGGGACCTAGGGCAGGTCCATGGGGCGGGGGGGGCACCCGTTGCCCAGTGCCAGGGGGCTCAGCCTTTGCCCCATTGTACATGGTTACAATGGGGCAAAGGGGGACAGGGACCCTGGCAGGGCATAGGGGAAGGGTGGGCATGCCAGGCTCACCCTGTGCCCCTCCTCCCCCTGGCAGGGAGGGCAGTGGTAGAGTCCTGGAGTAGCCCGAAGTCGACTTAGGGCTACTCCAGGTCTACACTGGCTTAAGTCAACTTCAAAAAGTCGACTTAAGCGTTAGGTCGAATTAAAATGAGGTTTTATAAAGTCAACTTAATTTTCATTAAGTCAACTTTATTTTCATTAAGTTGACTTAAGCAACTTGCTTAAGTCGACCTAAGGAAACTGTAGTGTAGATGCAGGGTAAATTAAGTTGATTTAAGCAAGCTTAAGTCGACTTAATTTAGAAGTGTAGACACAGCCGAGGTGAGGAAAAGAAAATGTTTGATACCTAGCTACAGGGGAAAGTATTCAAATACATACATTAAGAAGATAAGAACTTAAAAGGTAAAATCTCAGCCCTATTGATTGTCAGAGGGAACATTGCTATTGAATTCAACAGAGTCAGGATTTCATCCAAGAAGTCTTAGCCAATTAAGATATACTGAACCGTTTTGTTAACACAATTAGTATAAGTTTAAAAGGACGAGAACTCTTATTAGATGCTACAAATTTCTTTGTGATAGAAAAGACTGCTAATGTTTTAGCTGCTGTAATATAAAGACCATATTATAATGGATGTGCTCAAGGGAAATAGATACACGTGCATCATTAACTTCAGTATTAACAGAAGTAATAACAACACCATTTTAATTTTTTGATTGCTTCACAAATGCGATATTCTCAGAACATACTTTTTATGGAGTTTAATAAACAAAACTAACGTTCCCAGCTTCCATTGTCCCCCAAGTAATGCTAAAAGCTTGTTTTCTTTCTGTAACCCCATGCTAGAGCCTTGATGCTAGGTTTTGTCTGTACTATAGCTTAATATACAGAATAGAGAACTTCAAAGAACAAAGACTATGTGAAATCTGAAGAAGAACCAAACCTGGGAAAGACATGGTGAAATTCCAAAACAAATATCAATATGATATTGGACTATTCAGCATTTTTTGCTTTGTAGACTGATGCAAACTGTGTGGGAGGGAGGTCTATTGATTCCACTCTCTGAAAATAGCAAATATTAGTCAAGATCTAAAACTTCACACATTAATGCCAGGAACTGAGTGTCTCATCAATGTTACTCCAGCCAAACTGGAATAATGTCATTTCATTTTTTAGCCCCAAACCTAGCTTTTCTTCTTTCTCAGTGCCAAACTGTCTGCACGAGTGTGTTTTTATCTCAGCTGTGTATGGATGAAGAGCAGACAGCTGCTTATCTCTGCATAGAGTATAAGAGAACTCCATCATTTATTACCAGCTCTGATGACTGAGCCCCTTCAGACCAACTGGAACATTCCTGGAATGTTCTTTCTAGTTATAGGAGGGTCAGATCTTGGATCCAGCACATTCCTGAAGATTCAAGTTTGGGGGTTTAACTCTTGGCAGCTATCTTCTTGTTTCTTTCCTGAATTATCTTTTCTCTTTGTCTCCCCATAAGAGTTATTCCATATCTGCTCCTCCATTGTGAAGGGGAGAAGGAAAAGCCAGTGGATGAAGTAAACTTTTCCTTCTCCCTCCACGCAGAAGGGGATTGAAGGAGGTGCATATTTGTTCTTTCTCTTTGCAGGAAAGGATGCCTCCTGACTAATTTGCTCTTTTGAAATCTTTGGCGGTGGGGAGGGGAGGGACCTGGGGCCAGAGGGTGCTAGTCAGCCCAAGGGGGTGGTGGGGGGTGGCTGGCATGCTATGTGGGACCTCTGACGCACCCCAACCCCCGGGCCATGGGTCCTGGAAGGCCACGACAGAGGCCTTGCCAAGCCAGCCCTGCCCCCCCCCCAGGAAGAGTGAACAGGGGGTGGCCCACCATGCTTTGTTCCCGGGGATGGGCCAGTCGGCCCAGGGGCAGGGCAGGGTGGTGTTCAGATTCCAGCCTCTGGCCCCAGGGCCCTGCCCCCACCCTTAGTGCTGGCAAGGCAGGAGTGCTTTCAGTGCTCCTGCCCTGCTGGTGCTGAGCAGGACTGGATTGTCATGGGTTTTAGGGGCTGGAGCCCAGGGCCCCCATTTTGGCCAGGGCTTGGCCTAAAGCCCCTTCGATAATCCATCCCTGCTTAAACGCTGTGTTTAATATTTGGAATTCTGTACTCAGGTTGTGCCATTAGGTCACACAGAATGGTTTCTGTTTTCTGATTGCATGATTTAACTTTTATAAATAGGAGCAGTACCATAGGAGCATTGAATCTTCCGGGTAATAGGCAGGGAGCCTCTAGGGACAATGTCACAGAGGTAAGCAGACCTAAGGAATTACAACCACTTATTTGAAGTATTTTCTGTCTTTTTTTGCACATGAAGATTGCTGAGTGTGACTATGTTCAGTTTTTTAAAAGCTGGGTTCCTTTCTGGCAAAAAGACAAATAGATAAACCATAGTTATTGTTGGTGGCAGTCTTTACAGTCTACTTTTTTCTCATCACATTCTCAACAATTGACTGTATACATGCTAGTAGTTGGTGGATTTGCAGATGAGCATCTCAGTAGGAAGGTATGTCATTATGAATGAAGATGGCAGAATCAGGCTGCTCCAGTGATTTGTGCTCTGTGTAAGGATTCATGATTCTGTTTCCAGTTCAGTCACTAACCTGTTGAGTTCCCTTGGGCTTAAATTGCTTCACTTCCTTTACATCAGTTTCTTCATCAATAAAATGGGGATAATGTTTACATGCTTTCTTCTGTAATGTCCTTTGCGATCTCTGGATACAAAGTATTGTATAAGATCTAGATACTACAAAAGGCAGAAGATAAGTATGTGAGATTTAATGTAGACAGAACTGTAAAGGAAGGAATATAACCCAGCTACAGAATATGTGTTGTTCTGTGCACACCATAGTAACTTCCATTAGCTCCGATGAGTGTGTGTGTGTGTGTCATGCATAGTGTGGATCTAATGGTATCATTGGAATTAGTCATGAAGGAAGGTACTACTCAATGTGAGGAGAGTTGGCAGAAGTGAGCTCAGTGATTTGCAGAGGTTGTTTGTAGTTCACACTGTGATTTTCCTTCTTGCTCTTCGTTCCCGTAAGAATTCATTTTTGACACTGCTGAAATGGAAATCCCCAGTGACTGAATACATTACCCATTTAGGGCTGAAGACTCAGCTAGAAGAGAGCTGGGGTCACAGTGGTGATAGAAAATTTAGTGTTCTCCATTTGACTCCCAGTAGATAGTTTGTCCTTCCTCCTCATAATAATACCACCAGATCCACAAGCAATTTGGGTTTCTTGGAAGTGTTGTCAGCACAGGAGTTAAGAAATTGAAGGTTATACAGACAAATCATACTCTTGCCCTTCTTACCAAGGAAAAGAGATTTCTCTTGCTAGGTCCCCTTGATATGCTGGAAGCAGAACAATTTAACAAATCTGGTTAAAGTACTTGGGAAGCTGTGTGTGAATTATAAAGCAATGGAAAGTAAGATTACCAGATTTTATACAGACAGACCCAATCTTTGGGGCTTTGTATTATATAGGTGTCTATTATCCTCCACTCCATCCTGATTTTTCATACTTCTTATATGGTCACTGCAGATTTTGCTCAGTTCGTAATTGAAGGTGCATCATGATCAACTGCAGTTGATTGTCTCTTTCCTTTATAGTCTCAGTGTTATGGGCCAGATTCCTCAGCTGGTTTAAAAAGGCCCTACTCTACAGATTTCCGTGGGGTTGAGCACATTTCCACCTTATGAGGATGCAGCCTTATATTTTAAAATGAAACAATTTTTGTGCATTTCTTTTTCAGTCAACCAAAACCAACTTTAAACATCTCTGCTGGATCTAATACCTTTTCATTAAAGAGATTCTGCTTACTCAGTTGATCTGTATGGTAGGCAAAGGCACTTTCCCTTTCATTCTTTACTTAAACCTTTATTTAATTTCAGAGTTTTATATCCGATTGTATGAAGCAGCAATGACACCTGGACATTTTATTCAGTTCCAAATAGCCACATATCACGGTTGGGTTATCTTATATTATTAATTTTTCTCTTTGTCCCCTTCTCTTGCCCTTTCTCAATCTTGCATTAAATAAATCAATATTCCATTCTGTATGAAATATCACAAAATTCAAATAAATATCCAGCAAATTGATTCAGAAGCAGGATTTTAATTTCAGCATGAGGTATTAATTAAATAAAAAGTAAATAAAGTTTTATTTCTATTTAAAGAAATTTTAAAATAATAAAAAGGAAACTTAAAATTTCCTTTTCTGTATGGCAACTTGCACTTTCATAAATTATGGGCCTGTGCCTGAGATTAGTTGCCATATAATAAAAGACCAGTTACGCAGTATATAGCAGTATCCTCTTTCCTCTCTCCTTACTGACCAAACTTCTGAATGCTCCCTATTAATTACAAAAGTCTTTTTTGCTGCCACTAGCCATGTTACCACAGAGAGAGAGGGCAGTGTCTTCCTCATAGAATGGAGAAGCTGCTTTGCGTCAATTGCAAACTCTTCTTCGCATATATAAATCTTCAGTGTCTCCAACAAAAACAAATGGTGATTGGCTACATCAGCTACTTTTTTAATCAACTTTTTCCCTTTCAAATTTATTCTGGTATAAAAGTGCTTAACACACAGTGCCACTTTTTGGCCCCTGAAAGCCTACCCTTACTGTTTACCCTTAGTGTCTTGTTTCCTGCCAAACCATAGCCTCATGAACTACAGCTGAACAGTCAGGTATCCTGACTGAAAAACTCTGGAAATATTGGTCATTTTTGACCAAACTGATTTGATAGTTCTGGAGCTAGTATCTGACATCAATAAGAAAATATATTGGCTTATTGGGTATGACCTGGAGCCAGTCCTGAAGTTCCTACAGCAGGAACTATGAGTGTTCTTATTGTGGCAGATTTCCAAGTGAACCACCTGGAGTTTTGCTTGGGAAAGGATTGAGATTTATATGCTGCATAGTATAGTCAAGGAGAAAGGAGCTTAGCAAGATGCTTCTCACAGGTCTGTGTAACTACCTAGATAGCTTCAAAGGGGTAGCCGTGTTAGTCTAGGTCTGCCAAACAAACAGGGAGTCCTGTGGTACTTCTAAAGAGTAAAAAATGTATTTATCACATGAGCTCTCATGGGAGAATGGGAGGAAATTAAATGCAGGGAAATGTATGACACAGGATCATTCTGTAAGTTCCCCATCTTCAAAGTGTCTGATGAAGTGGGATTTTCTCCCACAAAAGCTCATGCAATACATACATTTGTTAGTCTTTAAAAGTGCCACAGGACTCCTTGGCTGCATCTACACTGGTTAATTAAGTCAACTTAAGCCTGCGTCTACACTGCAGTTTCCTTAAGTCGACTTAAGCAGCTTG
>ML685755.1:43752636-43781488 GCA_007922175.1 Pelusios castaneus
GGTCCGGGGCAGAAGGGAGCTCCTTGCTCCCTTCTCCCCCGGACCGCGCAGAGGCTTGCTGCCCCAGGGAGAGCCAGCCCCATGCAGGGCTGGCTCTCCCTGGAGCAAACAAGTCGACTTAGAGAGTCCAGTGTGGACTCTCTAAGTTGATTTAGTAAGGGCCCGTTTAAGTCGACTTAGGAGTCCAGTGTGGACTCTCTAAGTCGACTTAATAAGGTCGACTTAAAGTCGACTTATTAAAGTCAACCTTTTTAAAGTCGACCTTAATTCCCTAGTGTAGACATAGCCCTTGTTTGTTTACCTAGATAGCCTCTTTCACAAATATTCATGTGTACTCTTTATAGGGCAAAGGCCGATGGTTGGAGGACCTATAGGAGTAGCAAATGGTTGGAGGAGCTATATTAAGTTTTATGTTGCCCCACCCCCACACCACCACCAAATAAAACTGTTGTGTCCTCCTTAGGAAAAGTTGCTGAGAGAAAGCTAGCTATTCCCCTCTGTGGAACAACAAAATGGAATGGGTACGTGAGCTAACCGCTGACTGGTTATTGGGCTCCCCATGTTCAGAAAGGAAGCTGGTACAGCAGTTAGGGTGCTTGCCTGGGATTTAATATTGGGAGGCCTGGATTCAATCCCTTGCTTCCTATGTGATGGTCACAGCCTTTCTGTTCCAGTTTCCCATCTGTGAAATGGGGATAATGACACTTCTCTAACTCACAGGGATTTTGTGATGCTACATACATTAGAGTCCATGATATACTTAAAGGGGAACATAGAATTAGCCTTGATGGATGACTCTGTTACTACAAGCCTGCAAGAGAGTGGTGAGCAGAAGTCCCTTCACAAGGATAGCTGAGATCTCCTTGATTGAGGACCTTTTTGGGTCTATCCTATGACCTCTACACATCTCCACTCATACTGCAGACAGGAAAAGACTATATAAACTCCGTGGACCCATTGGAAGCACTGAATTTTCACATTAATTCGTTCTTGTTGCATAGCTTTTGTGCAGTAAGATAGCATATGGACCCAGGATAACAGGTTTTAACTTTTATTTCAATTGAAGTGAGACATAGAAAACAATAGTTGGAAGCCTCTGTCAATATGTTTATGGTAGCTGTATTTGCCTCTCGCACAATATTGGCCAGAATTACCTATATTCCTATCTGGACACATAGAAACCTTGTTCATGTGCTTCACTATTGTTGGTTGTGAGAAAAGCAAGACTTGGAAGATGTTTTTTCCAACTATGAGCCAAGATGAATCACTGGGCCAACGCTCAGGAAATATTTCAAGAAATGAAAAGTGAAGGACTGTAACAGCAGGAAAACCAGAGAAGTTTTTCACTTTAAAAACATTAAAAACCAAAAGTATCAATCACATTTGTTAAAAGTTGCTGCAAGAAGGCACACTGAATATGACAAAGGAGAGGCCATACGCAGAAAATATTAAAGACAAAAAAAATGAGCCAACTATCTTAGGGAGGATGTGATGTTCTCAAATTCTTATTTTGCTGCAGAGAGGGAAGAAAAGACAAAGAAATGAAAAGGGGGAGATATTTAAGGTATCTCAGCTTTGTGCAAGAGTATTTCAGAGAAGAGGAAAATGAGATGCCACTTAACACTACAGTTTCAACCAAAAATTATATTGAAATTACATCACTAAAGTGAATTTTGAGATGACACTGAGAAATAAAACTAACAGGGTCAGGAAATATCACTGCCTTCAGACCAGCCTATAATGATGAAGGAAACTGCCCTCAAAGAGAAGATGAGAATACAAATGGTGATAAGAATGCAAAAAACTAAATTTCAACTTTGCTATGAAAGGCTTTCCACATTTAGAGATATATGTCTCATTCTCCCAAGGGATCACAGTCAAAATTCTGTCTTTTCAGGTCTGTCTATTTTACTACCAGATGGAGCAAAACACTCCCTCAGTTGGATTTCTGCACAGTGACATCCAGTGACTTTTTTATTTTCAGATAATTTGATCTGTGTAGGTGGACCACCTGTTGTGTATCTTACAGAACTATTTCTTTTTCACAGCTGATATACCTTGTCCCAGACAAATGTTGATAAATATGTTGATGTATCATTTCCTTACTTTCAGACATCTGTCCCTTACTTTGAAATGCAATGACATTTTCTCTTTCTTTTTAATTCCTTTCTTTCAATATAGACTTTCTGCTAGTTATTGTTTGAACATTATTTTTGTACAGTCAACTCTGATATGAAACCTCCTCTATGGCTGTTCAAAAATTGACCTGTCAACTGAGTTACTGAAAAAGATATCCTTGACTCTTCACCACAGCTGACCTGGGTTGCCTCTGAACCTGTAATATAAATTTAGTTGTATAGCATTCTTTTATTCAAGATAGCATAGTCCTTCTGGCACAGCAAACACAGATTCAGCCTTTATATGTACAGTAGAGTGCTGTGACAAATTTCTCAAAGATAGATAATTATTTAGGGTAGTTAAATCTAAGAAAACTTGTAAGGAATTCCAGAAAGACTGCTAAGCCTGGTCTACACTTAACATTTTGATTGATATAGTTGCTCCATTCAGGAGAGTGAAAATTCACACCATCATCATGCTACCTAACTCCTGCCATTTAGGAGGCAGATTACTTACAGCAATGGAAAAAAATGGAAAAAAAAATCATTGCTGTAGGAAATGTCTACACTATGATATTATAGTATCATAACTGTGCCACATCTTTAGTGTAAACATGGCTTAGGTGTTAAGAAATATGATGAGAGGTCAAATTTATTGTAGAAGAACACAAAACTGTAGGAGATAGGTTGCAACTAAGCTGTATAGTTGGAGAAGAGAGATCTAGCTGACAATTTGGGTGACTGCAGAGAGCTTATCTCAATGTGCAGCAACAGTGAATAACATGTTAGGCCAATAACTGTGTTAAGAAGAGACCTACATCAATACCATTACAGAATCTGTCCATATATGCTCACATGTATGAATGAAAAATTGGCACGTACATAAGTCAAACACTGGATATTGAGTAACGTTTTGCCACCTCATCTTCTGAAGGACGCATTGTAGCAGAAACAGAAAAGGTCTAGAGTTGGCAACAGAAATGATTAGAGAAGTGGGATGGGGACTTCCATGAAAAAGCAGAGAAACAAACAAAACAAAAGATTTAAGGGACTTGGGTCTGACTTTTCAAAGTTAGATGTGTACTTTTTATTTATATTGAGCATGCGCTGTTCCTATTTACTTCAAGGAGTACAGATGATGAGCATCTTAGAAAATAAGTTTATACTGGTGGGTAAATCCAGATATGCATTTATGAATGGGAAGAAATTATAAGAGTTATGCAATTTAATTCACAGCATTGAGAAAATCAGCTGCCTGTTCCTATTTACCCTAATCCATAATAAAAAGAGACATCCAAATAAAACCTCAGCCTATTTAAATCATCTCATTTTTATGTATCATATAATTAATCTCTGGAATTTTTGGCCTCAAGATATTATTGAGGGAAAGATAGTATAGTTAGTATAGATTTTTAAAGTGATAAGAAATGTATCTGGACAAGAACAAAGAATAGTTTAGATTTACTGTGATAAAATAGCATTCTTCTTCATATAGGTTTCTTATCCTTTAAAAAATCTATACAAAGCTATTTGACTCAATCATATATTCAGACAGTATGAGCCTGATTCAAAGCCAGTGAAATTAATGATAGGTTCCCTTTACTCCAGTCATCTTTGGATCAGGCCCTAAAATCTAGAGGCTAATTACATTCTGATTTAATATTCTGTTATTCCAGGTTTATGCTGGCATGGATCCATAGAAATCAGATCCCAGATATTAAAAGACACCTGCAGTGGAATTGCAATTTGTATTTCCACTACATCTGGTTGGAAAATGGAAACTGTTTTGTTGTTAAAAAATTGTGTCTATTAACATTTTTTATAAATTCTAGTTTCCATAATTCCTCCTAGTATTTAGAACACTTATTCACAGGAATATTACTCCTAATATCAAATGAGCTGTGTATGGCCTCTAGGCCTTAAAACCAGGCTGAAATGGGAACCGATGATTAACAGAATTTAGTGTCATGGCAAATCTTTAGTTTGGTGTGTGTGAATAACCTCAAATCAAGTTCTACCCTATTCTGTTATAGTTCGGTTCTTATTAGAGCTGCAAAATTTTTCCACACATAATATTTTTTTCCTCCACAATAAAAAACAAAAGACCTTTAAAATGGCAAAAAAATGTCAAAATCATAAACACATTTAATTTTTTGCAAGATTTTCCATGAAAAATTTCAACTACTTTTAAAATGGTTTCAGTTAAACAAAATTTCAATGCTGCACAATAAAAATATCCAAAGCCGGCTAAAGGCTACACTTAGAACGCCAGCAAAATAGAATCTACTTCAAGATTTTAAATATTTTTCATAAAATAGTTTTCCTATTTTTTCCCCACCAGTTCTAGTTCTAGTTAGCATGGCCTAGTGGATAAGCTATTGAACTGGGACTCAGGAGACATGGGTTATAGTTCTACCTCTGCTACTGGTTTCTGGGTGACCTTGATAAATTCACTTCCCTCCCTATGCCTTATTTTCCACATTTGTAAATTGGCAATAATAATACTGATCTCCTTTGTAAAGCTCTTTGACTATGTCTACACTAGCAATTTATGTTGACTTAAGAATGCTTAAGTCGACCTAAATTACTCCATGTCCACATCGGGCTTTCATTAAATAGACTTAAGGGTGTCCTTAAGTCGACTTAATAACTACCGCTTGTTAGGTCGACTTAAGGTCTAAGTTGACCTTATTAAGTCAACCTAAGAGCGGTGTGGACGCCCTACATCAACTTAATTACTTAAGTTGACCTAGGGCTGGGAGAAGGGAGCCATGGCTTGGCTTCTTTGGAACCTGCGGGGGGTCCCAGCAAGAAGGGAGCCCTGCTCTCTTCTCCCTGGGAACCAAGCGGGTCCCGGCAAAAAGGGAGTGCGGCTCCCTTCTTGCCGGGACCCGCGGGTCCCTTCTCAGCAGGGAGCCAAGGCCCTGTCTACACTTCAAAAGTTAAGTTGACTTAACAGAGTCAACTTAACTTTTTAAGTGTAGACATAGCTTTGAGTATTATGGATGAAACCCACTATATAAGATCTAGGTGATGTTATTATGAATGCCTCTTGAAATATGTAATTCTTAATATATTCACTAGGTCTGTATAGATGTATGGATAGTTCGATTGATTGCTAGATCTTTAAGATAGTTTAAAGGTTTATTTGTTTGTTCCTATATTTTCTTATTAAAATCAACAATTTGTTTAATTATTTAAATTAAGAAACAAGATTTTTTCTCTCTCTCTCTCTTGTTTCTCTCTTCCTCTCCTTTTTTCTTTTTTTGGTTTACTTTGTTCCTATTTTATTCCCTCACTCTCTAAACCCTTTATGGGATTTAGTTATACTTGTTCTTTGTTTCAGAAGCCTGCATAACTGAGAAACATTTAAAATCAAAATGCACAGATCTTGTTCCAAAGCCCCAGCCCTGGAAACACTTAAACACATGAACAAATCTGCGTATAAATCATCTCATTGAGTTAAATAAGCACTAAAATGTTTACAGGAATCAGGACCTTAAGGAGAAATTCACCCAGTGTAGAGAGCCAATACTTTCATAATTTAAAACTTATTTGGAGGACGGTAATGGAAATCATGGGGTGGTATGTTAGTGGATTTCTAAAAAAAAAATAAAAAAAAAATCCCCAAACCAAAAACCAAAACGAAAAACAACCCATTACCACAATCATTTTACCTTACCCAGTATTAGACAGGGCCAAAGATTAACATTTGAAGAAGAGCTCTATGTAACTCGAAAGCTTGTCTCTCTCACCAGCAGAAATTAGTCTAGTAAAAGATACTACCTCATCCAACTTGTCTCTCTAATTCTATTTCATGTTGACTTCTGAGTTTTCCGCGTTTATTTTTGTTCTATGTCAGAATGAAACAAAGAAAAATTGGTCAAAATGTCAATTTTCAAATTTAAAAAAAAGTCAGGTTTTCTATGTGCCTTTCTCTGGAGTTGGCCAGAGTTCACCCTGAACCTCAGGAGCATTTCCATTGAAAATACTGTCAGAGTCAATCTGGATTAAAAATCGTAATTGAAATGAATGTAGTGATCTCAGTTAGTTGCACTTCGTTTAGTAAATTGGCATTGATCGATCTTTGCTTGCAACATTCTAGCTTTGGGTTTGCAGGCCAGAAGTGTAAATGTCCATCATTTTCAATGAGATTCTTCTTAAATAAGGACTGCAGGACCATCCCCTCTCTTACCACTATAAACAGCTCTCTTAACAACTCATTTAGACTTTTGAAATAGATAAATACTTAACGAACATTACCAGCCTTATGACAATTCTCAGGGTCTTTTTAATGCTCAGGCTTTTTTCAATTTTTCTTTAATACAGAAATTAATTTAATGAATTTCCTATAGAAACATGCTTGTCTTCTAACAAATAAATAAATAAAAATAAAATTAATAAACAATCCCCTTTTTATAATTTCCTGAATGTGACACTTCAATGGAGCAGTTTATTGAGAGCAGCAAAATGCCAATAAACCAATAGGTTAGCAAAGAAGAAGTGGGGCTGAAAGAGGAAATTTATTCAGACTTTCTTCACCCATCCCCTTTTATTTTTAGACCTCTTGGGCACAGCTGTAAGGCTGCTGACTCTGTGCTGAGCAGAATCAGATACTTAAATAATTAATAAAATTTTTATGGGACAAGAAAACAAGAACACAAACAGCCCATACATTTTTAAAAGAACCAGTTGTTTCAGGATTTCATACTTTCAGAGGAAGGTAATTTGGTTGTCCAGCTATAGTTTTCAGAAACACAAAGTGAAATAAGAGTAAATTTTATGTTGTGGTCAGAACCCCAAAGCAGATGCTCAGGTGGGAAAAGAACAGCTGATGGCTCAAGATGCAGAATGTTTAAGCATTTTGCTTATGTATAAAAAGCCAGTCTTAAAAACCTGGTACAACTCTTTGAGCATATTACGTCTCTCACATTATATCATTCACCAATAAAACAGCAGTTTTCAAAGTGGGGAGAAATAGATAGCGCAGAATTGCTTTTAAACCTAAAACAGGCTGTTAACATTTGAAAAGCAGTGTGCTTCATTAGCGTCCTGAAAGGTCCAACAAAATAGGGTGTAGGGGAGTGAAAGAATATTTTTTTACATTTCAAATAAATGAAAATTTCACAACATTTTTAAAAGGGTAATACAATTTTATCTGTCAGTGGAAACCCAGAAACTGACAGAATTTGAAATGAGGGTGTTGGAACTACATGAAAAGTCTTGCTGTGAAATATGAACTCTTTGAAATTATCCTTAGAGGTATAGTACCTGAAGTGAATTAGTTCAGCAGCTGATCTTTGTGGAAACTAAGTATGAAATAATTGAATGAAATGTTGATAAAGGTACCAGACACCAGGGAGCAAGTATAGTCCCTTTTTAGTTTCTGAGGGCTCAGTCATAAGGCTGGCTGTGCAGATATATAGGGAAATAAAGAGGCACAAGTATCCACCTGCTCCTTTGATGGTGAGGGTCTCTGAGAAGATGTTGAGCATTCTCAGTTTCCACTGAAGTCATTCAAGATCTGAAAGTGCTTAATCTTCCAGGGTTAGATTGTCAGAACAACCAAATGATTTTGTAAGCTTTTCAGCTTCTTCCCAAAACTTGGACAGCAACACTGCTATGAAATGTCTAAGCTGGAAGAGCATTCTGGACAGTTGGGCAAAAATTTTCAAGTTAAACTTTTTGTGGGGAAGGGTGACAAATGCAGAGTCAGGTCAACTGACACATTTAATGAATTAACTTTCATCAAATGGATTGGGTTGGGAAAAAAGCCAACCAAATAAAAAAAGTCTGAAAAAATGGAATTGTTTCATTTTGATATTTTTTAAACAAAATTATTTTGGGTTGTTTTTTTCTCAGTTCAGAATGATTTTCTGTTTTGAAATTGACTTCAATTTTATTATTTTTTAAACAAATAAAATTCAGTTGAAAGGTTTCAGTCACATCAATCCCCCCTGTTTATTTCTTTGTTTGTTTTGATCCAGTCAGTTTGGGGGAAAAAATCATTTTTGGTTAATCCAAATCAAATTTTCCCCGCACAATTTTTCAGAACTTCCAGCGAAGCAAAAAATCAGTTATTCCCACAAGTCCTGTAAGGCTCCACAAACACTCATGTAGATACTGGAATGCTATACAAAGAGCTGTTCTAAGAAAACTGCCTTTTAGTTTGGATTGGAGTTTAACAAACTAGGGAAAATACTGGGTACTCTTAAGCATACCATTTACTATTTTATTGTGCTAACGAATAGTCCAAACTGGACATTGGCTTGTGATACTGTCTGACTTATTTAAGACAGTTATACCAAAAAAAGTCATATTTCTAGCCAAGCAAATTGTCTTGACAGAAAACAGCTCAGCTGAGGCTTTCCAGCAGGTTATATACACAGCTACTTTCCACACTCTATCAACTCCAAATGATCCTTACCTCAGTGGACACTGGCACAGCTATGTATACATATTCCTGCTCACATATCTGCACACTCACATACCTGTCATATAATTAACAAGGTCCAGAATACATATACTTGGTATGTTGACAGCTTTTATGTGATTAGTTCCACTTTATGACCTTTGTTTTTAATTTCTCTTGTACATGTTTTTTTCTTGTCTGCTCACATTTTTAGCAATCAATATTTTTTTTAGGAAAAAGACCATCTTCCCTAAGCACGTACTTAGCAATACCTATCCCCATGTTTGGGGCTTCATTTCTAAGGGTTTTTGAGCATTTGCACTTCTCATTTAAAGCCTTTCTTAGGAGCAAGTCCTTCATGTTCATCATTTCAGAAATGACTTTGCTAGGATATTTCTGACTAAATATCAGAATCTTCCATTTCTGTAGACAATTGCCGTTTCACAAATGCCTCGTCTAAATTAAACTGTTGGCTTTGTTTCCTACAGTTTGTTTCAAAATACCAATAATCACTCTTTGAATTACATTATTAAAGTCCGATGACTGTCACTGTTAAGGTCACTCGCTCAAAATATTGACCTTGAGAAGATAATAATTGTTCATTCATGCGTGTAAGTTAGAATTGGTGCCAGTTCAGAGGTTGAGTTTTAAGTGTGATTTCAGGCTTCAAGGTGGAGATAAGTTTAAAGGCTTAGACCAGAGGTGTCAAACATGCAGCCTGTGGGTCATTTGTGGCCTGCAATCCGATCTCCTTCGGCCCACACTGGTTGTACCAGCCCAGGATTTTCCCCATGTAAATCTGTTAAGAATTAATTGTATTTGATCACATAAAATAAAAGATACATAAAGATTTATGTATCCAACTTCATTAGAGCAGCTGGTTTTTTTTTTTTTTCATACCAACGATCAAGAGACTACAGACCACGTGTACAAGTAGTTGCTGTGAAGTTCATTTTTTCTAATTTCATTTTGTGGCCCACCAGACTGAGTTGCTGACAGAAATGGCCCCCAAGACTAAATGACTTTGACACCCTTGGCTTAGACTAATAACAGACATGCAAAAAAAGCCTGAAGGTCTGTTTGTAGGCTCTAGCTAGGATTACATTTAGGGTGGAGGCTAGATAGGGGTCCAGCATGGGGTAATTTTTCAGGGCAAGTTGTGGTTAGAGTTAAAATCCTTAACATGAACTATGTTTAGTTTCAGTGTCTAAGTAAAGGACTGATTTGGAGTTCGTTTGAGAGTCCTGATTAGGAGTGGCAATAATAGGGCCCTGTTCTACAGATGGTTTGGGAGCTGGTTTTGAGACTGTGCTTAGGTATCATTTGGTGCCTGTTTCAATGCAAGATATGAGGTTGATTCCAGTTCAACAGTTTGAGTCTTTCTTATACTGAGATCACTTTTCACCACTCTGGAATTGAAAAGGGACTTCAAAGCAGGTGTAAATAATAACGGCAGAGTGGGGTCTTACTATAAATGGAAATCAAGGCTTTATGTTTCATAATTAATAGCCTAATTTCATTATTCTTTTTAACATCATTCTATTTAGTTGGGATATTTTTATTTAATTCTCTGAGTGCCATTGTAGCAGCTGGAGGCAATTTAAATCCATGTTTGGTTTTTTTTAAATTAATTGTCAATAATTACATACATCAATGAAGGGCTCACTTAGCAATGTGCCAGACCGATGGCAATTTGCAGAAAGAACCTAACGAAGCTAGAAATAAAAGTTGATGGTAGGCAGAGGTACAGGTAGGTAAAAATACTGTGATTAATTGCATTCCTAGAGAAGGGAAGGTGAAGGAAGCAGGACAGTGGGGAAAAGGTCACCATTACTCCTGCAGCAGTTCATGCTCAATCAGTGGTTTTCAAGACGAGGGCAGGAAAGCTGCATCTGGGACTCGTTACAGTGGTTTTCCTTTGTAAACACCACAGGTGTGCAGCATACAAACTCAACAGAGTGTCGGGGCATTCAGGGTGAGTGTCAAAGTCACACACGAGTACTAAAAGAACAGGCAGCAGCTCCAGTGGCTGAGGTATTAGTCTGCTGTCTAATTAGTCTGCTGTCTCCTTAGTTCTTGGCACATTACGTACGATGCACATTACGTCAAATTCAGTGTGTGCACCTGCCACTTCTGTAAAGCACAGACTTAGCCCAGGGAGCGTTTCAGACAATTTTCTTGCTCTTCTTTAGAGAATTAAAAAAAAAAAAAAAAAAGCTGGAAAAAATCAAACAGAGCATGCATAAAATAAAAGAACTGATTATGAAACAAACAGCAATTAGGGTTAAAGAATTCAGACCATAATCAGTGTTTGCTACAGTTAGGATACCACCACTTAGAATATATACATTATCAGAGTTCAAAAAGGCAAGTTTTCTAAATTTAGGAAGTGAGGAAGAAACTGTGTCTCAGATAGGATCATTATATGTGGCAATTTTTCCCCCATTAAATTCATAGAAGTGAGGGGTGGGAGGAAATAGGTCGAAATGACCAGAAGTCAATATTACTTTAGCACACCCGGACAACCCAGCCCAAATAAAATGTCTTGTGCATAGAAGGACACGCCCAGTAGTTCCACAAATGTGAATGGGAAGAAAGCTAATGTAACTTAAAGAATGGATGTGTCATCTCATTCCCTTAAAAATATTTCAGTCAATCACTTAGGCAAAAGAAGGGAGTGAATTTGGGATAAGAGGGCACTTACCAAGTGAAATCAGAAAAAGATGCAGTATTTGCATAATGACAGGGAATTTATATTTAACTAGGGTTAAAATTAAAGCAATCCTATTTTGGAGGAAAATTTTGTATATAATTATTTCTTGAATGTTTAGTTTAAAGGCACTAAGTTCCTATCTGCTTTGGGCAAGGCATTGTTTTGCTCTCATGAAATATTCCCAGTCCATTTGTGTAGCAGTTCAGATGATACTGTTCATGTCTGTGGTTTCTGTGTCAGTGTCAGAGACAGATTGCCTGGAGCACTAGATCTGGTGTAACAGCTGAGGCCTGAACCATACTCGCAAAGTTCGGCCATGTTACTCAAACAGATGCTTACAGAGTTCACCACATAAGAGGGATTGACAGAAGTGATGACTAGGGGTGTATTGCATGTGACATCTGAAGCAAGAGACAATTGGTGATAATAAAACACATAAGACGATATTTAGGTTGTTTATCCCAGACTATAAATTTTGGGTTACACTGCCTTAACCTCTTGTTCAGCCTAGGGGGGCATTGGAGAGTCCCACTGCTGACTGAACTTGTCTATTGCAATGCACATGCATGTGTTACTGTATCTGTAATATCTGTAAGGCATTTGTTCCTTTCTTCGTTGAAAATTAACCTGACCAAAAGTCTTTGCCATTGAACTATGTCTCTGGTCTTTTCCACAGTTCCTTCAAGGTCTGCTGAGCCAGCTAGCTGCACGGAACTGGGAGAGCATATGAAGAGAACACACGCATGCAAGCCCACGGACAGCAAACTGAACTGAACCCAGTTTTGGAGCCCTTTGAGAACTGTACTTAGCACTAAAGGCCTGAGCCCCATGAGCTTTTCCATTAGTTCAACATGAGCTGAGGAGTGTGCCACAATATTGCTAATAGAGGTACAATGTGAATAGTTGCACTAATATCTTCAATAGATACCCAGACACTTGCAAAACCTCAAACATGGCCAAGGTCCTACACATTGGGTTATTCAAGAAAACAAACCAGGAAGCAAGTTCTAATCCTGCACAACAGCTAGAGGTTTGGAATATGAATGACTTAAACTGGGATTTGTCAGTAATAGGGTATTACTGAATCTCCCTGTGGCGATACTTCTAAGACGGTGCCAGTATTATTTGGCCATCACAATCACTTCTTCGTAGAGTGAGTGGATAACCTTGGCAATAGGAGTTAATAAAATACTTGTTGGTTTAGCATCATATAAAGCATCTCTGTATAGAAATACCACCTCTTCATATTGGATATGAATTAAGCCTGTTTAGAATGGGAGGTTATTCCCTCAGATGGAGCTTTACCCTTCTGGGCAAAACAGTTATTCTGTAGAATTAAGGTTCATTTACTGAGCTAAATGTTGAAAAGAAAAAGCCCCTTCTCAGCATGGAGCAGGTTTACAAGTTAATTATTCAACGTGAGTCCATTTTTGTTATTCATAGAAACTGGCACATGACCCCTTGAACAGTGGAGTGGCTCCTCCTGAGTGTCTAACAACCAACGTTTTGTCAACTTAAATGTTGTGTCTCTCCTAAGACAGCAGCAGAAGTGATGGAGGGCCAGGATCTAAATTGAAAGCACAGTAGAAATGGTTCCTAAGGGGGACAAACCTATCCAAGTGTCTGGGTAAAAGCGCCTTTTTTTGCAAAGCGAGAATAGAGCGCAGGAATATGAATCATGGCAGCTGACAGGGCTGATTTTATCACTGGTAGAACACTTTCCAAAACAATTCCACTGAAGAAGCAGTCTATTTCTTTACTGTTTACTGAAAAATGTGTCACTTCTTTAAACGCTGACTGCCACATGACATGTAGCGCAACAGGACGTGGTATAATCCAATAGGACACAAAACAGTAGAAAAGAATGAAGCTACAATATCATATAGCACTGAATCCCTCAATGAAACACAGCATAATGCAAAACAAATCATACAAAACAGATACTTGTAGAGGCCCTCTTTCCTCAAAACAGGGTAGAAGATGGTTCCTGGGATGTAGATGGATTGGTTTATTAGCTTGGGATACTGTATTAAGTCTGGCATGGGCATGTTGTGAAAAGGAGAGGAGGAAAGTAGAAACAGCCATTTCCCTGTCCATGCCCATTTCGGCACTGGGCAGGAGCTAATCATGATCTCAGTTTTTGTACTTCCTGACCACACTGTGAGGAGTCATGAGGGAAGTGGTCTAGCAGGCACTATTTATGGCAAGCCTCATGACTTTAAAATTAATACTCTTCTGGATACTTGGGTATTTTTTCTCAAAGTCTCAGCTTCTGGACTCCTCTCATTACATGAAAATCTCAGCTTTCACTGAAAAAAACCCTAAGCTTCTACCTTTCTAACCCTGTGTTTAAAGATAAAAGCTGAAAATGATATCAGACTGTACAATAAAGACTTGGAAACAAGATGACAAAGAAAAAGAATCATTCCCCCTCTCTAAATATCATGTGATTTTTTGAATGCTTGAGGTTTGCTATAGAGGAGACACTAGTGTGTGGCCCTTCCTCTATCCTGATGAGCAAGATGAAGTAATGTGCTACATCTTTTGAAAGCTGTGACCCGTGCTCCTTCAAACACAAAATCTTTGGGTGCTCCCACTCGGTTCATGAACCTCCATAAGTACAGCCCTCTTCTCTGTGATTCTGCCTTAAGGTACTGCCCATTTTCATAGCTCCATTCACTTCTATGAATGGAGGATCTGTCCTTCGGAATTTAGACAAATCTGATGGCTAGATAATCGACTTTGTGTTATCTGTGTTGAAGCTGGTTTGATATGTGAAGATCCCTGTAAACATCAAGCAAAACACTTTGAGTGACTTCACATTTATCGATTTATCTTCAGGACTTTAATTTTTTTTAAAGTTTTCATTAACTATACAGGTGTAAAAGAGAATAAATGAAGATTAATGTATTTATTTAAATTATCTGGCAGAGCTTAGTTCTTGCAAAAATGGAGAGTTAAATCTATTATCTCCGCATGATGTTAAAATACGCTATTTTAATAATCTGCCAACTCATAAAACTCCTTCTGAACACCTCACTCCTGAAAGCTCTCTTGATATTTTAGTTCCAAACTATTCTGCCAGACTTCTGTCAGAAATTTCCAGTGAGACCTTTACAAAACTATATGGTTCCTATTGTGTTTTTACGTATAAAATTCTGTGTTTAAATGGCTTTTAATTTAAATCAAGGGAAACTTACAAAACAAGAAAGGACAAAAGTAATGTCTCCCTAAGAGACGTGTGTGTGTGTGTGTGTGTGTGTGTGTGTGTCCTCTTTACCGAGTTACAGCTGAATTGAGCAGGTAACATGAACTGCTTCTTGTAACTTATGAATTTAGAGGTGTAGTAAACACACACACACAAATCAGAAGTTTCACACAGTACCAATTCCATTTGCAAAGATCTGTGTAAAGATGTTATTTGTTTCATCTTCATGGCTTTATTACTCCTCAGTAATCTGAATTTCACTTTCAAATGAAGAGGAAAAACTTAAAGCAAAGCTAAATTTTAATTAAAAGAACCACACCTAAAATGTTTATCACTTACTATCATCTAGGGAGATAGTTGGGGAAATAACATACAGGTACTGATACTAATGTTTCAGCTTTTATCCATCATGCCTCCGGAGCCTTTTTTTTTTTTTTTTTTGGGCCTTGATAGATTATTTACCTGTGTCTAAAATTAAGCTGAAGATGTTTCATGGATTTGGTTAGTTTAAACTTAATGCTATTTAGTGATTATTATTTTTAATTACACTTAATTATGTTTTCTTTATTAAATCTTGGAGGGACGCCAGATGAAAAACTTCTCTTGGGTAAGTTTTAATGCTACTTGCACCTTTGTATATCACAGCATTTTAAGTCTCAAAAAAAGGAGAGCCGGTGTTGGGAGGAAGCTCGGATTTATTGTAATCATCTATGTTCCTGAGTATACATACAGACAGCTGAGTACAGAGCACAATTACAAGTAGTGGAAAAAGTCCAAGGGGCCAAAGCTACCATTAAGAGTACAGTATCCTTTATATTCCTCATATTTTCCAATGGGGTTGCCAGAGCTGGAAAGGTCATTTATAGGAGCTAATGGGAATTCCTCTTAGGCCTTGTCTATACTGCCACCGGTTTTCGGCAGCAGTCCAAGGGAGATATGCAAGGTACATAAAATACCTTGCGTATTTCTGTTCAAATTGCACACAGTGCACACAGTGCTAAGTCGAATGCAAATAGCATAAGTTTGGCGGTGAATTTGCCACCATCAGTGTTGACATAGCCCTAGATGCTGAGAATGTAGTTGATTTCATGACTGAAATGTTGTAATATTTAAATCATAGAATCTTAGGGCTGGAAGGGACATCATGAGGTCATCTAGTCCAACCCCCTGCTAAAAGCAGGACCACTCCCACTAAATCATCCCAGCCAGGGTTTGTCTAACCGGACCTTAAATATCTCCAAAGACGGAGATTCCACCACTTCCTAGGCAACCCATTCCAATGCTTCACCACCCTCCTAGTGAGAAAGTTTTTGCTAATATCCAACCTTGACCTCCCCAGCTGTAACTTGAAACCATTCCTTAGCTCCCTCCTCTTTGGAGCACCCCTTCAAGTAGTTGAAGTTTCCTATGAAATCCCCCCTCAGTCTTCTCATCTGTAGACTAAATAAGCCTAGTTCCTTCAGTCTCTCCTCATAAGTCATGTGCCCCTGCTCCCTGATCATTTTCGTTGCCCTCCACTGAACTCTTTCTAATTTGTCCACATTCTTTCTATAGTGGAGAGCCCAAAACTGGACACAGTGTTCCAGATGTGGCCTCACCAGTGTCAAATAGAGGGGAATAATCACATCCCTCGATCTGCTGGCAATACTCCTACTGATGCAGCCCAATTGGCCTTTTTGGCAACAAGAGCACACTGTTGACTCATATCCAGCTTCCCATCTACCATAACCCCCAGGTTCTTTTCTACAGTGCTTCTACCTAGCCAATTGGTCCCCAGCCTGTAGCTGTGCATGGGATTTTTCCATCCTAAGTGCAAGATTTTTCACTCATGAGGTTTTATTTTGGCCGAGTTTTCCAATTTGTCCAAGTCTCCCTGGATCCTGTCCCTGCCCTCCAGTGTGTCTACCATTTCCCCCAGCTTGGTGTCATCCACAAACTTACTAAGCACGCAATCTATCATCATCGAGATCATTAATGAAGATGTTGAACAAAACCAGCCCCAGGACCAACCCCTAGGGCATGCCACTCATTACTGGTTGCCAACTAGACATCGAGCCATTGATTCCTACCTGCTGAGCCCATTGATCTAGCCAGTTTTCTATCCACCTTATGGTCCACTCATCCAACCCATGCTTCCTTAACTTGCTGATGAGAATGCTTTGGGAAACAGAATCAAAAGTCTTGCTCAAGTCGAGGTATATCACGTCAATGGCTATTCCAACATCCACAAATCCACTCATCTCATCATAGAAGGCAATCAGGTTGGTCAGGCACGATTTGCCCTTAGTGAATCCATGCTGACTGTTCCTGATCACTCTAGTTTCCTCCAAGTGTTTCAGGATGGATTCTTTGAGGACCTGTTCCATGATTTTTTCAGAGATTGAGGTGAGGCTGACCGGTCTGTAGTTCCCCGGATCCTCCTTCTACCCTTTCTTGAAGATAGGTACTATATTTGCCTTTTTCCAATCCTCCGGGACCTCCCCTATTCACCACAAGTTTTCAAAAATAATGGCCAGTGGCTCTGCAATCACATCGGCCAACTCTCTCAGCACCCTCGGATGCAGTTCATCCGGCCCCATAGACTTGTGCACATCCAACTTCTTTAATTATTTAAGCTATGTCTACATTACTCATTAACTCAAGTGATTGATACCAGATCTTGGGATGCAGATTTTCATAGCTCACTTGTGAATATCCCCACTGCAATAATGTTATTGTTTCCTCACTGTTTCTACACTCAGCCATGTGTTTCTGGGGTATACTGCAAGCTTTTTGCACTGAGAAGTTCTAGAAGTCTTTCCTAATCAATTATATCAGTTCTGAGAGAATTTGTCTTTGCTTCTGCGGAAGCTATAGGAAGGTGTCATGGGATGCTCATCCGTGTGCCCCTAGGTTATGGTCTGCATAACTTGCTGTTCACTTTTGCCATGTAATTGTATGGTCTCATGCCCAATATGCCATGCAAGGTTCCTTAATGAATGCTCCTAACATATTCAACATGATTACTATGGTATCATGTTTCCTGCAGCATCATGTATGTGTGCCCTTGTGAAGCAGGTTACATGGCAGGGGGGACGGGGGAGAGGGGAGGGAGACACACAGAACTCTCTTCCAGCAGCACATAAACACCACCGAAGATGGGGAATTACATGACAAAAGCAATGGAAACTGGCCTCCCTGACTGAGGTAGAAGTAAGGAAATTACCACAGCCCAGGAGGAAGGGGAGCTGAGGGGGTTTTGGAAACAGAGACACCTTGGATGGCTTTTGACTTTTCACCTGGGGGACTTCATCTTGAAACGTCTACAAGAAGGACTGTGCCCTGTCTGAAATAGGCAGAGAACAGCTGGAAACCATCACATCCAGACCTGAGTGGTTAGATGAGCATAACAGTAGTAGTGTGGCTAGATAGTATGCGGTTTGTATCCTTAATTTTTGATTGTGGCAACTTCTGAATGCTTTATTAAACGATTGTGCATTTGTTTGTTATATACTCACTTAAAATCATATCCTAATCAATAAACTAGTGTTTATTTACTCTAAAGCAGTGTGGACTTTAGAGGCTATGAGTGAGGGAAGCTGGACACAATCCATTTCAATGTTAAATGCAAGCATATGATTATATGGTGTTTGGAAAAGGGTCCCAATCTCTGTAAAACAGAAGTTCCCACTGTGGTATCTGGGACTGGGGGTGCTCGTTTGGGGACCATCGCCTGAGCAGCCAGAGGGCATACACTCACTGCCTGGGACTGATCACATGCAGGAGGCTGGTGTGGACTGACTCAGGAGTGAGTTGTCACCTGGCAAGACGGGGTGAATCGGTGTTTCAAGAGTGGAGGTCGGGAGGTCACAGCAGCACACAGTAGCAAGTTGGAGAGCAACCTGTCACAAAAGGGCACTGGAGGAAACCTGCATCCTCACTGCAAAGCAAGTGGGTCCCAGCTTGAGTTCTAGTGACATTCAGGCTTTAACCCTCACCCTCAGCCAGATCAGCTAGCCTGGGGTTAAGCACTTCCAAACCAAGGTCAGATGATTTTCTGATGGACACTAGATGGGTTAAGGCTGAAACCCATGTAAGATCCCCAATTAACCCTGTAGTATAAACATATCATAAGAGTTACTAGCCCTTACCCACTGTACAAGTAATGGATGGTTCACCATGATGAATTTTATTGACATAGACACAATGCTGGGAGAGGAACTTTTGTCACCTGCAGTTGCTACAGAGCCTCTGCAAGTTGGTTTTAACTATTAGCTAGTTGCTTCAAATTGGGAATCTATCTTATTTAATGAAGAAAAAGAAAAAGGCAGAAATCAATGAGAGTAAGGGTTTCTAAATATTTTATCTGAGTCATCTGGGCTTACTGGGAAAGGATAGAGTTGTGCATAAGAGGGAGTGCTATTGAAATCCAGAACATTAATTTCATTTTGATGTTGTTCCTTAGCTGCACATGATTTCTTATCTCTCTGACCAGTCAAACAAAGGAGAGAAAGCCAACCATAAAAGTGTATTGAGCATCGTTACATAGCAGGACAGGCAGAACAATCTTCCCAGTGTGCTAAGAAGGCAGAACCCAAATGATAAAACAAGAGTTAGAGACAATGCAGTTTTCATTCCTGTTTTCACAGAGGCCTAAAGTGCCCAGAATCCCTTATGGTTATATCAAAAGGAACTAAAAAATGTTATGTGACTTTAAGCATATTGAATTCATGTAAGATATACCTGCAAAAGGAATGGAAATGTGTCCAAGGCATGATCAGTTTTTGTATCTATCACATGACCTATTTTTGCAGTTGTATAGGGTACTTTAATCATATAATCAGTTTTTATAATATAAACTGGTGGAGCTGAGTTAGGTACCAGATCTGACCATGAAGTTTTGCATGAAGTTTTGCAGTTAAGCATAAAAAGTTACTGGTGTGGTACATGTGCTATCAAGTGTAGCTAATAAGGAATACACTTTTTAAGCAAAATGCGATTGGTTTGTTTATTTGAAGAACAAATTGTGAAACTGAACCAAAACCACAAAACTAGAATAAGTAGGTAGATATATTGCATGCACCTAGGATATAAAACTGAACAATACTGTGATTGCTTTGGAATAATAGAAGCTCAGGAGCTGTAACTAATGTTAGGCTATTTGCCAAATTGGCAAAGTATTAACCTTTCCATACTGTGCTGTTTAATCTTATCTATTAAACCGAACCTGGTCATCTGACATCTTACCAATAAAGGAATTGATTTCTCAGTATTCCCATTCTTCTTAGATAACTGAAGAATTCAGGAGACACTACAGTTTTAAATTGGAAGCTATTCCAATAATAATTATCCCAACTGATAAGCAGCTGTTCTAGGTAAGTTGACCAATTGAAATATAAATATAATTCCCAAAATTAACACATTCAGGCTTTCTATGGGCTGTATATGCCAAAATAGGCAGAGATTGGAGTTTGGTCAGCCTCTAGAATGTTTAGAGCTTGAAGACTTGTATTAAATATAAATTTTGATGACATTGTAATTTTAGAGCATAAGACATTGCACTATTTTTATAGACTGTGTAGACAGAAGATGCAGTCACTGAGCCAAATTCAGGAAAATTATGCCTAGACGAAGTGGTCACAACTTTCTTAAACATCTCTATGGTAGGCCAAAATCAGCAGAGACATGTATAAAGGTGCCAGTTAAATGACAGATACAAATTTTTCACTTAGATCCATTTATACCAGTTTTATGACAAAGTAACGTAATTTGAATCAGTATGGATGCCTAAAATTGGTATTATTTGCATCCCAAGAAATGGGAGCTTAGCAGCTACCAAGAGGGTGTCAGTGCAGAATGAATTAAAGCTGGCTCTTCTCTCCATTGTCTATCTTTAACAGTCTTAGAGCCAAAATCAGGCATGGATCTTGATTTAAGTTTTATTAGAAATTGCATAACTTTGCTCAATTTTTTTGCATAATCTCTGAATTCCAAATGAGGGCTGCTTCCTCTGTTTCACAGCTTACACCCATTTCCTGGCCAATTAACACCTAGAGGAAGATTTTTTAAAGCACAAACAGCTTTTTAGGTGCCCCATTCCCACAGAAAGTCAATGACCTAACTGCAGTTAGCACACTTGAAAATTCAGCCTCATCCCCAAAGTGTACCTTACGTCATGTTTAAATATATGTTAAAGGTGGCTCTTTGGCCTCCACTTCTGCAAACATCAAACTCTTAGAATTTACAGCAGATTATTAAAATTCATTTCTAATTTTCTGCAAAGCCAGACAAACTATCCCCAGTATTCTACCAAAAACATTTCCACAGGTAGCAAGACTAATTCCTCTGGGTCTAAGATAGTTGTGTGACCTGACCCGATATAAATGGAGATGTTTTCAGAAAGATGCCTGGTTGAGCATATAGAAATATTTGATGTTAAAAGCAAGAGATAAGAAGGAGGAGAATATCCAAATCCCAAAGATTATTACACATAAGAATGACAAGACACTCCAGAGAAGCTTTCTTGAACAACAATTTGTGTTCAAGGCAGAATATGTGAAGAGCAGGGAAACACAATTTGAAACCAAGGGAAACATGACCTCTGGGAAACCCCATGTTGCAGTCTATCATTTAAAAAGGAACGAATGGCACAGTGGTGGCTTGATGAATCTCCACTCAGGAAATTTCAACTGGCATGTAACTTACTTTTCAATTGGGAAAGCTACTGACAGTTTATACAACAGCTTTCCCTGGCTGAACAGAGGATATCAGCTCAACCAAAAATAAGAGAGAAGTAAAAGAAATAGAGTATTAAGGAACCTGGAACAAGCAAATGATTTCTGCAAACCCAGATCACACCCTCCTGTTGTGAAACTCAGGGGTATGAGGAGGAAACCTATGTCAGGATCCTCTTGAAGATAGAGATAACGTGTCCCCAAATCCAGGATTATTCAAACCAAACCTCATCCAAACCTAAAGGTTCCTGGGGAATCAGTATGTACCTAAGAAAAACCAAGTAGAGGAGCTGTATCTTTATAGTAGTGTGTAGCCATTGGGAACGCTTAACTTTTTGCAGCATTGCCGTGTACCCAGAGCTCCCATTTACAGCATTTTGTAGCTGGAAAGGATCAGCACTTCTAAAATCTGAACCACTGTTTCTAAAAGTTGACCCCAAAGCCCAAGGAATGTAAACTATGCCATCTTTTAACATTTTGGCCCTCGGTGATTTACCTGAGGTAATAAATCAAGAGCAGAAATAGACCCTGGGTTATCCAACTCTTTCTTACCCCATTCCTCTAAACTAGTCTCCCTCCCTCTTTAAGAGTATACATGGTCTTCATAGATGTGAAGACTGGCTAATAGTAGCACTTAATCAGGTATCAAGTAGAACAAGTATTTAGGCAAGCTTCCCCTCCTTAGCACCACTTTCTATTCCAGTCTGAGGTCTCAAAAAGCTTACCAGTGATTTTCAGTACTGAACCATAGAATCCTATAGTATTGCAACATTGGGTTCAACTGAACTAAGTCAATCAATATGCTAATTTTCTAAAACAAATAATTTCCCAGGAAACTCCTTTCTGCATGAACCCAGTAATAATACCAGTATGGAAATTCTTAATTGTACTAATACAAAGTGAATAAAACCAAACTAAATCTTCTTGCCTCTCACCCTGCTGCTTAAGCTGCTGCTTAAGTCGACATAAGGAAATTTAAAGTCGACTTTATAAAACCTCAACTTTACTGGCTAAGTCAACTTTATTAAGTCGACTTAGCCAGTGTGGACACAGATTAGCTCTAAGTCGACTTAAAGGGCTCCAGGGCTCCCCCACTGCCCTCCCTGCCAAGGTGGCTGCCACAGAGCAGGACACAGCCCTACCCATCCTGCTCCTATGCCCTGCCAGTGTACCTATCCTGCTCAGCTCCATTGTACCCACGTACAATGGGGCAAATGCTGAGCCCCCTGGCACTTGGCAAGGGGTGCCCCCCTGCCACTGTGGACCAGTCCTAGGCCCATCTAGCCCCTAGAAGTCAATTTAGGCGTCCATTGTGGATGCTCTAAGTCGATTTGGCAAGGTCCTCTTTAAGTCGACTTAATTTTTTGAGTATGGACATACTAAGTCGACTTATTTGGCCAAGTGTAGACATAGCCTTAGGGAATCAATCCTGTTAAGAGCAAAAACTTTGGCCCCAATCCAGAAAATAACTTAAATCCATGCTTAGCTTTAAGCATGTGAGTAATCCCACTGAAGTCAGTATTGCTGGATTGGAGTCAGAGACCTCAGCACATTGCAAGGTTGAGCCCTGAATTGCTTTTCTTAGTACCCTCTCACCCTCAGTATGTAAGGCACACTCATTTTGTTCATTCACTGAAAGCCAGTCCAAGACAAGGAAGGTATTAATAATTGACCAAATTCGAGGGTGGGGGGTAAGTTATATGTCATGTATTAATTGGTCAGAAGACATGGTAAAGATACTTGGTCCTAATTGTTAATTACAATGTACAGTGAGGTATATTTGAGCACAAATTATATTTATAAATATATTGGTTAATTATAATATACAGTGAGGTATATTTGAGCACAAATTACTAACAGAAACTGTCAAATTATGTTTAAATAATGAATAAACAATAGGAAACTCATGATGTGTTCATGACAATACAGACAAACAAAGAAGTGAAATTCATCAGCTCCACTAGACATTACAAATTATTTACCCACCTCTAATATACGTGCTTTCCTTCTCGTTCGCGGCGAGCAAGGAATACATTCTTAAACGTATTTCCATTTGATTTCTGCACTTGTCAAAAGGATTTCATTTGAAAACTATGTAACACTGGCTATGTCTACACTTGTTAATTTAAGTTGACTTCGCTAAGTCAATTTAACAAAGTCGACTTTAAGTCGACTTTAAGTCGACCTAGCATGTCCATACTCAAAATTTAAGTCGACTTAGAGGGGACCCTACAAAATCGACCTAGAGCATCCACACTGGATGCCTAGGTTGACTTGTAGGGGCTAGGTGGACCTGAGGCAGGTCCATAGTGGCAGGGGGGCACCCCTTGCCAAGTGCCAGGGGGCTCAGCCTTTACCCCATTGTACCGGGGTACAATGGGGCAAAGTGGAACAGGGACCCTGGCAGGGCATAGGAGCAGGATGGGCAGGGCTCTGCCCAGCCCTGTGGGGGGGGGGGGCACGCCAGGCTGTGGCTGTGCCAGCCATCCTGGCAGGGAGGGCAGTGGGGAAGTCCTAAAGCCCCCTAAGTTGACTCAGGGCTACTCCACATCCACACTGGCTAAGTCATCTTTCTAAAGTTGACTTAGCCAGCAAAGTCGACTTAAAACTAGGTTTTATAAAGTCGAGTTAATTTTTCCTTAAGTCAATTTAAGCAGCTGCTTAAATTGACTTAAGGAAAGTGTAGTGTGGACGCAGATTAAATTAAGTCGACTTAAGCAATCTTAAATCAATTTAATTTGTAAGTGTAGATGCACCCACTATGAATAACCTTCCTGAAAATGGTCTATTCCTGTATGCCACCTACCTTTTCTCATCCTAGCACTGTCCTTCCAACCTCACACCTTTTTACACTCAAACACTAGCACTATAATTCCAAACTCCAAATTTCCTGAGACCCTAGGAGTCTCTCTCTTCCTGTGTTCTGGGATGAAAAACATCTGGGTTGATTCACAATGTTGCTAAAGTAGAGCAAACAGAAAAAAAATTGTGTTTTTATTTAAAGCAGCTGGGTTTTCCTTTCTATAAAGTTAATAGCCCCAGACTTGATCACCTGCAATGAAAAACCAATATTGTAACCCTTCTGTTATAACAAGAAAGTGTTTTTCTTTGCTACCCACTGAACTCTTGGTAGCCTATTGCTTTATTATTTTCTTTCTAGAACTATGGACAATGGACAAAAACATTTAACCTGATGAGCTAGAATTTAAAAAATGCAAAGTGGGTAAATGTACTAGTTGTCCATCTCTGAAGGCTTAATGTGAATGGACAATAAGCTGGTCATCAGCAAAGCACCCAGGGCATGTCTACACTGGCAGCTTAGATCAACTTAAGGAGGCTTAAGATGACCTAAACAAAGCCACGTCCACACTGGGCTTTTATTAAAAAGTCGACTTAAGGCTTAGGTCAACCTAAAAGGTGGTGTTATTAAGTCGACTTAAGGAAGCCCTTACATCGAAGTAAATCGACTTAAGCTAGTGTGGACAGGGATTAGCGCCTAAAATGACCTTATTAAGTCAACTTAACAAAGTTGACTTAACTTTACAAGTGTAGACATAGCCTCAGACCCCAAGTTAGTGTCACCCACTTTCTGGGGTTGCCTGTACTGGTAATACAAAACACAATAACAGAACATAAAATTCAACTGGAGCTTGGTTGTGTCGAAGTTTTTCTTTATTACAATATGTATCTAATATTGCTGGTGGCAAACGGATTCATAGATTCCAAGGTCAGATCATCTACTCTGACCTCCTGCATAACTTCCTCAAAACAATCCCTGGCTTCAATCTCAATTTTAAAACTGTCAATTGGAGAATCCACCATGAAGCTTGGTGTGCTGTGCAATGGTTACTTATGCTCACTGTTAAAAAAATCATATTACAGTGTGAATTTATTCAGCTTCAACTTTCAGCTATTGGATCATGTTATATCTTTCTTTCCTAGACTGAAAAACCCATTGTTAACTATTTGTTACCCATGCAGGTATTTATAGCATGTAATAAAGTCACTCCTTAACCCTTTATTAAGCTAAATAGCATCACAGATCTCAGTCATTCAACAGACATGTTTGCTAATTCTTTAATTGTTTTACCAATGATTCTCTGAACCCTCTCCAATTTGTGAACATCCTTCTTGAATTGCAAACACCAGAACTAGTCACAGTATTCCAGCAGCAATTGCACAAGTGACAAATTCAGGGGTAAAATAACCTCTTCACTCTGACTCAAGATCTCCCTTTTTATGCAATCAAGGATTGTACATTAGTCCTTTTGGTCATGACATCCTAGTGGGAGCTCATATTCATCTGATCATGCACCATGATCCCAAATCCTTTTCAGTGTCACTACTTCCCAGAATAGTATCCTCCATTATGCCTATATTGCCTATATTTTTGTTCCAAACACATACATTTATATTTAACCATATAAAAATGTTATTTCTTGTGCCCAGTTTACTAAGCAATATTGATTGCTCTCTGTGGGTGCATATACACTTACAAGTTAGGTCGACTTAAGGAGACTTAAGTCAACCTAAACTACTCCACGTCCACACTGGGCTTTCCTTAAGTCGACTTAAGCATTTCCTTAAGTAAATTTAAGGAAAAGTTAAGTCGACTTAATAACACCCTCGTTTTAGATCGACTTAATGCTTAAGTCAACCTTATTAGGTTGACTTAAAACAGTGTGTATGGGGATTAGCACCTAAATCCACCTTATTAAGTCAACTTAAAGTGTTAAGTTGACTTAATAAGGTCAAAAAGGGGCTATGTCTACACTAGAAAAGTTAAGTTGACTTTTGTTAAGTTGACTTAATAAGGTTGACTTTAAGTCGACTTAAAGTCGACCTTATTAAGTCAACTTAATAAAGTCAACTTATTTTTTCTAGTGTAGACATAGCCTATGAGTGGCCCATCCTCTTCATTATTTACCTATCTACTAATTTTTCCTAATGCTAGTGTCATCAGAAAACATTATCTGTGATGATTTTGTTTGTTTTGTTTTTTTCCAGGTCTTCATAAAAATATTAAATAGTGTAGAGAAAGAACTAATCCCTGTGGGACCTTACTAGAGACACACCTTTTGATGACTATTGTTCAAGTACAATTACATCTTGAGACCTGTCAGTTAGACAGTTTGCGTCCATTTAATGTGTTAATTTAATATTGTTCTAATTTTTAATAAAAAAAAATTTAAAGTCATGTGGCACCAACTCAAATGCCTTACAGAAGTGTAAGTATATTACATCAACACTATTACCTTTGTCAATCAAGATCTCTTTTCGATAAACCCATGTTGATTGGCATTAAGTATATGGCTCTTTTAAAATTCTTTATTAATCAAGTCCCATATGAGCAGCTCCTTTATGTTGCCTAGAATTGATGTCAGACTAACAGGCCTATAATTACTTGGATCATCCCATGTACCTTTTAAAAATATTGGCACAACATACACGTTCTTCCAGTCTTCAGGAATTCCACTGATGTTGCAGGACTTATTGAAAATTAGCCTCAGTGATCTGCTCAGCCAGTTCTTTCAAAACTTTCGGGTGCAAGTTATCCTGATTTGCTGATTTAAAAATGTCTGTTTAGTAGCGATTGTTTAATGTCCTCCTGGGACAGTAGTGGAATTGAAAGAGCTTAATCATATGATATGACTAGATCATCTGTTTTATTCCAAATAGAAATATATATTGACAGAATTATCAATAATACTGCAGAAAAGGCAAAAACAGTCATTTCCATCTAGTAATGGATGAATACTATTGTTAGGATTCTTCTGCTTTAAAAAAATTCCTCCTTAGATCTGCTAGCTAAAATTTCTCTCTCTCTTTCTCTATCTCCTGCCTAAACTTCCCCTCTAACCTCCACCTTTTTTTCTTAGCCAAGGGCCTTCTTCCTCTATTGCTGGATTATGGCTTTTGGGGCAGCTACTAAAGTGTCCTTAAATAATTCCCAGGTATTCACATTTTTCTGATTAAATTCTTCCTCACAGCTGCTTTGGCTCATAATTGCTTTCACCCTTGTAAATTTGGCCCTTTTAAAACTTCAATTATATCTGTCACTGGTATAGGCTTTATTCTGTTTATACATTATAAATGTGATCAAGCCATTGGTGGTCACTTGTATTTAATTATCATTAATGTGTTTAATTCTTTGCCTGTCTAGATGATGTCTAATAATGAAATTCCTCCCATGTAGGCAACACTTCTGGATTTAGGAAATTACTATCTATAATATTTAGAAATTTCAAGCAAGTTTTTTATACTGGTAGCATGAGACTGCCAGCATATGTCACTCAAACTGAAGTCTCCCAGGATCATACAGCTTTTTTTCATATATATTATAGATAGGTGCATAAGTGCCTGTCATCCTGTTCACTGGTGTAATTCAGTGGACTGTAGAAGACACCAAATGATACGCCAGTTTGTTTCCCATACCTTCATCTCAAGAAACACAAATGCCTGGAGCTGACTTCCCTTGTACAATTACAGAAGGCTCTCTGTGGCCTTATTCTCCACCCTGGGTGCATCTACACTTATAAATTAAGTCGACTTAAGGAGGCTTAACTCAACTTATTTTACTCCATGTCAACACTGGGCTTTCCTTAATTCAATTTAAGCTGCTCCTTAAGTTGAATTAAGGAAAAGTTAGTTTGAATTAATAACACCTCATTTTAATTCGAACTAGCACTTAAATTGACTTTATTAAGTCGATTTAAGCCAGTGAAGATGCGGAGTAGTGCCTAGGTGGACCTTTTTAAGTCAACTTAAAACATTAAGTCGACTTAATAAGGTCGAAAAGAGGCCACATCTACACTTGAAAAGTTAAGTCACGTCTGTTAAGTCGACTTAATAAGGTCCACTTTAAGTCGACTTAAAGTCGAACTTATTAAGTGGACTTTATAAAGATGACAACTTTTCAAGTGTAGACATAGACCTTGAGCCTGCAGATTAGCTGCCAGTATCTAAACAAATGAATCTAGCCAGGGTATGTGAAATTTATATGTTCATGGGCTGTGCCTGCAAAGCAAAATCACTCACATATTCACAAAACAGTACCCATCTAAATCATTGGTAACATTTGAAACAATATGAATATAGTAGTTTAATGTATATAAGTGTAATCATTAGCATATCCATAATCACTATCCACTATACCCGAAGAAGGACATGTGGGTGGGCATATACCTTGCAAGCTGCAGATAATCTATGGACCAGCTAGAGCAGACCAAAAAATTTCATTTCAAAACTTTGATTTGTGTAAGTTATTTCCAGTTCTCAGGGTTCCAAAGGAACTGTTGTTTGTTTTTATTTTTTCAAATTTTTCATTTTTTAAATCAGTTTTTGATATTTCAAACTCTTAAAATTTTCAAAACATCAAACGTGCATTTTTTTTACTTTTTGCCACTCAGTGCACTAACATTATATTTTGTTCACCTTTCCATTTAGCCTTTTTCTTTTTGCTGATTTGTAACTTTTTAATTTGTTTTTAGTGGCAATTTCTTTGAAAAAAGTTATGGTGGCAAAAAATAAAAACTCCTTCACTTTCAAGAACCACTCTAGCTTTTTAAAATTTACAGATTTTGGTTTTCTTTTGCCATAATGCCTTTTTGGAAGTTGAGAAAAATCAGAGGGGCAAAGGCAAAAAGAAAGAAAGAAAGAAAGAAAGAAAGAAAGAAAGAAAGAAAGAAA
>ML685755.1:43781498-43807608 GCA_007922175.1 Pelusios castaneus
AAAGAAAGAAAGAAAGAAAGAAAGAAAGAAAGAAAGAAAGAAAGAAAGAAAGAAAGAAAGAAAGAATATTCATTGTACTGAATTCAAAGAATAAAATTTGAAATTTCAAAATTTTACATTTCAGTGAAAAATTACAAAATTCAAAGAAAAATATTGTGGATTTTTTTTTAAAAGGACATTTTTGGTTGTCAAGTTTTTACTCCAAAATTTAAACCTGCTTTAGGACCAGCATTGAAGTGATTAGCAAAGAAGTAGTTGCCATGAGTGCCATGCATCATACTCACATAGAAATATAATCAGCCTGAGTTTGGTTTATTTTTTATATATATAACATACACAATTTATATTCAGAAGACAGCATAAAAATGTTCTGAGGTCAAAGAGGGATATGAATCAGAAGAAATACAAAGAGTCTGGCATTCTTCCAGTGTTCCAGATTCAATTTTTAGGTAGAACAGAAAGGCATTTTTCTCTACCTGACAGCAAGACAAAAAATTACTTGAGTCTTAGTAGGTTAACTTGTTAGTTTAATAAGCCTGGAAGACTTATAGGTTCAGATTCATATACACTATTGTGCCAAAGAAAAGAAAATGTTCTTGTGAAACCTTTCACTCCAGCATTTCATGCCTTCTACCTCATTTTCAAGAACTGAAGTCTTTCCTAATGGAACCTATGCCCCATCATCTGCTAACTTAATTTCAGAAAGGGTTCCCATAGTAGCTTAGTGAAACACAGTGAATAGCTGTCTGGTTACACTATGATTCCTCTCAATACCTATCTATTATAGGGATTTTGCTTATTGGTTCACTAAGTCACATAGGACTTGTGGGTAAGTGTCCCTGACAAGGACGCATCAAGGTCAGAGTTCAAATGGAAATACAGAGAATTTAAACATTTAGAAGGTGAAACTTGTGTCTGGGCTTATAAGAAGTAAAAGATACCAAAGCAAGTATAGGGCCTCCAAAAGCAAGACAAAACTGATGAATGAAGTGGAATCTCATTTTCCCCCATCTTCTACACACCCAGTACACATATCCTTTTGACATTTAACTTCTGTGACTTTCCTTTTATTCACCACAGGTAACATTAGGCCTGGACAGCACATACTGGCAAATTCATGAGCCTGAATATTCATATTTATGTTTGGATGTCCACATATCAAGTATTTTTTACTGAAATTTGCTTCAACAAAATATAAATAAATAATAGAAGAGTAAGCATGACATGAAGAACAAACGAAAAAAGTAGTGTATAACTTAGTGAATAACTTAGCAAGCACTATGAATGTATGATCCTCAGAAACAATGATAAATAGTATGTTATTTTGACCCCAAAATCTCCAAGTGAAAGCCAAGTATTGACCTCCCTGCATATTCATAGCTGGCACTAATTACAGACAGACCTACCAACACTAATACAGGCTTCTAGTGACCAAAGTCTAAAATGTCTAGTATATTCCCAGCTTCACATCCCTACTTTTTCCATCTGTAGTTATAGAGGCCCCCTGCTCACAAACTATAGTCTATGATTTTCACTTTCTGTCTATTAGGCTAGAATACAGTAATCTCCTTTGGTTATCAAGAAAGGCTGTTCATCGGTACAATGCCTTTGTATAGATATTCTAGGCCAAAACCCCAGCTTCAACAAGAATAAGGGCTGTTCGTCATTATGATTGATTCATAGAAATTGTTGCAATAGCCAAGGATACCACATCTTCCTCTTTCACTCATCCTCCCTCTCAATCCCAGCCCCAGACATTTCCCTTCTAACCCCAAGAGGGCCCCTACATAGAATGTTACCCCCGTGCCTCAGTTTACCTGACTGTATCTATGAAATTTATTTAGAACTAATAAATGGAGGTAATTTTAATGTGGTGTGCTCGCTTAATGGCCTAAACCTTAGGAAAATACGACTACAGCCCATCGATCAAGAACAGACATAGAGCAGGAAATTCTTCCAAAACAAATCTTACCATTTATATGATAAGCATCAATACAATGAAATTGCAATATTGAACATATTTTGGCATAAATTAAATAAGCGGAGAGTCAAATGACCATTAAGCAGTCAAATAGAATGTCGCAGCTCCACTGAACCACTTTATCATCTGAGCATTCAAATACATAATACCAATATTTATCATTAAAAAACTTACACTCTATACCTTATAATGACTAAAAATCCTAATCTCCTATGTCATTCAGCAAATGGTGATCAGTCATTTGCTGGACGGGTTGGAGATGAGCCCTTCTCACTCAAGCCGCAGTCACTCAGCTTTATTAACATGCAAGCTTCACAAGCGCAACCTCTGTCATACTCACAAGCCCCTGAAATTGCCTCTGACTCGTCTCAATGGCTCCTTTTCTGTTCTGTCATTTAGGCAAAGGTAGCCAGAATTTGGGCAATATAAGTCAGAATTGAGTTAGCCGAGTTTGCCTCAAATCCTTTACACACCGATGCTTTACCGATAGATCAGGTCCGGGCTGTAAGGATCGGGTCCAGGGAAAAGAGGCTCCGGGCTGTGGCAGGTTCGAGAAGTGGCTCCAGGCTGTGGCAGGTCCCGGTCCGAACTACGGAGGCTGGTTGGTCAGTAGACAGTTGGTTTCTAGGACACGCTGATCCGTCAGTAGCTGCTAGGCAGGTTGCCTGCTCCGACTTGAAGTTCTTTTCTGGAGCAGCCAATCTCGGGTCATGGCGTTCCAGTTTGATCTAGTAAAGGGATATAACATTATTAAGTAAAGTACAGATTGGCTTGTAGGTGTGCAAGGTTTCCCAAATGGTAGGAGAAAGGGCTATTAATAGTTTAGTCCTAAATTTCCAAAAGGGTCCTATCTACATTGTTATCTAGGTGCTAACTATCCTAATTGTTCAACACAAAATGTTCCTTGCTACTGTTGCTACTTTGTAATTGTTTCCAATTATCACCTTATTACCTTGTAACTGACCCTAATTACTGTTGATACTTTGTAACAGTATGGAGTTCTATGCTACTGCTAGCCTGCTGGAATGTAAACCCCTTCTGAGGCTTTTCTGCCAATTGCCTCTCCATATAGAATCCATAGCTTAGATATCTTGGGGCAAAAATCTCTGGTCACAAGAAGGGGAAGTAAGCAGCATCCAACTACTCACACCAGTTTTTAAGACATTAAATTATTCACTAAATGATCCTAATTTGCCCCTTTAGGGAAATTCTTTGGCCACTTTCTTAGAAATACACAGCAGCCAGACCCCAGGAACTGAAATTTGAGACCATTGTATTAAAAACATATATTAAAAACAACTCTAGCATTAACAATGAATTAAGAACAAGGAGAGAAAGGAATGATAAAATAAAAATACTTCAGACAACAGTCTGCCCTTCATCAACATATGGTGTTACAATTTACTCCTTCAAAAACCTCCATTATCAGCTTGTGCAGCCAGTAGGATTGGTTCTCGCTGATCTGTCCCAGAGGAATATTTGTGAATTTATAAACTTTCATAATGCAACAGCAATATTATCCCTGTGAATCACTTCAGGTTGGGGATTCTGATACTCTGTCTTCCAGAGGGTGCAAAGGAAATGGAGTGGGATTAGTCAGAAAAATGAGTGCTTTCTGTAAAAAAGGTATGCTTCCAATTTTGGAGATATTGATAGATGATTGTTAAAGGGGATATTTGCCAAAATATCGTTGGTTTGTTGGGGGGAACTGGGGTAACGGAGGTAGAGAGATGGTGTTTCCTATTTCTGCATGCTAAACTCTACAAGTGCTATGTAAGTAAATTTAACTCTATCTATCCAAACCTTGAAAAATAAACCTGTAAAGGTTAGCCATCCTATAACTAAGGCTATGTTATACTTGTTAATTTATACTATGTTAATTTATACTTGTTAATCTATACTTGTTAATTTAAATCGATTTACCATGTCTACACTTAAATTTTAAGTCAACTTTGGGGGGACCCTACAAAATCGACCTAGAGCATCCACACTGGATGCCTAGGTCTACTTGTAGGGGCTAGGTGGACCTGGGACTGGCCCACGGTGGCAGGGGGGACACACCTTGCCAAGTGCCAGGGGCTCAACCTTTGCCCCATTGTACCTGGGTACAGTCAGAGGTTAAAGTAAGGGGGAACGCACTGGAACGCAGTTCCAGGGCCCACAAATTTGAGGAGCCAGAGTTCCGGGCCCCTAAAAATAGAAAAATCCTGCAGAACGCATGTTCTGCCCTGCCCTGGCTGCTGGCAGATCCTAAGCCCCACCATTGTTAATCACAATACTTATTGTGTTATACAATCTTTGCTAGTTTGTGACAATAATTGATATAGACATAAATGCCATATAAATTATAAATATTTTTATGGAGCGATAACCGATGCCTGTGGAACTGAGAAGTGGTTGCAAATGCCTACCTGGGCTGGGGCCCATACATGCATGAAGGGGGCCCAGACAATACGAGAAGGGGGCCCGGAGATTAGGAGGGTTCCGGGGCCCGTCAAATTATACGTTAACCACTGTATACAATGGGGCAAAGGGGGACAGGGACCCTGGCAGGGCATAGAGGCAGGGGGGGCAGGACTCTGCCCTGCCCCATGTGGGGGCATGCCAGGCTCTCCCTGTGCCAGCCACCCTGGTAGAGAGGGCAGTGGGGGAGTCCTGGAGAGCCCTAAATTGACTTAGAGTCAATTTAGGGCTACTCCAGGTCTACACTGGCTTAAGTCGACTTTAGAAAGTCGACTTAAGCCAAAAGTCAACTTAAAAGGATGTTTTATAAAGTCGACTTAATTTTCCTTAAGTTGACTTAAGCAGCTTGCTTAAGTTGACTTAAGGAAAGTGTAGTGTAGACACAGAGTAAATTCAATTGACTTAAGCAAGCTTATATCGACGTAATTTACAAGTATAGACGCAGCCTAATAGAACAGCACCATTACACATACTGTTATGGGCTCAGTGGTGCAGTAGAAAATAGCCCTCTTCTTTAACACATGAAGACATGGATGCAGATACAGATTTAGGCTACATGAAGAATTCAAGTTAGTGATTCTGTTCCTCATTCCTCTTTGTCTATATCATAAAACTATTCTGCAGTTTGATACAATTAGTAAGGTGGGCACAATGAACAGGTGATGCTACTGATCAGAATGAAAGAGTACTGTGGCCAAAGGGAAAGGTTGAGTAACATTAGCACAGCTGTATAGAGCAGGAGTTCTTAAGCCCTTTCACCATCACAACACTGCTGTGGGCGACACACTGCGCCGCTTTATGTAAAAGGGATTTTTCGGCAGCTGGAGGCTTGACTGGCAGCCCCCAACACCATGAAACAGTTGATTCTGCAAGCAGCTCCAGCCAGGGTGGCTGGCACAGCCACAGCCTGGTGTTACCCGCCCCCCCCCCCCACAGGGCAGGGCAGAGCCCTGCCCACCCTGCCTCTATGTCCTGCCAGGGTCCTTGTCCCCCTTTGCCCCATTATACCCAGGTACAATGGGGCAAAGGCTGAGCCCCCTGGCACTTGGCAAGGGGTGCCCCCCCCTGCCACCGTGGACCAGTCCCAGGTCCACCTAACCCCTACAAGTCGACCTAGGCGTCCAGTGTGGACGCTCTAGGTCAACTTTGTAGGGTCCCCCCAAAGTTGACTTAAAATTTAAGTGTGGACATGCTAAGTCGACTTAAATTAACAAGTGTAGACATAGCTCTGGAGTCTGAAGGACCATTCACAGAGTCTTGGAGACTCTGGGCCTACCTGTATGGAATGGTATGTATCTTAGGCCTGGACCACTAACAAGGTCACTCCCAAGCGACTTGACATAGTATGAGGTATAAATCAGACCCTGTCAGTCCATGAAAGGTCAGATACAGAACTCATCTCCTATCCTGTGTCTGTGTTGCCGCTGTATTTGTATGAAAAACATGATAAAAGCCTTCAAAAAGAATAAAACAACAGACACCCATTCAGAACAGACAGACTTCATCATAAATCTAACAAGACAGAGAAAAAAATCTAGTGCATGACAAATGAGCCCCTTGCCATTCTCCTCTCCATCACCAATACATTTTAGGTGAATCTGTGAAAAATGCAGAATGTTTGTCAGTAAATCTCAGTATGGTAAATTGGTGTGTTATTCAGCTGGAAAGTGCCTGTTAGAATTGCAGTATTACTCCATTGCAAAGTGCTTTTCTATTGACTTCAGTGGTCAGAGCAAGCTCCTAGGGCTAGATTCACAAAGCAGACTTGGGCCCTGTGCAGTTTTCTCTGTGCCACGGGACTGGCGAAATGTGGCCATCTTTAAACTTGTGGAATATTAAAAAAACCAGCCAAACCAAAAAAAAAAAAAAAATACCCACACACTTTGGGTTAATTTCCCCCAACCTGTTATGAATATTTGTATTTCTGCATTGAAAAAAAAGATACAGAACATTTTTTTTTCTTGAAGTAACTGCATTTATTATGAATTGTGGCAGGGTGTTTGCCCCTCACTGGCCTGGAAAGGGTTAAGAAGGCCCTTGAAGAGGCTGTACAAAAGGTAGCCATCAGGAAGGGGCTCTAGCAGCCAATCAGGGCCCAAGAGGCTAGTATAAAAGGGAGCAAAGGCAGTGACTCCCAGGAGCTTTAAGAGGGAAGACTTTCAACATCCTGGACAGAGCAATGGCTGGCTGCTGGGACTCAGAATTACCAAGTATCCTGAAGCAAAGGCGAGGAAGATACTAGGGTTGGCATGCTGCTTCAAGAATTGAATCTTTTGTTTTTCTGTGTAAAGATTAATTGTTAGTACTCTTGTTTAAGAAGCTAGCCGGCAACTTCCTACTGAAGTCAGTGTTTTGCTGTACATTAACATGGCTGTTTGGGCTGCCATCCCTTGTATTATGAAAGGAAAACAATGATGTGGGAATGTTGTGCAGTTCAATTAATTAGTGGATTTAAAAGAAATATATAGTAGTTGGAAGCTGTTGATAGCAACATTTGGAGGTGCATACATACAGACTTAGCTCCTGATCCCTGTTTGTACTGAACCATATTTTGGGGCATTCTTTTAAGTCTTATTGGATTTGATACAGCTTTGCTGAGCCAAAGTTAAAGGTGACAGAAGACCATTTCAACTACTAAACATGTCGTGTAGTGATGTCAAGAACAAAATGGAATCCAAGGATTTGCACTACCTAAGTTTGTTTAGGCTATTATGAACTTGTGATCTTTAAAGAGGCCACAATGAACTAAGTATGGTAATTGCAAGGGGCCAGACTTCATTTCTGCTCCCTTCCCCCAGCCATAGATGCTACTACAAATTTACAGTCCTGGTCTCCTGGTCTCCCTCAGTGGGAGGGGGGAAAGAGATCCCCTGTCTAGTCTCTCACTCAGGGCCAGACCTTGGAGTTAGGGAAGAAGCATTAATTTAAGATGTTATTAACCAGCATGGCCTGGAGAGGGTGTAGTAACTCCTCCTGGAGTTCTGGTCACCAGGACCACCTCAGGCCAGCTCCCCACTTCCCAGAAGCCCTGATCACAATTTGTCATGATGTCTTCTCTATCTCTTATGCTTCCAGGCTTGATCTGAAAGGAGAGCTGGAGGCTCAATATTAACGTGCATGTGCCCTGATGCAAAGCAAAGGGGAAGAGCCCCACGCACACAGAAGCACCAGCTTGGAATGCAATATCTGTACAAAGCAGCATCACCATGATGAGGAAATTAGGCATGTAGGCCGTTAAGTTGACCTAACAGAGAGACAATACTTTAAGTCGACCTTGTTAAATTGACTTAACAGCTTTAAATCAACTTAATAAGGTCGATTTAGCACTAATCCCCATCCACACTGGCTTTAAGTTGACTTAAGAAGTCAATTTAAGGCTTAAGTCGACCTCAGAGGAGGTGTTATTAAGTCAACTTAAGCTCTTATTAAGTCAACTTAAGTCGATTTAATAAAAGCTCAGTGCGGACGCGGCTTGGCAGTGTAGACGTGACCGTTGCTATGAGTCCAGTGACCCTGGGTCCTCTACTTAACACCTTTATGGCAATAAGGTGGTTACAAGTTTTCATTACAGTGGATTAGAAATTCTCTGTAATGGAACAAAGTGCCCATGTGTGAGGAATCAAAAACAGCTGGACACATTTTTTTCAGATGAAACTATTTTTGCTGAAAAATGAAAACTTGGAATGACCAAAAGCTTTTGCAAACATGCTGAATTTGCTAAATGGTTTTGGAAAAAAAAAATATTCATTTCAACTTTTTGTTTAAAAATATCTAGAATTGTTTCGAATCTGTTAATTCTTCTTAAAAAGCCAAAAGAAAAAAAAGAGGAAAAAACCCTAACAAATGTTTAGTTTCGGGTTGCTTTGAAAAGTTTTGCAAAAGCCAAAACAATTGTGTTACTACTTCAGTTTACTAAGCACAAAATCATTTATTTGCATAGTTCTCATCAGATATGTTTTGATTGGGCATTGCATGGAGGATGGTGGTACTGGACCAGAGCTTTCTGGTCATTTTAGACAAACCCAATGGATGTGCTTACAGGATCCTTTTGGATCTTGAAGGCTCTCATAGTGAGAGATCGCATTTAAAGGGCAACCCTCTGAGGAAATACTCCACTACATTTAGGCCATAAACAGACCAACAAAGACAGCAGGGAATTGATGGCTGAATCTTAAGCAACCTCTGCCCTGTAAAATTAAAGAGCCCTCCTGAAAGTGTCACTTAACTCACTACTATTTTTTCTTTTTGGTTTCTGTCTAATTGATTCTAAGCTTGAGCAACTTTGACATTAACTAGATGCCATGACATAGCTGGTCATTCTGTTTATGATAGCTAAGTCACAATGAGTAATTTCATCTTGGCATAAAGGAAGATCTTTGGGAGGAGGCCAGAGCATGCCAGCCTGTTATCATCCCAGACCTGGGAAAGGAACTGGACCCAAGGGTTAAAGAGCTCCTGTAGATGACTGACCTACCTCTGCACAGTATTCTGTGCATGACGCACATTCATGTGAATGAGGCAACGATAACTGAGATAGAACACTCCCGTCCCCTTATGTGTGTGTAATGATCAGCTAGACAGCAGGAAAAAGCCTGACAAATAACCATTGAGCTCAACAATGCATTCACCTTTTCTTTTACCCTACATAGACTTTGGTATCAAGAACATTTTTAGTGATTATTTTTTCCTCCAAAAAGCTTTGTAATGTAAATAAAAGAAATGGGAATTTTCCCAAAATGAATAAATAAAAGGCAGTTTTTAGAAACACCAGACCGACTATTCCTTCTTCACAGCACCCCATTGGAAATATCTTCTTAAGAGGAAGGATGGGAAGATGGCAATATTTTAAACTCAAGAATGGGGTGATCCTTTCTCAAAAGGTACTGCCAGCCCACAACTAACATAGTAGCCTCATCGGAATGATATGCTGTGATTCAGCTTTCTTGCTTGCTGGCTGGTGTGACTTTTCCAGTTGTTGTCAAGTATCCTTCTAGTGAGAATGTGTTTGACAGCATTTAGCTCAGTGCCCATTCCAGTAGCTACAAAAGGCTCATTTCAGAGCTCCTGCTGTTTCAAATTCTGAAAGGCATTTCTCCGGAGCTGGTCCAAAGGTAGTAACAGCCAAGATTTATCTTCATAATTTTGGTCTTGGCCCATTGGAAATGTTTTCTAGCCTTCAGATGAGCTGTCGGCCAAAGTCTTTCCAAGGGGATGTGAGTCCTAGACTTTCTCAGTCATCATAGCTGAATGATTTTGCTACTCAGCTATGCAGAAGCAGCAGGCCTTCAGGCTAATTAATAAATCATCAACGCATTTGTGGTGTGAAAAATGAAATATTTATGCTTGCCAGAGTAATATTTCTGTCTTGCAGCCCCATGCTCTGTTGATGCCTGATGGAGGATGAAGTAAATACCAGCTGGTGTAGAATGAGCAGAATATAATTACTTTCTACAGAGTTAACTGAATATTAAAAATAGAGAAACTAGCAAGCATAAAATATAATAAAAATAATGACACTGCACAAAAATCAGGCCTGAACCATCACAGGAAGTATCATGGTACTGAGGGCTCCGGAACCTGCAGGATCCATATTGTGTACAGAAAGCCCCTACAGTGGTCCTTTACGAATACTTATTGAGCAGCTGGAGTTGTTAAAGGCCTGAAGGGAAGCCAGAACACTTTAATGTTCCAGTAGGTCATCTACTAGTAGGGACTAGTGAAGGACTGAGTGGATACATTTCACAAAAGCAACAACAGCTGATGCTCTATTTTCAAAAAGAAAATGTAACAGTTTTGGGGTTTTTTTGTTTTCTTTCCTAAGGCAACAAGGAGTCATTTTTGTTCTTTAAGCTTTGACAATGCAGTGCGGCCAAAAGAAATGCGGCTGGTTTAATTCTGATTTTTAGAATCACTTTTCCAATCCTTTTGCACCACTCCAAGTACGCAAGGACCAGACCAGTCTAGCAACTTATGCCTTAAGGATCATTTCACCCTTTATTTGAAAGGGAGAATCTCTTTGCAGCTGTCTTTCATATCAAAATTGATTCCTCATGGAGATTGCTCTTGTATGATTAGAGCAATCACTGAAATTGAAACAGTCAGCCGTCCCCCCTCCCCCCCTCCAAAAAAAACCTATCCAAGGGGATAGAAGAAAGGCATTGCTGTTTTCCAGTTCTGATTTTAGTGCATAGACGCTTAAGGGTATTGTTTTGCGGCAGGGAGGAATAAAGGTTTCTGGCCTTGGTTGACCCCCTTCACTTTCTGCACAGGTTTGCTTGGACCTGATCAAGGGATTACCACATCATACATTGGACAAGACATATTTTGTCTTTCTGGGTAAGTATATTCTAGATAAATATGCATCCCAGCATGTATAAGTATAATTATATGTTCATAGTATATTCTAGGGTTAAATTTCTTGTTTTTAAACAGGTAAATTTCCAACCCACAGCTGGGAGCTGCTGATAGCTCAAGCACTCAATTTAAAACTGAAGGCCCACATGAGGTTCCCGGGAGAATTCCTAAAATATGAAAAAAAGTTCCATTAGATTTTTTTCTAGCTAATTTTAATTCAAGTACACCACTGGATTCTGTCCTGAAAAAGAAGAGCCCCACGTCTGTGAGACATCCTCTTCCTATGAGATGTCTAACTGTCTTTCACAGATCCAAAATACAGGATTTGGAAGACAATGTGAACTTCTGAGTTTGTGACTCAACCAAACCTCAATGTTAGATCTTTCAGAGTTTTCCCATCACTGCTTATTTCCACACTTGTTTCTTTATTGTAGTGTTAGTCTAGAGTACTGGGCTGCTGGTGTTTGTTTGTTTTTTTAACACTAAAGTACTAAAAAATAGAAAATTCACACATGCCTCTTTCTCTCAGATGCTGGCTTCACTATGCTTTTGTTACTGCAGAATTACATTGCTGTTATGTAAACTCTATAATGCTCCCCCTTAAATCAAGCCAGAAACTGAAGCTGATACACAAAGTGGTAATCAGGTCACCTGGTGTCTGTCTGTGTGATCATTTCACAGCAGAGTAAAAGGAGAAGCATTTGGTTGTTGTGGAGGCATTGTTTCTGTATATAAAAAGGCTGTTGGTTTGGGACTGCTGGTTTATTATCATTTATATTATAATTAGTCTAGAAGTCCCAATCAACCCAGACCCCATTTGGGGAGGAATTGTACAAAGATAAGGCAAGATAGTCACTGCCTTAAAGGCCTTGCAATCTAAAGGCACAAGATGGGATAATTGAGGTTGGCCCTGCTTTCAACAGGGTGTTGGACTAAATAACCTTCTGAAGTCCCTTCCAACCCTAACTGTCTATGTTTCTATAAGTGAGACAAAGACTGGGAGAGAAAAGAGAGACCAAAGAAATGAACTGACTTGCTCAAGACCACACTGCAGATCAGTAGCAGAGAGGGGAATAGACAGAATCCAGGGGTTCATCTACTCTGGAGCCTTAGGTCCTTAAGGAAAGTTAAGTCGACCTACAGACTGCTGCATCCAGAATGGGCTTTTCTTAAGTTGACTTAAGCGCTTCCTTAAGTCGACTTAATAACACACCTCTTACAGTCGACAACGCTTAAATCGACCTTATTAAATCGACTTTATCCAGTGTAGATGGGGAAAGCTCTTAAGTCGATCTAATTGGCCTCTCAGCCACCTACAATGCACCACTCCTCCGTCGACCTAGCACCTGCCAGTGGGGACACAGGCAGTTGACAGGAGTGTTCAATATGGACTTTCTAAGTTGACTTAACAAGGTCGACTTAAAGTCAACCTTGTTAGGTCAATTTAACAGAGCCTCCAGTCTATACATAACCCTGGATTCTGGGATCTGAAAGCAGTGCTGTGTCCATTGAACTGCACTGCTTTTCATGCTGACTGTTTTTAATGATCAGACAAGGGCAGCTATATGCTGAGGGAAAAAGCATTCAAGGAATTTATAAAATAGAAACATTTCAGAAAGAGGTTACTTTAAGAACTTCAAGTATTTTGCAATTATCCATTTGAGAGTGCCCCTTTAAAATGGAAATAGTGAAAGGGTAGTAAATGCTTTCTTCATATTTCCAATGGGGATTAAAATTAAATGTCATATTTTAGCTCTCATGCATACATGTTTGCTTCAATGAGAACAGACAACTTAAATGCCAGTTATTATAGCTTGTCAATAATTTCAGAATCTAAGCAAATCTAGCCTACATGACTGACAGCTGTAAATTAATTTAGTTTGTTTTGCTACCACTGACAAGCATCAGTGTATAACACTAATAGCAAAGCCTGTGTGCAGTTGTGTTGTTATGGAGTACAAATTATGCAGACTAGACTTTTCTTTAAAAAGCGAAATATTTAAGGCCTGGCCATGTTCTTTTGGGAAAACAACTAACTCCCATCAGTGTACAAAATCATAACCATCAGTGTAGTTAGTTTTAAAACGTACAACCTGATACAGAAATTGCAGAAATATTGTTGGAATTAGTATAATCACACAGTAGAAAGTCAATGGGAGCTCTCAGATGCTCCAGACTTTTGCAAATCCAAGCCACTTATTTACACACTAAAATATGGGCTTCGGGGTCTTTGTTTAGACACCCGTTTGTAAAAATATTGGCGTCTGTAAATGTTAAAATTGTATACCTAACAATGTATTGTATTTAGTGAGGCTCTGAAACCTGGGAGCAAACAATGTATATAGTTTTAAGAGGGAGCTTGACAAATGTATTAGAGTGATTATGTGATGAGGTTGTTTGCGATTGTGAGGGGTGTGGCTCTGCAGCCTTCAGGATCTCTTCCAGTTTATTTTATATTCTTAAAAACACATACCTTGAAGCTTCAGTTGGTTACTTGCAGAAATCAGGAAGGGATTCCTCCCTCAACCCACAATGTTTCTGTTTATGGTCTCTTTCTTTTGAGGCATCAGACATATCCATGGCTGAAGATGGGACATTGCACGGAGTGGGACAATGCTCTGAGGTGACTCCAAGCATTATCGAGCTCATGTGCATAATGGTTGGTTCTTGCTCAAATGCTCTGGGACTAACTGATTGACCTAGATCAAAATTCCTTCCCAATCCCACAGATGGCAGAGTGGCAGAACCTATGGGATTTTTGCCTTCCACTGCAGCATGGGGTGTAGGTCCCTTGTTGGGATTATGTGTAAGGGGCCTTGGGCACTGGTACACCTCAGTGCCACCTATTCTCTGCCTCTGGCACATAATAGTTAATCTCCTGCGGGCTATGATACTTCGGTCTAATTTTGATGGTTCGGCCTAGTGTGCAGCGGCCAGATGGTGTTGATGGTCCGTTATCTGGTGAGTACACTGACCTTAAACTTTGATTTGATGACTCTTCTCACTGCTTCCAATCAATATACTTCCCTCTAAAGGCCCAGCTCTCTTCCAACGGTAGTAGGCTCAGATCCTAAGTATGCAGTATATTGTAATCAATCAATCTGGCTCTAACCCAAACACTATGACCCTTCAGAAATTCAAAGATCTTTCCCACACAACTTTCTAGATTTCACTCTAATGTTCTGAAATCTAGGGGCACCAGTGCATTTATATGTGTAAAACAGCACAACGACTTCTTGCTCTCCGTACATGACTCTGCATGTGTCCATAATCAGATAGATTTTTCCAAAGAGCTCATTGGATGTGTTGCATGCTGAGCACTTTTGGAAATCTTGCCACTTATTTATCAGAGTCTGGATTACCACATGGCCGCCAGCATTGAAATTATGTGAGCTGGAAGACCTATTGAAAGTCAGCTACCGAGGGTTATCCAGCTTTTTTAAAACCCTGACAGCTTGTTCAGTAGGCAGATTTTTCCAAAACTCCCACAGCTGTAATCTTAATGAGCTAAAATCAACCTATTAGGCTCATGCTGTCCCAAGCGTATTAAACTGTTCCTGAGACATTCAGCTTCAGTCTGTCATGTCTTGCTCAGGTTACCCAGAACTGTGAATCTCTGTGTTACTGCTCTGCCTTAGCAAATGGGAGCTATGCTGCAGCTAAATTGTGCGTTAGCTCCCCATCACATCAACTGGCCAGTCTTGCTAGTAAACTCTTCAGGACTCTGTTACCTTCAAGGCAAAGTTTGGACTGGCAATCAGTGAACCTCAAGTCCTGCGTCTTTCTGCAGCAACCAGTCTCCCTCACTGAAAACTCACCAACATGATTTTTCCTGCCTCCAAAGAGACAGGGCACTCATCAGCTGATTAGATTAGCTAAAGTCTCACACTTCAGTTTAAGACACAGCACTGAGGCTATGTCTACACTAGAAAAGTTAAGTCGTCTTTGTTAAGTCAACTTAACAAAAGTTGACAACTTTTCTAGTGTAGACATAGCCCCTTATCGCCCTTATTAAGTCGATTTAACACTTTAAGAAGACTTAATAAGATCGATTTAGGTGCTAATCCCCGTCCACACTGGCTTAAGTCAACCTAAAACAAGGTGTTATTAAGTCGACTTAACCTTTCCTTAAATCAACTTAAGGAAATGCTTAAGTCGACTTAAGGAAAGCCAAGTGTGGACGCAGCTTTGTTTAGGTCGACTTAAGTCGACCTAACATGTAAATGTAGACGCACCCTCAGATATGTAGGAGAATATAAAGTTAATACTGGACAACTGGCCAAGTCTGAGCTATAGGTCACCAGAGAAACAGAATCTCTTCATGGGCAAACCATATATCTCCTATAACCAGTGTGAGACACTGTGGCTATGTCTACACTTGTAATTTTAAGTCGACTTTAACTAAGTCAACTTAGTGAGTCTACACTTAAAATTAAAGTCGACTTTGGGGGGAACTTACAAAGTCAACCTAGAGCGTCCACACTGGATGCCTAGGTCGACTTCTAGGGGCTAGAGGGACCTTGGGCAGGTCCATGGGGGCAAGGGGCACCCCTTGCCCAGTGCCAGGGGGCTCAGCCTTTGCCCCATTGTACATAGGTACAATGGGGCAAAGGGGGACAGGGACCCTGGCGGGGCATAGGGGCAGGGTGGGAATGCCAGGCTCCCCCTGTGCCCCCCCCCCAGCAGGGAGGGCATTGGTGTAGTCCTGGGGTAGCCCTAAGTCAACTTAGGGCTACCCCACATCTACACTCGCTTAAGTTGACTCTAGGGAGTCGACTTAAGCCTTAGGTCGACTTATTTTGAGGTTTTATAAAGTGAACTTAATTTTCATTAAGCTGACTTTATTTTCCTTAAGTCAACTTAAGCAAGCTGCTTAAGTCGACTTAATTTACAAGTGTAGGCGCAGCCAGAGAGATTCTACTCAGGGTATGTTATCTCCCCTTTTATTTCTGTCCATCCTGGACATCTGCATAAAAAATGTGGCCAGGATTATTCTGTTTTAGATCCTTAATTGGAAGGTGGTGTTGTCTCTTTTTTTCCCCTTCCCTCCCTGACATCATAGCTCTTTTAATTGTAAAAATAACGAGTTTGAAGGTAGAGTGTCTGCTCAATATATGCAAAGCCTATAAACAGGAAACGGGGCTGAGGATAATTATATTCACCACATAGTTATTAATATTAATTTTTAGATGTCAATGTAAGCAAATAAGGTCCTCTGGGGAGTTGTTGAAAATGTAAGTTTTTGCATATTTTTAAGCATAAAAGGACTGTAATGTCCCATCTTCCTTCCTCACAGCATCAAGGTGGAACAAGCAGGCGATAAAGGATAACATTTGACCCAATCTGCCTCTGGCACTACCTGTTTTGTTCTTCAACATAGTAGTTTTGTAATCCAGCAGAAGTAAGTTTATTAATAAAGAGCAGAGATTTAAGTCATAAGATTCGATATGCTTACAAGTAAAACACAACAAAAGACGCTTTCTAGTGACTAAAATTGAACTTGTTTTTTGTCTAGGCAGGTTTTTCACCTATCCACACTTCCCAGAGGCTTCAACCCCCTTGGCTGAAGGATCTATTCTTCTCAGGTTACAAGAGCTCTAGCCTCTTGTGTCCCTCAACCTTTTGTGGGTCACAACATACTTGGCAGCATATCGCAAGCCTACAGGACACAACAACCCACCCCCCACACAGGCCAAATCCAGTCATGTCCCTGGATCTCAGTGATACACTTACCGCAGTGTGGCGAAACAGTAATGTGTCCTGACACAATAGACTTTGGGAAATAATACTAAAAGGACTGTCTACCTTTATTTCTATCCCCTTGGGCAGTGGTTCTCAACTACTGACTTTGTTTCAAGAACCAAGGATGCTTTTTGGTAGTTCAGGTTCCACCTCCATTGTGATCATTAAGCAGTCTTTGCCCCCCAGTTCATTTACCTTGTTAGCTTTGACAAAAGAGTCTTGTGGCACTTTTAAAGACTAACAGATTTATTAATCGCATGAGCTTTCGTGGGAGAAAATCCCACTTCGTCAAAGCGTCTGACGAAGTGGGATTTTCTCCCATGAAAGCTCATGCGATTAATAAATCTGTTAGTCTTTAAAAGTGCCACAAGACTCTTTTGTCTTTCTACAATAGACTAACACGGCTACCCCTTTGGAATTTGACTTGTTAGCTTTGTTTACTATCTATGCAGATGTACTTTTCACTGCTCTCTGAGGTGTTATCTGGTTCAGCTTACATTGGAAATGAAGGAAAACATTCCTCTGCTCAGGACGGACAGGCTTTATGCAAAACACCTTTTCAGAATGTACTTCCAGCACAAATCTATAATAGTTTATACACTACCTGCACATACACAATGGCTGCGTCTACACTGGTAAATTAAGTCGACTTAAGCTTGCTTAAGTCGACTGAATTTACCCTGCATCTACACTACAGTTTCCTTAAGTCAACTTAAGTAGCTTGCTTAAGTCGACTTAAGGAAAATAAAGTCAACTTAATTAAAATTAAGTTGACTTCATAACACCACCTTTCAATTAGACCTAAGGCTTAAGTCGACACCCTAGAGTCGACTTAAGCCAGTGTAGATGTGGGGTAGCCCTAAGATGACTTAGGGCTACCCCAGGGCTACACCAATGCCCTCCCTGCCAGGGTCCTATGCCCTGCCAGGGTCCCTGTCCCCCTTTGCCCCATTGTACCTAGGTACAATGGGGCAAAGGCTGAGCCCCCTGGCATTGGGCAAGGGGTGCCCCCCCTGCCCATGTGGACCTCCTCTAGGTCCCCCTAAGCCTCTAGAAGTCGACCTAGGCATCCAGTGTGGACGCTCTAGGTCGACTTTTTAAGTTCCCCTTTAAGTCGACTTTATTTTTAAGTGTAGACACACTAAGTCGACTTAACTAAGTTGACTTAAAGTCAACTTAAATTAACAAGTGTAGACATAGCCTCTAATATTAATGACCAATGTGTTACTTGTGTGTATATCATACTCTTCAGGAGATCTTTTTGGTACAGATTATGACAATAGTGTGTCGGGGTAACGAGTGAGTCAGGCCTGATGTGAGTTATGTTATGGTTTGCCTTCTGCCAGTTGGCATTGAGGGACTCCCTGGGTCACACACATCTCATCTCATCCATGTGGCAGTGAGCTTACTACTACACAGAATGAAATATTTACAAACATTAAAGTCCTGTGTTTCCAGCCAGAAAACACATCAGCTCCCTGTCTTCCTAGTGTTGTGTATCTCCATGGAGTTAATGAATATAACTTGAATGGTTGAGAATGTTCTAAGGGTCCCTAAGATTCACATGCCAGAAATGTGTCATTCTATCCTCCTATGCAAACAATCCCACAGAAAGCTAATGAATGTGGTGTAAATAGAACAGGTAATTGGTTGTGGTCTCATCAACCGGGAACTCACAGACACTGTAAAACCAATAGGAAATAGATAAAGGTCACCCTATTTCATGCACCTGGCTTTGAGATAAAATAGCTGCTAGAATTAATAATTCTCACTATATATCCTTCTACTTCAAGGAGTGCTGCTATTTTTTATCACAGTGAAGTTAATTATTATAACAATCTGTTCATTGACACATAATATGCCTAATCAAATAGATGGAGGGCATACTGGACTGCCCAAAACAACCACTAGAGAAAGGGGCAGATAACTTCATAGTATCTAAAGTAAAAGTGGTAACTTACATTTAAAATGAAATAACTACAGTGATTCATGAACAAATTGCATAAGCTTTTGATTACACATAGTAAAGGGTATGCTAGGGAGTTGCTTGAGTCTAACTGAGATGGTCAATTAAGCTGTCTTCCTTTGGGTAGTTTATATTTATCATGTGGCCATATACTACAGGTGGGCAGTGTGGCTTTGTGCACCTGTGAAGGGACAGCTGGGATCCCAATAGTACAGCAGGGAGTTTTAGCCTACAAATGGTCATGGATACTCCAAAGACAAAGGAATCATATACAATATAGGACATAGAATTGTAGGACTGGAAGAGGCATCCAAAGATCTTCTAGTTCAGTTTCCTGCATGCATGACAGGACCAAGCATTATCTACATGCCTGATGCATGTGTGTGTGTGTACACCTGTCAGGGATGGTCATACATGCTTGTGCTCCCTCACTGTGGGTGCCTCTACACTAGTAAATTAAGTCGACTTAAGCAGGCTTAAGTTGACTTAATTTACTCTGCGTCCACACTGGAGTTTCCTTAAGTCGACTTAAGCTCCTGCTTAAGTCGACTTAATAAGACCTCCTTTTAAGTCGACTATAATGCTTAAGTCAACTTCTTAAGTCAACTTAAGCAGTGTGGACGCCCTAAGTTGACTTACAGGGTAAGTCGACTTAGGGCAGGGCAGGGGAAAAAGGGAGCCCCTGCTCCCTTTTCCCCAGGAAGCTGCTAGTGGCTTGTCCTGGCTCCCTTCTCCCCAGGACCGCAGGGCTCCCTTCTCCCCAGGACCCCAGTGGTCCTGGCCAGAAGGAATCACAGAGCTCCTGTCTGCCCAGGACCATGCTCCAGCTGCTAGGGAGCCCCCGGAGGTGCAATTCCCAGCACAGCGCCCCAGCTGCTAGGGAACCCCTGGGGGCTCCCTAGCAGCTGGAGTGTGGTCCCGGGCAGAAAGGACCTCTGCACTCCCTTCGGCCAGGACCACTCGGTCCCGACTAGGAGAGAGCGCGGGGCTCTCTTCGGCCAGGACTGCCCACTGCTGGCTAGGAGGGAGCGTGCTTCAACTGACAAAGGAAACCTCTGGGTTTCCTCTGTCAGCTCTAGTGCAGGGCTGGCAATTGCTGGCCCCGTGCTCCAGCTGACCAGAAACCCCGGGGTTTCCTCTGTCAGCGGGGCTCCCTTCTCCCAGGGACCCCATTGTCCTGGGCAGAAGGGAGCCCGTGCTCATTTCTCCCCGGGACCAGAGCGGTCCCGGGGAGAAGGGAGCCGGGAGAGCCGCCCAGCTTCTTGGTCCTGGCAGAGCCACACTTGCAGGGCTGGCTCTCCCCGGACAAGCCGCCCGTGGCTTGTTGTCCTGGGGAAAGCCAGCTGGCTCTCACCAGGACAAGCTGCCAGAGGCTTCCTGGTCTGGGGTGAGACAGCCCTGGAAAACTGGCTCTCCCTCCACTTATCAAGTCAACTTATAGAGAGTCTACACCAGACTCTTAAGTCGACTTAAAGGTGCTCCTGTTAAGTCGACTTAGAGAGTCTACACTAGACTCTCTAAGTTGACTTAATAAGATCGACTTAAAGTCTACTTAGTAAAGTCGACTTAAGAAAGTCGACCTAAATTCCTAAGTGTAGACATAGCCTGTGTGTGTGTGCATTTTACAATTGCTGAAGAGCTGTATAATACAATAAAGGACATGGATTCCTGCAACTGTATCGATTTTCTTATTAAACCGTAGACTGGCTCACACTGTTATCAAACCTGCTTGCTGGCATCCACCTTTACATATCTTTGGAATGGCATGTTATTTCTATTCCATGGCAATAATTATTTATTTAGTGGTCTTCAAACAAAGTAGCTTAATTTTTTGTATGAACCTAATAGAGTATTTTACCCTGTTACTCCTACCCTAGTAGCCTTAGCATGTGCCCCAAAGGTATGAAATGTTATGGAGTTATAAAAGGAGCCTTAGGCTATATCTATATTGCACACTAAACCTGGACTAGTTCCAAAGGGGTAGCCTGATTAGTCTAGTTCAGCAAAACAAACAAGCAGTCCTGTGGTACTTTTAAAGACTGACAAATTTATTTATTACATGAGCTTTCATGGAAAAAATATCCCACTTCATCAGACACTTTGAAGATGGGAACTTACAGAATGGGAGGAAAATAAATGCTGGGCATGTAAGACATAGTATTAGGTCAGGCTGTAACAGCAAATCAAAGCAGATGTTAAGATTCAAACACTGGGAACGGCATATAGGGGAAGGTGAGGTCAAATCATTTGTTGAAATGAGAAAAAAATCCATAATCCCTGTTTAATACTGAGGCAAAAGAGTCAAATCTACATATGAATTTCTGTTCTGCAGTTTCTCTTTGAAGCTGCAATTTGTTATTCATTTGTTTGAGTACAACAAGTCATCAATGGAGTGAGCAGGGAGATTGAAGTGTTCCCCTATTGGTTTTTTAATGTTGTGATTTCTGATGTCAGACTTCTGTCCACTTATTCTTTTGCGCAGAGACTGCCCTGTTTGTCCAATATATAAGGCAGGGAGGCATTTCTGGCACACGATGGAATAAATCATATTGGTGGACAAGCAGGTGAATCAGCCCTTGATGGAGTAACTGGCTTGATTAGGTCCTGTGATGGTGTCTTTTGTGCAGATATGTGGGCAAAGTTGGCCGTGTTTTTTTTACAGGGATATGTGCCTGCTTTAACATTTCTGTTGTTTCGTCTTTAGTTGCTGATGAGTATCTGTTTAAGGTTGGAGGGCTGTCTGTAAGCGAGGAGAGGTCTGTCTCCCAAGGCTTGAGAGAGTGAGGGATCATCTTGTAGAATACGCTGTAGATCTTTGATGATGTGGTGAAGAGGTCTGACTTGGGGGTTGTAGGTGGTGACCAGTGGCATTCTGTTGTTTTCTTTCTTGGGTTTCTCCTGTAGTAGTTGACTTCTGGGAACCTGTCTGTCTCTGTCAATGTGTTTAGTCTCTTCCGCAGGTGGGTACTGTAGTTTTAAGAATGCTTGATAGAGATCCTGAAGGTGTCTGTCGCTCTGAAGATCGGAGCTAATGCAGTTATATCTTAGGTCTTGGATGTAGACAATGGATCGTGTGGTGTGTCCTGGATGAAAGCTCGAGGGATGTAGGTAACTATAGCAAATGTGATTACATCTTAGGGCTTGGCTGTAGACAATGGATCTTCAAAGTGTCTGATAAAGTGGGATTTTCTCCCATAAAAGCTCATGTGATAAATAAATTTGTTAGTCTTTAAAAGTGTCACAGAACTCGTTTGTTTTGCTAAACCTGGACTGTGATTCATGTCTGTGTCGAACCCACTTTTCTGTCCAAAACACAATTCAGATTGGCTCAAGTCAGCAAGCACTCAGCACCCAAGTCCTAAGACCTTCCTAGCAGGGATAGGCCAGGGCCTGAATCCTGATATAACTTGGGTCTGAGCCCTTTTATTTTTCAATGTGGATGGAACTCATTCCACAAACCTGAATCAGAAGGTCTGTGTGGTGCACTATGGCTGAGTTAGTATTGTTGTGAGACCTGGGTCCAGGGATTGTAAGCCAGGTTTATAATGCATAGTCGACACTCAAGCACAGGCTTTGAAGTAATGAGTCTACAATTTATAAACCTAAGTCCCAAAGGCCTGGGTTTAAATTGCAGGGTAGAATTACCCTTAGCACCACAAGTTGTTACATTTGATTTTTCATATGTACATAAAAAGAAATTTCTATACTAAAATGCCTGCATTGGTCTCCACAGATTGACACAGCAGGATTGACAGAGTGGCCAGTAGAGACCTGCTTAATCAATCCCAGAAGTGTTCTCTGTTCAACACAGTAACTCCACCCCCCGCCCCCCAAAAAAGAGCAACACTGCATTGAATGGAAAGCATTGCTCATCAGTGCAGCCCAGTGAAGATACCATGGTAAGGGAGGGTAAGTGAGTCAATGGGAGATATGTGTTCTACAGTTGTACGTAGACTGTGTATCTCCTGTTAACCCAGTGTAGCAGGATAGATGAGGCCTCAATGTGAAAGTCTGCATTTCAGAAAGATAAGCGGGAAAAATAATCTGAAGATTTGTAAACTTGATTCTGTAAAGAAAAAACCCTTTGGCATGCTTGAATATTTTGCACGGATCTATAGCTAAGAGACTGTTATGAGACATTGTTTTATTTCAAAGAGGAAAATATTATTATAGATGCATACTTTTATATACATGGCCTCTATATACACTGCTGTTTGACAGAAGCTGAGAATGGGTGATGGGATGGCTCACTTGATTACCTGTTCTGTTCATTCCTTCTGAAGCACCTGCTATTATCCACCGTTGAAAGACAAGATACTGGGCTAGATGGACCATTGGTCTGATCCAATATAACCATTCTTAAGTTCTATATAGTTTACTAGCCCAATAATATGTAGCTTCCTTTCCCGGCCTTAACTAAGTCCATGGGAAGTAAAGGACTGCCAGACTGGGTCACGTGTAATAAGACACAATATTAATTACTGTTTATATTTTGTAGGATATTGAGCAACCAGCATACCAATGGCACGATATGTTAATGTTTGATAGTTAAGCATCAGAATCTGCCAGTGTTGATCCTGCCTACATAAACATAATTCTGTTCCCAAGAGTGCATGCATTAGGACCCTGACCCAAAATCCACTGAAGTCATTTGGAGTCTTTCCATTTATTACAGTGCAGTTTGGATCAGATTTCAGGCTAGCATCTTTAATTACATGATTGTGTACTATTTCTCATAATATCATATAAGTTTTCGACTACTTCAGGGCGGGGAAGGTGCAGTAAGGCAAAGTAACTAAGATATAAGAAATTGCAAGAACACAGAAAGGCAAAATCCAGGGAGTGATTACTGAATGCGTGGTTTCATTAAGACTTCTGCCTCCTGGTGATATATAACCTTTTTAACAATGTTTAGCATTTGAGTTTGCCCCCGATAGGTATATGGAACATTCAGCATTTGGAATTTTGTAGGTATTGACAATATATTTACTTGAACCATTAATTCTTTCTCCCTGAAGGTACTCACTAGAAATCCCGGAACTCCTTTTTGTTTTTTTCTTCATTTCTTTTAAATGTTCAAGATTAGCAGACTTAGCCTCAATCATTTCTTGTTGAGAATAAAAGCAATCTCTGTGGCTTTTCATCTCAAGGGCTGTACATTTATTTAGTTCTATTTTGATGTTGAAGATTCTTTCAGGTTCAAAGAAGATTCAACAAGTGCAGAGGATGGACATGATGGGGCTGTTGCAGAGTTCAATTAAACACGCTGTCACCATGCAAATTTTAGCAATTCTTACTGAATTGGTTGAAAGCAAATACTAAAAAAAATCTGAGGAGGAAGTGATTGACTGGTAGACAGAAAGGTCAGTCAACTGTTTAATAGAAAGCTTTAATCTGTTCCATACCTCCTTCTCCCTTTATTACCAAGTCTCTCTTCTATATATCCAAGTTTTAACAGTGCTCCAATGTGGGCTGCATCTGTAGACTTCCATCAATCTTTTGTTTTCATTGTTAACTACTACACCTGTCAGAATTCATAATAACTCCCAAAGATTTCTCCAACTGCCTTTCTATATTTATAGTACATTGGCAATATTCCTTGTGGACTGTGAAGACCAGATCCTCTACGGCTGTAAGTTAACATCACAACATGGACTTCAATCTGTCCCTATACTTAAGCAGAAGGAGATGAACCCATAATTAAATAGCTGGGCATGGTTCATTTTGTATTATAGCAGTTTAAAAAATGGAGTAAATTACATCCCATTAAAAAAATAGAGCCAGAGCTCTTAAATTACGCTTCTGCCAGCTGTTGTCAGCAGCAACAGGGCTGGATTCAAATATTTAGGTGTTCCTCTTAAATTAAGAAACATCTCAGCTTATTCGGACACCTGGGGGAAACTCTATCCAGACAGGTGGGGAAAACTCAACACCTTCCCTGGGAACCCTTAACAGGCAATAATTCCCGACTTTGCATGTGCTCAGTCTATGTATGAAACATGGGAAAGCTTTATCAGGGGACAAGGGACACAACATCACCTTGGGAAAACACAGCAGAAATAAACCAACAAAATATCTATATGAATAAGTAAAACACTCACTACTTCCATTGTATCTTTGGCAGTACTCCTTCACTCAGTTCTCCACCCACCAGTGTGAATGTCCAATAAGCAAATATCCCTTAACACACCGCATCTCCATCCACCACACCCCACTCATGAAGTCAGACGGTAGCCTACTCCCAGAGCCCAGGAGTGCCCTTGGAAAGTTCTGTGTCCAGCCAGGTCCTATCCAGAAGCTACACTATCTAACCCAGCTATTGTGGTCTCAAATTTAATGGTAGGGATGTCAACATCCAAGATCACTCATCTTTTTGCTGCCCTCAATGAAGAGTCACCTAAGTGCTGCCTCTCACCACAAAGTTATTTCTGCACCAAATCTTCATTGGATAGGGATGAATGACATACATACCCAAGGATTCTACTCAAGGGTTATGTCTACACTGGCAATTTAGGTTGACTTAAGTAGCCTTAAGTCGACCTAAATTACTCCCCGTCCACACTGGACTTTCATCAAGTCGGCTTAAGAAATTCCTTAAGTCAACTTAATGAAAGCTTAGGTCGACTTAGTAAGAACCGCCTGTTGGGTCGACCTAACCCTTAAGTCGACTCCTTAGGTCAACTTAAGCACAGTGTGGACATGGATTAACCCTTAAATCAACTTTATTAAGTCAACTTAAGGGCAATTAGGTTGACTTACTAAGTCCCCGTTCAGGGTAACCACTTTGTTAAGTCGACTTAATAAGGTCGACTTTAAATCAACCTTATTAAGTCGACTTAACAAATTCAACCAACTTTTTCTAGTTTAGACATAGCCCTTAACATCAGGGGTGCTCTCCTTCCCACCAAGGGGCCCTTTCCTCCGCCTCTCTTTCCTTCTCAGTTCTGTCCTACTACATAACCAGTTGTATTCAGTTTTGGTAATTTCCAAAGGTGTCACTTGGAAGATTTCTAGGTAGAAAATAAGCTCTTTCTATAGCTGTGCATCCCTTTGTTCACTAATAGATGGTGGCGGAGAGCCCCTTCCCTTATGGAGCATTCTGCCCCATTCTCTTTTCCCATTCAACAACAGATGGTAGCAGAGAGCTCCCTGAGCATGAAAGCCTCAGGCCACAATTTTGTTATTTAGCTTCCCTTGCTATCCTTAACCTTGTGAGGCCGTATCTTCAGCTGGTAGATTGGTCTAGCTCCATTGACTTCAATTGACTGCATTTATTTGCACTGGCTGAGAGTCTGGCCTGTAGTCTTTTAGAATGTTTTTTGTTTAATCACCCTGCAACTATCTTGCTGATGTATGACAATTTATACCAAGTGTTGTAAACATGATATCACAGCACACTGCAATTGTGTATTTCGAGGGGGCAGGAAACAGACAGCATCTGTCTGGATCTCCAGGGATCACAGTTCAGCCTCGTCAAAAAAGGGGGTGCAACCTATGGGTTGCTGTAGTCTACTGCCTCCCAGCCTCACGTAAGGCGGGGGAGGGGCAGTCCGAAACCTCTAGCCCAGGGAAGGGCGAGTCCTTACAACCAAACACAAGCCTGG
>ML685755.1:43807618-43819908 GCA_007922175.1 Pelusios castaneus
CTCTAGCCCAGGGAAGGGCGAGTCCTTACAACCAAACACAAGCCTGGCCCAGGCAGGGCGGGGCAGGCAGCAGTCTCTCAAAGTCAGTTTCACTATCAGGGTGAATTATGGGGGGCAGACGGTAGGAAGAAGCACCACTAACAAACCTCAGTGGCTATAGCAGGAGGGTCCCAATGCACCGGGGTCGGGCACCCCCTGTGGTGGGGCAGCAGGGTCCCACTGCAACACGCTGCCCCATGGTATGGCCCACGCCTCTTGTGAGGCCGTGGGTCAGGCCGCTCTGCCCTCTCCCCTTTCCTGAGGTACCTGGTTCCCCACTACTAGGGGACGCCGGGGTAGTCCGCCGTGGGGAAGCTCCCGAAGCCATCCATCTCGTCGGGTGGTGGCAAGGCTGGCAGTGTCTCGTCCAGGTCCTCAGTGGAGGGCAGCTCCTCTAGATCGCAGGGGCCGTCGGGGGGTTCCGGTCTGTAGGGCTCCAGGGCAGCGGGTTGTTCCCTGGGGTCATCAGCCGAGGGCAGCTCCTCCAGGTCACAGGGGCCGTCCAGCGGTTCTGAACTCCCGGGCTCGGGGACAGACACCTGGGGGTTCAGTCCCTCTGGAGGCAGGGGCTCAATCTGGTCCCAGGGGGCTGACGCCTCCCCAGCCGGTCTGGGTGCGTGCCACAAAGGACGGTCCTCTGGGCCCCAGGCAGTGGGAAGCCGGGGCCAGGCTTCTTCAGCCGTTTGGCCGGGCGTCTGGCCCCGGGGCAGTGAAGCACGGTGCTTCCCTGGTGCTCGCTGGGGCTGCCTTCTTATACTGCCCGGCTGGGCCCCACCCCCTGGTTTCCTGTCGAGCCGGATTGGTGGATCCGGCTCAACCCCTTTGCAGGTGGTTGGTCCGGTCCCCCTGTCTATCTCCGGTGGCGGCCATGTTCCCTGTCCCTTACTCTGTCCCTTACAGTTGCATTTCAGATATAAAGATATATATGAATTCTCTCAGGCTGTTGATAAATGAGGTATGACAATTCAAAGTGAAAAAAAACCTAGCATTTATCCCCCTAACCCCCCACAAAATCCCTCTTTGATTTTCTGCCATTTGGCTTGAAAATTACACTGAGCAAGCAGAATAAAAATTAATATGCTATTAGATGACATTCAATTAATGTTGTCCACAAAGCAACAGCTTTCTGGGTATCTTTCTTATGGAATCATTGTACTATAATTATTTATGACACTATTAAATTTTATTATGACCTTTTATTTTATATTGTTTTGTTTGAAGTATGCCTAAGTTTATATAATTGATTTTTTTTCCCCTGGGTTATAATGTTTTGAAGGAGCTTATTCACTGATTTATGACTTTGTCTGTATGATTCTTTTTTATCCACTGCAGTTTGTGAGCCACTCGGTCCATGTATCCAGTATAAATGAAAGCTTGATCTCAAAGGACTTAATCTGATAAAATAAAAGTTTGATTGACTGAATAGCCAGGAAGTGATTCCCCCTGTAGCTTTCTGCTTAATACAGGATAGTCACATCTGTAGAGACTGAACCAGAAAGAGGTGTACACTTCTTGACAGTTTTCACTTGAAAACCCCACCTTGTTTGCAGGTGGCGAAAGTTAAATGCTTTGTGCTAACTTACTCCTGCAAGTGGCTCATGACCCTACTGGAAATATTAGTAGCTCTCTATACAGAGGAAGTAAAGGGTATGTTGAGTAAACCTCAGAGAGGAACTTGTAGAGCTGTCAAGACTTGAAGACAAGGTTTGTACTGTATTGTTTCAGTCTGGGTTTCTTTGCGAGGCTAAAATCCAGAAGCAGAAATATTCCTTTTTTTAACTATTTCGATTGTTTGGGGCAGGAACTATCTCTTACTATATGTATGAACAATGTTTAAGAGAAGGGGGCCCCAATCTCAGTTGCAGTCTCTAACTATGTCTACACTGGCAAGTTAGTTCGAATTAAGGAAGCTTAATTCGAACTAACTAAAGCCATGGCTACACTAGGTTTTAATTAGTTCGAATTAAGGGCTTCCTTAATTTGAACTAATAAATTTGAATAGGCTATTCGAAGTGAGGGTTAATTCAAACTAGCTAGTTAGTTCGAATTAACCAATGTGGCCAAGTTAGTTCGAACTAATTGCTTAGTTCGAATTAACCGGCCCATTGAATTCAATGCAAATCGCTAATTCGAACTAAGCAAGTGCCATTCATGGCACTTGCTTAGTTTGAACTAAATTTTTCTAGTTCGAATTAAGTTAATTCGAACTAACTAATATTAGTTCGAATTAGTTAGTTCGAATTAACTAATTCAAACTAATTTTAGTAAGTGTAGACATAGCCCCGATACTGTGTGATATATATGTTTTCCAACAGTAAATCCATCAATTCAGTAACTCACTAGTTTCATCTGAAGATGAAAATTCCAAAATCTATGTATATTAAATTAAAAAAAAAAAAAATGGGGTTGTAAAGGTATTGATTGGGAAATGGGTGTGTCTTTTCTCCTGACTATGCCTATGTAAGTTTACTGAAATTGTGTATGTGTGTGTGTGTGCAGAGTATTCTTGAAGGTTCAGGTTCTAACTTGCAACATTGAGTTAACCTGCAGAGGTGGGTCTGGTACCAAATCTTGGAAATTGTCCTTAAGAGTTTGCTTTGAATAGAATGCATGAGCAAAATCTGTAGGATTTGTCCAGATCTAATTATAGATCCCGTTATGCTCCCTTTAACACAAGATAAGAGGTCTTTCTAAAAGGCATACTCTAATTTAGACAGAAGTTATGAATTTGCTGCAGAAATTACTGGGTGAAATTCAATATTTGTATTACACAGAATGAAAGAACATAGGATCACAGCTGTCCCTTCTAGCCTTAATAACTATGAATTGTGTAATGGTATACCTTGACATAGGGGCCAGTTTGCTCAAGGTAGAACACTGGATGTTGGGATCTGTAGTCCCTTTAGCCTTCAACTCAATTTTAAAGATGAAATGGTTGTTGGGCTACATTATAGAACTCCATTATTCATATTTGGCCCATGGGTAGTATTTTGGCCTTCATGGCTCTAGATTTATGAACTCTACAAAGTGGTTTTTACAAATGTTCTTTGGCAGAAAGAGGAAGAACATGAACGCTTGTCTTGGTGATTGACCGTGATCATTTAATTAGGGTTTCGAGGTCTCAGGAAAAACAGTATTGGAAAAACAAAAAAGACTGAGGGGCAAATGCAACATGTTCTGGGAAATCATACATATTGCTCTGTTATATTTAGTGTCGAGGGAGTAAAGAGAGTGCACTGGGTTACATTATTTTATTGAAAGACCTAATAGGCTTTGCCTTCCGAAAGCTTCCAAATAATTTGTCAGGTTGCAATTAATCAAGAAATACACTTGAAGTAAGTCCAGAAGGCACCTTCATAACTCAGTCTTTTTCCTGAAACACCACTGAGCTAGAAGTAAAATTGCAAAATGGTTGTGTGGTTCATCAAGGCAAAAAAAAATTGCAACAGAAAAAGAACAGCTGTAATCCTAAAATTTGCCAAATGGGCTCTGCACTGTGTCATCACTCAGGGTGGAGTATTCTTTATTATCTGTCATTGATGACCTTAACTAATGGAACTGAAAAAGCTGTTCAATGGGTCTGATTTTCACGGCCCCATCAAAACTCAGGCTGTGTCTCTCTCATAGTAGAAAGCTTGCTCAGAATAGACTGACAGCACCCAGGAGATGCACTGAATCAATTAAGAAGAATTGCTCAGAAAGTACAACTACCATACGACAGTAGAAGCCCAGGAGGGAGAATGTAGTCATACTGTCACCTCTGGCATAATCACGTGGGTGAATCAAGCCCAATGGTTTTCTTTGCTTTAATAAAAAAGTACAGATCACTCATGAAAAAATACATTCAGACAATAATGCAGACCCTTGAAAAGTTAAATCTCTGATTAGCTGGTGGTCCCAAATTCCAGGGTCTTTGTTTTTAAAATATGATCAATTTTTGTCTTTGTTCAGTCTCCCTGTGCCAAAAGACAGATAGAAATATATATTGTGACAGAATGTATCTGTATGTTCACTATAGCTGTGACCCTGAAATGGTAGAATTCAGGATCCTGCTCAAAGGAAGAAAGGAAAGAAGCAGAACACACACCCTGGACTTCAGAAAAGCAGATTTTGGCTCCCTCAAGGAACTGATGGGCAGGATCCCATAGGAGGCTAATCTGAAGGGGAAGGTGTCCAAGAGAGCTGGCTGTATTTTAAAGAAACCCTGCTAAGAGCACAGGAAGATACCATTCCGATGTGCAGAAAGAAAAGCAAATATGGAAGGCGCCCAGCGTAGCTTAGCAGAGAACTCTGCGGTGAGCTGAAACATAAAAGGGAAGGTTACAAGAAGTGGAAGCTTAGGCAGATGACTAGGGAGGGGTATAACGATATTGCTCGAGCTTGCAGGGATAAATCAGAAAGGCCAAAGGGCAATTAGAATTGCAGCTAGCAAGGGTTGTGAAGGATAACAGGAAGGGGTTCTACAAGTATGTCAGTAACAAGATGATGATCAGGGATGGTGTAGGTTCCTTACTGAATGGGGCAGGTATCCTCTTGGTGGATGATGCTGAAAAGGCTGAAGTACTCAATGTTTTTTTTTTACTTCAGGCTTCACAGGCAGAGTCAGCTCCCAGGCTACTACACTGAGTAATAAGAATGGAGAGGAGAGCGGCCCTCGGTGATGGAAGGTCAGGTTACTTAGAGAAGTTGGATGTGCACAAGTCTATGGGGCTGGATGAACTGCATCCGAGGGTGCTGGAGGAGTTGGCCAATGTGATTGCAGAGCCGCTGGCCATTATTTTTGAAAACTTCTGGCAAATTGGGGAGGTCCCGGATGATTGGAAAAAGGCAAATATAGTACCTATCTTCAAGAAAGGGAAAAAAGAGGATTTAGGGAACTACAGACCAATCAGCCTCACCTCAATCACTGGAAAAATCATGGAGCAGGTCCTCAAAGAATCCATTCTGAAACACTTGGAGGAAAATAGAGTGATCAGGAACAGTCAGCATGGATTCACCAAGGGCAAATCGTGCCTGACCAACCCGATTGCCTTCTTTGATGAGATGACCGGATCTGTGGATGCAGGAATAGCTGTCGATGTGATATACCTCAACTTTAGCAAAGCTTTTGATACTGGTTCCCACAGCATTCTTGTCAGCATGTTAAGGAAGTATGGGTTGGATGAACGGACCATAAGGTGAATAGAAAACTGGCTAGATCATTAGGCTCAGAGGGTAGGAATCAATGGCTCAATGTCTAGTTGGCAATAGTAATGAGTGGAGTGCCCCAGGGGTGGTCCTGGGGCCGGTTCTGTTCAACATCTTCATTAATGATCTGGATGATGGGATAGATGCACGCTCAGTAAGTTCGTGGTTGACACCACGCTGGGGGGAATGGTAGACACACTGGAGGGCAGGGACAGGATTGAGGGATAAATTGAAACATTGGGCCAAAAGAAATCTCATGAGGTTCAACAAGCACAAATGCAAAATCCTGCACTTAGGATGGAAAAATCCCATGTACTGCTAGAGGCTGGGGACCGATAGGCTAAGTAGCAGCACTGTAGAAAAGGACTTTGGGGTTATGGTGGATGGGAAGCTGGATATGAGTCAACAGTGTGCTCTTATTGCCAAAAAGGCCAATGGCAATTGGGCTGCATCAGTAGGAGTGTTGCCAGCAGATCAAGGGATGTGATAATTCCCCTCTATTCGGCACTGCTGGGGCTGCATCTGGAATACTGTGTCCAGTTTTGGGCTCCCCGCTATAGAAAGGATGTGGACAAATTAGAAAGAGTCCAGAAGAGGGCAATGAAAATGATTAGGGGCTGAGGCACAGGACTTACGAGGAGAGGCTGAAGGAAACAGGTTTATTTAGTCTGCAGAAGAGAAGACTGAAGTGGGATTTGATAGCAACTACTTGAAGGGGTGCTCCAAACCAGGGGGAGCTAGACTGTTCTCAGTAGTAACAGAGGACAGAACAAGGAGCAATGGTTTTAAATTGCAGCTGGGGAGATTAAGGTTAGCTATTAGGAAAAAGTTTCTTACTAGGAGGGTGGTGAAGCATTGGAATCCCTGACTAGGGAGGTGGTGGAATCTCCATCTTTGGAAACATTTAAGGCCCGGTTAGACAAAACCCTGACTGGGATGATTTAGTGGGAGTGGTCCTGTTTTTAGCAGGGGGTTGGACTAGATGACCTCATTATGTCCCTTCCAACTCTATGATTCTACTCTTAAACTATGACAAATTTTGTACAAAGTATACCTTGTGAGGTATCATTTGAAAACTCATTATTCACTGATCATTATTGTCCTAGCAAAATGTGTGTGGTAACATTGTTCATAAAGTTATAAGATGCCACAGTATGATTTTACTAAGAATTGCTCCAAGTTTAGAAAATCAGGCACTGACCAATTTCTCAGAGAGAAAAGACAAAGTGCTGCCTTAAGCCAGGTATCACGAAAATCAAACGCACTGTCACCTGGGTAAGCAGTCATTCTTTGGTAGGAAAAATAGTGTGAGCAAGAAATTTATATCTTGCCAATAGAACAGTTGGGGGTTCCTGTATAAACAGGCTGTCACCCAGCTGAAGATGATTCTCAAAGTGGAGAAGATATAAAAATGAGGAAGAGAGGTCCCAAATCTCTCTCCTCTTATTTCTACTCATGGTATCAACTACATTTGAAAGATGGAAGAAGCATAACTGAACAGGAGGAAAGGTCCTAGCTGAAAAATCCAACCAGACTGCTGTAAGCATATGGTGAGAGAAACCTTTTGCTTTAAATTCACTTAGCTTGCTAAATCAGGTATTAGTTTACATTTTACCTATTATTTCTTTTAACCAATTCTGGCTTTTATGCCTCATTACTTGTAATCACTAAAAATCTATCTTTTTGTGGTTAATACACTTCTTTTATATGTAAATTAGTGTGTTTTGATTGGAGTGCTTGAGATAATGAGGTTTTGCAATTAATGAAATGATGGACTTTTTATGACCTTGTATTGTCCAGAAAGAAAGAGCTGGATGCTCTTATTTACCCTTTCTCATAATACGAGTGTAATGGGGCCTACAAACCCCAGAGTGAACATAGAAGGTGAGAAGAGTCCCTCCTGTTTAAAAGCAAGCACCTTAATCACAGCCCCATGCAGCTGCCAGAGCTGTCAATAATGGAGACAGGCACCCACAGCTGCAACCAATGGAGGAAACAAGGTCTGCTATAAAGGGGAGAGTGTCTAGAAGGCAAGGGAGGTAGAAAAGCTTTGGATAATCAAAAGGTATCAGCCCTGTACTTTTAAGAAAAGAGCCAGGAGATCGAGAGTCCAAAAATTGAAGAGTTGACTGGCTTAATGGCGGCCAAGGGGCCAAGAATTGACCTGACTGAGAAGAAACTAAGTAAGGTCAGTCAGAAGAAGCTGAGGGTCCTTGAAAGACCATCTCAAGAGGCAGCGATGATAAGAATAAGGGCCTAGTCAACAAGATTGAAATTGAACTAATCACAAGAAATCTGTATTATACAATGCCAAATTTACATGTGACGTTCTTTGCCGCAGAGTATTGCTGAGGTCAAGAAATCAGGTGCTTTCAAAAAAATAATTAGACATTTAAAGGAAAAGATGAGAAAAAGATGATAGGGATGGATGCCTATATTCAAAATGAGGACTTAGGTGCCTAACTGCCACTTCAGGCTCATAGTCTGGTCAAATGTATTAAAGTGGTATGAATTCTAGGTGAAATGAAAGTGGACTGATTTCTTACACCACTAAAGACTTTTTTACTTCCTTTCATGGAAGGACTATTATTTTGATTAGCTGTTGGCAGGGAATCCTTAACGCACACCCTCTGGTAAGATAGCAATTGCCAGTTTATCTGAGTATTTAAGAATTCAACTCGATAAGTTCTATATTATCTTCCCTGAGAACTGCTAATATTTCAACTCCATCTCAATGTCTAAACTTCAAGAAAGTTATTTAAATATGTGTAATCCATTGTGCAATCTGTTGTGTTCTACTTTTTCACATAAAGAAATGTTAATGCTTTTAAGATCACTTACATATGGCCTAGCAGTTATTTAAGAAAACAGTAATTAAACATGTTGAGATAATTAACACGGTGCATACCATTACCAATGTGCATAGAAAGCTTTTTAGATGCCAGGCATTAATGGAGTTGATGCCAAATACATGTAATCCTACACTTCAGTTAAGATTTTAGTTGCTAATTACATTAATTTACAATTTAAAAATAAACTCCTCTATTCAGCATCCACTCATGTTTTTAAAAAATTGAGAGATTAGAAACCACTGCACTTTGTGAAGTCATTTGTACCTGTACTAAAGGACATCACACTGACACCAAATTAAAATACCATTGCATTATGATGCATTTTCTAACAGTGTAAATTGACTGACTACACCAGGTGCAAAGAGGTGGAGATTCTGCCCTTATTTTTTTTCATTGCAAACATATTTACCTGAATTTTCTAAGTAACAGTGCAGTACATAAGATAGGCACATAGTCTGGGTCAAAAGGACAATCTAATACACTAAAAGCTAATGCCACAGCGTGACTCATTCAGTTCTTTCACTTATATAATTAGTTTTTTAGCAAATGTACCCACTGATGTCAAACAAAATGAAAACATTATGGTAGCATGATGCATATGAGCATTCTCTAGAACTAAATTATTTAAATTATCTCTTTATTGCTTCAAAATACAACATTTAAGGTTGCTAAATGGCTGCCTTCCTGGCCCAGTGGTTCGAGTATCGTACTTAGCATTAAAAAGGCTGCGGAGACATCCCTCTATTAGCCTTCAATTCAGTCTAAACAATACTAAGTGTTTACTTTAAAATATTCCATCATTGTTAAGAGCAGGTCCATTCTTCTGGTGGTCACACTGGAGGAGAGTACCAGTGCAGATGAGGCCCGGACAGTTACCCCATATTAACAATCATGTTATACAAATGTATTCCGGGTAAGTTTAGACAGTCCAGTGGTTAAAATGGCAATAGCTGTCTTGAGTATTGATTACATTAATAGAACCACTGGTAGAACTGAGCTGGTTTTAGCAATGGTGAGACATTTTTCAGAATACAGTCTAGTATAGATACTTCCACAGGGGTGAAAAACTAGCTCAATATCTATTGATTCCATTGGACTTTGGGTTAAGTTTTCAATGCTCTGTGAAGATATCAAGCCCTGTTATAGAACCAACAACTATTTAAGAGCTTACAGTGAGTGGTGATATTTAATCAAAGTCAGAAAATGTTCAGCTGACGGTAACTTTGAATTTAGGGGTAAAAGAATAAAACAAAGGTTGACTCAAGCATTTTACTTATTTTCACTGAAAAAAAATAATATTTTATTTACATGAATTAATGCACCAAATATTTAGCAATGAAATAAATGTATTAAATTATCTAGCCTCTACCCAGCTAAAATTGATGCCTATTGTACATTTGCTACTGGTAACATTTTGAATGATGTAGCTATTTCTTTTTTAAAGGATTGAGTTAGGGTTGTCATTTCCTAGAATATAATGGTTGCATTACATTGGTTGCCACGGTGGTTGCAAACTATGTGATGATGGTATTCTGTGCATGCCTAAGCATTGTGGTGTGCACAGACAGTTTCATGTAGTGTGTGTGGTCAGCAACCTGACTGTTACCTCTCTCATAGAAATCTGTGAGTGTCTGAATTGATCTTACTAGTGATAGCTAAAGTGTTTGGGGAGGTGCGGGAAGTGTTTTCCATTGGAATAGTCTCCAATCTGGTGGGGGGGGAAGGTGATGTATGAGACATCTGGAAGACTTCTCTCTAAAACTCTTCTTTAAAAGGAGAGTTCTTTCTAAGTCCCAGATTTCTCTTATTCACAGTGAGTTTTGACTCCAAAAATAGTTGCATAAAATCTTGACAATTAGTCCTTCAAATATGCCTCTCTAAGTTTTCGCATTTCAGTTTTCAATTTGTATATTAGTGAGCATATGTTTTTTCCCAGGCCGATATTGTGTTTAGGAACTACTGCAGCTGGTGATAATTACAAAAAACTGAGCTTTCTAGTTTGTGCTGTTCAAATCATTTTTGAGTTGGGAGAACTGATCTAATTGAGTTGATTTCTTTTGCTTTTATTGATCTGCAATGTGTCATGAGAGAAACTAGAGATAAACACTAATGTATCAGAAATGTGTATTAGTTAGATTCATATATTTTTAAGGGCAGAAGGGACTAGTATGATCACTTATCCTGATCTTAATTCAACCACAAGTTATTAGGATCAATTAAAGACATCACTGGGTGAAATCCTATGGCCTGTTACACAAAGCATCTGACTAAGAGAATTTTAATGGCCAATTTATTTTAATACCTCTTTCCAGTTAAAGGCCCAGATCTTCTCTTCATGTAAATAAATACATTAAAGATTTACATTAGCTGAGAGTCTAGTTCAAATTGTTAAAACCTATTTTGCCCTGAAACTGTTTTGATCTTTTTATTATCTATAAAAGACACTGTCTCAAGAACCACAATGAAAAGGGCCAGTTGTTCCAAGTATAGCCACGCTATAACTGTGGTTTTTGAAATTCATTATGGTTAAAACTTAAAGTAGAGGTTTAGTTAACAGCATATGGTAAAATTCTGTTCTCAAACACACAAAGAGAGCACTACATGAAGTCCATGAGAGAAGAAACCACATACATATGTATCTCGGTGAAGAATATGCGCCATAAATGAAGAGTATATTCCTCAGAGGTAAGGGCGTTGCTGCCCCAAAAAGAGGTTCAGGGCCCAGGCCGGGGGGGTCTGATCTGTGGCCTGCCCCAGCTGGGGCAGCATCGGGCGGCCAGTGGCCAGGCCCTCGATCTCTGCCAGATTTCGGTGCATGTGCCCCTTGTGCCCAGTGCCAGCAACGTCACTGCTCAGATGGAAGGCCCCTGAATGAATGAATGAATGAATGAATGAATACCAAGGCGTTAGTGGTCTATTGTAACTAAAAATCTGAAAGCATCCTCCCAGTGCTTGTTAGCATGGGGAGAAACAAAGAAAAAATTCAGATGGACAAATAAAACTAGTGAATGCTAATAAAAGGAAGTTATTCAAAGAGATGCGTTAACTTCCACTTGGAACATTGTGCTCAATTCTTATTTCTTCTTTAAAAAAGGGATGAACAAGAAATATAGAGTGGCAGGCAACCAGAACGGTTCAGTGACTAAGAACCTTTGCTACACTAAGGGTGCATCTACACTGGAGACTTAGGTTGACTTAAGGAGGGCTAAGTCGACCCAAAGAACCCTGCGTCCACACTGGGCACTTATTAAGTCGACTTAAGCACTTCCTTAAGTCGACTTAATAACACCAACTCTGAAGGTCGACTTAAGGCTTAAGTTGATTTTATTGAGTCAACTTAAGCCAGTGTAGATGGGGAACAGACCTTGAGTCGACCTAATTGGACTCCAATATTAATTTGCTAATTAATTAAGCTGATTAATTAGCTAATTAGTTTAATGTTGTTTAGCTGTGAGTTGGGCTGGAGAGAAGAAAAAGAGCTATGGCCATTGGGCTGGGGAAAGCCACAGTCAAAGCGTTCGGGCTGGGGAGAAGGGGAAAGCCATGGCTGGGGAGATTGGGCTGGGAAAGACGCGGCCAGGGAGATCAGGCTGGGGAGAAAGGGAAAGCCACTTCCCCTTTTCCCCAGCCCCATCTCCCCGGCCATGGCTTCCCCCTTCTCCCCAGCCCTATCTCCCCAGCCGCAGCTGACTAATCATAAAAGCCAATAATCTGGATGGGTTACCTATTCCTTTCTGATTATTTTAATAATAACTAAGAAGGAGCAGATTTTTGTTAGACAAGGAAGTTAATCATAGAGGTCAAGGAATTCAGTGGTACTAAGAGTCTATTTCTAATCCTCAATGTTATTCTAATTGTAATAAAGCACTTAATCATGTGTTTATGTTTAAACATGTGGGTAGTTACACTCAAATATTGTCATAGGCAAAAATTTTGCCCCACATTCAAGACCTTTAAGGGGGGATGAGGGAACTAGACACTGATTTAGGGTGAACACTTTGTATGCACCTTGGTTTCTGAGCAAGTCAGCAGTTTAAGCAGGATACAACACTAACCAACCCAGTGGTGGGCAAACTTATTAGTCAACTGAGCCAAATATCAACAAAACAGCGATTGAAATTTCTTTGGAGAGCCAAATTTTTTAAACTAAAAATATATAGGAAGGTACATTGTTATTAACTTAATAAGGGTATTCCTAACCATCTCAACATA
>ML685755.1:43820308-43831802 GCA_007922175.1 Pelusios castaneus
TGGGGCAGGCAGGCAGGCAGGCAGACCCGCGCTCCTGCCCGGCCCCCGAGCTTACCTGGCCGGAAAGCTTCAGGGACGTCCGGCGTTGGGCTGGCCAGGAGGCTGCTCCTGCCCTGAACTTGCTCTTTCGGAGCATGCTCAGGGCAGGACATTTAAAAGCTCCCCAGCCCAGCTGGCGGCCGCTGCTCACAGCTGAGCAGCAACCTGCCTGCGGGGTAGGACAGAGCGGAACATGCGTTCCGCTGGAGTCCTCTGGGATCATGGGCCCCGGAATAGATCCGGGGCTCAGGATTTTCTAACAGGGGCCGGCGCCCTGCCAGCCCGACGCCGACGCCGCCTCTGGGGAGCCTGCACCTGAAGAGCCAAACTTGTGGCTCGCGAGCCGCCTGCACCTGAAGAGCCGCTTGTGGCTCGCGAGCCGCGGTTTGCCAACCACTGAACCAACCCAATAAAACAACAAATATACCAAGCAATCCAACACCACCAGACAAACACACTCAGTCCCATACTCACTTATTCAAACTAACTAAGGGTGGCCAGCCCAAAGTCAGTTTAGGCGCGGTGGGTTGGGGGAAGGAAGGCAAAGAAGCTGCAGTGTGCGCCGACCCTGGTTGCAGATGATGGCTTCTTATTGCCTTTTGGGTTCAGCTCCTTTTATAGATGGGCCTTCTTTGCTACTGTGCTTCACCCATGGTCTGGGGTGCTCTGAGAACCAGGATCTGTTATCAGTCTCCACAGCTTGTCTTTTCCCTGCCTGTATTAGGAAGCTTGCTCACAGCTGCAGTCCCTCAGCCCATTCTTCAACCTGTTGATAACATTTTCTTTAGCCTACCTGCTTTGTCCTCACCACATACAGTGGTCTGGTGTTTTATTGCAACTTTAATTGCTAGGAAAATATCCACTCAAAGTGTAATCAGTTTGTCAGGATGCTATTTCTTTAAATTATTAAAGAGGCCATTATTAGCCAAATATTTCCCCAAAAGCAAAGAGAGGAAAGGACTGAAACATCTTGAAGTAAACACTTTTAAGAAAAACAAGATCTAAGAAACTAATGAATTATAGCAAGACAAGCATTTCTCCTAAATGGATTACTGCAATCAACACCACTTCGCCCTTTGACCTTTGAGGCCTTCCAGCCTTAGTTTCAATTGCCTACTGTTGTTTGGTTTAGGCCTCTTGTGTATGTTGCTGTATTAGGACCAAAAAGTTCTTAGAAATCATGTAAAGTCATCTTCATTAAAGAAATAATGTAGTAGAAATTTTTGGATTATTCACTTCATTATCTTAGTCTGTGTTTTCAAATCTCATGAGTCGGTGCTAAAATCATGTTTGTTTAAAATAATATATTGGATTATTTGATGTTCTTTTTATTGGTGTACTGGTTTGGGGACCTTTAAGGTTAACACTCAAGTCAAATTTTCAAGCTTTTTCTCCACAACCACAAAGGAGGAAAAATCTTATTAAAAAAAAAAAAGATGAGATTCTTGCATATTTACATGATTCCAGAATCTGTGACTATTAAACAAAACCCTACTGAATATTGCAAGACTTGTGGTAAAATCATGAGATTGGCAACCCTATATATACCCCATTTGTTATTTTAGGAAAACAGATTTATGACCAAGTCCAACAAAAACTTAAGCACTTGTTTAATTGTGAAGATATGTGTAGTCCCATTGGCTTTAGTTGCACAAGTGGGGCCTAAAAGTTACTACCTGTACAAGGTTATGGGATTGTGCTCATCACATAGAGGATTAGAATCTAGCTCTAGGTTTCTGAAAAAATGCGCAATATAGAATAATCCAAGTTTTGTTCAAAGCAGCAAAATCTAATTTTTTGAAGCTAAAATTACATTAATTGCCGCAAAAGGAAACCACATATCCTGACATTGTTTGAGTATAACAATAAAAGAAACTGTAAGTGCTTCTGTTTGTATGAAGGACTTCACCTTTTGGAGAAATCCTACTGAGTTATTCTCCTTTCCCAAATTTTTATTTGTATGACTAAGCACTGCCTGATTGTATTTAGATGGTTATTTTTCCATTGAATGAATTTTCATTGGCATTTTTAGCTCTGGGGTCTTACATATTTAAAGCTGCTTATTTTAAAAGTCATATATAATTTCCAGGTAGGAAAGATTCGCAAAAATGCAGGAAGACTCACCCACTTAGCTTCTTCTGTAATTATAGCAACGTTGTAAGAGGCAGGAAACAGTTTCACTTATAGAAAAGGCACTTAGCGTGCCATCCCTATTGTTTAATGATGTCTTTGATTGTTGACTGAAGTTTAACCTGGTGAGTAGTTTTAAATGTAAAAAATGACAGCTCTCCAGCAAGAATGGATATTAAGGGGGAGAAGGGGAAGGAAAAAAGAGAGATCCATCATTGTGATGTGATAATAGAATTTTATTTTATTCCTAATGTGCATGCTGGCAGCAATCTGAAGCATCATGTAGCAGAATATATTTCAGTATGACTTTTGTAGCTTTTTATGGCAATCCAAGCTCAATTCAAACTATAATTAGTTAATCACTGGCAATTTTCAGATATGAGTCAAGCTAATTTCCAAACAATCAACCTGTTAGATGGTTTCATTGAACAGCATTGGAGACAATGTTTATGTTTATGTCCATTAACATTGCAGCTGATGGTAATGTTGAGCTTGAGGAAATGGATTTACAACCCTGACTTGCAGAGAATTGGGGACTGCCAAATATTTTGTTCCCACTTCCCCATCCTTTATTTAAACTTCTTTAATGGAGAGGGTGTCTGGGAATGCAAAGAAGTCATTTAAGATGCTAACTCTAGTGTGAAATAATGGATTAGCTTCTGTACAGCTTTCAAGGTCAGCATTTTCACTGAGCATAAAAAGTAGTGAAAATATGAGCATTCTGTTAATCGAGGTCACTCATTGTGCTTATTGCCTTTTCAAGAGGTTTCATATTCAAACCCCATGCAACATCACTGACATACATCAAGACATAATATCGGACAGGAGTTTGACCTGTTTTATTTGTTTTAATTTGTCCCCTAGTGCTATTTTTTTCAGCACCTCACAGGCATTAAGGAACTTATCCAAATAACAAACCTATGAAGTAAGGAAGGATATGACGTGTTCCATGTCACAAAGGAAATCTATGGCAGGACCAAGAATAGAAAAAAGATCTCCTTAGACCAATTCCAGTGATTTAACCATAAAATCAGCTTTCCTTTGTGAGAGTGTTGAATTGATTCATAACAGCAATGTGGGCTAAAGAGAGTGGAAGTAACTTAGACTGTTATCTCAGCATCATTAAAGACAAGGGAGCCTTCCCATTGAATTTTGTGTTGTTAGATTAGTCCCTCAGGACTAATGCTTGGGGTAACAATATACAAGACAGAAGGAGATAGACATGAACTTCACCAACAAGGCTTTGTAGCACAACTGACATTGAAATTCAGTTTAATAAAAACGGTTTTGAAGTCATTCCCAGCATTCCCCTGGTCATTCAAGCTCCACTGATGACAAACTATAGGACAGCCACTTCCCTTCCCCTCAACATCTTAGAATCAGAGAAATTCTACAAGGTGCCTTGAGGTATTGAGAAATGACTAATTGCAGAGAAAAGATAACAATATAGATAGACCACTGGTTTAATCTAATCTAGTAATTCCTATACTCTGTCATACATTTGTCTCAAAACAGATGCAAAATAATGCTGCAAAAGGAGCCATACTTTAACCATCTTTGCAGTACCTATCCAACGCCCTTACAGTTGCCCATGCAATTACTCTTGACATGAACACACACAATCTCAGCATGGGAGAGCCCACGGGGAGGACAAGTAACTGTAAATTTCAAATTTTTCTGTAGAATAAGTCAACAGTGTGGGTTTGGGGAGGATTCAGGAGCTAAAATGTGTGCCCAACTTGGCTGTGTCTTTATCCTGTACACAGAAAGACACCTAAATTTCTCCTGAGAGTCACAGGAAACATGAATATCTCCAGAGCTATGCAATTTTGGGGGTATGGCAGAAGTTCACAGATTCTCCTCCTCCATTAAGCATTTCAGTCACTCTTAAGCCTTTGATTTTCTTTGTGAGGTAAGCACAGATAGCTCTGACTCCAGAATTTGGTTCACTGCTTACTTGTTTTACTGGATTTGTTCTGATCCAGAGCATTGCATTGTGTTGCCTGGGAAAGGTTAAGTATAGTAACTGGCACCACCTTTCTCATGGTTGGCAAGCCAGTTTTAATAAAAAGAAACAATACAAGATGTTAAATATTCCTCTAAATGAAACTGAACTCGGACTTCAGAATTTTGGTCTGTTGTCTCCCATCCAGTTTGTAGTGTCTGCACTCTTTCTGAAGTTCCCTTTGGGCTTTGCTTGTTGGATAAGCATTTTGCATATAGAGAGAGATATGTGAGCTATAATATCCAAATGCTGCAGAGAAGTGAGCTGTCATCTTCTCCTCTTCTTCCGTGAAGCAGAGGAATGTAAGGTAAGCAGATAGTAAGAGTGTAAAATCAGGACAGGGTTGGGGTAATAAGCACCTATATAAACAAAGCCCCAAATATAGGGACTGTCCCTATAAAATCTGGACTTCTGGTAACCCTAGAGTAATGTAACTTCATATGTAAATTTGTTGGGGGGAGCAGAGTACTCTTATTTAGACCTGTTAGTCTATTGTAGAAAGACAACAGAGTCTTGTGGCACTTTTAAAGACTAACAGATTTATTAATCGCATGAGCTTTCGTGGGAGAGACGAAGTGGGATTTTCTCCCACGAAAACTCATGCGATTAATAAATCTGTTAGTCTTTAAAAGTGCCACAAGACTCTGTTGTCTTATTTAGACCTGTAATTCTGAGCAAAGGCTTTCTTGAGAAGTTTTGTATTGTTCTGAACACCTTCATTCATGCTTAGTAAGTCTCTTCCAGTAAATCACAGCGAGGTTCCTCCTGCTGCTGACAATACTCTGTTCCCAAAGCCTGATAACCAGAGAAACAAACAAGGAGCTTTCATTGGAGAAAATCCCACTTCATCAGACGCTTTGAAGATTTTCTCCCACGGAAGTTCATGTGATAAATAAATCTGTTAGTCTTTAAAAGTGCCACACGACACTGTTGTTTTTCTGCGATAGACTGATACAGCGACCCCTTTGGAACTTGATAGCCAGAGCTAGACCTATACGGCTGTACTATCCCTGAGGAATGTAATCTTGAGGGTGCATGGTAGGCAAGGTGATTTCAGAAGTGGATAGGTTCCAGTCCATTAAGTGTCTTGTAGATTAGGACCAGGACTTTGAACTCTGTGCTAAAGCAAATGGGGAGTAAGTGAAATTTGCGAAGCACAGGTGTGATGCATTCCCATCGGTCTGTGTGGCTAATGAGGCGAGCTGCTGTGTGCTGCCTCAGCTTCAATCTTTTGATAGCGGCCAAGTCCACACTCCACATAGCGTATGTTACAATACACAAATTTTGGAGTAACAAACCAATGGAATGTGCATTCTCTTGTATTAACCTCTTTGTCTCCTGTAGTACATTTATTTCTGTGATCCGCACAAGTGCATTGTGCACTGTCTGAGCAGTGTGTCATCCATAAACAGAGCAAATAAACTATTTGTGCTAAACAGCTGATCATTGTAGGGAATTTATATTTTATAATAACTGGGTAGCTGGCCACCTGGATTTAGGAATCAAGGAGTCAAAAGGTCAAACTTGTTATTAAAGCTGTGACACTGTAAACAGCTTTAGCTGGAAAGCTAACAAAAGGAAAGTGGAATGGAAACCATGCGTGGTTAAATGGTAACCATCTACCATGATGGCCCTATTAGAAAGCCATTAACTCTACTGTGGTAAACAGGTGATGTAAGTAAGGTACCAGAGAGGGCAAGAGAGTTTGGAACATTTCGTTATTCAGAAGTATTATTTGGTACCCAAAAAAGCTGTAAACATCAACAGAGGACGGCTGATTATACTTGATATACAGCATATAATCTAATCATGTAAACTGCATATTAAATAAAGTGAAACCATGTAGGGATTTAGGCATTATGTAACCTGTTTTATTATGCATGCACCTGTTGCATTATGTATATTGTATTTAGCCTGTTAGAAAGTATATATGTCTTGTGAATTCTGTATTCAGGGCTTACTTGTACTGGCATCCAGGGAGGTGGGTCGTGGCTACTTCCGGCAAGGTGGGATGTAGAAGGGGAATAAGTATTGTGATTAAAGGCACCATTTACCCTTCTTGCTCCTGGGTGGACCTGATCCTTTTCTTTTTCTCTTTCTAACACATATCAGTCTAATATGAGGTATACCTTTTATCTGTTTCAACTCACCGGCTAAAATAAAGCATCTTTTCCTTTGCTGTGAATTTTCTCCTCTTTTGTGATTAGATACATAAATTGCTTGCATAATTATAGCTGCTTTGGTGGCTAATTGGTTAACATTATTTTGGGCAGTGAGTGCTATAATAGCCAGAAAACTGGGCCCTAATCCTGTCTGTTACTGAGGGGGTTTACCATACTAATTATATCACTAGAAAACATTGATACTTGATGAGATTTCTAGCACATTTTAATGTAAAAAAAATTAATTCAACAAATTTTTCCTCAATTCCTCATCACATTGTGTCTGTGAGTAGATTGCAATTTCCTCAAGTGTCTTCATTATTCAAAATAATTCAATTAATTTTTATGTGTATATTTTAACACAACAGATTGATTGCAAACAGTTCTCTGCAAATACTTTCTCAATTTACACTTAGCTTCTTCCCTGTTATTTAGACGATCATCTTATTGGGGCACAGACCATCTTCTTATGTATTATGTGGTGCCTAGGACAACAGAGGTGTAGGCACCATTGCAACACAAATAGTAATATTTGATATTTACTGTTGTAGCTATGCTGGTTAGCTGTGATTGATCACACAAGTCATGTGATTTGGTTTTTGTTCACTGACCAGAGGAGTGTGGGATCACTTCCAATACAAGAATTCAAAAGGACAAGGTTGAAACTGGCTATCTATGAATATTTATGTGAAGAAATGTCAACTGTAGAAAGGTTCAGGGAAAAGTAGAGTCAAAGTAAAGCAGAGGTTAAGCAAGTACTTCAAAATTTGTGTCAGTGACTTTAGTTTTTTAATCACAGGTGAAACTCCAAACTATGTATTTTTAGTCCTGAAAATCAGGGGTGGTGGTAGACTATCATCATGCTATTTTGCTTTTTTTAAAAAATAAGAACTTCTATTTAAGGAGCTCAGCATACTGATATTGACTAATTTAGCCCCACAATATCCCTGTGAGGTTGGGGCATATTGCTATCCCCTTATTACAGATTTGGAAACTGAGGCACAAAAATTCATACTCATATAGGAAGTCTCTGACAGATCTAGAAATAGAACCCGAGTATCCAGACTCCCAGATTATTCATCTAGCACCAACCAGCAGACCTAATGCCATTTTTTCAATGAGTTTGTCATAACTATCCATCTTTGCCATCAGTGAAGAGACTGAGAGAAATGTACAGCTCCTTTGAAAAGACAAACCACGTGGATTGGAGAGATCATGAAACTGACATTTCAGGTCTAAAGTAGGGATTAAATTAGTTTTACAGTAATTTGATCAATAGAAAAATTGCATTTAAAAAATCCAGAATAATGGACAGGAGAGGGGTTATAATGAAAGAGAAAGTGTAAGAATACTTGACTGCAGACACAGAATGAACTGTAATTTGTCTCTGCTCCTCTCACAATTATTTTCTAGCAAGATTAAGATTTATTGAGCCCTGTTTGTTCAAGATGAGCAATGGTTTCCTCCCCAAAGCTAGCTATTGAACTGAAAGTGTTCATTTGATAGGGCTAAATAGTGGATACCAATTTATCTCCTTTTTAGGAGTATGCTTTCATGAAAATGATTAAGGATGGTGTGTGAGGTAAATATACTTGGTAAAACTTTCAGAAATATCAGCGTCCTAACCTGAATGATGGCTTGAACCATTGCAAAGTAAAAAAGACCACAAATACTTTGCTCATCTCGGAGGTACCCAGAAGCTCTATCCTTATAGCATATAAGCAGCTTAGTGGGGGGATACCTATGCACTGCGTACAAGGTTTCAAGGAATTCAGAAAGGACTAAATGGCTATTGCAGCATTGTTTGTAATTCACTAATCCAAGACTAAAATGAGGCATGTGGTTTTTAAATGGGTCAATTTAAGACTCTTTGGCTATGTGTATGCTAGAAAAAGTTAGGTCGACTTTAAGTCGACTTAATAAGGTCGGCTTTAAGTTTACCTTATTACGTCGACTTAACAAAGCGGTTACCCTGAACTGGGACTTAGTAAGTCGACCTAACTGCCTTTAAGTTGCCTTAATAAAATCAATTTAAGGGTTAATCCATGTCCACACTGTGCTTAAATCGACCTGAGGGGTCGACTTAAGGGTTAGGTTGACCTAACCGGTGGTTCTTATTAAGTCGACTTAAGCTTTCATTAAATTGACTTAAGGAATGTCTTAAGTTGACTTAATGAAAGCCTGGTGTGGACCTGGACTTAATTAGGTCGATTTAAGCCTCCTTAAGTCGACCTAACTTGCAAGTGTTGACATACCCTTTGAGGTGAAGTACCTTGTCCATGGTCATGCATCGATTCATTATGATTAGAAGAGAATTCATGATCCTGCGTGTCCTAAGACCTTTCTTTAATCATCAGTAATAAAGAGCTTCCTCTTTTTTTGGAAGGCACATACTTTGCACAGGATTATGCCAGATGGCGACCCATGTACCTGGAAAACATTACCAGAAAAATTTTGTAGCAACCTTATATCTCCCCAGGTAAAAGTCTCAGACCTGACTGATTCCAGAGTGACTGGAAAAAGGGATATCCAGAGAGCACAATTGTCCCCTAAGTGCTCTTATTAGCACCTACATCATCCACTGCCATCTGGCACCTCTTATAAAGAGGTGCTGTAAACAAAAATTTAAGAGGCTAAATTAAAAAAAAAAAGTCCTTGAAATATAGCCCCAGCTGCTTGTCCATGCTACATTTCTTTCTAGAATACTATCCCCCCCCCACACACACCCTTATTTTACTTCCCTAATGAATCCACATAACAAGATTTACCGTGGGTTTTATGTTTGTCTTCTTTTTGCAAAGTATTGTTTATACATCAATGCTAAATGATGATACTTTTAAACGCATTCTTAAGAGTACTGAGCAAATCTCAAAATGTTTAGAGCGTTGGTTTTGTTGAGATAAGCACAACTTCAGATACTTACCCATGCCTTCTACCAAATCACCTAGATCAGAGCTGAAGTCTCAGAGTAACTGGCTTTCTCACAGTATTCTTAGAGAGGTATTTGTGGGGGGCAAGAAATAGAACCTTCTGCATGAAAAAATGCTTAAGTCAACTTAAGGAAAGGCCAGTGTGGATGTAGAGTAGTTTAAGTCAACTTAAGCCTCCTTAAATCGGCTTAATTTGTAAGTGTAGATGCACCCTTAGGGTATATCGACATTACACTCGGAGTAGGTGACTGCAGCATGTGCAGGTGCACCCAAACTATCACCAATGGCAGGGAAGTTCGAGTACCTATTTATAGCCTGTGCTGAAATATATGCTGCTACAGCTCCACTATTATTTGTGCTGGTCTCATCTAGATTAAAGCCAGCTCAGGGATGTCTATGCATGCTGCAATCACATCTCCAGGTGTAATGTCAGTATTGACATACCATTTTTACTGAATATTGGGGCCAGAATACAGAGTATATTTTTCTTCAAAATAACCTTCCTCAATAATGGCAGCTGTGTGTCTGGTGAGTTAACGTGCTGATGTCAGTAATTATAAACATTATTATGCTTAGGAGTCCATAGTTTAGAAAGGAAGCTTTTTGAAGTAGGGGCTAGTTTTCCCCATTTTGTTTGTAGCTAACACAATGGGGCGCTGGTCCATGATTACGTCAGGACAAATGATAAATAATCAGCATTATTTGACTACAGTTGGCAAAGCACTAAGTGGTATATATCCTCTCAGAATCATACATTCATTATCATTGTGCACTCATCACAGACATCTGCCTCTTCCCATTTCAGCAGTTCTCTCCATCAATACAACTGGCTAACAATGAATAAGGACAAAGCTGTAGTCAGTGCAATTATATTATATTGGCATGAAACCTGACAAAAGAGACAGTATAGAAAAAAACAGAAAATACTACCCTGTGATGGGAGTTCACTAAATAAATAGGTCTTGGATTCTGTTTGAATTCTATTGGCTTTAACAAAAAGTTGTGGAAGGTTACCATAAAATGTAGAAGACAACTGTATTCTTCCCTTTTGCAACAAGCACAGACATCTAATTTTTGCTTCCGGAATGGAATCATTCATGGTATATATGTCAATCACCCCTAATGAGATTTGTTTAGTTGAAAGTAATTATGTTTGGCAAAATGAAATTGTATGGTAAATCTTAATTGTAACCAGATGTGTTTGAATACAGACTTTCATCACTTGAATTGCCCAATATGCACTTTCTTGCATTTTGGATTTCTCATTAATTTACTCATTTAATAATTACAGACAACTATCATTGATGTAAGTATAATGAGGGACCTATTAACTCTGGAAAATTTACTCCAAATCACAATCTAGTCCTTAGTTTTTTTTTCCTGGGTGTCTAAGTTCCACTTTGATGAGTTACTGAGGAACCTAAGTCTCATTGAATGCATGCTCAGAACTGCAGAAAACATTTTTTGTAAGTAAAGGTTGGGGACTTGGTGTTTTGGGGGTTTTTGTTTTGGTTTGGTTTTAGAATGATTAGTTTGGGCCATTTTGAAATGAAACATTTCAACTTTTTTTCAGAATGTTTTATTTTAACTATTTCGAATCAGAACACTTTGATTTTCTTTCACAAAGGCAATTAATTTAGAAATTTAGTAAACCACAAAGCTAATTCAAGTAATTTTTTTCATTCAACCATAACGTTTTTTTTTTTCCCCTTTCTGAAACAAGAAAAGAAAAGAAGAAAGAAAAGAAATCACAGTTCAGATTCAAACTAAATGACTTTTCCTTTTTGGTTTAACTCTAAACCCCAAAAAACCCAATTAGTCATTGAAGGCTTATTTTCTATTTTTAAAAAAAGCATGTTGATTGGCATTAATTATCATTCTGTCCTTTAATTCTTTCAGTTGACGCCAGTATCAGGTATTCCATTATTTTGCTTCGGATTGAGAGCAGGCTAACTGGCCTATAGTTAGCTGAATCATCTCAAGTTCCAAAGAGGTAGCCATTTTAGTCTAGTTCAGGAAAACCAGCAAAGAGTCCTGTGGCACTTTAAAAGACTAACACATTTATTTTTCGCATGAGCTCTCGTGGGTGAAGTCATGCTAGCATCTAACAAAGTGGGACTTCACCCATGAAAGCTCATGCAAAAAAAATTCCAAAGGGGTAGCCGTGTTAGTCTATTGTAGAAAGACAACAGAGTCCTGTGGCACTTTTAAAGACTAACAGATTTATT
>ML685755.1:43832202-44055451 GCA_007922175.1 Pelusios castaneus
AATAAATCTGTTAGTCTTTAAAAGTGCCACAGGACTCTGTTGTCTTTGCAAAAAAAATTATTAGTCTTTAAAAAAGCCAAAGGACTCCTTACTTAATTTGCTGAATCATCTCAATTGCCCTTCTTGAACACTGGCACAACATTAGCCTTCTGCCAATCTTCTGGATTTACTCCACATCATTCAGGTGCTTTTCAAAATGTTATTCCAGGACTATATTCCTCCACAAGATAAGAAGGCTCTATTAACACTTGGAACTAAAGCTGTGATTCCCGCCTGCATGCTGAATACAAATCACCTTAGCCCTGTGATTATGTGCTGATCATGGCTGCTTCTGATGAAGCTGTTGCCTGTTCTACCCCAACTGCATTACTACTTTGATCATGCTAACATGTCCATGCAAGTTGGAAATCTCACTTCCAGCTCTCCCTAAAATAGAGTAAGTAATCTTTATACTCCCATATGGTCTAGCTGCTTTGACCCAGCAGCATTGGTCAAGGAGCAAACTGTTTACCTTGCAGGAACCAGCGAGTGAGGAGTGAAAGGAGAGATATGGACAGGGCCATATTTGCTGTTCAGAATAGATAGATGGTTAGTAACTCACTGCTGCTAGAGGGAAATGCTAAATCACAACATCCTTGCCCCCATCGCAAGAAGGCAGTAGGGGAAGATTTTGACTCAGAAGTGGGCTATTGAGTCACTATGCCTCCAAGGGACATTCCTTTGTTTACAGATCACTCCTTGCTCAGGACTCAGCTTGAAGTCACAACCTTTCACTTTCAACTTCTACTCTCTCAAGGGAATGCTGGGGTGGAATGATCTTTTAAAAGAAGAGAGGGGCAGACTTATAACTGAAGTGCCTTTCTCTGCCATTTTTATGAGCTGTAAGTGGAATTAGCCCTTGGTGTTTCATCTTTCTCCAAACTGTCTCTTGTGTAAACTTGTGTTTTTCAAAAGAATAGTATCTCCCACCAGGGAAACACATCAGAGCTTTTAGCATTTATCCTAGAATTTTTGCTGAATGAGCTTAAAGGCATGATAAAACATTTTTCCAGCAACTTATTTTAAGAATTTATTTAATATAGCTATCAAATAAATTGATATTCTAATACCAAGCAACATCTAGGAGTGCTGAATCATTAGGAATAAATTTTGCTTATTAAAAAGAAAAAGTAATGAATCTTTCCAATTCCTTCTGAGTGTATCGAAGCCCAATCAAGTCTCCATTGCCTATATTGTCTCATTCCTTCAGTTTGTGCAAAAATAAATTATCACAGGACAATTATTTGCCTAATAAATATATAGTACACATTTTTCATCTTTATATCAACATGCATGTGAGAATGAAAGAGCCCTGAAGCTTCCTTTTCTCATGGCAGAATTCAAGGGATGAAGGTGACATGTTTTTACAATGTGTTGACCTGAGATGCCTAGAATAACAAGGTTTAAAATGAAGAAGGGTGTGTGGATTATAAACTCAGGGTCAAAGAATGAAAAAGAAATATTGCCTGCATATTGCAAATACCCATATGGCCTGAAAGGCTGAGAAAAGCAGCATACTCAGGTTTGGGGAGGTGAGAAAATAGAAGACAGATTTTAAGGCAGAGCTTTGTGAAATATTCCATTTTAGAGGAATCTGCAGTTAAAAATAAAGAAATTTGGCTGAGTAAAGTATTTGATTCTCATCCAAAATGAACTCTCCTGGCTTCAAAAATAGAAAACTGCTTCCCTTAGGGCTGATGATGACGCCACTACCATTTTCCCTCTCACACACACACCTACCACTTCGAGTACTAACGAAACCAGATTTCAATGACTGGGGCATCTTCAAAAGCATTGATTGCTGGAAGGATTAAAGGCTCTCTGAAAGATGATAGGCTTACTAAGTCTCATGGAAGGAAAATATGACACATTGAATTGGGTTATATACATTCTCTGTCAAGAAGGCTGCTGAATTGATCCCAGTTTCTTTGAAAAGCCACTAATCTTTCTCGAAAAATGTCTTCATTGCCAGAACCCAATTCTCCTCCATCAAGAACAATAGACTTGTGGAGATGATAGCTGAATTCTGAAAAGCAACTGCTACCAGCAGAAAAGTCATGCCCTACCTTCAGACTGCTCTGGAATGCTGCAAGTTTCAAAATGGAGAATGGGCAGCAATTGGTTTATGACTGTTCAATAGCCTCTCAAAGTAGCCAGCTTATTGTGTGCTCTGGCTCCATCTAAGTGCCTAGTCCTTTGGATTTTTAGAAAGTATCTGGTCTGTGAAGTATACTGCCCAGCTTCAATGGTGCTATTTGTTGGCAAATGATAGAAGTTATTTCAACTAGAAACCGTGGTGAATCTATATAGTGAACAATTACAAGAAAAAAATACTCAGAGATTCATGCAGGCAAGGTGCTTGTATGCATCACAGAGGACAAGGTATGAATGGATGCCCTCCCCCCCCCTTTCTCTTCAGATGTATGGGCATTTTATTTCTATGCTGCTCTGTTTAAGAGCTCCAAAGGAATGTGCAAAAAGCTACTTTCACCCACACTAGATTTTCAGAAATCTAGCAATTTCCAAAGCGGTAAGGATATTTTAACAACACTAAATGGATGACATTTAGTTTGGTCACATGGAATTGGTTTACAAAATTAGCAATTTCTAATTTTAATATCAATGTCACTTTAAAAATATTTCCTCTAATACTTAAAAAAAGAAAAAAAGTTAGTGAATGTAGTGCTTGTGAAAGTTAGAGACACTAATAATACATTCATGAGTCAAACATAGTGTGTGGGCAGCTGCATTGCAAACTTCACTACTCATGTCTGCCAGTGCATTTCACGTACATCCTGATTTGTAACATGCCATGCAATTCTAGATTTCACTCTCTCATGCAGTTTTTGCCAATTCTGTTTTATTCCTGCCCTACAAACCCTTTGCTATATTAGTCCTGAACCTCTACACGACTCTGCTTCTGCACCTAATTCCAGCCATGTAACACTTCAGTTAAGAGAGATTGGTATTGCAGGAGACTGATGATAATGACTAAGCACACAGTAGTGTACTAAAACTGTGGCAATTGGCCTTCAGTGGGAAAAGTCCAGCACACGCATTTTCACAGGTTTTTGTCTTAGATGAGGATGCTGTATCCCAGAGATACAAAGTTATTGTGCCAATTTATTTAATATGCATCCCAATACAGTATATGTTCTTAGTTCACATGTAGATTATGGCTATATGCTTTCTCTAGAATATGTTATTGTGTAAGCAAGACACACAAAACATGAGCTCTTCTTTGTTTCTTTTCTTGTCTAAGAGCAATGCATGATGACTTGATTTCTTAGGATTTTATTAATCATAACTTAGTTGCTATAAAAATATTTAGTTTTAAACTACAGTCCAGCTAACTCATGGGCTGTACATTTTCCTTTTCCCTTTTTAGACCCTATTTCTTCAATGACCTCTGCCTATGCAGAGCCCTTGCTCCCAGACAGAGCACCACCAATTTTATTGGAGCTACTCTGTGCCATGGGATGCCCACATGTAGCTCACTGTAAGACCAGGACCTTCTTTATTTCTCCTTGTTTCATGTTGAGATGCGAGCACTAACCTGCAGCTTCCTTCCACACAAAGGAATTCCGCTTTAAATGCTCCTCAGTGATAATTTGGAAACAGTGGCATTTAAACCCTCAATTTATTGTGTTTGAAATGCCAATTAGCATTTTTTTTAAAAAGAAGGGAACAGAAAGGACAAGTATTCACAGAAAAACCTAAACTCCATATCCAAATATAAAATAAAAGCTGCCTTTATTTTGTGTCATCTCATGATTCCTTTCTCTTTCAATGAGTGAGAGGAGAGGGGGGAAAAATAACGAAAAGATGTATCAGGAGCCTTCTCTAACATTATATTCTATGTTAAATCATCCAAAGACAAAAATAAAATGTAATCTACCTGAATAAATTAGTAATTTGGCAGTTTTGAGTAAATCTTACCTTAGAGATTTGCCTAAATAGATGTCATCAAAGACTTGATAAATGCAGTGTGGGATTTTAAAGATTTGTAAGTCTAATCAGCAACAACTTCAGAGGAGGATTCAAAATGTAATGGGAACAGAGATTGAACAGGGGAAATTGGGGTATGAAGTGCCCTATCATATAGTGCTGAGAGATAGAGGTGATCTCAATTCAATTCTTGGCTGTCATGCGTTCACTTTGTGACCATGGACTGGTCATCTGTTTCCACGTATGTGGCTCGAGAGCTCCTAACGGAAAGGGGTCCCAATCTGAACTGGAACTTCCAGGCTTTACTGAGAAAATAGTAATGCATAACACATTTACTACTAACAAAGTGGTAGCCGTGTTAATCTAGGTCAGCCAAACAAACAAGGAGTGTCTGACAAAGTGGGATTTTCTCCTATGAAAGCTCATGAGATAAATAAATTTGTTAGTCTTTAAAAGTGCCACAGGACTCCTTGTTTGTTTGACATTTACTACTGCAACAGCACTTATTGCTGATATTTACCCTGCAAACAACTCCCTTTATTTTATTAATCTGAAGCAATTTCTTTTTGTTCTCTTTTGTTCTTTTGATATGCTGGAAATAGTTTCTATATCATAAACATTAGACTTTTCACTCTAAAACTGTTCACAGATTTAGAATGGGGACTTCAACAATCCATGCTGCCTTCCACACCAAAAAAGATCTTTCACTTTGTTTATACTGAACTTCTCTAATTGGTGATTGAGCCCAAATGCATGACAACAGGAAAAACAGATGGAATGATCTTCAGGAAGATTTACTGAACAGACTCATTCCTAATGGGTTGAGTTCTTGCCTCACTGGTGTGACGTTACTCTGGCATCTGCTAGATGGTGCTAGAGCATAATCATGTATTGTTCTTAAACTCCTCCAGGGTTTTTTCCAGGTAATAAGATATCCCCCATGATACTGTAACAAGGATTCCTTGCAATCTTCACACTGTATTGTTAAAAAAAAAACCCAACCAACTTTAAAGTTACAAATTAGATAATGAGTATACCACATTAATTTAAATTACTAGAAGTTTAGGTTTTTAAGATGGGTTTTTTTCCATCACCACAACTGTAGAAGTTTAGTTTAATGGACAAACACTATTTGTCTGTCTCTACAAAACCATTATGTCATCTTTCATTTTCTTTGTATGTAATATATTTAAAAGATAACTTGGGATCTGTAGGTAAGTCTACACTAGAAAAAGTTAAGTCCACTTAACGTCGACCTCATTAAGTCGACTTAACAAAGTGGCTACCCTGTACCTCGACTTAGTCCACTTTGTTAAGTCGACTTAACTGCTCTTAAGTCGACTTAATAAAGTCGACTTAAGGGTTACTCCCCATCCACACCGTCCTTAAGTTGACTTACGGCTTAAGATGACCTAATGGGCGGTTGTTATTAAGTTGATTTAAGCGTTCATTAAGTCGACTTAAGGAATTTCTTACGTCAACTTAATAAAAGCCCAGCGTGGCTGTGGAGTAATTTAAGTCGACTTAAGAGTCCTTAAGTTGACCTAAACTGGTAGTGTAGACATACCCTGTGATTCTCAGAGAACACATTGGTCATGAAAAATAGCTCAGACAAGGAAAATTGCAGCAGCTCTATGTTGAACCTAGAAGCCTCTCACCTAGTAAAATCTGCTGCATTGCCAGTACGCCATAGGTTTACTCCATCTGGGGAGCTAAAAATGCATTTTTGAGGGATGTGAGCAAGAGTAGTTTTAAAACCTTATTCTATTCATGCCCTGATCATGCATGCTTCTGCTGTGAAACTAGGTATTTCTACACATTTTTATGTACAAGTCCTATAGAATTTAGCAGAGAATGACAACCTTTCCACAGTTTTAGAACTGTTCTATGCAAGTGAATCAAATGTTAAAAAAAAACAAAAACTAAAAACATAGATTACTATGGAACACTAGTAACTCACTGCAAAAACTGACTTATTTCATTTCTAAATCTCAGGGAAAAACTTTTTTTAGAGAAAATAAAGTGGGGAGCCTCTAGGATATGGTTTGATGAGCTGAAATTGGAGACACATGCAAGTATGCAGCAATAACAAAAGTGGCTTACCATGGGCTAATCCAAAGTCCACTGAAGTCAAGAGACTGACTTTCTTTGACTTCAGTAGGCTTGCACAAGAATAGGTGAGATTTGTGCATGATATTTTTATATTGGACGTTCTAGGTACATGGATTGCACAGTAGTGAATTCCTTCCTTAATTAGCTTGTTTTTATTTTAAAGATAGCTTTAAAGCAGTTTCCTCTTGGAATTAATTTATAATTCTGCCCTCAATTTGGAATTTTATTAGCATCATGAAGAGGTGTGTAACAGGGCTGGAGGTCACAGTTTTATAGTTTCCTCTGCTTCCTTGAACTTACAAAAATAAATCTCCAAATCCACTGGTTCACAAACTTTTCATAGTAGGATCCCCTCTTACACACTGGGATCAACCCCATCCAGGTCAACCTCCCATTTATTCAGGACCTCCCTCCCATCTAGCAATAAGAGTAGGGTAGGGGAGTTGCAAACCTTGACACCTGTTGTAGGGATGACAATCCACATTTTGAGAAAACTTGTTCTAAGCTAAACAAATCAATGATCACGATAACATGCCATAAGCATGGTAAACAATGACATACACTACCACCCCCATCATCACACTTTTAAAAAAAGCTCTTTTGACTTTCTTTAGTGAATCTTCATAGGTCCAGTAGAACATAATAGAGTCAAATGAAGTGAAATGGTAGGTCATATTATTTTTAATATGCAAACAGCAATGAAGATTTGTGTATAGTTTGAGTCTTCGAGCAGAGACATGTCTATTAAAAGTGAAAGATTATATGCAGTGTTATTATAGCCATGACGCCCCCAGAATATTAGAGAGACAAGTTCGGTGAGATAATATCTTTAATTTGTCCAACTTCGGTGGGTGAGAGAAACAAGCTTTCGAAACCTTGTCTCTCTCACCAACAGATGTTAGTTCAATAAAAGATATTACCTCACCCACCTTGCCTGAGTGAAATATTAAGCATTTCATCTGTGACTAGAAAAGTTCAGTCTCAATTCTGAGTGAATAAAAATGGTATCTATTAAAAATATTGCTATTTTTCTGCTAAATTGGGTTTCTCTTTCTTACTTAAACTTATGACAAACAGATGTTTTCAATGAAAGAACTGGGACTAAATAAGTTACAGAAAATGGTAATATTTATTGCTCAGTTATACAAGATGCATGTGACTTGTATAAGAAGTAAAAAAGAATAACACTGGAATTCTCTGAAATCCTCACCAGAGGTACAGAGGCAAGAAAGTGGAAATGAGAGATGTAAATAAGATGGATAATGACAAATTCTTTGCTAGACTCTGACAGTTTAGAAACCTTTCCTTTCATTTAATAATTCCAGGGAGGTTCTCTCAGTCTTCCCTCTCCCTAAAAGGCCTTAGTCACATTAAGTTGTACCTTACTTCAGGCTAGATTCTGACTTTAGGGGCAGCCAGATGAATACAGTGTCACAATCCCTACCCATGTTTCTTCCTTCCTCCTGCGGGGCAGGGGGAACCAATAGTACATTTATTACTTCACCACCCACACTGGTGCAGTGGAGAAGAGTCACAACTCTGTCACTTTCCCCAAATCTCCCCACTGTCTCCTCCATCTGCTTTGGGGTTCTTTTACATGTCCAGATCCTAGGACCAGTGATTTAAGAAGGGCGGGGGAGAAGTTTTATTCCCTTGCATTATTCTGAATCAGAATGTGGCCCTTACTGAATAATTCCATAGGGTTCATTGACTGAGTATCAACCCCAAATGATTTCATCTAATTTGGAGAAGCCATCTTTGGCTGAAACCAGGTTTCCAAAGCAGCTATTAATGAGGGCTCAAATTTCCTGCTCCATGACCAAAATCAGTCATGTGAGCATGTCTCTGCCCATGCCCAGAGTTCAAATAGTCAGTCACAAACAATACTTGATTAACAAAGTGATTAATGTAATTAAATATTAGAACTTCAATCTGGATCCAATGATGGGATTTAATAATTTCTCAGGTAAATCCCTCTTCCAGTTAAAGGAGCATTTGACCAAGTAAAAGCTTCAGGATCAGACAGTACATTTGATGCAGACATATATTAGTCACAATGCAATTAGTCAGAGCTCATACTAACACATTTTAATGTATACTAAAATTTATATTCAATTTATATCCTACATAAATTTCAATATTAAGAGCAATCAAGAACAACGTTAATAAGCCAATATTCCCCAGAAAACAAATCCAAACCATGTTCTCACACATTTCCACTGGAAGACCTGAATATGGAAGACCTGTCATGCATCTTAATATGGAAAGATGAAAAATCAACACAAAGTTTCTGAAAAAGAAAGCCCTAAAGTTCACAGCCTCAAACAACATCAATATTCATTTTTATGTTGCAGCAGGATTTGTAGTAAGAAGCTTCAAAACGCTGACTTTTCTCACAAAGGATACTCAAAGACTGTGACTTAACTGAACAGCAGGGAATTCTTCACGTCAGAATTTTTTCATTCTATCTCCCAATTTACTGACCATTAGATTGGAAAGGTAAATTTAACTATCTAGATGGTTTTAATAAGAAATATGGCAATGGAATTTCTGAAGACAGCCTATTGTATTGTTGTTGGGCTACATATACTGCTCAGTACATATTTAAAAAGTAGTGATGGAATGAGATAAAGATACCATTATTTGGAGTCAGTTGAAATTTGTATTCAAAGTCCTTGTATGTGGATGATATTTACCTTCAAATCTCATATGAGATTGAAATTGAGCAAGTAAACTTTTCAACTAAGAATTTCGTGCAAATGATCTTGAGTAATAAAAAAGAAAAATGCACAGTAAATATGACATTTCAGCAAAATTTTGATTAAAAATAATAGATTTTTCAAAACTCTCTATTACACATCAGTAGTTATTTAATACATCCAAAAATGTGGGTAAACATTTGATTCCAATCTAACTGGATCTGAAGTTCTATGATTACCAAAATATCCATTGCCAGATGACTTCAGTTCATAGAATCAGAAGAATAGGGTTGGAAGGGACCTCAGGAGGTCATCTAGTCCAACTGCCAGCTCAAAGCTGATCCAACCCTAACTATATCATCCCACATCTTATAAACCTCTAAGAATGGAGATTCCACCACCTCCCTATGTAATCCATTCCAATGCTTCACCAACCCCTAGTGAAAATGTTTTTCTTAACATCCAACCTACACCTCCCTCCACTGCACCTTGAGACCATTGCTCCTAGTTCTGTCATCTAATATCACTGAGAACAGCCTGGTTCCATCCTCCCTGGAACCCCCTTTCAGATAACTAAAGGCTGCTATCAAATCCACCCTCATTCTCTTCTGCAGACTAAAGAAGACCAGTTCCCTCAGCATTCCTTCATAAGTCATAATCATTTTTGTTGCCTGTCTCTGGACATGCTCCAATTTGTCCACATCCTTCCTGTAAGGGGGTTGGGGGGGGGGGCAGAACTGGACACAATACTCCAAATGTGGCCTTACCAGTGCTGAATGGAAGAGAATAATCACTTCCCTCCATCTTCTGGCAATGCTCCTACTAATGCAGCACAATATGCCATTAGCCTTCTTGGCAATAAGAGCACACTGTTGACTCATAGCCAGCTGTTTGTAACGTCCACGTGTGGTGGATTTACAAGTGGCCTAAGAGGGGAGAGTACGTGGGGTGGGTTCTGAGTTATTACAGAGAATTGTTTCTTGGATAACTGGCTGTTGAGACTTGCCCACGTGCTCAGGGTTTAACTGATCACCATATTTGGGGTTGGGAAGGAATTTTCCCCCAGGGCTGATTGGCCTGGGCTCTGGGGGTTTTTCGCCTTCCTCTGTAGCACAGAGCATGGTTCACCTACCAGTGAATTCTCTGTCTCTTAAGTCCTTAAATCATGATTTAAGGAGGTAAATAACTCAGTCATAGGTTGGTGGCCTATTGCAGGAGTGGGTGGGGGAGGTCTTGAGGCCTGCATTTTGCAGGAGGTCAGACTAGATGATTGTACTGGTCCCTTCTGACCTTAATGTCTGTGAGTCTATGAGTCCAGATCCTTTTCTGCAAAACTGCTGCCTAGTCATCCATCCCCAGTCTGGAAATGTGCGTGGGATTCTTCTGTCATAAGTGCAGGACTCTGAACTTCTCCTTGCTGAACTTCATCATATTTCTTTTGACCCAAACCTCTAATTTGTCTAAAACACTCGATATTCCATCCCTACCCTCCAAGGTATCTACCACTCCCCCCCAGCTTAGTGCCATCTCCAAACTTGCTCATTTAATAATATCTCCAGAAACAAATATTTTTGTTGATTTGTATTGCATTTTCACTTCTTAATTTTGAACATTTTCAACTGCAAAATTCCTGGGTAACTGATTCTGGATAAAATAAACCAGCCAACTAAAAGAGACAAATGAAAACCCATAACACACATTGTTCTGATTCCTCATACTTGTTTTCCTGCATGAATAAGTCAGGGTGTAAGAAGGTGGAGCTCTTTTTAGAGGAAATGGCTATTTTATAGCAGCTGTTGTATTACATGATTCCCTCTTGATAGATATCATGAGCCAGACTGTGACCTGCTCCCTTGCATAGGACAGCAGTTACTCACATAAACTGTTCTATTGTCTGAAGTGGAACTGCCTGTATAATTGCTGAATAAAATGAGTATTACAGTCACGATCTTGATTGATATAATTAGGATTAAGTACTAATCATTTTGTTGTTGTTGTCGTTTTTTTTTTTTTTTCCAATCAGTGAGTCAGAATTCAGGTCTGTTAACCTGATTATAAGTACCTCGGTCAACAGGAGCTGAGATCACTTCTGATATCCTCTTCACTGAGTCCTTCAGTCTCTGAAAGGAGCAATGTTAGTAGGCTCTGAAGGAAACTAGGTCTGACTAACATCTACATTAGAGTATATTATCAATCCATGAAGCTTTTGCAGTTGAAGAGGTGGTCAGTAATAAACAAAGAAGTTTCTCAGGTCTCCAAGAGGGATTCTAAGAAATTTGTTGTAGCGCAGTGGAACATTAATAGTGGTCACAACAGAGACTCCGTAGATGTTGGGTGTTATAAAAATATTACTGTAATACAAAAGACTGAAAAAGAGCATTCGGAAATCTTGCTTTGTGAACACATCTCTTGGAGACACATATTTCAATTAACTTTCCCCATATTTAAAAATATCTTAAAGTGCCTTACTTTCTGGCCACATTATAGCTATTTGCAGCACTGCCAACCTTTTATAGCATATTTAGAGGCCTAAAAACCTTTGAAAGTGTGGCCATAATTATTTATACAGACTCGTAGGCTATATCTATACTAGAAAAGTTAAGTCAACTTTATTAAGTTGACAAAAGCTTGACTTTAAGTGACTTAAAGTAGACCTTATTAAGTTGACTTAGCCCCTTTTCGACATTATTAAGTCGACTTTTGTTTTGTCGACACTAGAAAAGTTAAGTCAACTTAACACTTTAAGTTGACTTAATAAGGTTGACTTAGGTGTTAATGCCCGTCCACACTGGCTTAAATCGACCTAATAAGGTTGACTTAAGCGTTAAGGCGACCTAAAACGAGGTGTTATTAAGTTCACTTAACTTTTCCTTAAGTCGATTTAAGGAAATGCTTAAGTCAACTTAAGGAAAGCCCAGTGTGGACAAGGAGTAGTTTAGGTCGACTTAAGCCTCCTTAAGTCGACCTAACTTGTAAGTGTAGACGCACCCGTAGATATTATCTCCCCACTCATAAAAGGGGTCAGTAGAAAAGATCGCCCTGCTACTCCCCATTCTGTACCAGAGGATAGGATAGACAGATTGATTTCCCTTGACGCTGTATTTATTACTCTAACACTTTTTATGAGCATTTAAAAACAACATAAAAATAATTGAAATAAATAAGCAGAAAACACTCTACTAGTAATTGAAATCTTGCCCAGACTATCTGTATGTTGTTCACACTGCATATCTAATAGTTTATTTTCATGGTTTTATCAAATAATTTCTTGACTGAGGGACAGTAATAAAAATTCAAAAGAGCAGAGCATTTGGAATCTCAAAACATGTAAAAAATTGCTAAGATTAGAAAAAAGAAAAGATAAAAACCTAAGGTGGAAGGAAAGCCAACAATTTCCCAGTCTTGAAATACATGTTTTAAAATTCCCTCACTCCCTATAAATCAAAAACTGAGTAAACAGATCCTAGAGTTGAGGAGCAGGTGGTAAAACTGCCTAAAAATCTTTTCTATATTTCAACAGAGAACTAATTTCATGTGAAAAAGAATGGATCATTTTTACTCTTAGTTTAGCTACATTGTGCCAAGGCACCAATTTTGTAAAGTATTATCCATTTTCTCCAAGGTCATTTGTTTCCTCTGCAAATTTTCTGGAGACATGTGGGTATGATGGTCTTAGTTTATTTTTTCTATCTATCTATCTATCTATCTATCTATCTATCTATCTATCTATTTTTGGTGGTGCATAATTATGATCAGATGGATTATTTTTCCTTTAATCTGTGGAAGACATGACAGCGAGAAAAAAATCTTATCCAGTGTCATATTGAGCAACATTCTGATTACAGAGCCTGAAAGAGACAGAAGTACTGATGACCTATAAATTGCCCATTTTCCACTTCCTTCTAGACCAGCTGTAGCCACTAAAACCAATTCTTTTAGGCACAAATATTCTCTTGGAAACAGATGGATATAGATGAGAGCTTTTATGGAAGAAAACTGGTTGCTAGGAGAGGTCTGAGGAATGTGTGTGTACTGTTTTAATGTAAGGGAAATATAATTCCCCCTATTAAAATAAATACTAGTTTATATGCTTATTAACCATATGATATATATAAACAAGTATACAGTTAGATATCACACATTCTTAATTTTTACACAGAAAGAGAAATGGAAACTGGGACAAGACTTCAAGAGCCATTCTGCTTCTATGATCACTGAATTCAATCATACAGCATGTGGAACTCTAAATAATTTCTGGGTGCACTGAATAGAAATTTATCACCAGTTCATTCTAATGGATTGGACATCATATGCAACAGTGTAAGGAGAAGTATATAAGCAACATGAAGCCAGATGCCTTTTGTGTTTTAATAAACTCAAGGACAGATTTTAAGCCATTTCAGTTTTTATCTTGAGTTTGCATTGGGTGGAGACTATTTCCTTCAAATCACTAAAAAAATTTGCTTTTTCAGAAGTTTATAGCAGGATGATGTACAAAGATTTGAATAGTGCATAGTGAGATGATAAAAGGCATTAAAATATAACATCTGAGAGAGATTGCCGCTAACCTATGTGAACTGAGACTCTAAAGCTAAATAAATAAAAAAAGTGAGCAATTTGACTGTGCCTTAGTTAGGTTTTTTATTTTTATTTATTTATTTATTTCATTTGTGAATCAATGATGGACAGGAATGTCAATCTTGAAAATGAAGTTTGTTTTGTAATTAACATGGAATTTTTTTTGCCTAGATTCCCACCCTGTGCCTTTTCAAATGCACACAATTATTTAATTATTTATTATTTATTATTATTATTTAATCCATAGTGCTCACAAATGTGCTGGGTGCTGTAAAAATAATATCTAGAAGATAACTATTTGCAAAGAGCTCAGAACATAAAGGATGGACCTGAAGGTTAAGTGAGGATCTACACTAGGGAACAAAATTTTGGCCCCATTGAAGTTAATGGGAATTTTGTCCATCCCTTCAAAAGGATACAGTGTGTCTAAAGTCAGGATTAGATTGGTCTAACTATGTAGCTCTGTGGGTTTTTTTTTTTTTTTTTTTTCATTTCTGAATAATGTATCTAGCTTGACCTAAGTTCTGGGTATAAACTAGACCTTACTTATATAGAGATTTTTTTTTTTAAAGCTTAAATTCTTTCATTTTTTAAGACAATGTGCTCAAGTGACTTTTTAGCAGAGATCTGAATACAGCAAGGGAAGAGTTTTTATGAATAATTTTCAGAGGGTCATTTAAAATACCCACCTACTTATATGTCCCCAATACCATAGGAGCTGAATGCTTCATAAACATTAACTGATTTATCTTCACCAAAAGATGATATATGTGTGTGTGTGGCAGGACTGGTAAAAGAAATAAGACTACCTGATTCAACCACAAGACCTTCCATCCAATAGGAGCAGGGTGGGGAAAAGGCTGCATTTGTGTTAGGCCATTGCTCTTCCCTTTGAATTTTGCATGTTACGACGAAGGAAGGTTTTGTAGTTATTCCGCCAGGACTTGGGAACTGAACCCAGATCTCCTATCTCTTGTCCAGACTTCATGGCTCATGCTGGGCATAGAACTTAACTCTTCATTTTCTTACATCTCTATCTGTAAAATAGGCATAGTAGTTCCTGTTAGTCTTGTCTATTTAGCTTGCAAGTACACAATGCATACAGTTTCTAGCACAATTGGGCTCTGATGTCAGTTGAGCCTTCTTAGTACTATAATGTAAATCAATGGTCCCCACAGACCAGTGGTGGTCCGTGGGGTATTGCAGGTGGTCCGTGAGGGGGGAAAAAAGATAATGTAATAATAATATAATCCTATGTCCCTCTTATGTATCATATTCAATGTTACATTAATTGCAATGTAAGTCGTTTCACAAACATCTTTGTGTAATATAACATTCTCTGAATTTAAATAGTGGTGCGTTTGTGTGATGTCAATGTGAACCAAGGCTCTTTGCACATTCAGCAGTTAGAATTTGGTCCGCAAAGGCTTTCAATCACATTGTAGTGGTCCACATAAAGGAAAAGGTTGGGAACCGCTGATGTAAATGATAGAACAGTGACAGTATAAATGATAATAAATGGGCTCAACACGGATACCATTTTCAGTAGTTCAGAAGGAAACAACTAGGGAGATGGCACAATAGACCAGACACTGTGAGAAATGTGCTGGGGGAAAAGTCCTAACCAGTGGTAGCTAAGAAAGGCTACGCCAGCATGAATAGAAAAAGGTTATGTGTCCAGCATTATCTGAGCGCGTTCATGATAAACACTTTACCTGAACCCTGTCTCAGTTGCCAAGTCCCCCTACAAGGACTCTGACTTTAGTCTTCATTGTTGGTTACAGCAAGCAGACTCATCATTTCTGTAGTACCTGCCTTGCATGTCAATGAATGACCTGTTAATTTAGAGGATGACAGCACATTTGTACCAGCATGACATTTACATTCAACAATTTTTATTCTCTTCCTAATATATGTATCTTAAAAATCATGGAAGCGTCAATTGTGAGGGGTAACATTAATAATAAATAAAAATCATAAAATAACCCACAGCTGGAAAAAGAAAGAAAGGTGCTCATACAGAAAAAGTATGAATAACTACAAATAACAGTCTAAATTCTCAAATGAACCAAAAATTCAGATTCTCAGTTGCTATAAATGAGTGTAGCTCCACTGAACCTCTATGATTTGAAAGGTTCAGATACCCATTTCTTTCTCCCACTGCTCTTCCCTACTTCTTCTTGGCTCCATCTCAGAGTCTCATCAGCTCTGCTGTTCTCAACTGATCTAGTTTCTACTCTTGTTCATTCTGGCACTTCCTTGGAATGATAATGGGACTTCAGGGCATCCCAGACAACTCAGATATATAAAAAGCATAAAGATTTGAGAAATTAATGTCCTCCAGAGTCCAACAGAGATAATTCCAGACCTCAGACACATCCCACTAGATAATATAAGCATATACAACAATACAGGATAAAGTCTGTTGAAAGATAGAATGACCTGTTGAGCAATCAATGAATGGTTGAGATCTCGGGGCACTATTTACAATCAGCAGTAAGCTGTTGGAAATAAAATTTGCATGTCAGAGCAGCAAAAGAAAGGATTTTCAGGGAGAAAAGAAAATTTGGTCTGGTTTGGAATGTAGAAGTCTGTGTGGGAAGTAGAGAATGGGGATGGAGGGAAATCTTCAGGTTATAGAATCTTAAAGTGTTGGTGGGGGGGTGGGGAGGAGAGCAGAGAGGAAAATAGATAGCCAAATGGAAAAACTAAACTATTTTACAACTTAACCATATCACTAATTTGTACCATAAGGAAACAAGAAATGTATGTGTTACAGAAATGGTAGAATTGTGCCATTTAAATGCAATAGCAACTGTTGGGAACAGTAACATTTCTAGTAGCTAATCATTTCTCTATGGATAAAATCATTGCTGAATAGAAGTATGTATGTGTTTTTCACACACACACTAGTGAAAGAGCAAACTGATGTTGGCTAATTATGTTGAGCTTAGACACTAATAACATGATTGTGGGCACGATAAGAGCTATATAATAAAGACATAGTGTACATGATTTATAGTTTCTGAAAAGAGACGAGTTTGCTGCATTTTTGTGCATTTAGCTCAGTAAACTAAAAGAAAAGATTTATCAGGCAAGTCAATATTTTAAAAGCATACAAGTATACTTTGAAAGTATTGTATTAACTTCTTTAAAAAAAAGAATCAAAACTATTCCTTATACCTATTAACTCCTCGGTTCCCTACCATGATATTCTGAGGGCCCTTTAAATTTCTTCTGCCCCGATTATTGTTAATTAGTTGTTGTGTTCCATTTCAGGGATGGTTGCACTGCAATGATAGGTGAATTGACTGTACTTTGCATAAATCTCCTCATGCAAACCTAAATCACACATTTTGCACTTTTTTCTGTGCAGGGCCATGACAAGTGCACATGAGGAAACAGAAACCTGCCATTCATGTTGAAGAGGAGATTATAATATATTAATAAAACAAACATACACAAATATGTACTATACACATACACGCAAGGTTCTTAAATATTCTATTTTAACTCTCTCTAACAATAACCGTTGCATCATATATGTTATAGAAATTATTTTTATTATATGGATTTTGTGACTTCAATATGGAAAAGCCCAAAATCACATTAATAATGAAAACATAGCTGCCATTTTAATGAACAAGTGGCTTTCAGTCCATAATAGTAAGGATAGATACTTGAAACTCCAGTAAAGACTTCCTTCCAGTTTCTATGATTCTATGACTTTGTGCATGCAACAAAACCACATAATTGCTTTTCCAGAGTAAATCACAAGGAGTCAGTATCGTCTGCACCTTGGGCCTTTCATTTGTGAGCATCATAGGTCCCACTTTCACCTTGATTTGCTATTTGTATTGCTAATAAATGGCACAATTCATTTCAGGAGAGGTGGGAGCTTCCATTGAGTTAGTTTTCTCCAACTCTTCTTCTGTTGCAATCCCTTTTTTGGGTGGGCTTGGAGATGTATACTTTTCTCCCTTAGAAACCCATTTCAATAAATTTTTTATACCCAGGTCTGTCAGACAATGATATTTCAACACAACCTGGTTGAGGGAGAGCAGGAATAGGAGGGGTGGGGAGGGAGGAGGGAGGTGGGGTGTAATGACATTGATTTTGACAAAGTTTTATCATGGAAATTTTTTTTTAAAAAATGTTGACATGGCGCATTTTGACATTTTTTGAATAAACAGTTTAAATATAAATTAAAGTGAATTACCTAAAGAAGAATTCAATTTGAAAAAAAATAGATTACAATCAAAACAAAACATTTTGGTTATGGAAAAAAAAACATTTATTTTGGGTCAAATTTGTTTTGTGGGAAAAATATTAAAATCTTGAAATATTTTGCTAGATGGAGAATCCTTTACCCAGCCATCTCTATTCTCCATTTTGTCTCCTTTCACCATTTACCAACATTTCTCCTTTTGCCTGTTTTTTCTCATGCTTCTTTTTCATCTTTCTATTTTTGGTATCCTGTTTTGTTTTGTTTTTTTCTTGCTCACTCTTCTCACTCTCTCTTTTCTCATTCTTTAGGGTATTTTACTCCCCCCCCCCCACAGTCCTCACAAGATTACTTGACCCTGGGGGGTGAGGAATGACCAAAGCTGAGCTGAATATTGCAAAGACTCTGATATGAACCTGCAGTCCAATAGAAGTCACATGTTCCTGCAACCTGCAGCTAGCTGCAATAGGGGGGGTCAAATGAGCACAAGGCCGTAAATGGGAAGGGATAGGGAAGGGTAGTCCCACCACAGATGAGGAACAACTGCGCAAAGCATTTCTATCTCTTGACTAATGATCTCACGTGTGATGCAAAGTTTCAAGGTACTGAAAGCATTCTGCTATTTATGTAGGGAGCACTGGAACTTGGGGGAACCAAAGTGTGTGAGTGATATAATCCAGCTGTACTCGAAGTCTTCCCAATTAGAGTAACAAGTGTAATCCTCAATTTGCAGGCACAAGAACTCATTACTTTCACTCAGGTGTCCATGCTTATTGTGATTTCATCCAGAAATGAAATTGCCTTGGGTTAATAGGAGGCAAAAATATTCAAGGAAATCCCCATGTGGGAATTCTTCACGTTGGTTCGTGTCTGAGCTGATTCCTAGATCAACTTCATTGCTGAAGGGTAAGCACTTTAGAAAATCCAAGGTGGGTGAGATCATTAAACCAGCCTGAAAATCAAGCATATTCCAAGCATCAAATGATAGATGGCCAAAGATTTGCACTCCAAGGTAAACTGAGACAGAAGAGAAAATGGGAATTAAAGGCTGTAACTCTAAAGGCAGAATCTGGGCCCTGAGGTGCCTTAATGGCACCTCAACTCACTTGAAAATCTATGCTCAGTTATGGGTACCGTGCATTTGACAATCTGGGATTTATAGGATAGTGGAAAACTGAGATAACTCTGTGTTACATTCAGTGGTAGTTCACAGTTAGATGGATGGATCCTATTCTTGCCACAAATAAGGAAAAATGTAAAACAAGATGAAAAGATAACCTATTTACTGTGAAATGGTTAAATTTTTTGTGTGTGCTTGACTTGACAACATTCCAGTAGCAGTAATTTGTTTATAAATTAACAGGATTATTTTTACCCGACTGAGGTTAACAGCATTACCTGTTTAGGTTTCATTTACTGAGCATAATCATAAAAAGTAAATTCCCTGTAATTGGTTAATTAATGTTAGTTAATCTAAGTTGCCGTAAAAATATATAAATTGATAAAATTACAGACAGCTGGGGTGCATGAGGAACTGCAATAAACTAAACGAAGTCCATACTCAAAGGAAAACTGAAGTGCTAAATTAAGGGTGTTAGGTTAACCATTTAAATGAGCTAGTTTAACAATGATAAATACAGTTTAAAGCCAAGTTCTGCCTCACTTTATACCATATGGATGTGAAGTTGTGGATAACCAGTGAAAAACAGGCTGGTGCAAAAAGACAGTTGGGGAATGAGTGACCGATAGTTCTTTCTTGTCTAATTTACAATGATCCTAATAATTTTCAGTAAAAACTTCAATTGGGGAAATTATTCAGGCAAGATTGATTTTTGTCCAGGAGAATTATTAAGGGATAATGTTCATAGCAGAAAACTGTACAATGCACTAAATGGTTTTTGAGGGTTCCTAGAACAAAGAAGCAAAGCTGAGGCATTGATAACCGCAAAAGATGCTCATTTCAGATACACATTGCTGCTGTGAATGCATGAAAAGATAAAATAAAAGGACCCCATAAACCAAAACACAAAAAATATTGACAAAAAATATTATTTCTTTTCTTCCTACAGGACTGAAAGCCCTATAATGTAGTTTTTACTGAAATGATGCTAATGTCACATTGAGGGAAAGGAGGAAGAAGATAACCGTCCAGGGATTCATTTAAAACAGAACTGCATGCTAAAGGTAACTGCTTATCTGGAATAGAATATTGTCACTGGACACACAATCTCTCCTTTATCGTCTCATGATTTTTTTCACACTGTCCTTTTGACTTAAAACAGTCTCTCTCTCCCTGTAAAACAAGTGGTCTGCATCTTTTCCCACAAATCTCTTCGTGAATGCAATTCAGCTAAATATCTGAGCATTAATTTCCTTGGCTATGTCTACACTTACTAAAGTTAGTTAGAATTAGTTAATTCGAAGTAACTAATTCAAACTTATTTTAGTTAGTTCGAATTAACTTAATTCGAACTAGAAAAATTTAGTTCGAACTAAGCAAGTGTCATTTATGGCACTTGCTTAGTTCGAATTAGCGAATTGCATTGAGTTCAATGGGCCGGTTAGTTGGAACTAAGCAATTAGTTCGAACTAACATGGCCACATTGGTTAATTCGAACTAACTAGTTCGAATTAACCCTTAGTTCGAATAGCATATTTGAATTTATTAGTTCGAATTAAGGAAGCCCTTAATTCAAACTAATTAAAGCCTACTGTAGCCATGGCTTTAGTTAGTTTGAATTAAACTTCCTTAATTCGAACTAACTTGCCAGTGTAGACATAGCCCTTCTGATGTTGTATAGGCTAGATCCACAAAGGAGAATTAATTTCATTGTAATATATATAACATTTAAAGGACCTAATTCCTATAAGACTCTTTAGCCCTGAGACAGGTGCCCAGGTTCCCTGTGCAGTAGATGTGGAGAGCTAGGTGCATAAGAATGGAATTAACAAAAGCCCGAAAAATTAGCAGGAAGCCATCTAATCTAATCAGTAGGTAAGGAGAAGGTTGTGGTGTATACTCCTCCATCAGGGTTAATTAGGTGTCTGACACAAGGCTGGAGGAAATTTATAGCTATGAACCTTCTCTTGGGTTAAGCTGCTAAACCAGGTCAGCCCTTCCTCACAAAACACAAAGGAGGAAATGGTGCTGTACATCTACCCTTTATATCCTAAGTTCCAGTGGTTAGAGCAGTGGTTTTCAAACCGTTGGTAGGGTACTGCATTGTGGTACCCCCTGCTGCCACCGCCGCAAGACAGGATGCATTGCTGAAAGATGTAATTGTTGGGTTGCGGGCATAAATAATTTTTTCAACTGGGCCCCAAGAAAAAAAGTTTGAAAACTACTGGAGTAGATCACTCACCTAGGATGAGGGAGAGTGGGATTCAAAGACTTAAGTAGGTGTCCTACTTCTCAAATGAGCATTCTAACCCCTGGGACAGCTGGATGGGAGTTTTGAGGAGCTACATTTTGAACTTAGGTGCCTGAAACACTTTATGGGACTAGCCCTGCCTTCCTACTGCTGTTGTAGCTGAGCCTTACTAGTTGACATTATACTTTCAGAGATGGATTGCACCCATAAGCCAGTCATGAATCTCACCCCTCCTCCTTGAAAAGGGGTGTCTGCTGCCTTCCCAGAATTTTGGGCCCTCTGATGAGCTCACTACAGAGTTTGAACCCATTTGGGAAAGTGAGATGAAGACTGGGCAAGTTGAAGCTAAGGGACAGGGCAGTCGCATTTTATGTAGTTGTACAGGATAATGGACAACCACCTCTTCCCCCCATTTAAGATGAGATTACCTCAGGAAAGTAATTCAGTCAACGGCTCTCTGTAGTATAGAGCCAATCCCCCTTGTTAAGCATATCCTGCGAGAGTCATGCTGCCAGAGAGCAGGGGGGGAGACCACTGGATCTGTAGAGTTAGTGGACATGCCTTTTTATGCAGAACCTGGATACTGGCTACTCCATGAGTCATAGACCTTTGAAGACAGGCCTATGACTCATTCTGCAGAGGATGGGAACCACTCCCACCTGACTGTTCATGGAGTTTCACTCACCTTGCTCTGAGTTCATTAAGTTTTCCTTCCTTTCATCCCTATTCCAGGGATTTTACCATGGGGGAAGGAGAAAACTGACCTTACATTAAAGTTCCTTGATGTAACTGCACCCTAACCAGAACTACCATTGAAGAGAATAGAAACTCTGTGAGGATAATGCACACTGGCTCAGGCATCTTGCTTGTAAATTCCTTGGAGCAGGAGCCTTGTCTTCCTTCATCTTTGTAAAGCATCACAGATGCTTAGTTTGCTATACAGATAATAATACAAACATATAGGATCAATAAGACTTTAAGGTCAGCTTCATTAATGAGACAATAGTGTTTGATTTTTCTAGGGTACGGCTGCCTGAAACCCTCAGTTGTCACATTGTATCATTCTTAATAAAAGTTTTATAAGCTCTAATATTTTAATTGGTTCCCATTATATACAACAGCGAGGCACTGTTTTAATTTGCGATTTAAAATGTGTCGGTTAGATTCACAGCCTCATGAGCAAATCACAGAATTAAAGGAGAAGATCATTTAGAAAAATAATTTTGCAAGTCAAAAGCATTATTTGGAAGTGGCCACTAAATAAAAAGTTTCAGGATTTTTTTCCCCTTTTTGGACACTTGTAATCCAATTAACTAAGATACCTGAAGGTTTGAAATGCTCATTCCAAATACATACGGATTTACAAGATGTTAATCAACAATACATTTGTAATTAAAAGAAAAAGCTAATTAAATACAGTCAGTCTTCACTTAGATTCTGACATATGCATTTAATACAGGTAGTTATGTTCCTAAGAGTATAAAAGACTTACTCCCCCCTAAATCTCAGGTAACAAAAAAGAGAAGAAATTCTTTTTATAAGATTTTTAGATCCTTGTTTTACAACTGTGTAGTGTGTGGTCATCAAATATGTGTCAAAGAAAGAGGGACAAAACTGTTCCATATCATCCATTGCTTTTCTGAGAACCAGTATAACAGAACCTGACTGAAGGAATGATATGATTCAACTTCCAAGGGCTTTTGTGTCCCTCCTCCCTCACCGTGTAAAGGTTTTATGAGCTCATTGATTTTCGTCCTTCACATAGCCATTGCATTCCCCATCTGTTTGTGTTTATGTCTAATGAGCAAAACTAAAATACAAAAAAAATGGTCTTCATGGAAAGCGTGAGACCTTATAAACATTTAAAAGCTATTTGGATACTAGCCATGAGAATGCTTTCAATTGATGGTTTGCTCTCATGGGAAATCACTGGCTACATTTCATCATCCACTCCTTCAAAGATGAAAATTCCCAAGATTAGCATATTTGCCATACCTTGTTGTCCTGCTAGGAAAGATATCTGAATACAGCAAAGGAGAGTTTCAGATAACAGATGGAAGAGGTTTCAAGTAGACATAGATGTTGATTACCCATAGTATATGCAGCACACTATGGCCTTTTTTTATATGAGTAATTCCATTGACTTTAATAGGGCTATTCACATAAATTACTCATGTAACAAAGTGTGGCAGGATCAAGCCCTTAAATTGGTAGTCTAATCAATGTGGACTATTGGGCCTGCATTGACTTTCAGTTTCACCTATGTGAAACCAGACTCATTCTTTTGTCCAGATTTACATCAGAGAGGAATTTAGCCGATTGTCTTTTATTTGTCAGTAAAGTATCATACATATTTACAATGACAAGACTCAAGAGATTAATTGCAGCAATAGATCTGATTCTCCTTCAAAGGTGTGCTGATTGATATGGTATTATAAGTGGAACTGACAGTGTCACCTAGAGGTAAGGTTGCCTGATTCTTACTATTATTAGACCCTCTTCTTTCAGTTGCTTATAGCTTTGTCAAACTTTGACAGTTTGGGGTGAAATTTTCTATGGCAGATGTTTAGTTTAAGCTGATTTTTTTTTTTCAGTCTTTCAGCAAATATGGTTCAGTGGTTTCCTAGAGTAGGAAAAAATCATTGTTTTGTTGTTTTTATCCGCTATTTCATTACGACACTCCAGAACCTTCATTCTTTGGAGCAAGAACTTGACATTTGGTCTATGTTTCAGGAATGTACCCTTTTGTCATTCCTTAAGGGAAAAAAATGTCCGAATTTAGCCAGATAAAAGCCTCTAAAGACCATGTGCAAAGTGAGAAGTTTTCATGTTTTATAGAGTTTGGTAGATACATTCTCCAAAAACTTCATCTGCACTGAATTTGCACCAGCCCAAGTCTGAAGGTGCTGAGCAGGACGACCCCTCCAATTGTTGCTGCAGGCTACTATGTCTGTGGGCACAAGAGAGATGGGATGCAGAGATGGCCAATGGGACTGCACAGACTGGGACCAGATAGATAAGGAGACTGCATGGAGGGACTTTCTCAATCAGCAGCATGAGAACAAGAGCATAGTAATGGATGTTGGAATGGGGCAGAGCTGTGGGTTGGCTGGATAGATATTGAGATGGGGAGAGGGGAAAGAAATCAAGAGTAGTGGAGAGGGTAGAGTGGAGGTGATCAATGACTGAGTCAAGGCAGAGATGAAGAAAGAACAGAAAAGGGAGGGCTCAATATGGACAAGAACACACAAATATTCTTGATGGATGAGGTAAACACATTAATAACTTTTATTAAGTCATTATAAACATTTGAAAACACATGCTTTAGATACAAAATAATCTGACCACTCTATGAAGAGGCTTATCTTCTAAATGGTCTATTCATGCTTGTTAAAAAAAAATTGGTTTAAATTTCCTTCTAACAAGTTAAAGCTGAGGGACATGGATATATAGTCCAATAAAATGTAGTTTAGTATGCACTCCCTAATACAATAAGAGATGTTTTCATGCAATTAACCAATTGCTTACTATTCCGATCATTAAGTGGACAACAAATACCCAAACTGTTCCCCCTTCACTGCGGAGCTGAACTGCAGAGCAGTAAACTGTTTCATGGGTTTCCTTCAATTTTATTTCAAGTGCTGATTTAATAAATCCTTTGAGATAGAAAAGTGGGTAGTGAAAAAGAACTATTTTATTTTCACGTCCACCAACACACTTAGTCCATCACACATTAGAACTTTGTTAATCGACTATGTTCAGGGAGGTGCTGTGTGAAGAAAACAGGGCAAAGAACTGTGTCTGGACTGGACCACCCAGTTCTCAGCATTACAGATTTCCCCATTGGAATATCCTTGTAATCAAAATAACTTTGGAACAGTATTAAACTTTAGGAACTTTGAATACAAATATCATCCAGACCCTAACATCAACCTGTTCACTCATCCCTACAATTTGCTGCCTTCCAAGGAGATGGCTCTGTAGCAAGGATGAGAAAGTGATCTCTCTTCATCAGATTTCTTTAAAAAGTTCAGAACCAAGTTTTTCTGGGCATAGCACTCACATTCAGAGCCAGATTTTCCAGAGAACTCAGCTGCCATTTTTAAGGGCCAGATTTTCAAGAGTTCACTACCTTGCACCTCCTACTGTGACCTTTCAGACCAGATTTTCCAAAGAACTCAGCATGTTGCTCTTTTGAAAACCTAGTACATACTGTTCATTTTTTAAAGCAGATTGGAATCTTTCTAAATGAAAGACACTATGGGCCACTCCTACACAATAATAGTCAGAGTACAGTATTAAAATACCCCCATATAAACATAAGGTTTAATTTGTATTATATGTACAGAAGTAGTATAGGAATAAGTGGAAATGTACTGCCTATGTGGATTACTACATAAAATTCATGTCAGTATAATGCCTAAGAAAAACATAGTATAATGCCTTAGCAAAACTTGTAGCACAAAAAAGGAAATATTACCATTTGCTTACTGCTTTCATAAGCTCTCAGAAATAGGGATTCCCCTCCCTTCCTCTCCCTGCTTTTTATGAAAACCACTCTTACTAGAAAAGAAAGTCACTGTCACTGAGTTTTTTCATTAATACCATTGCATATATCCAAAGGACAGCTTTCTTTGAGGAAACATACAGTAAATTGTTTAGCACATTCACCATTCAATAGCTCCCTCCAGTATTGAATCCCTCTTTCACTGATTAATAATGAAACAATGATGAAAATGTTCCTCTGCTTCTCTGCTCCCACCAATTAAACATGTTGCAGAAAAATGCAGCCTTTGGAAATTTTTTATTTGCCTTGCCATCTAGATTAACAGCAAAGAATTGCCTTCTGTATTAAGAACACTGCTAAAACTCAATCTGCAGTCACAGGATTCAGCTGGGTAAAGATGGATCCTAAAGCTGACATTTAAGAATCACTGATTCTCAAATACCACATTAGTAATCATGAAATCAACAATGTTTAGAATAAATGTAATTACCCCTGCATGCTCTGTTTGAAACCAGTACTGTAGCTATCTGCCTGATTAAATGCCAAGAAAAGAAATGGGAAATATGAGGGTTTTGTGGAAATGCATTATACTTCATAATTTTTCTATGAAATGGCATTACTATTGCTAGCACAGATCAAAATGAGTTTTCCCCATTAACCAACTGAGTTTTGAAACAGCTGCCAATCTTTCCCATTTAAATACTTGACTAATTAAAGGATTAATTACTTGTCCCATAATAAAAGTGGGACAAGTATGTGGTAGGTTATCAACATGTCTTCATTTCATCAGTAGGTGAAACTTAGTGAGAGCACAGTTTGTACTATCTTTTCTTATACATCATTATTAATTGATTCTATTAATCCACAATTATGTGTTGGGTAGCTCAAGCAAGATTAGAAAAAACAGAGTGTAGGTCAAGAGAAACCCAGTTAGTGTAGGTCAAGTTACTCCAGACAGAGATTTTTAATAGGATTCAAATCCAGCCAATGCTGGGAGTGATTGGTCATGATTTGGCAGCTGCTTAGTAATCCATGTGAAACTAATGGTGGTCTCAAACCATTTCGTGATGGAAGATGGCCATGTTCCAATTTTCATTAGTGGAAGTCTCAGTAGGGAGAGTATGGATTAAGAACTTGAGTCAAAGTCCAATGAAACCAATGAACAAACATACATTCACTTCAATGATTTAGGATAGGTTTAAAATGGGTATGGGGATTTAACTGCTATTGAAGCCTCACAGAGGGTCCCTTCAGAACATGGTGCGGAACCATATGAAAAACTTAACTGTGCTGTGCCTGTAGGATCCAGAGTTATCTTGCTGATAATTTTTACAGGTACTAAAGTCACTTAAAAATGGTTCTCTGAAATATCACACGTCTCCACGGAGGATTAGAGATCTCCATTACCAAACAGGTCTTTTGGTGTCATTAACAACAAAAGGAATTTGTCAGTGCCCTGTTATCTTGTTTTATTATTTTATTTAGTGTTTAAAAATAAAAAAGTAGTTTGCTTGTCTTCTCACACTTTATTTGGGTTCTTTCACTAACTGAGACTATCTGGTCTTTAGCAGTTAGAAAAAAGCATCAGGCTTCCTTTGAATTTAGTTCTGACAGAAGAAATAGTCTAGCGAGACAAACTTGTGCTGGGTTGTTAGGGGCTGAACATATTGTTGTCCCTGATGGGACTATTCCTCTTTGAATAAATATTTAGCTATTTATTGATTAAGAGAGAAAATTACTCTAAAGCCTTGTGATTGCTGAACTCAGCTGGGAGACCAAGGATCTTGAGGAGCTGAATTTTGTATTTAGGCACCTAAAGAGGCAATTAGACTCCTAAGTTCTGTTGTGGACCTACAATATGGCACCCTAGCACTACAACTGGAACATGAACACCTCTTCTGAGATCCAAAAGAAAGGAGAAATAAAAGAGGCACTAATATAATTATTTTAATTTTACCTATTTGTGTTTTTAAGATTTATATTCACGTCTGTGAAAATCAGGCTATTGTGATCTTTGATCTCTGAGCACTATATTCTGAAGCTTCATGCGTCAGAAGTCACTACTTCTGTTGCATGCATTTGGTACACACTTTTAAAGGCGCGCTGAAGACGATGGAGAGACCCACGGCTAGAATATGGTGTGTTTTCCGTGTCCACCTTGAAGCAGTCTCTCTCTCTCCAAATGGTGTTCGTTTGACCCTAATTGATGGTTGTGACTATGGGACATTAGTTCACCACTTCTGTATGGGTCAGTCCAATTCTCTTGGGGTGGGTAGAGTAAAATATTGGTTTTAAAAGGCAGCTACTCACCAGAGCTACTGTTTCAGACCTAATTTCACAACCAGGCAGGGCTTTCTAGATGAGTATTTGGAAATTTGGAGCCAAGGAATATGCCTCAGTTCCTTATAATTAGTTCAGGTGATGGCCAGCCAAGGACTCTTACACATTCTAGGGATAGAAACAGCTGATGTATGTGTTAGTGGCTCTGGATGCATTTTTATCATAGTTCATTACAGCATTAAGTATAGACAGTGGCACCACCATAGCTATAAAAGGGCACCAGAATTGCTACCAACCTAGCTTCTGTTAACACCCTGACAAGCTCATCTTAAACACCAGCCTATGGGAAAAGAGGATCTTTTTTTTTTTTTTTTTCCTATTTATGGTCAGATCTTCAATTGAGAGAGGACAAATGTTCTAAGGCACCTTTATGTTCCCTCAGTTTGTGATGCAGCCCCTGGCATTATTTAGAGCAACCTTGGGGCTGCTCCAATTTACTCTGGCTTGTAAAAAGCCCTGATGTGACAGCATCTCCCTCCTGCCTCTACCACTTCCCAGAAGTTGGGAAGGAGGCTGGAAAACTGAGCTGATGTTGTGGTTGCTATTCTGGTTCAATACCAGCCAAAGGTTCCTTTCTGAGGCATCTCTACAGTTCCTTTGTGTCATTCCAGATTTAGCCCTATAATTTAGATAGTTTTTCTCTGTCTTTTAATGCCAGTGTAAATGTTTAACTAAGGGCTGTGTCCCTTTTTTCCTATGGATATTACAGTAGAGACTAAATCGAGTTAATTACATTTACTGTATTGTGAGATAAATATTATTTTAATGCCAGTCACAGCTAAAACTTGCTATTTTTATGTATTTGTATAACACTTTTATCTTGTTAACAAAAGCACCTCAGCATTATAATATAACACCATCTAAACTGGAGGACATTACTTTGTGAGAATAGTCTTAGGGCACACAATCCATACAGAAATAGATAAAGATTACATATTAGATTTGAGAGCACGCCACAATTTAAACGCAGATCAGCAAAAGGAGATAAAGAGGATGGCAAGATACATTTATTAATTTCTCCCCACCGATTTCCATTCCACATATGTAAGAGGCCTTAAAGTGGATGAAATTACATTTGACTTCTTTATGCTGCCAGAGTTGTGTAAAGGGGTCTTAGTGGGAAGGAAAGAGTGAACTCTTTGAAGGCCCTGATCTTCATTTACACTATTTTCCCCCCCACTGCCCTCTGATCTCAGTCTGAGATCAGAAGTGAAAGTGCTAAAATACTGTGGGAAGCCCCCAACCTACATGTCTCCTAGTACATGCAAGAAAGCAGACTTCCACTTCTTAGCAAAATGGCTAAATATCATAGCGTTTATACATGTTGTCAGTTGCAAGCCATCAGTGTTTCAAAGTCCTGGACACTAGATAGCCCACCTTTTAAAGGTAGCTGTTTTAAATTATATTTCTTTACAGCCATTTTTTGGCAAAATCATAAAGCCATGGTGGTTCATGGCCTGCACATGAATGTTTGCAACCTCAGTTGACATGTGTAGCACCTGCTGTGAGAATCCATAGAAGCAGTGGCTGGGAATTACTCAGCAAGCCACATTAAAAAGACAATTTATTGAATTGTTATGTACCATACGCTATTATGTTTAATACATAACACTGAACAACAACTACATTTGATAGCATATATGAAGGTAGCTGATCCCTAGAACAAATGCAGCTGCAAAACAATAAAGGAGTATTGTGGCACTTTTAAAGAGTAAAAAAAATATTTTTCACATGAGCTTTCGTGGGCAAAGTCCTACTTCGTCAGATGCCAGAGTGGAGAACACTTGCATTGAAAAAAAATTACTGTATGGGAGTGAAAGATAAATCCTGTGATTACATTTCACTGCATCAGGTCAGATTACTTCAGCAAATAAAACAAGTTGTATAGATTCAAACACACACAGAAAGTGGTGAGGTTGAGAGAGGTGAGAATCACTGTTAGTAATGAGAAATAAAGGAGGAGTCCTGTGGTCCATTTAAAGTTTAATGTTTGTAGTAGGAGAGCCAGTTCATACTCTCAGTGGGTACATCCACACGGGAGTCTTAGGTCAACTTAAAGATGGTTAAGTTGACCTACAGGCTGCCATGTCCACATTGGGCACTTATTAAGTCAACTTAAGAGCTTCCTTAAGTCGACTTAATACACTTACTCTTACGGTCAACTTAATGCTTAAGTCAACCTTATTAAGTCGACTTAAGCCAGTGTGGACAGGGCGTGCTCTTAAGTCAACCTAATTGGCCTCCAGGCCCTGGTGCAATGTGGGACAGCTACCCACAATGCACCCACTCCTCCGTCAACCTAGCAACTGCTAGTGTGGACACTGGCAGTCGACTGGAGTGTTCAGTGTGGACTCTCTAAGTCGAATTAAAGTTGACTTTAAGTTGACTTGAAGTCGACCTTGTTAAGTCAACTTGACAGAGCCTCCAGTGTACACATACCCATTGAGACCCAAGTTTCTGTATCACTGTCCGTGTTTACAGCTAGCTTATCCTACAACCCCTGCTTTTGAAATGCATCAAAGGATGGATGTGATGCTATATGGGCAATTTATTGCACCTGGAGGTGGATGGTCCTATTTGGCCACAATATGATGCAGATAAAAGCTTTGCGTATCCCTAAAAACAAATAGAGAAAAAATCCTTTGAACTTAGCACTGGTTCACTGAATGATGTCACTTGTCTGTAAGGTCTATAAAAACTACTATAGCTCCTTTTAGGGGTTGTTCAGCAGAGGTGACCAAGGAAACAGAGCATACCTATGGAAGTCCAAATCTCCAAGGTCTTGTAAATGTGCAGTAGGAAGCCAAGCATCATTATCATTTATTTCAGGGAAAAGAGCCATGGCATTTCCCCTAAGAAATGTCTAAAGACAGCAGGCCAGAGGAAAACCAGCACAGTGGGGCTAAGCAAAAAATTCTCAGCAAAGCATTTATTCAGCCACTTTGGATTGTTTTCTGTCTAAAATTACCAAGGGCAGATCAAGATTTTCTTGAACACACTCGTTATCTGAGACCAAATAACGTGTGTGAATAATTCCTGGTTTGTAGCTTCCAGTGCATTTGGATCAATGGTTAGGGTCAAGTTTGAGATATATTCTTGCATTTGCAAATTCAGAATTTATTGTTTGCCCAAATATTTCTGTCTAGGACACTTATTTACTAGAGGAGCCACAGAATGCCAATGCAAAACAAAGTCAAAGCAACTGCATTTCAACAATTGAACCAATATCTCTGGAATTGTTTTACCATATTCTCATAGAAATCTGAACAGCCTTCTCTAAGAGGGATGCTACCAGAGAAGAAATAAAGCAGCCCCACGACTCATAGAGACAGAAAACACATGGGCTACAACAATGGCTCCCAACCTTTTTGAATCAAGGACCATAGTTATAATTTTTATAACCCTGAAAGGCCACTAATCTCTGCTGGCAGCTCTCCCCCCCCCCCCTCCCCTGCCGCCAGATGGTAGGAGTTCAGCATGGAGGCTGTTACCTCATTGATCTCCCAACTCCCTGGCTGCAGCAGGGAAATCATATGCATCCTGTGCACTCCACCTGGGTCCTAGAAAGTGGTTCCCTTCTGCATTGGGTGTGCTGGGGGGGGGGGGGAGGCGAAGATGGGAGGGGGTGGAAGATCAGTACTCCCCTCCCTCTGGCTCCATCAGGAACCCCAGCAACTAGGGACCCAAGCAGGCACTTTTGTTCTGCTGGAGCCAGGGACAGGGACTTCTGATTTTCCTTCCTTCTGGCTCTAGTGGGTAACCCAACACCTAAGAATCAAAGCAGAGCTTTTGACTTGCTCCCTGCTACAGCCAGGGGGAAGGGGATGCTGACTTCCCATCACCTTGGCTGCAGAAAGGAACCTGCACTAATCTAGCCCCACAGAAATGCGCTCCGCCTAGGTCCTTAGGCAGCAGCTCCCTTCTGCAGCCAGCAGAAGGGTAACCATGGGCCACTTTGAAAGTCCCCATGGGCCACTTTTGGTGCCCTAGCCACAAGTGGGAATCACTATGCTAGGGGGACCAGATAGTAAGTGTGATAAATTGGAATGGGAGTGCCTGTATAAAAGACAAAGCCCAGAATATTGAGACTGTCCCTATAAAATCAGGACAGGTGGTCTCCCTAACATATGCTAATATACATAATGGTGAATATTTGAGTTTCCAATATCCTGGACACTGAACCAGTGGGCAACCTGACATACAAATTTGGCAATACAGTGCAGAGGAAATGTACTCGTGAGACTTTTTTGCAGTTAGAGTCTCAAACTTAACTTAGAATTTAAATAGCTTAAATATTTTTCACTGTTTCTCTTCCCCCCTCCCCCTCCTTTGCTTTTATTAAGTTAAGGATATTTCACTTTGAAAATGCTAACGCCTCTTCCTGCTATCCTACACACAGTTCTGTGCCCTGCTTCCTCCTAACTGCAACAGCTGAATCTGACCCAGAGCCCATGTTCCAAGCCCGCCCACACCTAACAAATGAAGAGTCAATATAATGGCAAGGTGAAGAAGTATAACAAAACTAAGCAAAATAACACCTGCAGTTTGCTGCACAAATGATTTGTTCCACTGCCTCCTATTCTTCCTAGAAGTCTCCCATGCAAGCTCTAATAAAGTGAGTTCTTGTTTAGTTTATGAGATCTGACAAATCACAGCCCTTTGATATTGGCTATTACTATCCTAGGGTAGCATACCTCCTACCAGTTATTCCCATAATTGCTAATAATACCTATGTTTAGAATTAAATTAGGCAACATCAAATTTATTCAGTTTACTAAACGCGCCAGCTTGAGGCATTGAGCAACTTCATGCTGAACTACATTTTACTGTGGCATCTGTAATTTTTTCACCGTTAAATATACATAGCGCTCTGCGATATATAAAAGAGACTGATCAGATTTCAGCCTAAGCTAAAGGCCAGACTCTTTAGGCAGTACACGTTTGCTATCAAATAATTAGATATGACTGAAAGACTGTCTTATCTAAAGCAGTGGTGTTCAAATTTAGGATCGGGACTTACGGTCACAACACCCCCCTGCTGCCGCCACCAAAAGACTGGAATGCATTGCTCAAGTATGTAATTGTTGGATCACGGACATAAATGATATTTTTCAACTGGGTTCCAAGGAAAGAAGTTTGAAAACCATGGATCTAAAGCATTAGCTGATATTTTGATGCCTATTAAGAGATGTTTCAAGGCCTGGTGCATTATATTTAATTGACAGAAACTTCATGTCCATCACCATATGCACCAATAGGATTTAGTGCTGTATAAGTTTCTATCAGGTAAAATGAAGGTCTGATAAAAGTGCGGTCTGATTGTAGTGTAGGTGGGCCAACCCATGCTGAGTGTAGGTGGGCTGAGCCAGGCTGGCAGCAATAATAGTAGTGTATAAGTAGCTGCATGCTTTTGCAGTGGACTAGCAACCAATGTATTTACCCACGCTCCCTGGCAGACTCCTATTGGAGGAACTAGCTCACGTTGAAGCCCTGCCAGCACATCTTCAGTACAATTGGTACATGCATTTGCTGGATTAAAGCTAGTGCGGGTGTGTCTATCCATGCCATACTCAGGATACACACCATTGGGTGTGTCTACACTTGTAAATTAAGTCGACTTAAGCTTGTTTGAGTTGACTTAATTTACTTTGCGTCAACACTACAATTTCCTTAAGTCGACTTAAGGAAAATTAAGTTGACTTTGTAAAACCTCGTTTTAAGTCGACTTTTGACTTAAGTCGACTTTAGAAAGTTGACTTAAGCCAGTGTAGACCTGGAGTAGCCCTAAGTCGACTCTAAGTCAACTTAGGGCTCTCCAGGACTCCCCCACTGCCCTCCCTGCCGGGAGAGCGAGGGGGGTGGCGGCACAGGGAGAGCCTGGCATGCTAATAGCTTTAGCCAATGGTGTAAATGTCATATGTAATGAACAAAAATCCAACTCACCACAGGGCTTAATTCCTTATGGCTTTTCTTTTATTTAAAATAAAATCCTATCTGTGGGTAGACAGACAAACAGCATATACTAACTCCAAACCAAAATGTGCTAGACATATTCCGAAAGGCCATTTCCATTTTTGAGTAACTCCTTGAATGGATGAGTGCTGACAGTTTGAAAATGGCAACTTGGTTCAAGTTTTAATTTTGGAACCAAATGTGTATTGGAATCATCAACCTAACTTGAATAAAAGTTCATCAACTGAGCAGAGGAATAAAGCAGTGCAGCTTAACAGGAGTTCTCCTTAATTTTGCTTCGTTCTGCCCTTTGAGCTAAAGAGACTAAATACAAGAAGAAAAGCCTAACGGTAATGCTGGATACCAGCCAGAAGTTTAGAGCCTTTGAAAGAGCTCTGGGGTGCATATGAAGCTACTTAACATTTTGACTTTCCCATCTGTTGGAAATAAGGGGGAAAGTGGCTAATTATAATTAGTGGTCACAACTGTAAGAAGTTTTTCAAGTAAATTTTAGTGGTGTTAACTGTAAAAAGTAATTGCAGAGTACAAAGATTCAGCCCAAGCATGTTTCCATGTTTAGGCATACTGGAAAATGGTACATACTGTTCATCTCCCATTGAGAAAGACTCAGACCAATGCTGTCAACATTTCAGCTGTATTTTAAGGCTATTGTCGTGCTATGTATAAAAATAAGATAGGTCCCCTTTAACAGTTTTTTAAATCACTATAAAAGACAGAAATCCACTGCAAAATAGACAACAGCTTTTAAGACAGCATTCTGCTGGCAAAATTACTCTATTAAGGGTTATTTTAAAACTCTATAATAAATGCTTTGAAGATGGACTTTCCCACTGAGGATAAAAGAAATGTCTATCCTTAAATACCAATCCTTGCATTATAGTTTGCCTCTAAATGCTAATTATCATATGTCCTCTATCATGGAAATATACCCTCCCCTTGCTCAAAGATGGAATTAATGATAGAATGGGTATTCTCCTTCAATGTTCCATTTTCAACAGGGATTCCTCTCCACATTTCCTAGGTTGCTGCTTAATCTTATGGAAAACTTTTAGCACCATATCTGTGGTATCTTGTTTTCATAGCGTCAGGCTCTATGATATCCTAAGTAGTGAAAGATGAACTAAAATGGATTCTGTCTGGATAAACATCTGAAAGTATGGTCACTTGTCTAGCTCGGCTAAACTTCGTTAGCCTGGAAAAGAGACCAGAATATCTCAGGATCTTTGAACCATTTTGACCTGTCTGAAATCACTAGTATCAAACAAATAATGAACTACAACCATAACTGTCTGAGAAAAGAAATGGTTGATGTTGCTGAATTTTTAAATATAATTTTTTTATTTAAACATTTTAACTTGAAAAATAATTTACAAATAATATTTTTTAAAAATGTGCCTGTTTTGAGTACTTCAAAATGAAAATAAAATCCCGAATTTTTAAATTTTTTTTTAAAAAAAGCTTCGTATTTGTCCATCTCTAGTACTTAATGGAACCAGCCTGCTTCCATTGTATGAGATAGGAAGGATGGGTCACAGAGAAAATGAACAAAGGAATTCTGCAGTTATCTGGATGGTAGGCAGCACCGTTTCAATGAGGTTCTCCCCACTGTGGTAGAGATGAAAATTTAGGGCTGTGCTACAGCAGTGGCAGAAGCATGGCCCATGGGTCTGTGATCTGTGGGGAGATACAGGCCAAATGAAAAGCGTCGGCAGAGACAGCATAACTGTGTAAGGTTGTAGAACATGGGTAGGAGGGAGACCTAGTCTGGCCCTATATAGGCCTTGTGTAGAAAACCCTCAGATGAGATGCAGATGAGAATTTGTCCCTGTAAGGGGCAGGGAATATGGCCACACTCTGAGACGGACAGCGAGGGTGGGCCAATCCCCTGCAAGGGGGTGGAACCTGGGCCTCCAATCCTGGGAGACAGGAAGCGGGGGGGGGGGGGGCAGAGCCCAGAAGGGCAGTATAAGAGGGCAACCCTCTCCCTCAGTCAGGGCCCAGCCAGCACTGGGGAAGCACCGCACTGCACAGCCCCAGGGCTGGATGCCCCGCCAGGCTTCCAAAGAGACTTGGCCCCAACTTCCAACTGCCTGGGGCCCAGAGGACCGCCCCATGTGGCTGGCACCTAGCTGGTCCGAGGAGATGCCAGCCCCCCTGGGACCTGAGGAAGCAACCCCTTGACCCGGAGCCCTGGGATTCGGAGTCGCCCAATGGCCCCTGTGACCAGGAGGAGCTGCCCTCTGCAGAGAACCTGGACAGGACGCTGCCAGCCTTACCAACTCCACTTGACGCTGACGGGTTCAGGAACTTTCCCGCAGCCAAATACCCCGGTGTCCCATAGGAGACTAGAACCAGGTACCCCAGGGGAAAGGGAGAGGGGAGACCCACCTGGCCCAGTGGTCACTCGGCAGCCTTCAGAAATGCTGGGCCTGGGGCAGCATGTTGTGGTGGGAGCCCAGCTGCCCCCTACCAGGGATACCCCGGTGCCACCCGGGGCATTGGAATACTCCTGCTATAGCCACTGAGGTTTGTTAGTGGTGCTTCTTCCTCCTGTGTCCTAGTCCAGCTGCAGGGCTTCAGGTGGTGGCGAGGGTTGGGCACTTAACCACCACAGCTCCTGCCACCCCCCCAAAGCCCTGGGGCTGAGCTATGGCACTGGCTCGAACCCTCACTGGTTTGAGCCAACCCCCTAGCTCAGGTGGCGAGGGCTGCACACTTAAGCGCAGCAGCTCCCACCGCCACCCGAAGCCCGGGGGCTGAGCTAGGGGGCTGGCCTGAATCGGCGTGGTTCGGGCCAGCCCCCAGCTCAGTCCAGGGGAGCCGCCGAACCTGGCAGTTCCCCTAACAGTCAATTTCACTGCTCTGCTAGAGCAGTGAAATTGACATATTTGACAGCTCCAATGTCCCAGACTGGCCTCGATTGGCACTCTGGGACATTTCTGGAGGCTGTCTACCACGCAAAATGGGTACACACGAGCATTACTGCGGAACAGCTGTTCCGCAGTAATGCTAACCACTCTCAATTTGAGTGGTTTAACTGTTGCGTGGCAAGAGGGTGTTGCCGCGCAACAGAGAAAATGATCATGTGTATGCTAGCAGCTTTATTGCGCGGTAAGGAGCCTTACCGCACAATAAAGTGATCATGTGTACATGGCCTTAGAGACTGCTGCCTGCCCCACCCAGCCTCAGGGCCAGGAGGACTGTTATATATTGAGAGACTCGCCCTTCCCAGGGCTAGAGACTGCTGCCTGTCCTGCCCTGCCTTGCCTAAGGGCCGGGAGGCAACGTGGTCACAGTCCAGAATTAGCATTTTCATAAAATTATCATGATTTACTTGAGAGTCTGGAAGGCCTCCACTCAGGGAAATGCATGATGAGGCAGCTGCATTGCCAAACATCTGTTAATTAACTGTCATTAAATAAATAATAATCAAAAATAGACTGTCAGAAGTCAATTAAAAAATGTGCATGTCAATAGAAAAAAAGTAGCAAACTCATTTGCAGAAGTATTTTCCCCTAATGCGGTATAAATTATCAGACTGTGGGCAAAATTGAGACCTGAGCTACATCTCTGCAGCCTCATCAAATTCATTGAGTTTGCCCAAACATAACTAAGGGCAGTGATTTACTATTTAAACCTCATTTGTCAACATTTTTCTAAAATAGTATCAGTTTTTACACAGTTTCACTGTAATCATGAGCAGAAGCTGAACCAAGCCAAAAGTGCTTTAAAAGACTCATTTTCTCAATTGTATTTTTAGCCAGAGATGAAGGATGGATATTACAGTTAAGGCATCAGACTAGGACTCTCAAGATGTGGGCTCATTTCCTAGTCCTACCAGAGACTTTTTGTATGGTTTTGGGCAAGTCACTGAAGGCAGATCCACAACAGTCTTCAGGTGCCAAGCCACCACTTTAGGCACCTATGTCCAAACCTCAAAACCTCCACTCAGCGTCTGCTGCAGCCTCACCCCATAAACACTTAAATTTCCACCAATAAAATCACCTACATTTCAGCTAGTGAGCACTGCAAAGCACCTAAATCCAGCTCAGCACCTAAATGCCAGCATGATTTTTAAAATAAGTATTCCTCCAACTCTCTCACTTCTGGTACATGATCCAGAAGGGGTTCTCAGAACATATCTCACACCCACAAAACCTCTCTCTTTCAACTCCCTCCCCCCACCATCCCCCGCCACTGAAAATGTCTTTGCAGGAACACACCAAATGATCTCAAATGTCTACAAAATTGTATTTGCTGCTGGAAAGCTGTTCAGGCTAATTGTAAGTAAATCGGGGATGGTGTGGTTGGCTGGGAAGGATCTGTATCTTGACAAAGTCATAATTCCACTGTGTTACTTATATACTAAAAAGTTGACATGCATCCGTCAGAGCTTCCTTGATCTAATTTTTCTTTGTGGGATTCTTGTAAACATTCATTCCAATTTAACAGAAACATAGATAGGCACCATTTTATTTATAAAGTGTAGAATTCACACACTAGGTAAGAATAGGTTCATGCAAGACTTTGAAGTGATGCCTCTTAATCTCTACTACACAAACAGGCTCTTGCAAACTTCTTGCAAAATCATTGACTTCAGTTCAGGGGAATTCTGTGTGAAGATAGATAGTAGGATCATACCTAATGCTTGAAAAAAAGTATCCTGTGTACAGTGCATAGTTGCTGTCATTTGTCAATTGCAAAACCTGGACTATTTTTCCAAAGATAGTTTCAAGACGCTAGGAAGGATTACAGAATTTTTTTAGGCTATATTAAAAGGAGTCAACCTATTGTTTTGAAGACATGAATGAATTCAAGTGCTCATCTGAAGTGTGTGTTTCAAGTTTCAGGTCAGACAAAATGTTGGTGGACTAAGAACCTGTTCTTTAAGACTGTAGAAGTCAATATGATATTTTCCAGGGACATCAGTGGATGTTAGATCAGCCCCTATATTAAATATCATAGTCCCTAGCTATACACATATAAAAGTACCCTCACCAGGAAAACATCTATTCAGAGACCGAGCAAGCATTAGCAAAAGAACTCTTGAACTCTCACCACTAAGCCACCATATTCACCACTTAAATTCAAGGGAAATCTCCATCAAGTATCAATAATACAGCATTAGACTCTGTGTTCTGTGTAGCTCAGATACACAAGGCTTGATTCCATTCAAATGAAGGCAGTAGTGCTCATGTGCACACATGAGCCTGAATATGTAAAGAAAACACAGACACACATCCATAATAACAACCTCCTAAACCATGATAGGATGATTGCATCCTTAAGAAGATAAAATGGCAGCTGACTCCCATTAATATCCCTTTCAGCACACATACCACTACATTTATTTCCAGCTCCTGGAAAATGACTTACTTCCAAACAAATGTGGCATTTGGATCCATAAAAAGAACTGAATAGGTTTTTAGTTATAATAGGTATTAAACGTGCAGTAGTTTTTAATTCCACACAGTGGATATGCCCATTCACTGATGCCAGAGCTGTTCTATCAGAAACTGCTTTAATGAAATTCCATGTCCCTCATGGGCTTTCTTGTGTTTATTTCTCCTCCCCTCCTATCCATGAAGCAAATAGAGAGAAAAAGGAGAGAATTGTTTGTGTTTTCAATCTCAATCACAGTTAAATCTGAAGTGTAAAATAAAAAGCAGATGATAGACTGAAATATGGAAATGTCAAATCTGGAGTTCCAGCACAGCCAACTACAACTCATAGTTCCTAGATTTCTCCTCCTTGTTCTTCTTGGCTAAGGCTACGTGAGTTATTTTCCCTTAAAATACAATTAGTGCTGTGTGATGAGCAAAGACAATGTTGTGGTAATTGGGCATTGCTCCACCGTGCATGCCATAGATTTTCATGTACCATAAAATGATGTTTACTTATTAAGGATTTAATGATAAGCTAAACACTATGGAATTACTTAAAAAACAATGATATATATTGTCACTTATTTCCTATATATTAGAAATTATATAATGCAGTGATTTCCAGTTAAGCCAGGTGTAGATTGTAAAAACAATTGGATAAAATGCAGTTTCTCATAAAACCAAATATTGCATATATATTGTCATTACTGAGTTATAAAGCAGCTTTCTTCGTTTGGCCATAAGATATTATCTTGACTTCCTCCTCTCCCCAGCCTAATCACACTTAAAATCCTTTTCCATTTTCCTTTCCTAAATTCTCTGTGCACTTTCTTCACCCACCTATGCTCTGTTGCCAGCATGCTTTGCTCTTGAGCTTTAGCTTCTGTTTCCTTTCCAAAGGTTCCCCCTTATTATTAACTTTTAAACAAACCCCTACAATTACTTTAAACGGATGTCCATGGGAAAAAACAATCAGGCAGGCCTTTTCTGTGAATCCATTAAAACTAGCTCACACTAAATTTACTACTTTTTAAAAAAATGTTTTAGTATTTAATACAATTGGGTTTCATTCCTATAAAGATTTATGCATGCACTTAACTTTACACAGTGAGAATTTTCTATAGGACTACTCACAGTGTATAAATTTAAGTACATGCATAAGTTTTGATAGGATCAAGTCCTTCTTGCATGACAATGAGCAAGTCATGTATCTGAAGAATCAGAGGCCTCTTATCCATCACCAACAGTCGTATTTTTCAACTTTACCTCCAGCCTCTTCAGGCCTCAATCTCCCATAAACACTCCTGCAACTTCCACCCATCTGCCTTGTTCTTCGGCAATTGATTGTTCCTTCCACCTCTCCCTAGCATTATTCCTTTCCCAGACCTTAGCTCCTCCTGCCCATTCTCTTCCTATCCCCAAATGAAAAGGTGGGAAATTCAAAAGTGATGGGAAGGAATACTTTTCCACACTGGGTGTAATTAAATTATGGAATTCATTGCCAGAGTAAGCCATTGAAATCAATAACTTTTAGCAATTTTCAAAAAAGGGATTGGACATTGAGAGTGATAACTAGAATACCCATAGGCTATGTCTACACTTGCTAAAATTAGTTCGAATTAGTTAGTTCGAACTAACTAGTTCGAACTAATTTTAGTTAATTCAAATTAGCTTAATTCGAACTAGAAAAAGTTAGTTCGAACTAAGCAAGTGCCATTCATGGCACTTGCTTAATTCGAATTAGCGATCCCCATTCATTTCAATGGCCGGTTAGTTTGAACTAAGAAATTAGTTCAAATTAACGTGGTCACATTGGCTCATTCGAACTAATTAGTTCGAATTAAAGCCTTACTTCTGAAACCCTATTCGAACTTATTAGTTCGAATTAAGGAAGCCCTTAATTTGAACTAACTAAAGCCTAGTGTAGCCATGGCTTTAGTTAGTTTGAATTAAGCCTCCTTAATTCGAACTAACTTGCCAGTGTAGACATAGCCATAGATATTGGCAACAAATTTTGGAAGGGTTATTAAACTTAATGATTCTGGGTTTAAGCCAAACTCTAATTATTAGAGGCCAGGATGAGAGGGCCGATTACCAGATATCTGCCTACTGCAGGATTTCTACCTTTCACTGAAGCATCTGGTAATGGTCACTGTCAGAAACAGGCTACTGAAGTAGATCATGCTTGGATCGGATGCAGAAAGGTAGTTCCTGTGTTCCACTGTGACCAGCTGCAATTCCCTTACCTTTCAAAATATACTGTGAGGACTTCATTACCTCTCTGGAGGGCTTCTGGTGAAAATGTTATATAGAATTGAATAGAAAATAATAACTTTTCAACTGAACCCTATACTATTCTATAAATTATGAGAATTATATTAGTTATATAATTCAGTTAGAAAGCTGAACAGTCTCTATCAAAATTTATAGCTGTTTTTAGAGTAATTTTTTATAGACCTCTAATTCCTATTAATTGAAGGAAACACCATCCAGTATAAATGTGCTGAATCAAAGAAAGTAATTTGCAGATTAGGCTCTGACACTGCAGCAATGGCCTAATAAATGTGACAGGACAGTAAGTCATTTTGAACAGGTAATATACATAATTTTGCCATTAAACTAATTTTTGCATTACTGTAGATATAAGTCACTAAAATAGTATTATTTACTATTTGCATAACCAGCGAGCCTGAGGTACCTAGTCAAGCACCAGGATCCCATTGTACTAGAACGTGTACAACCAGATATACTTTTAAGTTGCTATGGTGTAAGGTTAACATCAGTCTGTTACCGGTACAAACTATTTCCTTTTTCTTTTCAACTATTTGTAAAGCTTTTACAGAGCTTAAAAGGTACCTTGCAGTAGTTTAATATAGAATATATACACCTTGATTTTTCACATAAATACCTGAACTGTCCACACACCTTTAAACAAACCACTATTAAGAAATACTTCAACGGCCACACTAAATAGGTTAATCTCAACATAACAAACAAGGAGTCCAGTGGCACTTTTAAAGACTAACAAATTTATTTCTCTCATGAGCTTTCATGGGAGAAAATCCCACTTCGTCAGATGCTTTGAAGACAGGAAACTTACAGAATGAGAGGAAGTTAAATGCAGGGAAACTAATCTCACATGTATAATTACAGGAGCCCCATTCTAACTCTGGTACAAGTGGTCAGGACCACACCTGGAGAAACCATTTTTAGTGAAGAATTTCTTCTACTGACTTAAATCCTTTTTTTCCTGTTCATGAATTATCTGGAAATATATACACACAAGAGCAATCACAAGTAAATACATGCATGCATATATATTCAGGAAAGAGGAGAGAAATCTGAAAAACTTGAATTGTCTCTGCCTTAAGATAGGGATGGGAGGAGCAAAAAATTCAAGAAACAGAAGCAAAGGCATCCTTTGATTTCTATGAAGTACTGACTTACTACCAAACATCTCAGTTAGCCTAACTGCTATATCGATCATTTGCCCTCTGCCTGTCTCCACCCCTCACATAGGCTATGGCTACACTTGAAAATTTAGGTCGACTTAGTGAGGCTACAGCTAAATTTTAAGTCGACTTTAGGGGGAACTTACAAAGTCGACCTAGAGCATCCACACTGGATGCCTAGGTCAATTCTAGGGGCTAGGAGGACTAGGGCAGGTCCACGAGGGCAGGGGGGCACCCCTTGCCCAGTGCTAGGGGGCTCAGCCTTTACCCCATTGTACTAGGGTGTACCCTGTGGGGGGGCATGCCAGGCTCCCCCTTGTGTTCACCCCCCCTCCCCCGGCAGGGAGGGCAGTGGTGGAGTCCTGGAGTCGACTCAGGGCTACTCCAGGTCTACACTGGCTTAATTCAACTTTAAAAAGTCGAATTAAGCCTAAAGTCGAATTAAATCCAGGTTTAATAATTTAATAATTTTCATTAAGTTGACTTGCTTAAGTCGACTTAAGAAAACTGTAGTGTAGACACAGGGTAAATTAAGTCAACTTAAGCAAGCTTAAGTCAACTTAATTTACAAGTGTAGACGCAGCCATAGATCCTAAACCTGCAGCCAGAGGAAAGGAGCAAGTGTTAGTTTGGGAGCAATGGTGACATGGAGGTGGCTCACTTCCCCCCACCCTTTCCAAGTCGGGAAATGTAGCTCCACGTATGAACGGATTCCCTTCATGAGGATGACATGATCTTGTTTTCAGTCCATTAAATATATAAGCCAAGATAAAATAATATTTTTTTAAAAAGCCTGTCCCTGAGATTCTGACATTGTCCCCCCCCCCCCCCACTCTGTTTATAAAGCAGTCAAAATTAAAATAGTATTAATATTTTGTTATATTGTTCAAACTCTTTAAGATACACACTATAAAAAGAATCCCTCAATGGCAGGAGGGCTGGGAATTCACAAGTACGGTATCATAATGGTGTACCTGGGGCAGCTGTCCCTTATGAGCCATCCAGGTGCCACATGTGTCTACAGATCACCCAGGAGGGGAGAAGTCTAAGTATCTGTCCCTACAGCCCTACCCTGTAGAGAGGGCAGTTGAATGGGCCTAACCCCAAAATGTTCTAAACAAAAAGTAAACAACTCAAAACTGAGCCACTCACCCATCTTCCTTTGTGGTGCCATTGTAGCTCCAGTTACAAGAATTGTTTCAGAACAGCTCTTCAGACAAAGATCCCTTGAGGAAAGGCTCCATCTTCAACCTTGAACTGAGCCAGGCTCTTTCCATTTATTTCCCTTCCAGTCCTGGCACGTTCTGAAGTTATAGTGTGGCGGAGGGCTTGGTGGACCCATAGATTATCATTAATCCCTTCTCTGCTAGTATGGAGCCTCTCTGCCCTATCACAGGTACCTAGACCCATTGCCATGTAAAGTATTAAGGGCTTCAGCCCCAATCCTGGGGTATGTCTACACTGGAGGCTCTGTTAAGTCAATTTAACAAGGTCGACCTTGTTAAGTTGACTTAGAGAGTCCACATTGAACTCTCCTGTTGACTGCTGCATCCACACTGGCAGGTGCTAGGTCAATGGAGGAATGGTGCATTGTGGGTAGCCCTGAGAGGGGGCCTGGAGGCCAATTAGGTCGATTTAAGGGATTTCCCTGTCTACACTTAATAAGGTTGATTTAAGCATTAAGTTGACCAGAAGAAGTAGTGTTATTAAGTCGACTGCCTCCGCACAAGCCCCTGTGTCAATCACTCACAGTGCAATGCATTTCAGGAAATAATGTGAGCAGTGGGGACACAAGATCCTGAGCAAACAATTTGGTGTGATGTCTCACCTTCATCTTCTGTAATTCGGCAGCCTAAAATTGAATTACAATCCCACGCCCAGTATAGGCAAGCCCATAGATGAATCTGGACTTCACACCTCCATTCCACGTCTAGTTTGAATGGTGTTGAATGGATGCACTCACTATGTTTTCAACACAGTTTTTTTTTGTTGAGTGGGTGAGGGTGAGTTTTCCTTCAGCAAGTTTGCAGACAAAGTTCACATCAGTAACTCTCTTGCAAAATAGGATCTGCCTCACTGAGGACATCTGCATTCATCTCACAGTTTGAGAAAGAGCCATACAATCACCTGAGCCAAATTCTCCCTCAGTTTAATTGCATTGATTTCATTGGGTTTACACCAGGGATTAATCTAGCTCACTTCTTGACAATCTGAAACAGGATTGATGATTCTAAGAATTCCCCGTTCTCAATCCTGAGTGTGATTAGAGGTTTTCTCCTAATCATTACTTCAGATGGCTCTGGAAGCAGGTACAAATTATCCCACTGCTAATTCTGAAGCACTAGGAAGGCTGAGTGAGAAACCTCAAGGTAACTTTCTTGGTATCAGGCATTTCTTTAATTGACACTGCAGAGAAATTATAGGGAAAGAACATAAAATATCTACATTATGCCGAATAAATTCATTATGATTAGTTTTATTACAATGAATAGCAAATGAATTAATAATGGAGACACTTAAAATACCGCAACGTGCTACCTAGCTAGGGAGCCCTACACTGGAGGGACTATCTAATGGAAAAGCCATGTAAAGATAAAAAGCAATGCAATTATTGGCCTCAATTGCAGCCAGTTTGAAAGAAGAAACAGATTAATTGTCATAATCCTACAAATGAAGTTTTTAAAGAAAAAAAAGGGTGACAGATTTTATTGCTGAGCCTCTTTTTCATGCTGGGTTCTTCTACATGCAGTCATAAGGGTTATTAAATAGCAGTGCAACAGCAGTAAGAAATAAAGCTTCCACAATGTGGAGAGAGGGAATATATGCAAGGTAATTCATAGAGCAAACGGTATTGGCTCTGCTCTCCCCTTGCCTTTCTGACTCATGCAATAATAAATCTGGTGTGTCAGTTTCAGGGAATGTATAGTTGACAACCCAGCCTGCAGCTCCAGCTGCTCTGCAAACCACAGTGAAGGTCGTAGTTGGCGACTTCCTGATTTCAGGTCACTGTTGTGCGGAAAGCCTCCCTCCAGCAGTATATGCATTTCACACTGAGCTGCTCTTTTTGTCAAGCTGTCATATTTAATTAAAATGCTGACAGGCTTTAAGGGTCTCTACAATGGATAGAAAATATATAAGATCAACACTTCACATTTTTTGTGGCAATTCTTCTTTTCCTATAGTAATTTCATTTTCTTTCATTGTCCCCTCCCCTCCCCCCTTCCCCCACTTTACCTTATTTCCCCAAGAATGTCAAGAAAAGCCTCTCCTCACCAGTGCTTGGAATGATCTCACAGAGTTGTCTTTAGCCGTAGCTGTCTCCCTCTTGGATTTATTTCCTCACACTTCTGCTGCTTGGTTAGATTTTGAGGAAAAACTCATTTGGTCTGCCAATAGTGGGGCCCTTTCTGTGTATCATTACAAAAGAGTTGATAAACAATTCAGTGCCAAATTTCTCTTCAGAGGAGAGTAATTTTCAAATCTCTAAGGATGATCACTAAGTGCTTATTGGAATTTAATAAGAAACATGGCTTCTGCTATTCTGTTGTTCATTTTCAATGTCTCCGGCAAAAGTTAAACGTCCTGGACAAATGGTACTAAATTCTGCAGCTTCTTTTTATTCACAATTTCATCCTCACTATCTATTGTTCCTGTCTTTTGCCAGCAGTTGGCATTAAGAAGTTTTGTAAGACTGCACAAATCGATGTTTGGTACATTTTGTGTGACACAGAGACATATACGTAGGCTGGGATCTTGGTAAGTTATGTGCTCAATTGCCGTTGAATATTAATGAGAGTTGGGCACCTAATTCCCTTACTCTCTTTTGACAATGCATTAATAGTCCTTAAAAGGGTACTGTCAAGTTATTTGTCATGCAGTGTAATGCCTGTATCTTGCCCCTGGTTGTTTTTAAATGTTGTGGCCATTATTCAGGAGATTGAAAAGAAGGAAGATAAGGCCAAAGAGTTCTATGAGGTATTTAACTGCTGTCAGGGCAGGTCCACCAGAGACTATGGTTGAGAGCCAAATTTTCAAAGATCTTTTTTTCTCCCTTCAAAATCTATTGAGACACATCCGTATCATTTAAATTTTCAGGGATGCTAGAAGCGCACACACTGAGATGACATTTCTGTTGTGTTAGGTGCTGGACTATGCATAGGAAGAGACCTGCCACAAAGGTTCCAGCCACAAAAGACCTAGTTAAACACACAAAACAGAGCAAGTGTGGGGTGGGAGAAAGGAAGTACTAATGCCATTTTGACAGACTAGGAATGGAGGCATAGAGAGATAGTGGAGTACACTTGGATTTAGTGGAGAGAAATAGCCACATGGAGACATTGTGGGGCCCTGATTCAGATACACCGTGTCCCTAAGGCAGCATACTCCACATGGGGATTGAACATAGTGGAAGTCTACTAAACCACATCATCACCGTCTTTGCCCCATGCCACACTTCTAGAAAGTGAAACTGAGCCATACACCAGTGGACCATTGCCCTGAACACAGCAAATCTCCTTTGGCATCTCTGGTAATTTTAATGTCATTTTGTTCTACATCTTTACTCAGGCCACAGACAGGAGAACCCTATTCTGTGTGACTTGCCCAGAGTCAGACAAGAAATCTGTGGCAGAGCCAGACATTAAAACTGAATTTTGTCCGTGCCAGTTCATTGCCTTCACCACGAGAATATCCTTCTTTTCAAATTCATTCTAATTAGCTCAGGAATTTTCTATTCTCCTCCATCTCTGGTTTGAGGAGGTTTGAACAACTAAAATGTGGTTAATTTTTGAGTTCAGCTACTTACCAAATTAAATTTGTTGGAGAAAAAAAGTTTGGCTTCAGAAATGGAAGGTGAAAAGACAGCTCTAGTTCAAGTTGACAAAGTATAAAACAGCATCCATGGAGGGGAAATCTTTTATGAAAATGCCCAGTGACATTCCATAGGAGAGTTTAGTGGGAGCTTGCTCATTGACTGTATTTCCTTATCCCAATTTCCTGACTACAGTGCAGCTTTATTTCATTCAAATTGGAATAATGCAATGGTGATTTGAGCTGAAGATGTCACAAGCCAGGGATACAGCCACCAAAAAAGCATAATGATATCAGTAATTTCCATGAGAATTGCAGGCCCTCCATAGCTTTGAAAAATTAGGTACAAAGGGGTCTCAAGCTAGACACACAGGGTGCATCTACACTTACAAATTAAGTCAACTTAAAACACTCTGCGTCTACACTGGGCTTTAAGCCTTATTAAGTCAACTTCATAAAGTCAACTTAACTTTTCAAGTGTAGACATAGCCACAGAAAGTGACAACTTGCAATTAGTGATCATAACTGAAAATGTGGTCATTAAGAAATTGAGTTTGCACACCATGCTTCTGGGACATGAACTGGTGGTACACAAATTGTAAATTTGCCTGTGTAAATGTTTGTGCCAGAAGTACTTGTGCACTCATTCAGTTAATGCAGGGAAACAATTATAATATAAAGCTGACAACAACTAATCAATACAGCTTGATTAGCTAAAACAAAACCAAAAAAGATATGTACAGAGGACTATTTCAATTAATCCACACAGTAAAAAAAATTACAATATAATTATTTAAAAAATTACAATATTATTATTTAAAAAAAAACAAATGAAAGAAAATAATGAGCTTTACTGACAACTCTGTGGAAAGTCAAGGAAGCTAAATTCACAGCTAAATTATTTGTTTTAATTACTCAGCATATTAGATACAGAGTCTATAAATACTTATACAGTACGTAGAGGGCAAACACAAATCAATAACAATCCAGCTGCCTTGAGAGTCACGTGATCCAAAAAACCCCCAGGAGAATACCTAAAAAGCTGATTATATAGCACAGTTAGGATAAAGGATCCTATTTAAAATTGAACTGAAATAATTTAAAATAGAACTGTAAAAAAACCAAAACCTGTTTAAAACCTCAAAGCATTAGTACAACATCTGTGCAGAATGAAAGCAAACTATTCAGCAGCCTTCTTTATTTGCAGCTGCAAGCTTTGCAAGGAAAACAGGTAATCCGTTTCGATGGGACAATAGCAGAAGAACATAGCCTGAGCTCTCTCTCAGGACCTGAAACAACAGCCTTTAAAATCAGCATAAAGACACGCATTGACTTCAGTGATTTTTGGGCTGTGGCTCTGTAAGACCAACTCCTCCACTTCTGAACTCTCTCAAAGGTCATACGACTGCCAGGTGCTGAGCTTTCCTGTGGCTACTGAATGCTTTCAATTCCTATTAAAGTCAGTTCATTCAGCAAACCACAGCCATGCTCAGTTCTTTACAGGACTGAGCCCTTACAGAGCAGGCTTAAGGTCCATACAGTGTACCAACTTAATCCCTTGTTTAATCCATTGATTTCAATGGGGTTACACAAAAAATGATTTTGACTCTGAGAAGGAAATGAAGAGAAATGGGAGATCTTATTTTGTTTTTGAGTCATAACTCAGGCCCTAGCTCTCAGTAATACTCTTAAATTAATTGTGTCATGTCTGAACTTCTGCATAAATCAGAAATTAGAAAAATACAGCATGTGAGTGCTCTGGGGATTTGTCATGTTCCAGGATAATCAGTGTCTGGTCATTAAAATGGGCAGATTTTCCAGCTGCACCATCTGGGAAATTTTCTGTTCCCCGTTGCTCAAAGAAAATGGTACATCTGCTAGGACATGTGCAGGCTGGCGAGGGTTATGCAGAAAGTTGCAGATCCAGGCACATGAAGGCCATACATCAAAATACATCATATTCACAGGTTGATGCTACAGATGTGCTTCACGAACCAGGTTTTTCTGGCTGCATTCTTTCGTTATAAGAACTGTTTTTAGTGCAGTTTTCTCCAATTGCTAAAGCAGATATATTTAGCTGCTAACATGGAGTGTTATGGCATGCAGAACGGATATGTTAAAAATCACCTGGAGTGCTAGTCGCATCTGTTTCCTTGTTCATCCAGGCGATATTAGATAATGGAAAGTGGATTCTCTCCGTCTGTCCTAATTCCTGGCTGCCATTATGGAACCTCACCACCTGACCAGGTGTCAGTGCTGCTAGGAGAATCAGCTGGCAAAGTGCACTGAATTGCGATGGCCCACTCTTTCTCAGGTTACACCATGAAGTGTGTGGCTATTGACCTGCGTTTGCTGGGGGTGATGACAAGAGTCCTAGAAATGCAGGTCTGGAAGGACCTCAACAGGTCATCTAGCCCAGTTCTTTGCACTGAGGTAGAACTAAGTACAATCTAGCCTATCCCCAGTAGATTTTTTTTTTCTAAACTGTTCTTTAAAATCTCCAGTAATGGAGTTTCCACCGCCTACCTAAATAATTTGTTGTAGTACATAAATACTCTTACAGTTAGGAAGCTTTTCCTAATGTCTAACCTAAATCTCCCTTGCTGTAATTTAAAATCAATACTACTTGTCTTGTCTTTGGTGGGTAAGGAGAATAATTTATCACCCTCCTCTTTATAACAAACAGTTACATACTTGAAGTCTGTTATGTCCCCTTTAGTCTTCTCTTCTCCAGATTAAATGAACGCAATCTTTCCTAACAGGTCTAATTTCCTAGACCTTTAATCATTATTTTGCTCTCCCTTGGATTTTCTTCAATTCACATATCTCTTTCCCAAAGTCTGGTGCCCAGAACTGGATACAATACCCCAGTTGAGGCTTTATCAGTGCTTAGTAGAGTGAAAGAATTACTTCTTGTGTCTTTCTTACACAACTTCTCCTAATGCTCCTGCTAAGAAGCCCAGAGCCCTTTCAAAAACTGTCCCTACAACTGGCAGAGCATAGTACTATTGCAAGAGAATTGGTTTTCTTCTACTTTTTTAAATTAAAAAATTAAATCTTGAAATTTGTAAATCTGAATAAAGAGACAGTTGGAGTGCGGCGCTGGCCCCCGCCGGGCTCCAGCTGTTTAAAGAGACAGCTGGAGCCCAGCTCTGGCCAAGGGAGCCCCGGGCTTCCTCCTGGCCGGATCGAGAAGTTGCGGCCAGGAGGCAGCGCGGTCTCCCTTGTCCCCAAGACCCGCTCTCCAGCTGCTCAGCAGCGGGCAGCTGGAGTGCAGAACTCCGGCTCTTCCTCCTGGCCCAGACCACTCGGGTCCGGGGAAGTTGTCCCGGGACCCCAGTGGTCCAGGCTAGGAGGATTCCCTTCTGCCCGGGACGTGGGAAGTCCCGAGCAGAAGGGAGCCAAGTGGTCCAAGGCAGAAGAGAGCTCCTCGCTCCCTTCTCCCCCGGACCGCGCAGAGGCTTGCTGCCCCAGGGAGAGCCAGCCCCATGCAGGGCTGGCTCTCCCTGGAGCAAACAAGTCGACTTAGAGAGTACAGTGTGGACTCTCTAAGTCGACTTAATAAGGTTGACTTAAAGTCGACTTATTAAAGTCGACTTTTTTAAGTCGACCTTAATTCCCCAGTGTAGACATAGACTATTTGTGCAATGGCTCTTAACTCTTCCATTGTTTATTAATCTGCTTGAAATGCACAGTGAGAACACATTGGTATTGTTAAGGTTAATAACTAATTCATAACGAAAGAGAAAGAGAAATGGCTTTTACAGTTAAATGATCCTTGGTATTATCTGCAGTCTTTATTTCAATTACTATTAGAAAATAAAAAACACCACAGCTACACACTATCTGCAGTTATCTCTTTGAGATGCTTTGGCAGGTGGGGCATCAGCTGAGTTTCTTCAGGAGATGGTAGGCCACAGGGAAGCTGATTTCTGAATACATTAGTGCCTCCATTGGTTGCCAAAATAATGCACCGTTACCGGCCACCCATACAAGCCTTGCTTGAAGAACAGTACGCTATTGGAACCCAATGCACTTTCTGTGACCTTTCATTGCTTTTTGACCTAGAGCTCCATGCAGCGATTAAAGAAAGGAGCTATTTCTACTCAACTAAAAGACTTCCCTAAATTGGAACTGATCCACAAAGAAGGAATGGGGAATTGATAGCTCCATGTGTGGTACACTGCAAAGGAAGTAGGCGATATTCTCATAGTTTTTGTGCAAGTCAGAGTGAACTGAATGATGAAATTGCAATCTTCCCTGCGTGATAGGCACGATCCCAGGTACTGCCCAAAAGAAGAGGAAGTGTGATTCTTAGTTACTAGTCTCCTTGGGCGCTCCACTTACTGGAGTGAGACAGTTCTGTGCTCCTGCTAGAAACAACAGGAATAGACCTATAGCAGATTACTGACCATGCAGCACTGACTCATCTCTGCTGGCTGCTGTGTTGGGGCAGTCTTAGTGATTCTGGAGCACTGGGCAAAAGCCAAGGATGTGCCCCCCCGGGGTCCCCCCTCGCCCCCCCCCCAGTCCTCATTGAAGACTCCACCCTATGCACCCTAACTACCTCCCTCCCACCCCCCACGTCACCTGGCAAGCAGGAGCTGCAGGCTCCTGGCCCGGCTGCTCCTGTCCTGGCCCACATGTGGAACATGTATCCGCAGGTGGCCGGGAGATCTAAATCAGCCATCCAGCTAGGCAGCACAGGGGGCCCTCCCCCACGAACCATGGACAAATGCCCAGCCTGCCCCATACCGAAGACCACCTATGAGGCTGGATTCTGCCAGACATGTAGCTCATGGAGAGCCATAAGGGAAAGATTTTCAGAGGTATTTAGACACCTAAAGAGGCAGAGATGTACCTAATGAGATTTTTCCAAAGGGGATAGGAGCCTCATTGAATGTTTAAGCTTCCAACTTCTTTTTAAAAATCAGGTCCAGAAGTGTGGCCAAATGCAGAAAGAAACTGAAGAAGTCAAGACAACTGATTTTTCCCTGCTCTCGGTCAGTTCGCTTTTAACTTGTAATGAAGGAAGGTGTGACATTTCCAGACAGAGGGGTGATTTTTTTTTTAAACTGACAGTGTCCCTTTAGTTAAAGGCACAGTCTAGTTATATGATCTGTGTCAAAAGGATGAGATCTGGACTATTTCTCAAAGCAGGAGAGGTTTTTAAACTGGAAATTAAAAAGCAATGGCTGTAGAAATGATCAGAGCTCCCACCAGTGAACGACTGACACCGTACAACTTGCTCGAGAACTTGTTAAATGAAAATGAGAGAAGCAGAAGCAGGAAATATGACCCTTGCTTTGGATTGGATGGCTTAATGGCAATAGGTTGTAGAGTAATTCATCTCTAGCTCCCTGGCTCAAGTTCCAACCCTAATTGGTAGTGACTAAAAATGATTACCATCTGATGGTCGTGTAATGACCTCTGCTAAACGAGTTGATTATACTAGTCCAGTTCTTACAGGTATTCACATCACAAAACTTGCCATTACAACTGGCGCTATCTTAAAGTCTCAACACAGAGAATTAAGTGGTATGGGGAAATGAACTCGTGGTAAAGGTAAATTAGTGGGGCAGAGGGGGCGAGACCTGTACTACTACTTCCTGACCTTTGATAATATCTCAGTCATCCAAGATATTATGTTCTGGTAGTTCTTACCAACGTTAGACTGAATTCAGAGATGGAGAAATAACACTCTGCTTTCATTTGTTCCTTATCTCAATAAAATCCACTCCTCCACCTGAGCAACAGAATCATAAGAAGACTGCAATTCCATTAATCTTTCCTTACCAGTTTGATATCAGTTATCCTAGGGTGACCTTCTATAATGAATTACCACCTTTTCCAAAAATTATCCTTTTGATAATTAACCACATGCCTCTGCAGCATGCTGTATGCAAAATAGTATCATTTTGCAGGTAGTACATATATCATCATCTGCATTTGAATGAAGCCAGCTGTGCTACTCTCCTCTCAAATAGCCCTTTCACCCCTGTATTTATTTCAAAAAGATGTCAGCCCTCAATTTGTCCTTCCTAGAATCCAAAACAAAAGAGGAGTGAACTTAGCCTTTGACCAAACCACATCCTCTCCCTGTCTATGTCTACACTAGAAAAGTTAAGTCGACTTTAATAAGATCGACTTTAAGTCAACTTAAAGTCAACCTTATTAAGTCGACTTAACAAAGTCAACTTAACTTTTCTAGTATAGACATAGCCCCTTATCGACCTTATTAAGTCAACTTCATGCTTTAAGTCGATTCAATAAGGTCGACTTAGGCGCTAATCCCTGTCCACACTGGCTTTGAGTCGACTTAAGGTTTCAGTCAACCTAAAACTAGATGTAATTAAGTCGACTTAAGATTTCCATAAGTCAACTTAAGGAAATGCTTAAGTCGACTCAATAAAAGCCCAGTGTGGATGTGGCTTTGTTTAGGTCGACTTAAACCTCCTTAAGTCAACCTAAGTTGCCAGTGTAGATGCACCCCCAAAGTTCTAGCCAGTGAAGCGGAGACTGTGTGGGACCATAATTAGCTTCTACTACAGCCCAGTGGCAAATCATTACCCCATTGAACTAAGGGAGGTAATTGTGACTCATTGGATCACAATTTTTCCCTGAGTTATTCTTGGAGTAGCACGGCTACACTTTACCATTAACTATACTCATGTGGCATAATCTAGCTATTGCTACGCATGACTGAACAGCTCTTGGGACCAAATTTTACAGCTCTACATTCCTGTACTTAGGACAGAATTTTTCCCTTTGTGTCAAGAGTAATCTTTCTTTTAAAGGACTGAAAACACCATAAACTTGGATTAAAAAGAGAGGCACCGTTTCTGCGAAATTCTGACATCCATCCTCCTACATGAACGTACTTTGGCACCATTATTCATGGTGAGTAGGATCGTACACCATAAGTATTCCCATTGATACAATGGGACTAATAGAAGAATAAGTGCTTCTTAAGGTGGCAAAATCTAATTGTAAGTGGTTCCATTGTGAACAGTTTACCATATTGTCACCTATGCAAAATCTAGTCAAAAGTAGCCCCTCAGCATATGAAGGTATTAATGGTAGCAGAATGCAGCCTGGTGGAATTACCCTCAGGGGTAAAATTTTATTCAGAATAAAGATGGAAACCTCAGACATCTAGATAGAGTTCTCCTTGTGATAGACTAGTACTCCGGTATGGTTGATTCCCAGTAAGCCTCATAGAAATAAAAGGTGGAATGGATTGTTTATCATAAGTGATGAGCACATATTGAAGTGCACAGTAAGCAAAGAATCATACCTAAAGTCCTGGCATTTTCCACAGTAGAGACAAGCTATCTCAGAAAGGACAAAGAAGCTATTGGGCAATGTCTTCCTACAGCACCAGTTTGTGGGACTAGGTAATTGTGCATGAGTGCACAAACTGCACCTTAGTGAGTAGTGGTGGAAGGCTTGTGCCCCCACGGTGCTCCGTAACATTTAGAATCTCAACTGAATTCAGAGTGCTCTTCTCAACAGGTCATTGTGGATTCCACAAACCTTCTCAGAGACCAAGAATGTCACCCCCATGTTGGCAGAGAAAAGTCATGTTCACGTGAAGAAATACCAATGTTTCCTTTTAGATCAGAGCCACAAATGCTAATGTTAATCTCTCACTTCATGCACAAATTAGAAAATGGGTATAAAAAGGTTTAGTGACAGTTTAGTAAAATGTTAGCAGCATCTAAAACCAGAATTTTCAACGTCACAAGTTCTAATTCTTACAGATAATTCCAGATAAAATATATACAATGAACAATTTTAAACACTCTGTGCTAAATTTAGAAATGTAATCTCTTTCAGCTAGGCCCAGGATTTAATTTCTGGTATATGGTTTTTGGCATATGAATCTCATAGTAATTAATTGCAAAAGTCCACTGGAGGACTAGAACACTTTTAACTTGAAACTTGAATAATTGTATAATAGCTGAAAGTAAGGAGATTTATTTTTAGGTTATAGAGTTCCATTTTAAACCATACATAATCCTTTTACTTTAGAAAGAATCAGCTATTTAAATTTTCAGTTATTTTACTCGTTCCCTGCACACACCCCTCCCTCCTTATTTAGAGAGAAAGAGAGGCCGGTCAAGTGCTTAAGTCAATGAACTGGGAAGCATTCCTGAGTGACCATGGGCAAGGATTTTAATCTTTCTGTCTCATTTTTCCATCTGTAAAAAGTTTTGCTGAATTAGACTAACATGGCTACCCCTTTAAAGTATGACTTGGAAAGGAAAAATCCTTTACAGTCAATTTCCAAAGAGCTGGTTTGGGAATTTTTCAATGATTTATTTAAATCTTTTCTTAGAAAGAGTCAGTTTTGCCATGGTTCTCGACTTCAAAAACTTTTGAAAAATTTTAGCTATAAAACCATTTCACTTCAACATTTTTTATACAAAATTTCCATTTTTCTGGTTCAAAAGACATTTTATTTTGAAAGTTAAGTAACTTTGAAAAACATATTTATTTTTGACACTCTTTCTTTAACCAAAGTAATTTAATGAAACTGTTTCAATTGACCTGAACTTTTTCTTTCCTTCAGATTTTCATTTTGTGAAAATTTTTGTTCTGATTTAGGACATGAAGTTTTTTAAAATGTTGAAAATTTTGACAGGAGGGGGAAAACCATTTTTTTCAATGCTCTAATTTTAACTCAAATGAGTCATTGTATTACTACGGAGCAAGATGGGAATGGTACCTGTCAGCTTGTAAATTCTGCTTTCATTCACAATTTTTCTTTTGAGGTGTTTCAGAATTTCGGAAATTTGTTTTGGAGATAGATTATGATACATACATTTTGGTTATAGTGATGGCTTTAATTACTTTGGTACATGTGTCTGACTAACTTTTTTTGTAATTCTTTTCTATATATCTGTAATACTTAGGCAAATTTAAAAGTAAAAAGTAAAATTGAGCTGAAATTTGCACTTGCAACAGGTCTCTTTTTAATACTTTCTCTATGCCACGTAGAATATTTGTGCATATACAACTGATTCTGTACACTTTCTATAGGTGTTGTATGCGTACAAATCTTTCAGAAGCCCTGAGGAAAGGTTTATAAGGAGGCACTGGGAAATCCAGGGTGATATTTTATACAAGTAAGAAGGTATTGAGAAGGCTTACAGAGAAATCCTGTGTAGAACTGCTTGCGGTTATTCTATAGCACCTCATGTAATTTCTCAAAAATTCTTTGGACATCCTATAGGTATCTTAAGTTGTCTTCCATGTGTCAAAATATAACAAAAATTTATTGTATGTAGTTATTAATGCTTTATGTTACTCTAATAAAAATAGGGCATGCCCCCTTTTCTGCCAGTGATGTTCATATATTCCATTATCAGTGTAGTTTTGGGTTGCGTTCTGTCACTGTATGCCAGAAACCAAAATAAAATGAGGTGGAATCTGATCTGCACGAGAGCCTAACAAAAAAGCTGACCTACCACTGCACAGATACCTTCTATTACACATAGTCCAACAGAAAGATAAACTTATGTCTGATTCCTACGCTACATTACGGCTTGGAATGGAATGTATTTTGGGACTTCTATATTTAAAACAGGAGAAGGATTTACATTTTTGAATGATAAATTGAAATGAGCAAAAGGTGAGTAGCTGAATATAATGATACAGAAAGAAAAAAAATCAAAGCACAATGTTTCTCCTATTTGTTTAAAAGTGAACATGTGAATTTTATGCAGACATTGGAGACTCAAGTTTAACCAAAGAACAGGTATGGCAATGTCAGCACCAATACAAAATTCCCCCACAATATCCTGTTAATGTGATTCAACCCTCTGTCTAGGCCTGGAAGAAATACCTCTAGATATGGGGAGATCTCTGTCTCTTTCGCTCTGCTTATTTGATCTTTGGCCCCTTTGCCTTGTCTACCAATTCATTCAGTTCATTGTCCACTGGAAACTCGATGAAAACCGTCAGTTGAACTCATATGATAATTTAGCCATATGTGATACTTCCCTAACAATAGCTGTTCTCCTTCCTCCTCCATACCTTTTTGTCAGTAAATTCAGTCTGCTACTCCAGTTTTTGGGCCTTTCTTTCTTTTCTTCTTTACTACTGGTGGCTGGTCTTGCTTACTTCTTCTCAAGCGGAGGGAGAGAGAGAGAGACTAACCATGAAAGAATTTTGTGCTTTTCCATGGCCTTGGAAACACATTGAAAAAGACATTTAGAATACTTTCATTGGCAGATCATCGTTATAGTGTTTTTTCTCCAGGGGAAATAAAAGAATGAAGAAGTGGGTAGAAAGATAGAGACTTCAGGGTACCCATTATTAACTATAAGGCAATAAGCAGACTTACTGACACCATGTGAAACACTTAGAAAACCAACATTAATGTAATTGCTTTAGGCAAAGTTAACAGCCAAAACACTTTCTAATCGCTCCTATCAAGCATCTTGTGCTGTCTGTGATTCTTTCCTGATTAGCTGAAAAAGCTGGGACATTTGCAGCACTTAAGTACTATCACTTGTTATTTTATACACACACACACACACACACACACACACACACACACACACACACACACACACATATAGCGCAATGTAAATTTTTTGGAGGCTTTGAAAGTAACTAGGGTTTGGGGTATTTTTTTTTTTTTTTTATTTTTTTTTTTTTTGCTTCACTTCACTTCTCTCTAATCATAAATATCTGGCATAGTGCTTTTAGTATTACTGTGCTAGATTATGTATCATGCTTTTTAACATTTTTTATATTTTTGTAGACAATCTTTTTATTCTAAGTAATTACAGAGCACAGCTCTTAAAGGGGCACTAAAAATTGGGCACATCTTTCATTCACCCTGTTTTATCAATGATCTAGATTTCTGTGTTCATTTGACTTTTACCACCAAAAGCTGCAAGCTTTTCTCATCCTTTGAATCCCACCTCTGCTTTGATGACCAAAAGAAATCAGCCAGCCAATGATGGCTTCGTTGAGTGGTTGTTATGCATAAATTACTTGGTTTGGCATTATCAAGCTGCCCAATAGCTTTCCAATTAACCTCTTTGATCTTGTTACTATTATCATCTTTCTTCCTATTTTTGTCTTCCTCACTGGTGTCTGATCTTATATTAGATCCTGATTTTGCAACTAACTTTACTAACATACTTTAAGTTTACTAGCTAAGGCCTTGATCCTCTTACATTTGTGCTTTAAACACTTTGGTGCATGAATTGTAGTTTCTCTGTATTTATACAGTGCCTACTGTTCATTGACATGTTTTGGAGATGTCACAATACAAATAAAGTAAATCGTAATGCCCAACTCTAATAAAATAGCCTACCCTACCAAAACAAAGACCAAGGTTTCCTCCTGATTAGGGGCATCTGGGAATACTGGCATGTAGCACTTTCCATGCCATGAATAGAACCAGTGGCTTAACAGACAGTTTCTATTAATTATACAAGAGTCAAAATTTTGGAATGAATCTCATGCTAATTTTTGTTTTCTTTAAAGTCTCAGCTCCTGAAGTCAAGTGGATAGGTGATGATTTCAGCCGACATACTTAGAGAAAGTAAGTTTCTATCCCTCATGACTGGAAAAAGCTTCCAAATGTGATGTCAGTGAACTCTAATGGCTCAAAAAACAGAAGGCAAATAAAAAAGAGCAACAAATCTATTCTTTGTACATATATTCATGATTTTAAAGCCAATCTCAGGATTTTTTGTTGAGCTTGACTCATGATTTTTTAACATTTGGGGTTGGCAATACTGTAGGAGTCTTAGGCTGCGTCTACACTGGTAAATTAAGTCAACTTAAACTTGCTTAAGTCGACTTAATTTACCCTGCGTCTACACTACAGTTTCCTTAAGTCAACTTAAGCAAGCTGCTTAAGTCGACTTAAGGAAAATAAAGTCGACTTAATTAAAATTAAGTCAACTTTATAAAACCACCTTCCCAGTAGACCTAAGGCTTAAATCGACTCCCTAGAGTCGACTTAAGCCAGTGTAGACATGGGGTAGCCCTAAGTCGACTTAGGGCTACCCCAGGGCGACACCAATGCCCTCCCTGCCGGGGGGGGGGCACAGGGGGAGCCTGGCATGGCCCCCCAGCTGGCAGGGCAGAGCCCTGCCCACCCTGCCCCTATGCCCTGCCAGGGTCCCTGTCCCCATTTGCCCCATTGTACCTAGGTACAATGGGGCAAAGGCTGAGCCCCCTGCCCCTGTGGACCTCCCCTAGGTCCCCCTAAGCCCCTAGAAGTCGACCTAGGTATCCAGTTTGGACGCTCTAGGTCAACTTTTTAAGTTCCCCTTTAAGTCGACTTTATTTTCAAGTGTAGACACACTAAGTCGACTTAACTAAGTCGACTTAAAGTCAACTTAGTTAAGTCGACTTAGTTAAAGTCAACTTAAATTACCAAGTGTAGACATAGCCTTAGAGCTGCATAGCTTTAGTTGCTATCTCCTTGGACAATCTGAAACATTGAAAATTATTTATTGAAAGTTTATATTTCTGTGTAACAGGCTTGGATGAACTCTTTATTTGAACTGCTGTTCAAATAGGGGACATCTGCACTTTATTTGTACTTTCAGATGCAAAGATGAGAATAGGCTAATATATGTATGTCTCCCACTTCGTCTTTCCGTGTATCTATTTCAATTCTTCCTAAGTCCTTTCAGCTGACTATTAACAGACCAAAAATATCAATATCTACAATGTAGTCCATGGTGTTACTTTGGTCTTAATTCAGGTTAAATTGACAGTGATGTGTTGACATTTTTAAGACTAATGATCCAATGGCTTATAAGATAGGAGACATTTTAAGTCAAATTGTTTGCATTAATTCTTTTATGGAACAATGGGAGCCAACATTGATTTTTATAGTTTTGCATTCACTGGAGGAAGTGCTTTGTTACATAAATCGTCCATTGTCTATGTCTCACAGTTAATTGGCAACTTATAAAAATATTTTTCAGGACTTCTCACCTTATCTTGAGTAAATTAAGATTAAAATTAAACTAATCATAATGACTTTTAGTGCTGAGACTACTGAGTTCACAGATTCATAAAAATTACAGGCAGGAGGGAAACACAGGAAATTGTAAAAGAAAATAAAAATATAAAATATATGTTGAAAAAAAGACTGAAAAAGAAATATCAATCATAGCATTACCTCACTCTAAATTTCACTTCCTAGTAAATTTCCTTTCTTATTGCCTCTTTTACTGTTTGGCAAAGCAATTAGTTTTAATCAGCTTCCATTGATGTTCTCTACGTACTTCTATTCTCCTTGACTCTTGTTTCCTATTGTTTGGAATACAAGCCCGGACACATAAGTACTCCTTTTGGGCCTGATTCCAAAGCCCATTAAATTTAGAGGGAGACTTTCCATTGCCTTCAGTGGGCATTGGTTCAGACCTTTGATCAAAAGATGAAGTGAAATTACATAATGGTTCAGAAGTTTAATACAAAATTATAAAACAGATCTCCAGACATAGCTGTTCAATACAAATATCTACGAGTTTCTTTAATCTTTTGCTTAGTCTCATCTTCCAATTCATTGGTAAAAATGCTAAATAAGATTAATGTGGACTGAAAAACTGTCTGGAGGACCAACATCAGCGAGTATCATTGGATGGCACTGCTTTAGATTGGGAAAAGGAGTATGGTGTTAACACTGATTCTTGCACAACACTACAGTGTCCATATGCAAGCCAATCTGCATTTATTTTGTGAGACTCTTTCATGATATACTGTTAGACACTTTACTAACATTGACCTCACACCCAGTTTTAGATGGATGTAATTTCTCTGACTTTAATAGAATTACATAAGATTTGTGCCAGTGAAAATAGGAGATTTAGGTCCCAAGTAATTAATGCCCAATGTATTTTTTTTTTCAAATACTAATTTTGAAACTGTAGCAAAATAAATAAAATAAATGAAAAAAAAACCCACAATCAATCAAGTTTGACTGGAAAGATTTGTTCACAGGATGATTCATTTAATCAGTGGGATAATATATTTATACATACTCAGTGACAGATAAATATATTATCATGACAGAATTTCCTATCCTGCAGAATGCAATTATTGTCTAAACTTTCTTTTAGTATTTGTCCAGTAGTTGTTAGATCCCAAACTGTTATAGTATCATTACTAGGGCTACTTGAAAAGTTTCTGTTTAAACTCTTTTGTTGTTGTTGTTGTTGTTGTTAAATTGTGATTTTCACAAGAAATATCTGCTTTCTATTGAAAATAGAAATTTTATTTAAGCTAAAATCCAAAATACTTCCATTCTGAAATGCTGCCAAATTGCCTCATGGGAGTTATAGTTTGACTGTCTCATGCTCCCATTCTTTTATATGGGCCAGATTCCCCACCAGAACCATACCACTATGCCTCAGGGCCATACATCTGCCATGATATAGGACTTTCTCTCACCAAAAGAGGAAACCATGGAGCATCATTGAAAATGTTGTCCAACTGGAAGATCCACTTGTTAGGTGAATGAGAGCATGAGGCATCTGACTGATAACTCTCAAGAGGTAACACTGCAGTATTTCTGAATCAAACTATTTCAGGGTGTAGGGAGGTTTTTTTGTTTTGCATTTTTCCTTGAAAATTCATTTTTTTCCATGAAAAATTTCATTGATTTTGTTTTTCATTTTCATCCAGGAAAAAAAGACATTTTCCAGTCACCTGAAATCATCACTATTACCAGATATATGGTACCTACAATAGCTAAAGAATATGCATAAATCTGCAGCATTGTGGAAAAAGAAGTTGCTATTCCAGAATAACTTGAAATCTCTTGAAATTTCACTGCCTCCATTATTCATTGTTCTCAAACTTCAGCCAAAAACATATACATGTAGAATGACAAAGGAGACTGTTTTCTTCTGATGCAACTGGCTTCAAATAAATATAGTTTATATCTAACACGAAAAAGCAGCCTCTTTATACTTATGCAGTGCATTTTAATGTAACCAAGAGAAGTGACAACATAAAATAACTAGTTAGTTATTTTCCCCAATAGACTCTCAGATACTTTTCATTGTATCTTTCATATGCTCAAGCTCTAAAGTATCAAGAACCTAATTCTTCAAGTGACTTGTAATTTGGGGTGCCATTGTTTTTCACATCTGACACCTTGCAGGGGCCTAAGCTTTTGAAGTGCTGAGCAGCGACCTTTAAAAATCAAGAGCCTTTTAAAGTGACTTATTTTCTGAGCTCCTAGACATTGAGGCATGCAAAATCACAAGCTGGTCTTGAGAATTCAGGACAATAGGTCTTGTGTTAGAATTAACCCATACATTTTAGATTCCAAATACTCAAACATTTGGATGGAGATAACTTGATATGGGATTTTAGATTGATTCACTATTTTATTTATTTATGTATTTATTTAGTAAGGGAGAATTATTTGCAAAATTTGAATCCATATGCAGCTATTGAATGTCCCCTGCACCTTCAAAGTTCAGGGATGTTCAGCTTTGGATTTGGTCTGGTACCATATCTAGTTGGGAATTCCGAGTTTGACTCAGCAGGATTACCCCTTTGGAAATATTGTTAGCTAGTAAGTGACAGTCCACAAATGAAACATATCCTATTACTAGTTGGGAAAAGGAGAAGACAGGACTGGTGAAAGGCCACCATTAGAGGAAACTATTTTTGTGGGAAAGGAAAAGTTAAACCTATACACAGCTGGTTGAAATTTTTCAAACAGTGGTTTTTTTCTGTCAGAAAATGATCTTTCATCAAAACTGAAACTTTCTGTGTCAATTTCAAAGAGATGTTTCAAGAGAAAAGAGTTTTAAAGTGTTTTGACATTTTTTGAATGGAACATTTCAATTCCATATTGAAATGACTTCTCATTTTGAATTTTTTTAAATGTTACACTGTAAATTTTTAAAAAAATGTTTAAAAGTCAAAATTTCAATAACTTTTTATGTAAATGAATGAATGTTTTCTAACAAACAAACAATGTTAATTGACCTGAAATAAATAATAGATTTGAGCACATTTTCAAAAGACTTATACCTGTGGGATTTCTCAGATGTTTAGAGAACAAAAAATATAGCTGTCAAATTCAGTAGAGACAACCATTCTGCAAGTGTTCAAATCAGCTGTCGATTTAGCCACATTAGGTGATCTAACATGGGCTGCTAGGGGAAGACCAACACAAGCAGATGGAAACGCAGAAGGCTTCAGAAACAAACCTGTTCAATTTCCTTTGGTCTCTGACTTTACTGGTTTTCTTTATTTTTATTTTGCAGTTTTGCATGGGCGGGTTCTCATGGCAGTGAGAGACTAGCTACAGAAGCAGGTATTTGAGTCAGGAGTGAGGTGAGCAGGAATATGTCTATCTCTATTGTGCCAGTCAAGGAATTTGAGATACAAGATACCCTCCCATCATCTCCTGAAGACTTAATTAAAAATTCCAATGTCATTCTTTTCTGCAGGTAATCCAAACTTTATACCTAATGTATTTGCACCCTACCTTTCCTATTAACCCCAATGAAGAGGGCTTCATTTACAGCTGCTATGAAACTGAAACTCAAACAGTGATAAATGAAATGTTCAGTTTCCTTTGAGCATACCTGGGCTAAATATCTTGCAAAGTCCCCTTCCTCACTGGTGCCAGACAGGCATTTATTATTTCAATCCAGACCCATGTGTTTTTATCTGTGTTTCACTTTGAGTTTTCAGACTCATCAGAACCCCCCAAAAAGGCTAAGATTTAACCCACTGTAAACCAAAATCACTAAGTTTTGCACAGATTGATAGCCGAACTGGTATTTCATACAGCAACTGCTGTATTTATTCAAAGATAACAGCTTCAATTTCAAGGATAGGTTGGTTTGTCAGAGGGTAAAATTTTCAAACTTGCCTCAGTCCCACTGACTTTCACATGGATTTAGGCACGTAAGTCATTTAGGCCCTTTTGAAAATTATGTTAATAATGTCTTCCCTATTAACCATTTTGGAATACTTTCAACACTTCCCTTAGCAGATTCAACACAATCAGATCACTTGACTGTACTTTCCACATCCTTTTCCTAGCAGATTTCCTACATGTCAAAAATACTAAATAATTTGTCAAAAGAGCTTCTCCCACCCACCCACTCCCCCACACCTAAAAATACCATATTCAAAGTACAAAAATAATGAAACAAGATGAATGTGAATCCCCTAGTGTGATTGTCATTTCTGTTGGTTGGAAGAAGTATCATTCTTAATTATTTTAAGAAGAGGGTGGGAAGGGAAGGTGGTGAAAATTAATAATCCTTCTACCAGAAAGCAGGACTGATTCAGGCATTATATAAGGACTCTTTTTTCTTTCTCCATAGAAGGAAATCATTAATTTTGAGTCATTTAAACCTGCAAATGGCACTTGTATAATTGGAGGACTGACAATCAGATTACTATGCTAGCAGCAGGGTGTAAAAATATGAGCTCCGTACTATCCATGCAGATGTGCTGAAAAGTCTAATTGATTGTTAGGTGCAGTGCAAATAGGTATGAGAGATGTAGGGAGCCAAGGACAAATGGTATGAAAAACAGACTTGTAAACTACACTACACTGCAATTAAGGAGTTATGAATGCTATTTCATATGTTTTTATACCCATAAGAGTTATACTGGCATATACGTACTGACTGATATGCAGCATCACCCTACATACAGCCTTTCAATAGAAAGATGACATGAGCTATGTAGCCTCTGGTACATGGACTATAAATGTCAGAAAGATAACAGTCCTATTATACTGTTTATTTGAAGATGAAGGGTGTGTGTGTGCGCGCGTATGCGCCACATGATGAAAGTATCAGAGAGAGTTTTAAATACATGAAATGTCCATGACATTGTTTGCAGCCAAATTATGAACTGTGCAGATCATCTGAATGTCTGGGATAGAAATTGTAGTTAATACTGCAGTGGAATGAAGAGGAAGTATTAAATCTGTATTACAACTTGAAACTGAGAGATAAGCCATGGTGCTAATGTCTTATTTTAAACAAGATTTTCAGACAACACGGGGGGAGTCTTCAGTTAAGTGATCAGTGAAATTCTAGTAGTTAAGCCCCAGAATTAACATTATAGAAGTAACCAAATAAATAATTATGAAAACCTTCCTGGAGTTTCTTCAGAGGGAGTGGGGTGCATTTTTATAGCATTTGGGATATCATTGGTTAGCTAAACATAGTCCAAAGTCCATTGAAATCTTTCAGTAAAAATGTGCTATGCATTGGATCAGACAAGATGATCAGAATATTTCCTTCTGGCCTTAAAATCTAAAAACTATTAAAAAAAACGCCATACATTTTTACTTCATTTAGGTTTGTATCAGGCCTGATATGATTTATGACTCTCTTCTTTTACAAGTGAAGAAAAGAAAGAGTAATCTTTTTTTCATCATCTCCCAGCTCAATACATCAGAATCACTATGATTTCACTTTGTGTAGGACTCTCTATGCAAAAAGGGGTAAGATTTTCCTATGAAATGGCTGGGAAGAGATATTCAAATAAGACCGTCTATTTTGCATTGTTTAGGTGAATCAACGTACTATCTCCACCTAACAGTGTATGATAGAGGAGACTAAAAATATATCCTACTTGATATATTTTATAAAGGGACCATATACTTTAGACTATAGTCTCTATACTTTAGGGACTATATCACATAAGCTATCTCATATCCCAAAAAGGGATCTGAATATGAGAAATTTCCTACAATGGATATAAGTGGTGAAGGAATAAAATAAATGGTAATCATTATCCTACCTTCCTTACTAGTCGCTTGGGGTGCGTCTACACTGGCAACTTAGGTTGACTTAAGGACGCTTAAGTCGACCTACACAAAGCCACATCCACATTGGGCTTTTATTAATAACAGCTTAAGTCAACTTAATAACGCCACCGCTGAAGGTTGACTTAAAGCCAGTGTGGATGGCTATGTCCACTGTTAAGTCAATTTAACAAGGTCTACTTAATGTGTAGCCACTTTGTTAAGTCAACTTAACTAGGACAACATTAAGTCAACTCAAAGTCGACCTTGTTAAGTCGACTTAACAGAGTCGATTTAACTTTACAAGTGTAGACATAGCCTTGGTTATAAAATGTGGTGTACAATTCTCAGGGCTCATTATGTTACATCATAAATACTATAATCTTTACTTTTTAAATGGGGAGTCCTCATCTTTTGTGGGAGCAGCAGATAGCCTAGAGATAGTCTGGTGATACTGTATAAAAGAACTAAAAAGGGATTATGTCAACCTAGATTTACAAAAGAATGCTTAGCAGACAATGTAATAGTTGGTTTACATCTAATCCATGTCATACTACATGGAAGAATCCCCTAGTGAACACTTTTAAAGGTCATAAAGAATCCAATGCAATATAGCTTTAGTTCAACATGAATAACAGTTTTACTGCTGCTCACTTGGTTTTAAACAGGGTCAGAGAGAAGAGTGACTTACAGAGATAAGAGGCAATGGTTAATAAATGTCAATGTCTCACCCATTAGTATTTATAATCCCATCACTTAAAAATGATATCATTTGTAACAGGTCACAAACAAAACAAACATACATTTATTGTAGCAGTTTGTCTTTACAGGTTTAGACTGTTTTAATCACTTTTTCCCCCTTTCCTCTTGAATAAATAATTCTATTTTATTCCTGCTGTTAAAGACATTATCTACCAACCTATTAAATTTACCCATCATATAGAATGCATGGTAAGATGCTATGGTATAAAAGTATTGTCAGAATATATTTCGAATGAGCAAAGTAATTATAAACAGTAAATGTATTTGTTTTGAAGGTCATAGCAAGTGCCAATAAAACTTTCATGCCTTTTCATTATATATTCTTCATAGGCCACTGATTTTCAGAAAAGAAAAAAAAAACTTTCTAAGACACTTATCTGGAGCAATGTAAAAATTGTATCAGGAATATTTATTCTACACCAGGTATCTTAATTAAAATAACCTTAACTGTACAAAGTTCAGACAGAGAGAAAACTTAAACCACATCTAATAATTACCTATTGCATCTTTAAATATCTCACAACTTGGAGACTTTCAGAGCCAGAAATTCTATCCCATTGGATAGTCTCCCCTTTCCAAAGAGATGAAGTTTCAATTTCCAGCCAGAGAAGGTCACATATTATATGAAACCTATCACTGATCCAAGAGTGAATATTACTCACCTTGCACCTTGAGAGAGAGAGGGAGAGAGAGAGGGAGACTAGACTCTCAAAATTGGGAGTAAGAGCTACATTTTTATGTCAAGCAAATGTTATAAGGAAATAGTTGCTATTTGAAGATGCTTAGGTAGGTCTTGGGGAGATGAATTTGTGGTAAATTTGCAGTTAAGGCAGTCAAGGATTCATGTTAAGCCAACTTATCATATGGTTATTTGTCACCATGCAGAGTATATTTGTACATATGTTTGTTTTTAAACAATCATAACCCACAACATTGCAAGATGGTGGGGTTTTGTCATTAATAGTAATGCCATCAATTTTGTGATATACTTAATGAATTAGCATGCTGCAATCTTAAAATGCTGAAAGATTTTGCTGGCTGGTGTTTTCTTATAACTGACAGAGAGATAGTTTGTCATGGACCTCAGTGCAGGTACACTGGGTTACAGCTGGCTCACAGTTCTCTTTTCTCCATTACCCTAAACATTGTGTAGCTATTGCTAAAGTATGTGTAAAATGTTATTCTGATTTGGTAGCATTTTACATCCACCTTGAACTATGTAAATATCCATTAAAGGTCCAGGGCAATGATTAAATGCGTATCTGGTGAAAGCAGCTGATGCAGTACTGAAAGTAATGGTGTTGCATCTGTTAAAACCAAGTCTGAAAATGCCTTACCCTCCCTCGATCTTGAGAGTCAACGTGTGTCTTTCTATTTGTTACAAGTATGATTGTGTGTTTGTTTCTTAAATATCAGTAGGTGCACTTAAATTAAAGATCTTTCAAAAATTTTCAGGACATTTTTTCCCACTAGAAGATCCTGATTCATTGAATCCATAACCATTTGTGGGAAATATTTATTTTGACAAATTTCTCATTTTGGAAAAAAAAAATTAAAAAAGTTTTGAAATTGGCAAAATATCTCAAATCCATTTGGTGACAGTGTGATGGGGCGAGTGCCCCAGGCTAGCAGAGAAGAGATTCACAGAACCATGGGAAGCTGTGAGAAGAGGTTAACAGCAGCCAATGGGAAAGGCATTGCAAGAAACAGCTAATTAGGGCTCATCAGAACCAGATAAGAGCTTCAGGGAAGAGCAGACAGGGCCTCTGTCTTCTGCAGGCTGAGAGACCTGTAGCACATAAGGCAGAGCTACTGCTAGTGGACCAGGGAGGCTAGAGGAGCTCCCAAAAGCAGGCTGTAGCTGGCCCTGAGAATGAGTGGAAAAGGTGCTAAGGCTCAGGGGAGGTGGCCCAGGAAGACAGCCACAGGAAGAACTTGTGGAGCAGCAGAAGGCTGTGATCCACAGAGTCCCTGGGCCAAGACCCAGAAAAGTGGTATTTGGCTCAGAAGTCTCACTTCCCCCAATTTGCTACTGAGAAGTGGCATGGTAAGTCCCTGCAGGCATCATTGAGGGAGTGGCAAAATGAGAGATCGCAGATGTATGTGAGGTTGTGGCCAGACTACCAAGGAGCTAAATCTCCCCTGGGAAGGGGGAACACAAATTGTAATGTTATGGTACCCAAACAATGGACATGGGTATTGGCCTGGAGCTAATCCCCAGACAACGAGCAGGGGAGACCAGTGTGATGGTAAGTAGACTGCCCCATTTGAGGAGGTTTGAGATGACATTTCATTTTGAAATTTAAAATATTTATAGTAAAAAAAAAATAGGCCAATCAAAATGAAATATTTCACAATTATTGAAATGAAACATTTTGATTGACTCAGCCTGAATTTTAATTCAAACGGTCAGTTCAGAATTTTATTTTATTGGCTGAGATTTTGATTTTTCATCCTGATCCAAGATGAGATATATTTTCAAATTCTTGAAAAATTTTCTCAGAATGGCAAAATTGTTTGCTGCCTCTCCCTAAGTGGAACACCGAAGATATGCCCATGTTGACTTCTAAAATGATTTTTCCCTCTATCAGAGTTCCAGCAGATTCTGATAACTGGCCTGCAATGGAGCAGGCAGCTGCATTATATAGAGGGGGAAAAATAAGAGGAAAAAGTTTGGCTTTTTCCCAAGACATGATGAAATTCTTTCCCAGCCATTTATGCAGCCCTCCAGCTCACTGGTGGGATCAAGCGTTTCCTTCCTTCAGTACGGCCTTTCAAATTCCAGAGTTGCTTAAATAAGCTCCTGGAACCCAAGGCCATTGACTTTCAAGGCATTATTTGTGCAGAGAATCAGCGAAAGGGGGAAAGCAGCATTGCCAAATTCATGTCACTCTCTTCCTGTTCCCCTGACTTCTGTGGCTAGAGAAACCGCCATCTCCCTGCCAGAGAAAACGATAACCTGCTGTGGAAAAGGGCTTCATGTAAAACAAAAGAATCTGAGCAATGACAGATAATAAAAAAGAGTATAATGCATTAAAAAAATTAAAGAGGACTTGGCAGATTGTTCTCAGTCCATGCTGAGAGCTTCACATGCCTCGTAGTCGTCAAACAATCCAAGCAATTCATCCTTAATAAAGCAAGCAACATTGTGTTGTTGGCTAAAAGGTACAGCAGAGCGCCTTCCCCAGCAGATTAGATCAGCAATTGAAAAGAAATATGACGTTCAAAGCAATAGACAGGGCTGATGCATGGGGACGGGGAGAATAAACAAACTACTATGTAACTCAAGACGCATGGTTTGAAACCTAAAGGTTGGTCTTTTATATTATAAAATAGTCTTCAGATCTTGGATGGTGATCACTTAAATCTAATGTGTCCATTCAGGTGTTCAGCAACATGACACAATTCAGGATGACTTTTCAAGCAGAAGAGAGCATCACAGTTACAAATGGTTTCTTGGGGAAAAAATGTCAAATACGCTGTAAAGACTAGTTTACACTCTTCCTCTTGAGTCCCCTCCTTTCTCCTCATTCTTGGCCTTTCTGCCTTCTTGTTCTCTTCTATCATTTATCTCTTCTCTTGACCCTTTTCTGTGCCGTTTATACATTGCTGCTCTCTTACTGAGCCCTTTATTACTCTCCTCCCAGCTCAGCAATCTACTCTTTTGCTAATGAAAAGCCCAGTAGGGAGCTGTTTAATGTTCACCATTGGCTTTTTCAGTAGAAATTTAAACCAAAGACCTGATTGCCACTGCAGAGCAATAGGGGGAATTGTTGCTTTAGAATCCCTTTGAAATGTAACAATTTTTGTTTGTCTCTCTAAAGTTGATTCATGGATTGGCTTGCCCTTGCAACCCTCTTCCCAACCAGAACTCATCCTGAGGCTGCATTAGTTCTTTCATTTAAATTCCCCTGAAAAAACTCAACGGGGCAGAAGGCAGCTCCCAGCTAGGCAGTTTTAACAGGAATTTAAGCCATAGTAAACTACAAAGGAAGAGGACAGAGTCTTGTGGCATTTCGTTTCTAATTTTTTTCTGTTTGCTGTACATTTCGTTTCTAATTTTTTTCTGTTTTGCTGTTGTCTTTCTACAATAGACTAACACGGCTACCCCTTTGGAATTTGACTACAAAGGAAGAGGTTTGAGATTTTAGCCACATCTGGGCTTGAGAAGAACTGCATGGACTCAGAGGAACTGGGAGGAAAGAAGGGCACTTACAGCTGAAGAAAGCAAGAAAGAAGGAAAGTTAATGAACAACACATACAAATAGTTTAAAAAAATCAGTAGGAGTTATGTGATGTGATAAAACAATATTTGAAAGAAAGAAAGAAAGAAAGAAAGAAAGAAAGAAAGAAAGAAAGAAAGAAAGAAAGAAAGAAAGAAAGAGTTAATGCACAACACAAATATAAATAGTTAAAAAAAATCAGTAGGAGTTATGTGATGTGATAAAACAATATTTAAACCAATCGAAATATTATGAGCCAGATCCACCTGCTTTGTGCTTCTTCAGTAGCAGGTAGAAAGACCCCTTAATGAGCCAGCTGGGGATTCCACAGAGTAAGGAGTTCGGTAGCACAGAGAGGCAGCCGCATGCTGCTGCAGTCCTGGCTATAGAAGAGCCTTCAGGGCAGAGTTGTCTGTAGCCACACAAAAATTAGAGAAGCCCTGAGGCTGCTCTAATTTACACAGAGGATCAGATTGGCCTGCAGCTATTCCTAAACTTGGGAATTGCAAGATGGTTTAAAGCTACTTTAGCTATGCTGAGCAGAGTTCTGGCCATGCACTTTTAATAAACTTTTTTATAGGCACAGTAAGACATTACCTCACACTGTAGAGCTGAGTAAAACTTCCTGGACATGTTTGGAACATGCTGTTTAACCTCATACCTCCCTACCCTCCAAAAAGTGCAATGCTCAGCACTTCTGCCATGTGAGAATACATTTCTGAGGGTGTATTATTGGTGCAGATAGCTGTGTAACAAAGGAGAAGTCATTCTCTTTTCTGCGTCCGTGTCCATATTATAGTAGAGTCCACAACTCCTTGCTGCCATTTTCTGTTTCAGTTTAGATGAAGATTAGTAGCAGAGTGAGCCACTGTGCTCTCCCTCTCTTGGAACATTTTTACTTTGTCCTTCCTTTGGTTTCCTTAATCTGAATTGTAGCCATCAGGACTGGAAGCAGATGATTTGATCTTTTTAAGGGAGTACATAAGGGGAATACTAACCTTTTAGGTATGCTCTGGTTATTTACATCACAGTGACTAGAAATAACTTCTGCATATAAATGTTGTTGCTGTAAACAATCATGGTATTTATGCCAATGACTCTGTCTGAATCATTTATATCAAAATGTCACCTCAAAGCATTACCATTTTTCTGAACTTTAGAATATTAGAAACAGTATTTTTTCCCCCTTTCTCTGTGAATGTGAAACAATGCCCATTACCTCAATACTTGGGTGCCCTGTTGCAAAATATTACAGAAAAAACTCAGAAGGGAAAGTAGCCATATTTGGTTAATAAAAATGTTCAAGACCACCTCCCCATGAAGTGGCAAATCTCACTTATACCACTGTGAATCCATGTTTTACTTTCACATTGTTACTCTTGATGTCAGCTGGTGTAAGAGACCTTGCTTGAAAATCTGAATCTGATTTCACAGGGATACACATCATTTTTTAAAAATTAAATTAAAACAACTTTAAATCAGGCTATTTTGCGAACTAGCTGTCTGAATTTACACACACAGTTTAATGAAATGATCTAAATTTTGGAGAGACTTTACAACCTTGTCAGGGTGTGCTGTTTGTGAGATAAATAAAAGATTTCAGCATACTCTTCTGCCAATCAGAATGCACTTTACATTCAGAATCAGTCTAGGAAGAAAGGACTATGTTTGCAACATAATTCTGAAGAATATTTTCATTGATTTCCTCAACAGAAAAATCCTGGCTATTGAACACTATATCAAATACATTAGGCGTGTTTTTTAAAAAGATGAAACTTGAAGATAAGGCATTAGTACTTTACAGTCTTGCCAAAGGCAGACAAGTCCTTCAATGTGGCCCCAAAGAAAAACAAAAGAGGGAAATGAAAAGTTAGATATGAGTTTGGTACATTGACTGTACTTACATCGATTGTCTATAGGCCTAACCAAAGTAAATATTTAATTGAGCATTTGATGTACACAGATATACCTCCTTATTACTGAGAAGGTATATACCTCAACTATACCTTCCACATTCTGAGATGTACAGAACTTTAGCTGAACTCAGACATGCACACGGAAGCTGAAGAGTCCTGAATTTTCATTTGTTTAGATCTCAAATGAACCTAAGATTAAAGAGGTTAAGAAATATTTCCAATATTTTATGTTCAAACAACTTGATAGAGCTTTCTTTTTAAAAAACAGCATAAAATCCATGTAGCATTCAATGAGGATTAGTGCTTTTGACATCTCTGAAGGTATCTGGTTGAGAAATAATGAAGTTGTAAGTGTTTCATGTGATACACTCTTCTCTACTAACTTTTTAATACCACACTAAGATGTTTTGGTCCCAGTATAGTCTTATGTGAGCAGGGCTACTATTTATTTTGCCCATATCATTTCAAAATAAAGACAAAAGATCTCATTCCAGAGAGTAAACGTTTCAAATAAAAAGATAGCTAACATTGATAGCTATGGATTTCAACCAACTTGTTCATTCACTTTAATGTATATTTCTGTGTGTGTGTAAGATCATATGAATAAATACCCTTCTTACTTTATCCTGGGATTGTGAACCAGTTGCTCCTTTGGTGTAAATTGACATAGTTCCATAGAAGTTAATGGGACTGTACTAATTTACACCACCTGAGAATTTGGGGTACTGTTTGTCAAAGTTTATAATACATTAAAACTTCCTTTCCCCCCATTCCTTCTCTAGTAGGAAATATTTACAATATATTAGCACTCAAAGCCCCCTCAATTCACACCCTGATAGTCTTAACAGTTCAACGCAAGAATTATTTAGCCTGTGCTCTCAAGACACTTTGCAACAACTAAATTCAGACACCTCAAAACCTTAATCCAAATGCAAAACAAAAGGCTTAATGAAGCCAGAGTTTCAAAACAATCAGACATCTACTAAAATCTTTGAACCCCATGAGCCAGGTCCTCAGCAGGAGCAATTTAACACAGTATAACAGGGTTCTTGGGTAGCCCCTGCTCCAGATCCAGGGGAGAGTGAGAAGGAATAGCCAACTGAGGGAAAAAGCTCTCTGCAGCAGAGGCTTAGCGTCCCTGCTCTGAGGCTGGGCTGGTGGAACTTCTGGGACTATTTGTATGTAGTTGGTGGTGGGGTGCTGAACACAAATAAAGAGTACTAGTGACTCTAAAATTTGGAGTCTGCGTGTGCCTGATGCACAACAAGGCGTGGACCGGTGGGGGAGGCCTGTGTGAGTTGTTTACACACAGCTGGTTCAATACAGACATGCTCGTTTCTACTAGCTGATAATCTGGCCCCAAATTTGTTTTCTAAAGCCAAAGGGCCAAATTCTCCCCTCACCCTTTGCAACCCCATTGCCATTACAAGTGAGGGCAGAATTTGCCCCCAAAATATTTAGATAAAACTTAAGCTTACTGCAACTAGATTTATGGAACAGAAGGAACCGGATGACATCTGACACATTTGTCTCTTGAAAAGACCAGTCCTGCATTTACCATATCATGAGCAAGTACATGATCATTTTTCCTCATGATGTCATCCAACTCAGATTGTCAGCCTCTTGAGAAAGCAAGTGCATTTTTGCAACAGTACTCTTAATTTCCATTCATTATTTTCAGTACAGAACAAATAGCAAATATATCAACCATTACATTAATATAGTGTTTTAATATTAATTGCAAATTCTATCAACTTGATGCTGATCCAGAGTGCTAATCATATCAATCATTGTGTGAGGTATTTACACAGAATTGCAATACTATGCTGGACTGCTTCCAGAGAGGATATCCACCATTTGACTTCAGTGTATATACTCAGCACCAAATGCTGGCATTTTGGCAGACATTAGCCCAAAGCTGAGGCTGCTGAAGCTTATCACAGTGTATAATAGCCATGGGCAGTAGCAGAAACTCAGAATTGCACTTCTGTACTTGAATGAACACAGCCAATAAAATTCCATTTAGTTTTGCATTGAAAGAACTGATCATCATTCAACAAGGTATGAAAAATATATGCCTATTCACAACAGAAATCAATTGAGTCTTTAAGCTTTGCCACCAACTCTATACTTAACTATATAAAGAACAGAATGCAGTTCTGTATACATAGTAGCACCTTTCAGACCCCAGGTTCTCAACGCTCATTAGAGAAATACTGCAGATGAAAATGGACAATGACTGAATGGGCAGAGAGCAACCATTATTATGCTTTCTCCTCCTTCCCCTCTCAATCGCCCACCCTTCTCATGCTATCTGAAGTGAAAGTGATTGTGCCTTCTGTAAATAAATTTTAAAAATGGAATATTTTAATTAGGCTCTTAAAAGAATTGTTCAAATATTGTAGACTATCCGTGGTCCTTCAGGAAGTATCTGTCGCATAGCAAATTGGTTACTTACTGTAGCCATCCTTATCTCTGTAAAGTTATCTCATTGTAAGCTAGTTGTGCCTCCCCCCAACCCCCACTTTTCCCATGGAAGGGCCTATTTGAAAAGAAATTAATTTCCACCACAAGTACTAGCAAAATACAGCCTTTACTCAGCAGATAGGCTGAGCAGTTAGCACATTTTGTTTGAGAAAATTGTCATTTTAGTAACATCTGTAGTATTTCAAAGGTGACTGAGGCAGGTTTTCAGATAACTAATTTTTAAGCTAACAAGAAATAGCTTATATAAAGTAAACAAACAGTGTTGATGTTTCTGTAACCTAACTTGACTATATTATCTATCTCAACCTCTTCAATTGATGTCTGTCTCTGCTTGAGAACCAGTAAAAGATTTTGTTAGGGTGACAATTTTACAATGCTTAACTCTTTATAGGATTTTCCTTTTTTCTGCAATCTTCTGGCTTTGATCTAAAGCCCACTGTCTTTACTTATGTCCTTGGCTTTTAAAGTCCTTCCTGTCTCTTTTACAAGTGCAAATAGGATCAATCCCTGCGGTCTTTTGTTTTTACAATGTATCTACTCACACTTCACTTTTGTTTGCTAGTTGTTCATTTTTGTTTCTCACCTGCATTATCAGGCACCGTTAGTAAATGTTTACAGTTTGCAACAATCATAAAAATGGTTTCACTCTTCATAATTACTAAACTATAAATGAGGTGATGTCTTTCAACCACTGTCGCTTGTTTGAGACAGTGACCTTCTTGCCTTAATCTAACCAAGGCTGAGATTTTCAAAGGATTCCAATTAAAAAACCAGTGGGACTTTGGGGCCTTAACTCCCTTATACCTCCACTTGAATATCCCAGTCAGAGTCTCCGTTCTTTAACTGTAGTAAAGGTCTTGCACCAGTGTTATTATAGGTAGGGGGTTGTTGGGGTTTTTTTTGTTTTTTTTTTTTGACTGGTGTAGTCTCTTTCCAAAATCACAGAAATATCTGTCATCCTTTGCTTACTTCTCATCTGATTACTGAGTATGTATATGCCTGTAATTAGTTAATTATACTATTGTGGGGCCTTGAAGCCCAGTGATGGGTCAGGACCAAAGGGGTTAGACCCTGCACAAACAGAAGAACAAGCCAGTCCTTGCCCCAGAGAGCTATTGTATTGATTTTAAGGGCTAACAGAGCTAGACAGTAAAGAAATTTAAAAACACGTTTAACATTAAAACAGCGTTACTTAGTCTTGGAGTTTCATTCTTTGGAGCCTTGGTATACTCTGTTTCTTGGCAAACATGCAAATTCATTCATTATAAAAATTGAAAGTGTATTTATCAAACATGAGAGAGTAAGAAATGAAAACAAGCATTGATATTGAAACTGGAATGACGTGATTATGCAAAACAAAAAAAAATCAAAGCCTATTCAAACTTCTCTCCTTATGGAACCAAAATATCAGCCTTATTTTTATGAACAAACTTTCTTTGATAGAAAGGAAAAGGTTAATTTTACTGTCAAGCCTGATGTGTAAAGGGCATTTACTTCTGTTTTCAGCAAATGGATACAAGGTGAAAGGGTGGGATAAATATGGCTTCTGTTGATATTTTTGGAGTATTAGAAGGCTGGTCATTTACAAATGAATGTTTTAGCTGGCAAATCAATCACAACTCCTCTTGCTTGGACTCTGGTTCACTTTCTAATTAGGGGGATGTTATCTGGTTGGGCCTTTTTTTCGATAAACAGGGTTGGATTGTAGTCATCTCATCTTGCTGTGCTAATGCAGTATAGCTGATTTCAGGATTCAATGAAAAGTCAAGAGAGTGAGAGATAGGCTAGGGGGAAAGAATGGGGCAGAAAGTAACACAACAAGAAAGGAAACAGAACTTACATGTTGTCTCTGCAGCGCTGACAATTAGGTGTCCCCACTGATGGGCTGGGATGGGTTGAACTGGAATACAAAGTGGGATGGGAGAGAGATTAATTTTTTTTTCAGAGTCTCTTTATAAAAATCCCAAAAGAGTTATAATGTACAAAATAGCTCATCCCCTCGTTATTTTGTCCATCAACTAAATCTAGTATCAGTGCACTAATTTTGGTCCATTAATTTACAGCTCCACGTCTGTTGTTTTTACCAAACATGATTTTAACAGTTCTCAAACCATATTAGTAAACCTTTTTGTTTAGACTAATTGTCTATTTCCTTTTCATACTTTTTCCCATTAACATTTGTGCCATCTTCTCAACTTTCACATACTTTTAAGTTTGAGTTCACAATTAGAGTAAATGTGTAGGCCTAATTATAACACCATCATTTACACTTTGAGTACCTAGAAGCTCTGCCAATGACTTTTCACATTGCAATGGTGTTGCTCCCTGTAAGTGAATAGCACTAAATAGAGATCTTTTCTTGTGTCAATTTTTAATTTGTTTGCTTTGTTCTTCAAGTTAGCTTTTCACTCTGTGTATTCCACATTCTCCTAAGTCACTCATATGTATTTATCAAGGACTGCATGTCTTAGGTTGAAATTAATATGGTTCAGCAAAATCCAGGAATTCTTTAGTTTTCAACTGTGGTCCATTGTCTATTTTTACAGACCTCGTACTTCATTATGGATTTAATATGCCTGGTCAATGCTAAGACTGTGGCATCTCTAAGAGTCTCTATTACTAGCAAATGGTTAAAGGAGTTTATTGTGATCATAGAGTTAACAAATCAATTGGGAACTAGTTCTGTGGTGCCACAGGCTGTGCATGCAATATCTCAGCTTCTTTCCACTCTTCATTAGAGAACCTTAGGCATTCCTCACTTTGCTTTAATCAATAACATTCCACATCTGCAACAAGAGTACAACTTCTCCAGCATCTCTTTTTGACTCCATTACCGCAGGAAGTCTTTCAAACATTTAGCTAACTGAAGCAACCTCTATTTTTGTACCTTGATTCTCTGAAGTTCATCTTTATATTGGGAATATGACGATGGGAAATATTAATTTCTCCCTCTATTGCTTTTTAGGTATTACTGGTTGTTGAGTTTAGCACTTTTTTCCCCAGCTTATCCCATATTTCCATTGATATAGTACATTAATGCATTTGACTGATTCACGTGTACTGTTGCAGCTTTTTCAAGATTAGCTGTTTGTGTGGCATTAAGAGGAGCACATACTCTTGGAAGCATGTCTGTAATCACTTGCTAGGGTCATACTCAGGTACTCTGGAAAACTGCTGTCCTTTGGACATCCTTTTTTAGTGCATTGCAGTCGGTAGTTTATGGTCAGCTCCCGCTACAAAGCTATGAACATGTTGACACTTTCTACAGCCATTTGCAAGGCCCACCATCTTTTTTCCAAATTCTGGATGCATTTGCACTAGCACTTTTATAGGGCTAGCCACATATGTTAGGCAGACCTTAAGTCTCAGAATTCTGTAGCAATACAACTTCCAACCCCCATTTGGAAGGAGCTGTCAAAAGCTTGATCTCTTTCAAAGAACTGTAGCATTAGTGCTGAGATCAATATATGGTTCCAATCCATGAAACCACTTCCATGCTCTGGCAGCCATACCTATGTTATATTTTTAGGAAAGGGATGTTTAGGTGAGTTCAAGTTATGTAGTTAAGTATAAAATTACTGACAGAAAACAGCACTGTTTTCAGTCTCCGGTTTCCTATGTATCTTTGGGTCTCTGCATGTTCACTAACCCTTGACTCTTTGAATCATCAACCACTATTCTATTTGGGGTCAGTTTATCTCCTAAGCAGGTAAGTTCAGCTGTGTGAATTTGAATGTGGACATGCACAATTTAAGGTTGTGTCCTCTTGTGGTTTTGAGTAATCATCACGACAATCCCTCCTGCTCAATAACCAGTGCTGCCCCAACCATTTTTGTTAGCAATATACAATTGCATTCCAGTCAGAGCTCCTAGCATCTGAGACTGTGTGGTGAAATAATCTCCTGTGTTGAACATACGCTGATACACATCTCCAAAAGTAGTATCTGCCGATCTGTGCACTGAAAGAGAGAATCTTGGGGTACAGCTACACTGGAGGCTCTGTTAAGTCGACTTAACCAAGGTCGACTTTAAGTCTACTTAAAGTCAACCTTGTTAAGTCGATTTAGAGACTCCACAGCCCTGCATCCACACTGGCAGGTGCTAGGTCAACGGAGGAGTGGCCAGGAACTCTGCGAGGGGGCCTGGAGGCCAATTAGGTCGATTTAAGGGCTATTCCCCATCTACACTGGCTTAAGTCAACTTAATAAAATCAACTTAAGTCTTAGGTCGACCTTAAGGGGTGGTGTTATTAAGTCGACCTAAGGAAGCGCTTAAGTCAACCTAATAAGTGCCCAGTGTGGATGCAGGAGTCTGTAGATTGACTTAACGGTCCTTAAGTTGACCTAAGGCTCCAGTGTGGATGTACCCTTGGGAGTTTGTGTATCTAGAGTAGTGGTTTTCAGCATGTGGTCCACAAACTCCTGGGATCCGCAGACTATGCCTGAGACTTCCAAAGGAGTCCACACCTACATTCAAAAATTTTTAGGGGACCACAAATGAAAAAAAAGTTTGAAAACCACCGCTCCAGGAGAATCTGCCAAAACCCTGCCAATAATGCTGAATTGCTGAAAAAAATGCTTGCTTGCAATCTTAATTAGTAATATGTTCTTTGAGTACAAGTGGAAATATTTATTTTTTTATGCTTTTCCTTAAGCGTCAAAAAGTCAATGCACCATCTGCATCCAGTCTTTTTTTCTCCTCTAAACATTATTCAGGAATGATCTGAGTGAACCCGATCTTTTTGGTTTTCCTGTTCTAACAGTGATGAATATAGTGACATGTTTTGCATTTGTTCCTCAAGTCTCTTATTCAAGGTTTGTGGAATGTTCTGAGGAACTCTTATAATAGGCTTTGTGTCTTATTACCATATCTTGAATGTCACCAGGGGACATCTCCATTTAGTGCAATTAGCCCCTTCATGTTGTTTGCTACCACACTTGGTCATGCATCTCACCTCACCTCACAGGTGTGCAAACTGGTAGCTTCACTTTGTTCACTACTGTATACATACCGCATCCAATTTTTTAAAGTATGGTTTTGCCTTTTTACTCATCCATAAACTAAATTTATTCTTCACCATGGGAGTTCAGTCTCACATTTGCCTTTTCTAATTCTATACTGTCTTAAATATTACAGTCACTTTTGCTTATTGTGTAACAGTGTTTATTGTGTATGTCTAAAACTATGGGAGCTATAATAAGCCTCAGACATTTTCTCTATACCTGCCATTTGCCATATTGCTTGCCATTTACCATGGTGTTCTTTGCTGTGCTTTTTTTCTTCTTCATTTCCCATGGCTTTTTGTTTTCTATAAAGTTCATCTTTACTTTTTTAACTATTATGTTTGTGATCACATGCTCTCTTCTTCTCTTTGGAGCCTCTGTTCTGTACCTTGGCATATTAATATTGCCCTTTTAAAGTGACAGATTCATATGTGTAAATAGCTTTATGTGTTCCTTTTTCTTGTCACTTAACAAAATTATTGGGTCTTTAGAGCGGGAATCTTTTCACTTTTTTTAAAAAAAAAATTATGTCTAGGAAAAACTCCTGTACTACTTTCCTCCCTGGCACCTTGTCTGGGAAAGAAATACTGTACGGCTTACACTTTTTTCCAAGGCGTACAGGGAGCTTCACACCTTTTTATTACTTACTGAAAGTTTTCTTCTTCTCTGCACACAATGCTTTATATGTACATATTCACTACTTCTGCACCAGACACTGTTGCCTTATCTCCTCAGCCTTCCCCATATTTTTTAAGGCTGGTGAGGGATTTACGTATTGCAGTCAAACAGGAGCCACATCACCATTTTTTATTTTTATTTTAACTTTCTCCTTGTTGTAGTCAGCAGTGCATTCACTAAACATATACAGGCTGCTGGCTCTTTTTCCTGGGTTCCTCGGCACTGGAGCCCTTTCGCTTCTGTTACAGTGATGTAAATCAGGGAGATCTGAGAGCGGTTTTCAAATAGTTATTTCTCATTAAGAGTCCAGTTCAATCACACTTCCTTGCTCTGAGTAATACCTTACGCAGGGAAGAGATAATCCATGGGGGAGGACAATAGCCTAGAATTTAAGTCCTGGCTTCTGCTATACACTTCTCATATGATCCTGGACAAAACATGCTGGCTAGATTCACAAAAAAACCCCCCCAAAACAACAAAAAAAAAATAAAATCAGTACTCAACATCACCACACCCTGCCACCATGGCTAATGGTAGGTGCCTAGAAAATCACTAGGATTCAAAAAGCTTGATTTAGGGGGCCTAGGCTCTCTGTACAATGAATGGGAATCACACAACCCAACATACTATGCAGCTCCCTACCTAACCTAGTATAGAGATGCCAGGAATGGGATGTGTCTGAAGCCACACCACCTAAGGGAGTTTGGCACCTAAACCCAGGCTGCAGGGAACTATCTCCATCTGCTTGGGATTCTCAGCTGTGAACCCTCTCCTGGTGTTAGGTGCATATAGTGGTTTTGTAAGAAGCTGGGAGGAAATCATTCCCTCAACTTTTAGCTGACTGGTTAGGATGCTCATCCATGACATGGAAGAGCCCACTTTCCTCTCCAGCTGAGGGGGAGAAAGGATCTGGATGAGGACTTATTGTCTCCAAGGGCGAAGCAAGTGCCCAAGCACTGAGTCTAGGATATTCTGACAGAGGGCTCCCTCCTCAGGAGAGATTGATGACGTTCCACTGTGAAAAGATAGTAAAAGTCATTGGATGAGCGAGAGACAGAAAACACATGATTAAAAGCAAGAAATTGAATTGGTAGCCTGGGTGGTTAGAGCAGTCACCTAGAAGGCGGGAGACCCTGATCTAGACCTCCTGCTCCAATGTCTTAATTATTTAGCCAGAGTGGAACAGGTTCAAGAGGAAACAATGAGGAAAACTCCACATCTGAATATATCCTATAACTCAGTGGTTGGGGCATTTACATAAGGGATGGCAGATCTCTGTTCAAGTTCCATCTCCTCCTCAGGCAGATGGGATCCTTTAAATGGGGTCCTCCCACATCCCATATGAATACCCTAACCACTGAGCTAAAAGTTACAAGGGAAGGTCTTCTCCTCCCCAGAGTTGCTTTGTGTGAGTATGCATAGAGGGTTCAGTAGATTAGCTCTGAACTTGCTTACCAGATCAGGGCTTACAGATACATTAGCTGAAAGGACACCTATCAACTGATGCTGGATGCCTAGAGGGGGGCAGTAACGCACAGAGGTAGAAACATAGGAACCGAAGGAACTTTTACTGCAAAATCTTCGGCACTAAGCACATTTAGTTACCTACAGGGTCCAGCAGCAATTGAGTGGGGAATTTGTGGACCTTAGTGGGGCCTGATTGAGGTGCTTAAAGTAGAAGTTAGATGCCTAAGGCCTTTGGGGAAAACTAGCCTTAGCCTCTGGGCATCAGTGATCCATCTATAAAATGGAGATGATAGTACTATAAACTCCTCCAAGGGGCATTGTGAGGTGCTCAAAGACTGCAGTGATGGGAATCACTATCTACAGACATAGCCACCAGTGGGGCTACTTGCAGAGGAAGCAACTTCTAAATGTGAGGGATGGCAGATTTGGGTCCTCCTCAAGCAGGTTCAGTACTGCTATGGTCTAGTTCCACTGCTTTTTGGTCTCTCTGGAAGAAGTATTTGAGAGAGTGAAAAAAGAAGCATATTCGCTTTAAACTTTCCACTACTTTATAACACATCCACCTGTGGTATACAGGTGAGCCATAATTGTTTCCATTTTGGAGACTGTGCATGCATACACTTACAAAAACACGTGGGGGCTATTTGTCCAGAACTTGTCCCTTATTTCTTTCCTAATCTCTGGTCATTTGAGGTGTGATCAAGAGAAAGGAGGTGGCATGGAAATGAAACTATTGTACTCAGCACATGGTGCTGTCACATTCTTTTGAGTTCAAAGTACCTCAAGAATAAATGGTTATTGCTTTGTATTGCAATAATGCCTAGAGTTCCCAAACGGACTGGGACCCATTATACTAGGCTCTGGGCAATCAAAGTCTCAGTCCTAAAAAAGCAAACAATCTATATAGGTAAGACAAGGGACCCTTTATATCCTCTATTTTATACCTAGGGAGCAGAAACACATAGAAATTATATGACTCGTCCATAGTTCACAGCACATCTGTGACAGATTAAGGTATTGATACCAGATTTTCTCAGTCCCAGTCCACTGCCTTAACTACAACACCTCCTTCTTCTCATAAAATGTTGACTATTTTAGACTTTTGATTTTACTAAAAAACCTTAGGTTAAGTAAATTAAACCAGAAATGCAATGCACTGCAACAATACAAATGAGATAGCATTCAGAAATCTTTATCCTCCATATTTGGCCTATGAGCTATCTTAGTCATAAGGAAAATACAGTATTCCTCTTTAGGGAAAAAAGATTGCTAACCTTGAAATATAATGGTGTCACTTTTAAAGTATTTTTTAAAAACATAATTCTTCCTATTACTCTACATTTTCAGAAGGGAGGTACAATTTAAATACTTGTTTAAGCCTCATAACCCCACTGTGAGGGATGAAACTATTATACCCATTTGGCAGACTGGGAAACAAACAGAGAAATTAAATGGCTTGCCCAAACACACTCAGTGGTAGTGCTAGAATTAAAACTCAAGATGTCTCCAAGCCTTGAGCTCCATACAGAAAGATAGTGCTACCTCTCCATTTATTTTCAACTTTTACACATGGTGCTGGCTTATTTTAATTCTAGACAGGCCAACAGTGGTGAAATGACAGCTGTGGAGGTTATAATGTATTACTTATCAAGAAAACAAGTACAACTTCTCCACACTCCTCCTGCCAAAGAGTTTCACATCTCATTTTGAGGCACCATCTACAGAGATGTAAAGACCCATTCATTATACTTGTCCTCTCAGCACCAGTTGAGGCTGTGGCTATTGTTATGTGGACACAGGTCTACTAGGAAACAAATTAAGAATGCTACTTCATGTCACACAGAACATTAAAGAGCTCTCACATAGTGGTCATCTTACGGGCTGAATTCATACCAGAATCCTGGAAGTAATAGACTCCTGGGCTGAGATGATTATTATTTTAAAAGGAGTCTAAATTAGGCTTCTAAACACATATTTAGGCACCTAAACAGCTTACCTATTTTCTTAAGTGCTGAGCACTGGTTGACTTCAGTGGGAGTAGCTCTGGAGCACTTATGAAAATCAAACAAGCTATCTAGATATCTCAATATAGATTCAGGCCCTAACTTCTAACTATTTTTTGAAACAATGCCCTTGTTTTACCATTTCTGTTCCCACTTGTGATGCTATTTAAAAAAAAAAAGTGTAATGAGTATCACATCATTAATTGTTTTTACTGGGCCACAAGTGGCACCTCTCACTTGGTGCTTTCTTCAGTGAACACTGCTTTGAAGTTCTGCATCACTTGTTGCCATTCCATTTCATCTAACAATTGCTGATCATCAATGTCAAGGGAACCTTTGAGACTGCAAGATAGTGTTGATGAAAAATTCTTACAGTACCATCAAATCTAAAATATGAAAGCTTTACCAGTAAACACAATAATTCATCATCACTTTCCTTCTGACCGGGCCCAAAAGTCAAACTATCAAGCACTTTGCTTTTGTTCTTCCTTTTCAAAAGAAAAGCTGCATGTAAGAGTAAAAACTCAAGTGTTAACTGGGTTAATAAGGTGCAGAACAACAAGAATAACTCACATCGGGGAGGAGACACGGACAGATGAGTAGAAGTGCACAGGGACAGCTAACAGGCCCACAGATTTGCTGGGGTAAGGAAGAGAAAAAGCAGGGGTACAGTGGCTTTTAACTCTCAAGTTCAAACCCTGCTCTAGGCTACAAGCATGGTGATCTCAGTCTGGTTCTCAACTATGTGCATCATAAAAATACTGTACAGACTGCAATAAAGCAACATGATTGAGGATGCTCTGTTCAAGAGCAGCCCAGGACTGAGATTTACAGATCAGAATTAAAGATGTATTGCCTGGAATAGCAGAACTGGAGTAATAAAGGACTTGCATTAGCAGAACTGGGGGAGGAAGATGCTTGTATAGTACTTGCCTATATAATTCATGTCCCTGGATGATGCAGTCATTCCATACTTTCGGAACTACTACCATAAATTCAGCCGTCAAAATACAGAATTCTACCTTCTCCCCTTAAGAAATCATTGTGCATCAGGTGGGCCAGTCTCTTAGGATATGTCTATACTAGCAATTTAGGTTGACTTAAGGACCCTTAAGTCGACCTAAATTACGCCATGTCTACACCTGACTTTCATTAAGTCGACTTCATGAAAGCTTAAGATGACTTAATAACAACTGCCCATTAGGTCGACTTAAGCGTTAAGTTGACACCGTAAGTCAACTTAAGGACAGTGTGGATGGGGAGTAACCCTTAAGTCGACTTTCTTAAGTCGATTTAAGGCCAGTTAAGTCGACCTAACAAAGTGGACTAAGTCGACTTAACTTTAAGTCAACTTAGTCCACTTTGTAAAGTCGACTTAATAAGGTTGACTTTAAGTCAACTTAAAGTTGACCTTATTAAGTCGACCTAACAAAGTCAACTTAACTTTTTCTAGTGTAGACATACCCTTAGACTCCATACACCATGTGGTAGAGTAATTTGGCTATGGACTTAGACTTTGTCCAGAAATGACTATCATGATCAGCTAATCTGCCCTCCTGAATATCACAGACCCTCACCCACCCACTCCAGTCAGAGGCCCATAATTTCTGACTGAGTTAGTGAAGTCCTCTAATCTTGATTTAAAGACTTCAGATTCCAGAGAATCCGCCATTTACTCTAGTTCAGACTAGTAAGTGGTCATAGAATCATAGAATAATAGGGTTGGAAGGGACCTCATGGGGTCATCTAGTCCAACCCCCTGCTAAAAAGCAGGACCACTCCCCCTAAATCGTCCCTGCTCCATATTGCAGAGGAAAGCAAAACAAATGAACAAACAAGCAGAGGAAATTCTTTTCCAAATATGGTGATCAGTAAAACCCAGAGCATGTGGGCAAAATCCACCAGCAAGACACATGGGAAAGAATTCTCTGAAGTAACTCGGGCCCCTTATCATCTAGTATCTCATCTCCACCACCTAAGCTAAGAGCACTCACAGATGGGCCACGTGCCATCATAGGGAATCTCATCATACCATCCCCTCCATAAATTTACCAAGCTCAGTCTTAAAACAGGATATGTTTTTTGTCCCTACTACTCCTCTTTGGCTGCTCCAGAACTTCACTTCTCTGATGGTTAGAAACCTTTGTCTAATTCCAAGCCTCTTTCTTAAACAAGGGAGGCCAGAAAGGAATACAGTATTCTAAATGAGGTTTCGCTAATGCCTGGTACAAAGGTAATAACATTTCTCTATTTCTACTGAAAATACCTTGCCTGATGCATCCTAGGATTGTTTGTTTGTTTGTTTGTTTGTTTGTTTGGGGCTGTATCAAATCAGCTGCTCATAGTTATCCTATGATTGACCAATACACCCTGGTCTTTCTCCTCCTCTGTTGCTTCCAGCTCTTAGATTCCTAGTTTGTGGCAAAAAAAAAAAAAAAAAAAAAAAATCTGATTGTTAGTCCCTGTCATGGGCTGCTCCCTCCCACGGGCCTGCAGATGGGGAAAGTCTGAGGGCACAAACAGGGAGGGTATCTCTACAACCCACAGAATCAGTGGCCTGCCCTTGGGTTTTGTGATAACATGGCCTAGTAGCCATGCACTCCCTGGGGTCAATGCAGCACGGCCTAGTGGCCAGAGTCTATGCACTCCCTGGGGTCAAGGCGGCACAGCCTAGTGGACAGAGTCTATTATGGGGGCACCAGCTCCAGTGACCAACACCCCAGGTAGGGGGGCTTGGGCCCACCCACTGTACCGAGCCCCCACCCAGGGCCCTATCAGTGGGGATACAGCAGCGTGCCAGTGGGGATCCACACCACAACACACTGGCCTGTGGGCGCACCACACCCGATTCCCCACTTCTAGGACCCTTGGGCCGCTTCCTACCCGAGTTGTCAGTGGTCTGTCCCAGTCTAACTCTTCCTGTGGCTGGCGCCGGTCACTCTCCTTCGGGATTGTTGGGGGCTGTGAGTTCCTGGGCCTTGTGAGTGGCTTTGTTAGGAACAATTGTTGGGTGCCCTGGAGAGAAAGGAACTGATTTCTAAATTGAAGGTACATAGTTAGGTTTGGGCATTCACTCAGCAAGGAGGACTTTCATTTTGGCTCCCTGAATGGAGACAGAAAGAGACTACTGGTACGTAGGGCACAGAAAAAACAACAGGTCTGATTACAAAGCTGAAAAGTAAAAGAAAGTTAAAAACATTAACTCTTTGGTTGTCCCTGAATGGTCCGTCCGTGTCCAGGTTGAACACACCTTTTATGCACCTGATACCATTTCAAATGCTGCTACATGCTATTGTTATCAGTGGACTGTTAAAAGAAGGCTGTGGCACCGCAGAAGAAGAGGAATAGCATTTTGGGTCCCTTGGTTTTCTTTAGGGGCCTTTGGTCCCTGCTGTAAGACTGCCCCAAAGGAGTGATTAAGATGTATAACTTTGCTACAGCTGTTACCTTGGCAAAATAGACTAGCTTCCACTCCCACTTCCAGCAGGTGTAACTGACTGGCGTTCTCGGCATAGTAATTACTGCTTCTATTCTAGTTCTTGGTATATAACTCTTTTGTAACCATTTCAGAATTAACTCTCTTGGCTCAAGAAGCTTTTCAGATGTTGACATTAAAGATTTTGCCCTTCCACGAGTCTCTGAACTGGCGGTCCTAATTAAGCATTGTGAGGAATGTTGCAATATTCTAGCTATGCTAAGAATGGATCTCTTCAATCCAGTAGGGATTACTTAAAAATCAAGGATTTCTGCTATTTATATTTCTCTGCATTTTGTGCTGAGAGCACACTGTTTCGCTGAGTATCTGCACAATGTTGTAGCTGCTTTCCTATTGCCTGCAGAAAACATGTCCATTTCTTGTAATAAGTTGGCTTTGACCTGATCATTAGCTGTATCACAAATAATTCAGTCCTAGCTAGCTCATTTGTTAATCATGCAGAGTCACGTTACTTAGCTTTATTATATGGATTTGCAACACACTCAATGCCCTGCCACAGCTGCTAGGTTTTTTTTATGTATATATTCTTGAAGTTTATTGAAAGCATTTTGTTTAGCTATTTCCAGCCCTACTTACTTTATGCTCCTACTGCAATATATATTTTTGCATTATAAATGCCTCTGAGCCTCCTATGCATAACAGAGTGGAGGATTTCACCCTCTTTAATTGTTACACAATACCATTTGGTTTTAACTGAAATGCTGTCATCACCTCCTCCAGTTCTCTGCAAGGTTGATGGGATTCACATGGCTTCATCCCTTCCTCTTTTCCCAAAGATGTTTTCTTTTTGCACCACTATGCATTGAGGATGTGACAGAGTGTTAGTAGGAGACTGATACCATAGTATAAAGTTCAGTCACTTATGATTCAGGTTGACAAAATGTTACCCCAATGCTGTAGCACAGGAGTCAGTAATAGTGCAGGATGAGAAAATGTTCCCACCCCATGAAATTTTTCATATCCAAAACTAGGAAGAAGACTTTAAAAAAAAATCTAGAAAATTTTCACAAATGGAACCACAACAATTTTTATTGTGCAGATCAGTTGAAAATATTGACAACTTTGAAATCTTTTGATTCAATTTTGGCTTTTAAAAATGTTTTACACTGTAAGTTAACTTAAATTTCCAAAGAAAAGGTCATATTGAAGCAAAAAAATGATTTTTTTTTTTGTTTCTAAATATCAGAAGGGGACCTTTCAATAATGTCATTTAAAAACAATCAAAAATCGGAAATTTGTTGAATCTGACCCTTTACAGCAAACTGTTGTGAGTCACATAAATTAGCATTTTATGACCAAAAAAATCCCCAACCAATCCTCAGCAATACCCACTGGCTCCAATGGCCAGTGTCATTTTGCATCCTAACAGAAATTTATTGCAATGATGCTCTCTCATGTAATTTCTTACAGTCACCATTTCCTCAAAGGACCGATTCCTGGTAAAGTTCTCATGTACATTCCAGACAGGCAACAGGAAACCTTCTATAAAGAGATCAGAAAAATTCCCTCACTGTGGAAATACTTTCAGGAAACTCAAACACCGTTGGTCACTGGAGAATCGTTGATTTTTTTTCAAGGAGTGGGGAGTGTTGAGTTGACACAAAATTTAAGAACCTGTGAGACCTAAGTGGTGATTTTGATTATTCACTGTATTGGTAAGATACAGAGCAATGCATCCTAGCTGAAGTAGAACTTATTATAGTAAAAAATCTAATATTAAATACAGGGCTACACATAAGATTGTTGACACTTTCAAGGCCTTGAAACCACACTTTCAGGGGAAGATCCTCAGCGAGAGTAAATATTCATAGCATTCTTGATTTCAATGCAGATGAGAGTTATGACAGGTTCCATCAGATAAAGATTAGACTCTCAAATTATATTGCATAATACCAACTGCCCCTCAATGCTGCAAAGTAGCAGCTAGAGAATGGGGACCATGTGGACAAAAGAGGAGTGCCACATATTATGACAGCAATATAACTCACAAGGCTTCATGAACATAGGACAAAGTTAATTTTTTTCTACAGTAATTGCATGCTGAGCTGTCAGAGAAAAGCAAAGTATAACTCAGGGTCAGTAATGTAACCCTCCACGCTCCTCTTCACTGACACACACAGAACACTTCCAAAATGTCAAAACCATTATAGTATGAGAGTAGGTATAATGAAACCAGTCTGGCCAAATCACCACTTTGCGTCGCTAATGACACTGCTTGCTTTGGAAGTTTATCTTAAAACTCCTGTTTACAATGATTTGAAACAAATTGTTTTCAAAAGAGCTACAAAAAGAAAGCGGCCAAGGAAAGAAAGAAAAATAAAGCTCCTAAGTTAAACTCCTTACAATTGTTTCCATCACTCAAATATTGATTTCTTTATTATGTTCGTAGAAAAGTGTCAGTACAGTCAGAGCAGGATTGATTCTAGCGCCTCTGGGAATGTTACGTTATCTGTATAATTACTACCATCAGTACATTTTCACAATCCTTTCTGACATTTCTGCTCCAGTGGCAAATTAGTGCAATTTTGACTACTTCCTTCCATGCACCAGCTACCAATGAGCAAAAAGATCTCTTAATCTTCCCTGCCAGGAAAAAAAAGGGGGTTATTACTGTAACAGTAGAGAGGAGTTAACTGGAAACAATAAAATAATAGCCATGTCTCCTTATAATGCAGTTATTGAAGCTGTTTTTTCCCGATATATTCATAGTGCATTCCAACTATAACTTTAAAATATTTCCAGCAATAAAACAGATAAGTTTTTAAATCTCAAGGATTATGTTGTATGACTATATTTTGTAAGTAAACGATAAACCAGCAGAGTCTTGCGACAGCTACTGTTTAGATAGGCACGTCCAACCAACTTTGGAATTGTGGTGGTGCTGAGTAACCACAACTCCGGTGGTGCTCAGTGTCCCATTGGATCAGACCATAAACTAGCAACTGAAATGTATTCAGTCAAGCATCTCTTTTTCTACTAGAGAATAACTGAAGCTTGCTGTAAAATGACAGATTAAGCTAATATGCCCCATGGGTTTTAACACCCATTACTCTCTTCAGGACCAACTGATTTGTACAGTTCACCAAGGTTTTCAAATTTTACTCTCTCAGACATTTTATCTGTAAGTAAAATCCTCTCTTCTGAATCCTTTCAAATAGAGAATAATGGCTCTGGAATGACTTATCTCACAAGACATAATTGCAAATCTTCTCTTCTGTTAGAAGTGAAAGGAGTTTCATGTCCTGTTCTCAACTTCCCCATTTGAGTACACAGAGATGGAGGAATTGGTTAGAACAACTTAAACCTCCTGCCAACCCAAGAATGAAACAATATCTGAAGTGTTTCCTTCAGGTTTAGCGAAGTTTATTTAAGGACTTTCATCCAGCTGCTTCTGGAGGAGATCATAGTTTAGGCCCAGATTCAAAACTGAGTGAAGCCAAAGGGCTGTGAGCCAAGCCCATAATGAACTTCATAATGCTTATGTGTAAACCTCTCAGTCATGAGAAGGGTGACCAGATGTCCTGATTTTATAGGGACAGTCCTAATATTTGGGGCTTTTTTTTTATACAGATGCCTACTACCCTTCCCCCCTTTGTCCCACTTTTTCCACACGTGCTAGCTGGTCACCTTAGTCATGAGTGATGATCACGGTCCTTTAGCCTTAAGAGTCCAATCTTGCTTTGGAGTAGGGACTTTCTCACAAGAGAGAGAATGAAAACCAATGTCCAGACCTCAGAACTGTTCACAAAATAGAATTCTTCCTCCCAATCCTACCTATGATTTGCCACCCTCTCCATATATTTCTTTTCAATGCACTGATCATTGCATTCAGACTGTTCTCCCCACTGCAATTCACAGATTTCACCAACGTATTTCATTGTGGCAATTCATACGTCAGAAATTCCTCTAATAAATATGATCTTTTGAAATATCTGGGCTGGTGCAGGTTGGGACCTAACAAGCACTTTCTAGGGTCCTGCTAAGCCCCCTCTGTGTGTGTGTGCGTACATGCGTTTTACATGTGTGCGTATGTGTACAAAGTCTTTTATTTATGACCCACTATAACAGAGGTCAGCAACCCAAAAGATAAGAAGAGCCATTTTTGAAAATCCCTTCAATAACCAAGTGTTTTGAGAGGGTGTAGGCTCCTGATGGGGGGGGGGAAGGAAGCCTCCTGCAGGGTCCCCTAGCTCATGGGGGAAGCCCAGAACCAGGTGTGGGCCCCCCCACAGGGTGATCCAGTGGCTGGGGGAGCTTGGCACCTAGTGTGGGGGCAAGCAAAGAGCCACTGATTGCAGACCCCTGCTCTATAACACATATGAAATACCTTTGATTTAACTTATAACTTAATATTTGGTTCATGTTTCACAGTGGGGGAGGTTCCAATCAATGATTTGTGTGTGCCATGGGAAGCTGACTCAAGATTCTCACAGTAGGTGCTTATTTAAAAAACAAACAACCCCCCTCCCCTCAAAAAAACCCACCACCAACAACAAAAAACAGTTCCTTCATTCTTTACTTATCACAGATAACAGAAAATTATTTAATCGTGTGTTCAGCAAAGAAATTTTTTTCCCACTGAAGGTTAATTTAATTGTTAATACATCTGCATAAACATAGCTCCCAGGAAGATTTAACTAAAAGGTTGCAAGGACCTCTGGTCTATAGGGCTACTTTGGCGGGAACTATTCCATTAGAAGGTTAGGGACCAGCTCGCTTTTGCTGAACTCCTGCCCTGTCAGACATATATTTACAACAGATAAACATGTGCTGCATAAACAGTTCAGAGGGATGACTGAGATTACCTGCCGTTTTCTCTGCGGCTGCCAACAATACAAACAAGCACCCTTGTAATGAAGGAGTCTGTTGGACACATCCACGTGCAGTACTTATAAATTAACCAAGCTGCAGGAAGAAATACATTCACTGGGAAATGGCAATGCAGGGTGTGTCTGTACACAAACACACACACAAACACACATATACACACGTGCCCCACCCCAGAGAATTTGTACTTCACCCATACTCTTGTCAATGGGATCAGGCTACAAATAGGTAAACAGACTGAAATTACAGATTAAAATCCAACTACGATCAACTCAGTGCTTCCTCTTCCTGACACAGATAAACTGAGTTCATAGTATGTGGGTGGTGGAAGAAAGTGTCTTTCAAATGAGACCTCAAAAACATGGGCGGTATCAGCTATAGGACCTTCACAAGCCAATCTCTTAGAAACTGCTGTGAAAGGCTTTTATTCCCAGGTGGTACTTTTGGTTGTGGAGAGTCCTTAAGTAATTCCAAAACTATGGAAGTAGTGTGACCAGATAGAAAGTGTGAGAAATCAGAACACTTTTTATTGACAGGACGGTGGGGTAGGAGTAAAATTGCCTATATATAAGACAAAGCTGTTAACATTGGGACAGTTGGTTGACAGCGTGGATGAGACGATGGTGTAGAGAGGAGGGGTTTACGTTCATTAGGAACTGGGGTAACTTTTGGGATGGGGGGAGCCTATACAGGAGGGATGGGCTCCACCTAAACCAAAAGGGAACCAGACTGCTGGCGCTAAACATTAAAAAGGTTGTAGAGCAGTTTTTAAACTAGAGGATGGGGGAAAGCCGACTGCTGCAGAGGAGCAGCTGGATCGGACACAGACTTCTCTTAAGGGAGAGTCTGACGAGAGGGAATCTCCAGGTTATAGTTATAGTTATAGTCAGGAACAGAGGACAGAAAAGGATGGTGAGGGGGCCGGATCCGATGATAAACAGCCACATGACCAAGAATCTGGCACATTAAAAAAGGGCAGACAAATAAACAGGGACAAGTTTTTAAAGTGCTTATACACAAATGCTAGAAGTCTACATAATAAAATGGGTGAACTAGAGTGCCTAGTGGTAAAGGAGAATATTGATATAATAGGCATCACAGAAACCTGGTGGACAGAGAGCAATCAGTGGGACACAATCATTCCGGGGTACAAAATATATCGGAAGGACAGAACAGGTCGTACGGGAGGAGGAGTGGCACTATACGTGAAAGAAAATGTAGATTCAAATGAAGTAAAAATCATAAGCGAATCCACTTGTTCCATAGAATCGCTATGGATAGAAATCTCATGCTTCAATGACAATATAACATTAGGGATCTACTATCGGCCACCTGACCAGGATAGTAAGAGCGATGATGAAATGCTAAGGGAAATTAGGCAGGTTATCAAATTTAAAAACCCAATAATGGTGGGGGATTTCAACTATCCCCATATTGACTGGGAACATTTCACTTCAGGACATATTGCAGAGATAAAATTTCTCGATACTTTGAATGACTGCTTCATGGAGCAGCTGGTATGGGAACCCACAAGGGGAGAGGCAACTCTAGATTTAATCCTGAGTGGAGCGCAGGAGCTGGTCCGAGAGGTAACTGTAGCAGGACCGCTTGGAACTAGTGACCATAATACAATAGCATTCACCATCCCTGTGGGGGAAAGAACACCTCAACAGCCCAACACTGTGGCATTTAATTTCAAAAGGGGGAACTATACAAAAATGAGGGGGATAGTTAAACAAAAGCTAAAAGGTAGAGTGACTAAAGTGAAATCTCTGAAAACTGCATGGGCGCTTTTTAAAGACACCATAATAGAGGCCCAACTTCACTGTATACCCCAAATTAAGAAACACTGTAAAAAAACCAAAAAAGAGCCACCATGGCTCACCAACCATGTAAAAGAAGCACTGAGAGGTAAAAAGACTTCCTTTAAAAAGTGGAAGTCAAATCCTAGTGAGGCAAACAGAAAGGTGCACAAACAGTGCCAGCTTAAGTGCAAGAGTGTAATAAGAAGAGCCAAAGAGGAGTTTGAAGAACGGCTAGCCAAAAACTCCAAAGGTAATAACAAATTGTTTTTTAAGTATATCAGAAGCAGGAAGCCTGCCAAACAACCAGTCGGGCCCCTTGATGATGATAATACAAAAGGAGCGCTTAAAGATGATAGAGTCATTGCAGAGAAACTAAATGGATTCTTTGCTTCGGTTTTTACGGCTGAAGATGTTAGTGAGATTCCCAAACCTGAGCCGGCTTTTGTAGGTGACAGATCTGAGGAACTGTCACAGATTGAAGTGTCACTAGAGGAAGTTTTGGAATTAATTGATAAACTCAACATTAACAAGTCACCGGGACCAGATGGCATTCACCCAAGAGTTCTGAAAGAACTCAAATGTGAAGTCGCGGAACTGTTAACTAAGATTTGTAACCTGTCCCTTAAAATGGCTTCGGTACCCAAAGACTGGAAGTCGGCTAATGTAACGCCAATATTTAAAAAGGGCCCTAGAGGGGATCCCAGCAATTACAGACCGGTAAGTCTAACGTCGGTACCGGGCAAATTAGTTGAAACAATAGTTAAGAATAAAATTGTCAGTCACATAGAAAAACATAAACTGTTGAGCAATAGCCAACATGGTTTCTGTAAGGGGAAATCGTGTCTTACTAATCTATTAGAGTTCTTTGAAGGGGTTAACAAACATGTGGACAGGGGGGATCCAGTGGACATAGTGTACTTAGATTTCCAGAAAGCATTTGACAAGGTCCCTCACCAAAGGCTGTTATGTAAGTTAAGTTGTCATGGGATAAAAGGGAAGGTCCTTTCATGGATTGAGAACTGGTTAAAAGACAGGGAACAAAGGGTAGGAGTAAATGGTAAATTCTCAGATTGGAAAAGGGTAGCTAGTGGTGTTCCCCAAGGGTCGGTCCTAGGACCAGTTCTATTCAATTTATTCATAAATGATCTGGAGAAAGGGGTAAATAGTGAGGTAGCTAAGTTTGCAGACGATACTAAACTACTCAAGATAGTCAAGACCAAAGCAGATTGTGAAGAACTTCAAAAAGATCTCACAAAACTAAGTGATTGGGCATCCAAATGGCAAATGAAATTTAATGTGGATAAGTGTAAAGTAATGCACATTGGAAAAAATAACCCCAACTATACCTATAATATGATGGGGGCTAATTTGGCTACAACGAGTCAAGAAAAAGATCTTGGAGTCATTGTGGATAGTTCTCTGAAGATGTCCGTACAGTGTGCGGAGGCGGTCAAAAAAGCAAACAGGATGTTAGGGATCATTAAAAAGGGGATAGAAAATAAGACTGCAAATGTATTATTGCCCTTATATAAATCCATGGTACGCCCACATCTCGAATACTGTGTACAGATGTGGTCTCCTCATCTCAAAAAAGATATTCTAGCACTAGAAAAGGTTCAGAAAAGGGCAACTAAAATGATTAGGGGTTTGGAGAGTGCCTCGTATGAGGAACGATTGAAAAGGCTGGGCCTCTTCAGCTTGGAAAAGAGGAGACTGAGGGGGGACATGATAGAAGTATATAAAATTATGACTGATGTGGAAAAAGTGGACAAGGAAAAGTTGTTTAAATACTCCCATAATACAAGAACCAGGGGTCACCAAATGAAACTGATAGGTAGCAGGTTCAAAACAAATAAAAGGAAGTTCTTCTTCACACAACGCACAGTCAACTTGTGGAACTCCTTACCTGAGGAGGTTGTGAAGGCTGGGACTATAACAATATTTAAAAGGGAACTGGATAAGTTCATGGTGGCTAAGTCCATAAATGGCTATTAGCCAGAAAGGGGTTAAGAATGGTGTCCCTAGCCTCTGTTTATCAGAGGATGGAGACGGATGGCAGGAGAGTGATCACTTGATCATTGCCTGTTAGGTTCACTCCCTCTGGGGCACCTGGGCACTGGCCACTGTCGGTAGACAGATACTGGGCTAGATGGACCTCTGGTCTGACCCAGTACGGCCTTTCTTATGTTCTTATGTTCTTATGTTCTTATGGTTATCCTTAATTGGAGTCTTGCCTGGAGGCATGGATAATAATGGGTATAAAGAGCCCTGTACTTCTCTGAATGTTTTTGAGCTAAGAAGAGCTTTGTTCTTTCTGGAGGACTGCAAATAAGCTTCTGATTAAGTCCCCAGTCCAGCAAAACACTTTCCTATGCTTAATATAGAGCACGTGAGCAGTCTTATTTATAAATTTAAAGTTCAGTGGATGCTTAAGTGTTTTGCTGGTTCAGTGGCTGTAAAATTATTGTTAAAGCATAAAGTATCGGTACATGCCAACTACAGTTGTCTTCTTTTAATAAGGGGAGATAAACAGGCTTCTGTTTCAAGAAAAATGCTTGCTTAATAGAACCCTTTATATTGTTTAAACCAAAGAGGGTTGTTAGTGAGGGCGGGTTGTGGGGAAGGCAGCTAGGAGGCAGTCCTTCTGGTGCATCTGGGCAGTGATTTTACTTTTGTAGAGTAGGTCTTTGTCTCTATTTATTTTTTAGAGGGAGGATTATTTGACTAGTCCCTCCCTGGTTCTTCACAGTTGCTGATAACGGTTGAGTTTGCTCCCATCTAAAATCAGTGGCAAAATTCCCACAACTACCAGTGTAGCAGAATCAAGCCGATGGTGTAAGCAGAAGTTCTGCTCCAGTACCATTTGTCACTCTTTTTCCTTGTGTGTAGCATGGAATAGCACATATTGCAGGAGGGAAGTGTTTGGAGAAGGCATTGAGACGCCAGTCGGTGGGCATGTGTCTGGAATGTTACTGCAACTGCAGCACTTCTGTAAAAAGTTCTCTGAGGAGCAATTTTAATTTTAGCACCATTGAGTCATTGTGGTATAACCCAGCATATAGTACATAAAACAATGGGGTTCACTGGTTCTCTGCCTATCTGCTATCCTCCACCTCAGGTGTGGCAGAATTTCGCTGGTGCTGTGTGATGAACTGGAAGATTCCATGGGATGAAAGGCTTGCTATAAATATGATCACACTTTTTCCATCTTCTCATGTAGGCCGGCAGCTAATGGCACTACTGTACTAATGAGGTTGCTCTGCAAACACAGTTTCTCCATCAGCTGACTTTCCTGAGTTCAGAATACTACTTTACTAAGGGTGCCAACATGCCAAGTGTATCATCTGCAAAAACAAGTTCAGATTTTATCTGGAAAATAAAAATCCACCTTAATAATGTATATATCTGCCTTTTCTATTTAACAATGCCTTATTTATTTGTATCCCACCGCAATGAGATCTGTGTGATGGAGCATTAATATAATATTTTAAAAATGAAGTTCCTGTTCTACTTCAGCTATTCTGTAAATATGGGGTAATCTATCTTGATATTTTCTGTCTCTCAAGGGCTGTTACCTACTTGATGTTTTTGCTTAAAAAGTAGACAGTGGGACTAGAAAGCACCTTCCTCTGATTCTAAATCCTCTCTTAATTTTACATGAGGCTGAAGCTGAGTTTCAGTGTTTTGAAGCCAGTATGCAACATGAATAATTAAAAGCAATGGGTGATATTTATGGGCTGGCATTTAGTAATGATGCCAGGCAGAGTAGAAAGGTCTCAGCTGTACCTTACCCGCAAGTCAGGACAAACACATACCTTTAAAGGATAATTTAATACAACAATTGCCTGGGAAAATATGGACACAAAATACCTGCTTTTAAGAAAAAAAAAATAGTTGCTTGTTTATTAAAAGGCATGCTGACAAATTTGGAAGACCCAAAATGTGATTTACCAGGACCATTTTCTTACATGGCCTTGCAAAATCCTGTACTGCAAGTCTCTACAGGGCTGGATTTTTATCACGATTTTCCTGGATGCTGGTTATTTGTAATTTGGTTTTCAAAACAAGCCAATTCTTTTTCTTCCTATTTTTTAAGAATGAAAACATTCATAAATACCCCTACAGTAGCAAACCAGTATGTACAGCCCAATTCCCACTAGCGACCCTAAAATAATAAACCAGCATGCACACTTTTGGATTCATGAGTGGTTCTCAGATTTAGGGCTCTTCAGCTGTTGTTCAATATATTGTATTTACAAAAGCGCTTGAGTTTACAGGATTTTTGCAAACTGCTCCTTCAAGCATATGATATTTTGTCAGTGTGATTGGTCATCTGAATCACATGGCATGTTTCTGTTCCCTGATTCAGAAACAAAATCTTCATAAACCCAAACAGAAACTGAAGATATATTGATTGTCTAATTGACTTCACATTCAGTGTCTCCCTCACATTCAAAGCACCTAATTGTTGCTATTATCACTGTCACTTTAACTGATATTGTTCATTTTGACCCCTCATTTCTACCTGACAATTGCAAGGAGGGAGATGACCATCTGTTCTTTAATGTCAAACTATGCCTGGCCCTGTATCATGGATAAAGTGATTAATTCTAGGTGTTCATCCCTTTAACCCATTACCTGGCCATTATAAAGACACCTTGCCCTGCATTCTGGGAATGGAAAACATTCAGCGTGTGGGTCCCCTCCTCATACTGATGTTATTTGTGCTTGTGTGGGGGACAATTGCATTTAAAACCTTCTACTTTCTTCCTGCCTCCCAACAGCCTCACTCTCAAATGCACAAAGCCTACATGTGCAAAGATGAGTGACTATACAAACTTAGGGGCACATACCAGTAAATGCACAAAGAGCTGCTTCTCAAACCTTTATTTGAGTGAAATGCAATAATGGCTCTGTAAAGGGGCTTAGAAAATGTATAGACGTGGCCAGATTCTCAGCTTTGTAGGTTAGAATACTACTATTAAGTTAACTGGATCTATTATGATTTATACCAAGGAGATCATAGCCTTTAGTGAATGTGCGTGCCGATATGTTTTCTCATCACCAAGCAATCATCTTTTATCACCTCCTACGCTTCCACTGCCATTCAAACATATCAGCTATATGGGCATGTCTCGATACCCTTCAAAAAACAAAACAAAAACTAAACTTTGATGCATGTAAACTGAATCTGGTCATCCCAGTCAACAAGGATCTACATAATTTAAAAAAAAAATTGAAAACAAAACAAAGAAAAAAAAGCAATCACAGTTGGCAGCCTGGAGAGCAGAGAGAACAAGATCTAGACATGGAGTTATTCACTGAGTGCACCAAACAAGACTGAGTGCAATACAGACAAAAGAGATGCCATCCCTCCGGGCTAGTGTCAAGGTGTATTGAGAAGGTAGTGGGTCAGATCCTCAGCTGATGTAAGTCAGTGTAGCTCTACTGAAGTATCTGATTTTAAACCAGAGGTAAGCTATGCTCGCCAGCTAAGGATCTGGCTTAGTGTTGAGTTGCTTCCCTGTTGCTGATTCTCCTGTACCTCTGCTGCAGATGAGCAGAAGACTTCATTCTCCAAATCTCTTACCTTGGCACTTCACAAGAGCTCTCAAACAAACAAACAAAAAAACCCCACCTCCCAACCCCTCCCTCCCTCACAATTAACAAACCCATAAAGCTAGAATTTGACATTTAAAATTTAAACAGCCTCATACCTGGGGAATCCTCAGCTCTCTGATCTGAACAGTCTTACAGTGCCCTGCATGAGATAGAAGATTAGGAGTATAACCACGACCTAGCTCATACCATGTTCTGTATAAAACAAGTGTAGACTATTAGTGACAACTCTTCTGCAACAACAGCTTAATAGGGCTAGTCTTTTCCAGCCCTTTTCTGTTTGGAATTTAATCAAAAGCAACTTTTCTGGGCTTGGGAGATGTCACTTGAGTTTGTAAACCAAGCCAAAAGAATTCAAAATGCTCTTTTCCCTCACCAATTATTTTTGTTATAAGACTGTCGGCTTCTTACAAGAACTTACTTATTGCTCAATGAATAAGTTAAAGAAAACAAGTTTTTCCCCTCCATATGTGTGCCTTTGGATCAGATAGAACCCTACACAGCAGATTTATGTTGTATAGCATATTTCATCAGGCTATGTTCTAAGACATAGAATTAGAGTTGCAGTGAGGGCAGGGAGCACAACACAAAATATTTTCCGTGATGATATTTCAAATTAGAGAATCAACAGCATTTGACAATTCAAGAAGCCTATTCTAGGCACAGAAAATATTATAATACGCACTTGGGAATTCGCACCTTATGTAGCTTTGGTCTGGGCTTCTGGAGGCCCTGTCTAAAAGCTACAAATCTGATGACTACCTAACCCCTCTGAGCTATTCCCAGCATGCTTAGAGTCAGGTATGGGAGAATAAATAATTAAACTTCCCTTCTGTGGTCAGTTAGGGAGGATTTTGCATAGGGGCAACAAGTGGTTCACTGGACCACTAACAAGCCAGGTGGCACAGCCCCTATTAATTTAATTGGGGGAGGAGAGACAGATTGTAAAGAAAGAGGGAGGATAGTGTGCCTAGGAGAGTCCCTGGTAAGGTCTCTCTCCTTATAAAGGAGTATGTAGATCTCAGAGACTCTGGTTACAAGGCCCTGCATCAAGAGACAGATCTCCAAAGTGGCATCAGCAATCAAGAGCTCTCAGAGATCCCCCTAGGATTGGAGCCCAATGGAATCAGCAAACATGGCAGAAGTAGGGAGTGATACCTTACCACAGCAGAAGAAAAACAAGGTAACTTCCCCCAGAATTGAAACACTTCATGTCAGGATATGCATCTGCTTCAGGAAAAGATGGAACTGGAGAAGTTTTTGATTGTTAGGAGATGGGGAATTGGTTTATTAATTATAATCCCTTCATTTTCCAGATCCTATTTTCCTGTTCCCAGTGAAGTTCCTCCCTTCACATTATTTGTCATGTGGCATTCTTTTTCCATGTCTTTGCTTTATATTTTTTTTATTTTCACTTTCCCTACAGTGCACTAGGCTGTACATTCCTTTCCAGCTTGTAGTATTAGCATTGATTTCTCAAGAGACACTCTTCCATATCTGGCACAGTGGAGAGTCACTGAGTGGAGGCACCTAACCCCAAGAAAAAGCCAGGATCCAACCTGTAAGAGGGGAAGGCAGAAGCTGTTCAAAATAGTGGTGTTACTAAGCACCTGAAGAGCAAAAGGAGGAGGCTTAAACCATACCTCATGGGGAAGGGGGTTTACATTAACAAAGAAAATTCCCTTACATATATCGTGGTGAAACTGTATGATGACCTGAAGGAAGGCCTGCTCTAGCTGAGCAGTGGGAAACAATTATGCTCTCTAATGGGACAAGTTTGCGGATTTTAGGACAATTTTCAACTAGGAGCTGAACATATGTTTAGTGAAGATGTTTGGAGACTGAGGGAACACTATCAGGCTTCTTACTGTGTTCAGGAAGGTTGGAGGAACACTGGAGAGCTGGAACTTGAGGGGAACAAAACAAAAGGAATATTAAGTTGTCAGTGCAAGAAGAGATGATGGCATGGATGAGGAGGTCAGCATAGATGAATATGGGGTTAACCTATCCACTAGAAGCAGGTGCCATTACGAAATTTACTCTTCTACTCTACATTAGCCAAAAATAACCTAAAAGTATGTTTACAAGGGAGCTAGAAGGTTTCGTTTGCAGTTTAGGTAGGCTTACACTAGCTCTCTTTGAGCAAGCACACTAAAAAACAGAAGTGCAGTCACAGAAGCCAGCATGGCAGGGGAGTTTGTTCCCATCTGCAGCCCTAGGTTCTTACTTGGGGCAGCTAGTGTATCCCTGCTACACACGCTGCCAAGATTACATCTTTATTTTTAGTATGCTAGCTGGATCACAGCAAATGTCTCTTGGAGCTGGAAATTATACTTGCAACTCCAGTGTAGACATAGTCTCAGTGTACGATGTGTGTGTGCTTTTGTTGCTTAGCTACTGTACCTGGATTTAATGCCACCAATTCCTTCTTCTGTCATTTTCCAATGAAAAGTAGGGGAACTCCTAAATTGTCTGTGGATGCAGCAAGAGATAGATTCATTCATATTCTCTCCTTCCTTTCCTAAGAAACCAAGCATAAAACCCTAGAAATCCTACACATATTGCTAACTAGGGTTTCCATAGGCTGTTGGCAAATTTAAATTAGCAGAGTAGGCAAGAACTCCAAGTTAAATGTTAAGGTTTTAGGAGAGAGAATTTATAGCATGTGTGTATGGGGGTGGCATAGGATATCCTAGCTACCATTCTGAGACATGAGGACACCTTAATTAGTATCATAATATTGCCTTTATAATAAAACATTGCAGTTGTCAACTTTATTGGGATTCCACTCCTCACACCTATTTATAATATGATATTTAATGGTGTATTCTCTACTAGCTCCTTCTATCTGATACTAATCAAGGGTTTTGTTTTTTTAAAAAAGATTCCCCATTAGCTTGCTCTTAATAGTTCCCAACTCCTCTCCCCCAAAACAAGATTTTCTCTGGGAAACTGCTTCTCATCTGTATAAAGTTACTCTCTCTCTCCCTGTGAAAATTAGTCCTCTGACTGGGAGCCAAGGTAATTTTTAAAAAGAGATAGATTCCTGCTTTTAGATAGTCTACACTAAGCTGCATTGAAAAGTGTGGATATCAGTTTCCATCTGTGATGGTGGCCACTCACCCGTGTTGTGTCTCCTGTGGCCATCAGAGGGATTAGCTTTGCCAGGAAGTGTGCCTTCTCCAGGTGATGTCTCTCCTGTCATCTCCGCCTGCAGACCTGTCTCTGTCCAAGAACCATAGTATCTACTTCATGATTTGGCCTCTCTTTATATTTCCCCCTTCCAGAATTCAGTCCATCATTCTGGCCAACTTCCCCAGTGGTTAATAGGGGAGGGAGGGATGGGACTGGGGCCTGTGCACTACGTCAGGTCCAACCTCTTCAACTGAACTCTATGACATTTCAGTTCCTTGGGCCACTTCCCCAAAGCCCTAGCACTTTCTTCACCCTTACCTCGGGCCATTCAGCTACCAATTTCCAGCAGCTGACCAGGAGCTGTTAATCCCCTTGTCCCTACCAACAACTTCTCTGTCAAAGGTGTGTTACCTTTTCTGCAGCCTGCTAGAAACACAGCCCTCACTCCTTGACCTTCCCACAGCAACTGAGCCCCGCTCTGGCCAACAGGTGCTTTTGTAGTAGCCTGCTGTGTCTTAATTGGCTGCTCCACGAAGCCTCTTGCCAATTGGCTTCTTCTTGTGTAGCCTCTCTGGGTCACTTGGGGGATTCACCTCCACTGCTCCTTTCTGGGTTGGGGTATGGGAGGCCCACAAGACCTCCATTACTCTCTTCCGCTCCATTGTGGGGTAAACATCCCACCACACCATCTCATGTAGAAAATGTCACTTGAGGGAGAAGAAGCCCCTCCTCCCACTAAACAAGGTCCAATTATATAAGAACTCATTATTTTCTTTTCCCCTGCAAGAGGTGATATAGATCTAAATCCACTTTCCTCTATGCAAGATATGGTTTTAAATGAGGTGTATCAATTGATTCTTGTTGAGCTGAGATGCAAGAGGATCTATGTCCTGGAGCTCATATTTATATAATACCTTTACTGAATCAGCTAATTGAGCTGCTCGTTAACATAACAATGCCCGCACTTAATTTATCAGTTCCTTTCTTAACTTGCATCTTTACCTTATTTTGGAAATCTTTATTAATTTACATAAAGAATAAGATTTCCTCAAGGAGAACACACACTGTGTATTTTAAATAGAGAATGTGTGCCTGTGTGTACACCTCCACAATATAATATAGCACAATGTATGTCTGTGTGTACACATATACAATATATAGCACTTTGGGGTCCTACTCCAACTTCTGTTGACTTTAGTCAACTTGGATTGGGTTCAATAAGAGCAGGCCTTTAGTGTTCAGTCCAGTCATACCCTAGTACAGAGGTCTGCAGCCTGCGGCTCTGGAGCCGCGTGAGGCTTTTTGGCAGCCCCCTTGTGGCTCTGGGCTCTGCGCCGCCTCTCCCCTGTGCCACCAGGGGACCCTGTGAGTGGCCTGTGCCTGGTCCTGTGGGGGGCCCACTCCTGGTTTCAGGCTCTCCCCTCCCCCCCACCGGGGACCCTGTGGCAGGCACCCTGGCTGAGCTCCCAGCTCCCCGCATCTAGAGGATGCCGACCCCGTCCTAGTAACATTAGGTGAACAGTAATCATCTTGAAATAGAAGGAACAAAAGCCATTAGTATTTTAACATTATTTAAAAGACAAAAAGAAAATCTGGTGACGGGGACATAGAGCAGCAGAGAAAAAAAGCTTGTTATGGCTTTCAGTAAGGAAGGAACTATTGGGTTTTTGGCTCATCTTTGAGGCTAGATTAAATGATTTAAAGGTCTTCCTGAGTTTCTCAGTGCTGACAAACCCACAGCAGACTGGTCACTTGCCATTTCTATTTGCCCTGGAGACCATAATTGACAAAGCAGCCCCAGAATGCATCTGCTGTAATTGGTAGTCTCGGGGCTGAAGATTAAATTTGCAAGTAGGCTGAATTGCCACTAAAGCTTGACAATCAATTGGCAAAAGGAAAAAAAAATATCTGTAGTACTCCTACGTGTAGCCAAAGGTTAAACGTGGCAACTCTTGCTCCCTGCATTCATAAAATAACAAAGGTACTGAGAATAAAAATGTGACTAGCAACAATTAGGAGAAGACATCTACAATGAGAAGCAATACATACACTTTCCCTGTATTAGCTAAGTACTCATTTTCCTTTTTTAAAACTGTGAAGTATTCAATTCATAATTAACGACTTCAGATTCACTTTTTTTTAAAGCTCATTGCTGTTGCTGCCTTTCCTAGAATATGTTTCACAATAGTGACGTTACTTTGATACAAAAGCTGAATAAGGGGAGACTCAGGCTATGTACACATGATCACTTTATTGCGCGCTAAGGCTCCGTACCGTGCAATAAAGCTGCTAGCGTACACACGATCAATTTCCCTGTTGCGCGGCAACACCCTCTTGCCGCGCAACAGTTAAACCACTCAAATCAAGAGTGGTTAGCATTACCGTGGAACAGCTGTTCCGCGGTAATGCTCGTGTGTACCCATTTTGTGCATTGACAGCCTCCGGAAATGTCCCAGAGTGCCAATCGAGGCCACTCTGGGATATTGGAGCTGTCAAATATGTCAATTTCGCTGCTCTAGCAAAGCAGCAAAATTGACTGTTATGGGAGCTACTGGGTTGAGCAGCTCCCTTGGATTGAGCTAGGGTGCTGGCCCAAATTGGCTGCCCATGCCGGTTCGGGCCAGCCCCCTAGCTCAGCCCCGGGGCTTCGGGTGGCGGCAGGGGCAAGTGCCGCAGCTCCCGCCGCCACCTGAAGCCCTGCAGCCCCCTAGCTCAGCCCCCGGGCTTCGAGTGGCAGCGGGAGCTGTGGCGCTTACGCGTGCAGCCCTCGCGACTCGGGGTCCGGGGGGGGCTCGCTCCGCAGTCCCCGCCGCCACCGGAAGCCCTGCAGCTGGACTAGGGGGCTGGCTGTGGGCAGTGCATGGTGGGACAGGTGCCCACCATGCACTGCTCTTCTATCGCAAAGGAGCATTCACACAGGTGAATGCTCCTTTGCGATAGAAGAAGCACGTGTGTACACACGAAAGCGCTATATTTATAGCACTTTCCTTGTCCCACAATAGCTTATTGCGGGACAAGTTTATCGTGTGTACATAGCCTTAGACTAAGAAAATAAGGTGTTTAAGTTGTCTGCCCCTGATTATCTAAGACCTGATTTCCCTCTCATTACACTGATGTACTTCATCAAAAATCAAAGGAAATGCATGCCTATGAGTGAAGGAAGAATCGGGTCCACAGACTCAGACATAGCTTGCCTACTTGCCACTCGAATTTCTCAGTAATTGTATTAAAGAGACTGGAATAAAGCTGTGGCATGGTCTACAGCCATTATGTGAGCACAACTGACATCTACCCTGGCAGCTCAAAAAACTCAGAGCTTGTTCAAGGATGGAAACCATTTATAACCTATGACTTCTCTGCAGTAGAAAAATCAATTATTTTTACATTAAGCTATTGTTTTAACTGAATTTTGCCATCTCAGAGTAAGGGAAGCTGGAATAGCTTTCACATCACCCCCACTTCCGACTCCTGTGGAACACAACATATCGGGGGAAAGGTAGCATGTCCAAAGCTACTGATATTACCCTTTAGGGACAAGAGCAGCCAAATATAAACTGAGGTTTCACTAACTTACAACAAGCTGGTGTGGCTTAAAGCAATATTTGGACACTTGACTCAGAAACAGCCCAAAATGTCAGCTTACGAAGTTTAACAGGGTTTACTCAGTGTGGAAGAGTGGACTCGCAGCTACCACACACATACCCCATCATGGTTGGGTGTGGCACAGGAGGCCCCCTTCGTCCAGCACCCCCTACTGACGACTGCTCCAGTCCCAAAGTGATCTGCTACTTCTTATGACTCACCCTTCCAGCCAGGTCACATTGAGACAATAGAAAGGCCAACAAAAACAAATAACTGATCCCTCCATCTGGTCTGTTGCCCTCATTTCTGGGTCCAGTGGTTTGTACACCCTTTTCTCTGGGCTTCCAGTAGGCTGGCTCTCCTTGTTAGGGCCTTCATACTGGAGCTAAAAGAGGAACCCAAGGCCTTCCATTATACTGGGTTCCAGTCCAGGGACTCTAGACCAAGCAATTAGGGTTCACTCTGCCAGAGTCCTTGATACAACCTCTCTGGATGACTTCTTGTCAAGTTTATCAGCAGACCTGTCCCAGAGCCTCTCAAATTCCCCTTCTTCCAGGGCGAGGAGTCACAGGGCTCTTTCCTACAACCCCCAATCAAATTAAGAGTAGAAATGTAAATCCACTTCTGCCTTCCTCTTACTTGACCTTTCACTCTTCCCTGTTCTTCAATTGAATGTCTCCTAAGAGGTTCAGATTGTGCTGTATTATCAGGTCTCACCACTTTAGTTCTTGCCATATTTTCCTACTGCCAAGTGAGTGATAGAGTTTCTCCCTGCAACCTCCTTTCCCTACAAACTTCCTTTCTTTACATTCATCAACCAAGATCCTTTCTCTAAATGGCCTCATCTTTAACTGGAGCTGACCCTCCCTGAAGGTGCATCCAAGAGCATTAATTGACCTTTCAGAGCCCAGAGGGGCATATATCCCATTGCACCCATATAAGAAAAGGTTCAGTGTTGTTTTTTCCCAACCTTGCTCTGTTGTTTTAGAGCACTGTCAATAAGGGTGACTTTCAACTTTCAAAATATTGACTTTAGCGGTAACATGAGAAGAGCATTTATATTATATATAAATGTCCATCAGCTGTCCTTCCAGTTCTTTTCCTTTTCAATAATTAAGCTTCAGATTTTCATTATACATCAATATCACCCAGCATAGTAGTATTTAAGAGGCTTGGGGGTGGCTTTAAGTTTTAGGTGTAAAAGATTGTAAAATTCAGTTTGGTTTTCCAGGGAAAAAGCTTGGTTTTCCAGGCAAAAATCACCTGTTGTAATAAGACAAAGTCTTCTTATTACAACAGATGATTTTGCGTTCTTTTTACCTCCTTTCCCTCAAATATGCTGTACCACACTGTTTGAATCTAAACAACTGATTTGATTTGCTGTACCAGTTTGACCTGATCCTATGACTTACACTTCTCTGCATTCATTTTCCTCCCATTCTATAAGGTTCCCACCTTCAAGCATCTGATGAAGTGGGATTTTCTCCCACGAAAGCTCATGCGCTAAATAAATGAGTTAGTCTTTAAAAGTGCCACAAGACTCCTTGTTTGTATTTCACCAGAAAGTCAAAAAGAAAAAACACTGCACATTTATGACACAGCCAAATTTAAATGAAATGAGCAGGGGCTCAGTCTCTCAAATTATCTGCCTTTGTCACCCTGTGTAAAAATAAATCTTATATTATAATGAGCAGGCTTGTAGGTTACCACTGGGTGGAATCAGAACTGTTCAACTGTATACAGTACTGCAAATAGTAGAACCCGGTGCTGCAGGAACAGAATGACATAGGCCTTTGCATGTAGCCCAGCGAGAATAATGAAGTTCTAGGTGGATCTAGGTTTGCTAAAATATGCTCCTCTAATATAAAAGCTGTCTCATCATTTCTTTGTGATTTTAAGCCAGGACTGGTGGTCCATACCATGTATGGATGTAGTCCAGGAGCCTATTACTGCCTCCTGAGCATCCTCTCATAGTTCGGGTTGAATCTGTGGCTGTCGTGTCTTTATTTCCACTTCATCCAGAACCCTTTTAGATCTCAATAACTCTCTGTGCTCAGTCCTAGAATTCACTTTCCACTTTACTTTTCCTGAGGCTGGCAACAGAGTCTGTCATTTTAAAAAGAAACAAAACCAAAATAAACCTCAGAAGTCCAAAACAGAGTTTTTCAGCTCATCTTCTCTTTAAATCCCATTCACAGCCTTTACCTGCCTATGACTCTGCAGCCACAATTCTCTCAACTAAACCCTCCACACAGCATCCTGCTGCTCTTTTCAGTTGAAGCACTTGATTCCTCTCAGGTGGGGCTCATCTTGTCATCAGGGCTGGCTTAGCCCAAGTATGCCAGCCCACAGGCAAGACACTTTGTTACAGCAGAAATCCAAAAAAGCACTTATTCTATTGCTCAGCAAATTCTGAAGATAGGCTTTATGTAGATCTGTCCTCTGTCTTTCAATGCCCTAGCAACTAACGTAAGTCTGATTTGGAAAAGATTATTAGATTTGTAAAATCAGAATCTCAGGCACCTTTCTGTCTATATCCTTTTAGGGTCATGAAATCCTCAAATAAAAATACACACGGAATAAAAAGTGGCAACTTCTGACTCTACACCACAAATATATCTTGGACTGGAGATTCTCTCCAGAAGCTTAGTCTTCCTAGTAACTGCTCTGAAACACCGACTTCACATGCAGTCTGACCGAAAGGTCAGCTTTCTTAAGGTCCATGCTTATTTGTCTATTTTGTCATTCTAAACATTGTTGAACATACTGATCACTTGTTCTAATGGACTGCGTGATCTTGGCGACACAGAGCAAATCCCACTTCACACATCAGCATCCTCTGAAGAAAGAAAACTTTTTAGTTGTGAATTTTTAAAAAAACTGTTTTGATGAGTGAAATGAAAAACCAGGATAGTTTAAGAGTCCCAGTACATCACATGTAAAACAAAGACATATGGTCCCTTTAAATAGAGTTGAAAATTCAGGATACTCTGCCCTGTTCAGTTTAGCAGAATCGAAGACTAACGTTCAGGTAGAATTTCAGTAATCTGAACTAACTGTAGACAGAAGCTTTAATTTTTAAGGCATGTCGCAGTGTCCAAGGGCTGAATGAGGAGTTGCTCATACAAACTCTATCTTGTGTATCACTTCTGTCTGTGAATGAGGGAAGGTTTATCTCTGACACAATGTTCTGTCCGGAATGATGACCTTGGAAAGTAATTTTGTTGATCAATATTTGTTGGGACTGAGATTAAGCAGCAGCAAGTGCTTGTGGACAGACTGCAGAGGAAGTGAATTTCAAACTAGCAAAAGACATATTACTGTTGAGGATCTCTTTTATTGTACAGTTTTGACTGATACATCCCTGCAATCAATTTTACTGCTTGTTTTCAACCACTTACGTCAGTATAGTCATTTATTGCAGCTATAAGCCACATTAAGTTTCTTCAAATTAATCCATTGTATGGGGAAACAAAATGTAAAAAACAAGAGAGATCCAATTATCACAGTGTTTGGTATAGCTTAAAGCTGAGAGTGCCTATCTCAGATCAGGCTATCAGAAACTGGCTACACCCAGACTGTTGGCATATTTTATAATGAGATTTCATCAAGCCAGCATCGAATTTGTGCTCCTGGACTACTATATTAGTTTTATCTTATAGTCACAGACTGTCCCCTTAAGCTCTCTAGCTTCACTTTATCACCTGGACAAACTGGACTTTATGTAGAAAGGTTATTAAAATCACATTTGCCACATTTGTTTACTCCTGACCTCAGGACCAGTCACTTACCCCATGTCAATGGATATTCCTGAACTCACCAAAGACAATGCCGTAGACAATATTACTAGCAAAATAACTAAAGATTCATTAGCTAAGAAAAAGAAATGAGAATTATTGAAGGGTTAAAATGGTAAAATACATTACAGGTGTCTAAGTTTGTAGCCCAAATGATAGCAGAGATGTAGCATCTGCTAGTTTTCCATAAGGGATTTCCAGGGTTATGCAAGATAGCTTTGGGACCTCTTGCTCAGGATCTCCCCTGTCAGAATCCATCAGTCCAGAGACACGGGCTCACTCCCAGGGTTCTTTCTTGCAGCTGAAAATAGTCTGGCAAGTATTTTCAGCACAGCAGGGGGCTCTTGGTTTATTGACTAAACACAGACAAAGTTTGTGGATTTTCCGTTGTTGAATGCTTTGAAGTCAACGTGTTTCTTCACTTACAGTTCTGAGGTTTCCATTTCATTTAACAAGCAATGTAGAGAAAATACATTTAGTTATATACACCAATCTTTCATTCATTTACAGGAACAAAGAGGTAGGTAGAAACAAGCCTTCACTAGTTTTCACGCAGTTTTGCATACTAAATAAATTCCCTTCCCAATGCAAACACACCTTTTGATCTAGGGCTAACTAAGCACAATGTCAATCAACATGTTTCAGATGAGCCGAGCGTTGGACATTAGCACTGAGCTAGTTTTCAGGCATTTAGAGCAAATATAATTATCAGGCATCTGCCACGTCCACGTAATGTGATAACATTTCCCTTATTCCATTCTAACAAGTGAATTGGCTTGAACAAACTATGGCCTTTCAATATTTCTTTGGTTTCTATTAACATGCGGGTGAATTAGCCTACTGTTTGGGTCTGAGCTGGCAGATTTCTGGGCAGCATTAGACCCACAACAAGTTTATAGCACCCATGACTGGCGCACATGAGCATCCAGTTCAAGACAAGAAGCGATACGTACTATAAGACACCAGGTGAATCCATAATAAAATTCCCGTTTTCACAGGGAGGCTTAGAGGATCTATCTCAGAAAATACAGCAGAAGCACAAAGAAATGTGTTATTTTTGAATCAGAACTGTTCGGTATTCAAGTATATCCAGTGAGCCACTGCATTCATTCATTCTCTCTCTCTCACACACATGCTTTATTCCTCTTTGACACACAGGGTTATATATATGGAATGCATCTCAGAGCTAATTTATGCTGCTCTTTAACTAATAAAAGAGGTTACTGTTAAATGAGAGAAGATCTCAAGCACCACCTCCAAACACTACTTGCAAAAGACCAAGGGATGGATTCTGTACCCTTGGTACTCAGCATTTTCAGAATGCCAAAAAGCCCAATCAGAAAGGCAGTTTAACACTGACCTTTCCTTCTTCAGTGCCCACTTCACTTTCCTCTCCCTTGAATTTTAAAGACAATAAATTGGAAGCCTAACTCAAACCATCCCCACACAAGATTTTAGGTTCAAAGTTAAGTAGCTGCTTTCTCAGGTTACCAGGAAGGCTCAGAGAGGGAAGTGGTGGCATCTTGCCTATAGCAACTTCACCCACAGATATACATCCATCTCTGAATTCTTTCCCAGCCCTTACCCTATGAGACCACCCTCCTCAAGCCAATCCTTGAATGAAACATCTGTTTCCTCCCCCAGGACCTCTCCACTTCATATCCCTTCAATCAGCCCCTGGAAAAACAGCCTCTCTCTCACTCCACACAACACTGGTCCCAGATATACTCTTTATACTCTGAATCCCTTGCCTCCAGGGATATGCCTCACTCCTTAAACAATCTCTCCCTTCTGTCTATATTCTACCCTTCCGCAATCAATTAAACTCAATTACTGAGGTCTGTATCCCACTCCTAAAATCAATTGCTGCTGCTAACACCACCCTATCTCTTTTTAGGGAACCTCTACAATTGCTATTCCTCTCGCTGATTTATTCTTTCCTTCTCTTTGGCTTGAAGTGCTCCTTAAGATTCAGTGTTCCTATGGCAATATTTCCTTTCACAAAGCTCATCACCAGCATGGTTTCCACACCTAATGGGCCCTCACTTGCCTATATAAGCAACAATGAACTGTATTCATTCAGTAGGTGTTCGAAGAGTCATACTCTCTATTCATATACTTCAGAGCCTTTGTGGATGGGCTTCTCATTTACTCTATCAGCTTTATCTAACAGCTTTTTGATCAATTCCCTTTTTCATCAATTATATTTCCTTACAGGTATTTGCTTGATTTTTTTCTGGATACTCTCTCTCTCTCTCTCTCTCTGGTAAATCTGTAGATTTTATTTTCCTCTCTCTCCCTTCTCTAACAGTGTCAGCTCACACCCTCAAGTACGTGTTTTTTCTGCTTCTCCTGACCTGAAACCTTACCCATTTTCCTTCTTTCGTCCCTCTCACTTCCCCACCCCCCACTGCTTTTATTCTCCTGTTCCTATCTTATCACCTCACCACCTATCCATGTTCCAGTTCATCCACTCAGCATCTCAATTTTCCCCCTTCTCTGACAGATTTGTTTCTAGTTGCTCCTTCAGGTGGATTCTGAGCCCCCTCTTCTGCTCAAGCTGCCCTTTCACTAGCTCTCTCGCTTCCCAGGACAGCACTGTATGTTGCAGCTGGGGCTAGTCCCAGGTCATGGTTAACACACTAGCTCTTCATTAGCATTGATAACATAGACAGCAGATGGATGGATGGAGAATAGGAGGTAGAACAGAGATACAGACAAAATCCTATTGGGACTATGCATGGAGTGGGAAAACATGCATATATACCCCCATACACAGCCAAATCCTGAACGGATGTAAATCAGCATAGCTGGCTTGTTTTCCACAGCAACTCTGATCAGACAAATGCACTGATTATGTACAGCAGACTGCTTTGCATGTCTATTCCGTCATTCATTCTCCTAGAGAAAAATTAGTTCTGCTTTATATTTTATGAAACTACGGTGTCGTCCTTCCCGTGTCTGTGCAAACTTCCTGTATCCTTGAGTTCCACCTCATGATGTTGCAAAAGATTAGCTTTGCAAAAGCGTGACATGCAGTTCCAGCATGACTGGAGCTAACTTAACCCCATCAAGGTCATTATCACAGACTTTTTAGAAAGCATTTCTTTTCTTTTTAACTATGCTATTTATGGTTTCAGTTTATCTTCAGATTTCACGTTCAATAAATGTAAAGCTTATTCTGATAAGACAGGGTATGTGAGTGGTTTAACCCCCAGACCATTTTACTTCCATTGAGACTACAGCTAATGTAACAGAATAATATTTTTAGTATGTTTAAAATGTGTAGCTAAGACATTGTGGCAGAAAGGGAACATTGATGAAGGGTAGCTGCATGTTTCACATACTTAAAGGTGGTACCACAATCTCTCTGACATTATATTTGTAACTAATTAAATAAGACAAGCAGTAAATGGGAAAGAAATCAGAAAAAAAAGTAGGTTAATATTAAAGAGACCAAAAGCAAAATAGTAATAGCACACTTTTGATCAATGTGCCAAGCAATTGTATTTAATTAAGCAGAGACTGCTGAGAGGGATAAACCTTGCTAAAAAGGTCATCTGAGCACAGAATTTATCAGAGTAATTTCTACACAGTCTTTTACTCCTCTTGGTCATTGATTCTAATCCAGCTGTAGACTTTGACCTAGCAATCCGATCCATGCAGTCAGACCACTGCACTCCATCAGAGATTTCACTGAGGTATCTTGTAAGAACAAGGGTGCACCTGCATGGAGTAGACTGTGAGATCAGGACCTACAGTTGTTAAGATCTAACAGCTCTTTGGTCACAAAGGAGAAGCTGTCCTTCCCCCACTTCTAGCCAAAAGTCATCCACTTGACCTGCAAAAAAAATGCAACATCACAAATGTCATTAGAGATGCAAAGGATTAAAATGGCAGGGGCTGAACTGCTCTCTTGCTGTGGAGGTTGAATCCCCATGTCAGAGATGAAGTGCAGTGTAGCTGAGTAGCCTGCTCTATGGCTGTACAGCAGGCTTCAGTTTTCATTGTACCACCCGGGCATTAAAAATCAGGCAGCAGTTATGAATGATCTCTGTCTGATGTAAACTTCCCATTAGTCTTACAGCAAGCTGTATGATGTGAATCGAACTTCGTAGAAAGAAAAGGGGTAATTCCCCAATGGAGCATGCTCTGATGTTCCTAATGCTGGCTGATAATTCCATCCATAAGAATGGTTTTCAGAAATACCCTGTCAGCATCTCACTCTACAGTATATTGAGGGGGTTCTATCTTCTGCTGCTCACAACTGAATGATTAATGTGTGGGAAGAGAGGCTACCAACTTTGAAACCCCATTGGAAACTTAGTGGGACCAGAGGAGATCCCAAAACACTGATGTTTATGGGTTTCTGGGGAATTCCACTTAATATAGAACAGTTGCCATCTACATAGGCAGCTGCAATTTGCGGGTGATCCTAAGGAAAACTAGGTGAAATGTTTTATGTAAACCATTCCCTATCCCCAAAAAATGCAGATTTGGGCTGAGAGAGTCTTGATATTTGAATTGATTTCACCTAATAGTGTAGTAGAGTTTTAAAAAATTGGAAATGTTGAGAAGGTTCATTTCTGAAACAAAACATTTAAACATCAATTCTGAAAGATGTTTGATGTCAGAATTTCATTCAGTTTTATATGAGAAGTATTACAAAAGCTTTAAAAACTCAAAAATAAAATAAAATATTTGTTTGACCCAAAACTATTTTTTTCTTTTTTGTTTCATCAGAAAAAAAATATTTAAAAAGAGGGGAGGGGGCAATCAACCTGAAACAATTTTTTTTCATTTTTTTAAAAAATTGGCCATGAATAAAAAAATATCAGTTATTCACACAGCTCTAGTCTTAAGGCAAGGTCCCATAAAGGGTTCAGTAAAATAACCTAATCTTGAGATGATAGAAGCATGGTTATTCCATTTTTATTCCCTACAAGTATGCAGAATCACCTCTCCTTTAATTCAAAGCTACTACAGTCCTTATTTCTCAGAGATATTGAACTAAGCAATCAGATATCATATTGATGTGAGTAGAAATGACCACAATAACCGAATCCATCTGAATCCACTTGTCATCTCTTTCTTAGACGGTAAGGCTATATATATCTACAATAGGAAAAGTTAGTTCGACTTTGTTAAGTCGACTTAATAAGGTCCACTTTAAGTTGACTTAAAATCGACCTTTTTAAGTCAACTTAATAAAGTGGACTAAGTCGACTTAACTTTAAAGTCAACTTAGTCCACTTTAAGTCAACCTAACCACCCTTAAGTCGACCTAATGGGCGGTTCTTATTAAGTCGACTTAAGCTTTCATTAAGTCAACTTAAGGAATTTCTTAAGTCGACTTAATGAAAGCCTAGTGTGGATGTGGCTTTATTTAAGTCGACTTAAGCCTCCTTAAGTCGACTTAAACTGCCAGTGTAGACATAGCGTCAGCTATTTGGAGCATGAACTATCTTTGTGTTATATGTTTGTATAGTGCCTAATGCAATGGGTGTTCTAGTCCACAATTAGGATAATAAATAATAAGCTAGAGAGATCCCTTTGCTGGAGGTGAGGTCAGTTTTACTAGAGCTTTTTAATTTACACTCAACTATACTGAGTTCAAAAATCTTGTTAATGGCACATGTAAGTTTTCTGACAAGCAGTTGACTCTTAATATGATAGTTCCAAACCACTCTCTGTATGAAGTGACCTAATTCTGACCTGGCAAAAAACAGTTAAAGAAAAACAAATCTATGCTTGCAACAGCTTGCAATGGTTTATCATTAACTTGACTGACAGTGCTGAATATTTTTGTTTCATTAAAAACCACCACCACAAAACAAGCATTGTGAAATGTCATTACTCATACTAAAACCCAGAGAAAAAAAAAGTTGTGAGTGACAGGGTGTGATTATTTCCTCCCAGCACATCAAACTGGTATTTAGAGAAAATGACTTCTAAGAGAATCAGCCCCTATAACTCAAAACCTAACTGCACAGCGTTGGCTAGATTGCTCTCTAGGGATGGTGTAAAACTGCTTCCTGCTCACAGTTTATAGACAGTAACTCGAAGCAGTGGGTGGGTCTTCCAAGGCCTGGGAAAGGATAAAAATAAACTTAAAACAATGAGCTTGATTCCTCCTCTAATTTCCTCAGGTGTCAGTGAAGGTGTGATGATGTAAAAGAAGCAAGAGAGGAGAATAAGGCCTATTATTGGTTTTAAAAATGAATTTTATTCTCCCCCACTCTCAGTATACCCCTCATCACCTTATGAATCACCTCTAAATTTGGCCTTGTGAACTTTATCTGGATGGCATGGAGCAAATTCAGTCCCATGCTAAAAGGATGTAACTTCCTGCTGAAGTCAAAGCAAACTGCAGGCACTTACCCCAGTACCTGACTCTGCTCTCACTCACACTAGTGCAAATCCACTGAGGTCAATCACGCAATTAAATTCTCAGTCTAATTGCAGACCAGAGCATTTTGGGTGTAAACATCTTATGCTTTACTTCCTGTTGCCTCTACCCTGAACACATTGGTCTTAGCAGCATACAGACAGCTGGAGCTTGATATATTCTGATCACATACCCTCCCGCTAGTTCATTAGCTCCAGATCACACTCAACATATCCCATATATCAGAGGCTGGGAATGAAGTTGACATAAGGCTGCTAAAATACTCCATGCTAACTGGGGAACCATTACACAGAGAATTCTGGCCCCCTTTAAAAGCCACTTCATACAAGAGTGGCATGAAGGGGCTTTAGAAGAATGGAGGACATGACCCAAGGGATTTACCCCATTATAAAACTGGAATAAGCAACAGGAGGGTCAAGCAGTTGTCATTTTGCAGGTAAACAAGAAGAAAGAGAGTAAAATATGGCACCTTATTAAAGTTGGGCAAAATTTTTCAAGAAATACTTTTTTTCAGTTAAAAATGCAGAGTTGGATCAATCAAAACTTTTCATGAATTCCTGTCAAATTCACCTAACTGTTTCATTTGCAGGGGGAAAAGTATTCTGAAGAAACCTAAAGTTTTGGGTTTGATTTTTTATTTCAAAACAACTTTTTTGTCCCAAAAATTCCTGTCATTTGATTTTTAAAAAAGGTCTGTAGCAAAGTGAAACATTTCATTCAACCCCAAATGACTTTTTAAAAAAAGCAAACAACTTTTCTCTTTGCTGAAAACTGTGAGGGGGGGCAAAAAAGATTTTGGGTCATGCCAAAATATTTATTTTCTTCAGGTGTGTGGAATTGCCAATAAACTAACTAACTAACTAACTAACTAACTAACTAACTAACTATCATTTGCACAGCACTACTTCCTATATATCAATAGCATAATATTTTTTTCCTAATAGAAAATTGGAACTCCTCAGTCGTCTACTTTTTAAAAGAGAATATAAACCCTTCTGTGCATAAGAAGGTCATTCATATCTAATGCACAACCAGACAGTTGACACATTATATGTCAAAATGGAGGGATATATTCTTAATGGTTTGAGTCATTGCCCATGGAAGGAAGAGAACTCTATACTTCTGTATCAGATAGAGCAATTCAGTTTAAATGCACTGGGACATGTCAGAACTCTTTCAAATACATTTATATTTTAATAGTGGATTAGTGATATATCAATTAACATGTACCAATAATCCAATTAAAATATTCTCTGAATAAACATTTTGGCTGTATTCCAAATCTGAAAACTATTTAAACAATTTAATGGAAACATTAGGTGCTGGGATGCATATTTTGTTTTCTAATTAAGGTAATATTTGGCTGACACGGAACCAATTTACATGTAGAAGCCAAACAATTTAAAAGGTCACATAACTAAAACTTGTGCATTTTATATATGCAAATTGGGTTACCCAGTATATAACAAATTAACATGTGCAAACAAGACTGAACTTTACTGCACATGCACTCACTAACACATGGGAGATGTGAAACTAATCTGAGCCTTTATTTGCATTTTATAATTACCTAACAAATTCTAAAAAGCACAACAAAATTCATATTAAAGTTAAAATATAAGATTTCAAGAAATGGTTTGAATATTCTGGCCTCCATCCTCTTCTCACAGAAGACAATGAGAGTTTTGTTATTTTCATTAATGGAAGCACGATCATGCCACTTTGTTTCCTTTGCACCACATCGGCTTAAGAGGAATACCTGCATTTTTTTGAGCATGAAGTGTAAGTGGTGGGTCTGAGCAAATAACTAGAAGCCAGGGATTCCTGAGTACTAATTCCACCTATCAATTGATGTTAACTCTTCTAGAAACATAGAACAATTTCTGTTTCAGTTTTCTTATCAACAAAATCAGGGTATAATCTATTCTTTAAGAATGTTCTAATTTCCATAGAACAGTCAGATCCAGAATGATAAGAGTCAAATGAGTTCCATCTTGAAATTAGGGCAGTGGACAGGACCTGATCTTGGCTCTATATGACCTCTGTCAAGTCCCCTAATCTCACCTGGCTTCAGTTCCCAATATGTAAAATGGGAAAATTATTAGAGTCAGTCAAAATATTTCCAAAAAAATGATTTTTTTTTTCTGCAAAAAGTAAGTATCATAGAAAATTCCTTTTTGGGAAAAATAATTTTCAATAATTGTGTTTTAGTGAAAAAACCATAAACCTTAGAACCAATTTTATTTTCTTATTTATTTGTTGGGCTTTAGCAACTGAAAGTAAAAAATGTTCAGTGTTAAGTTGAAAATTTTTCAGTTTTTATCTTTTGAAAATTGAAACTTGTTTTTTCTTTGCTAAAACAAAACAACAAAAGTTGTTTTCAGTAATTCAAAATCCAATCTTTTTCAGAGGAAATTTTGATACAAGTGATTTTATTTTTAATTTCCCTTGATTTTTTTCCATAGGATAAACAATCACTTCCAGACCAGCTGTAAAAACAGCATTTCTTTTTAAACAATGTCCAAAACACAGGACTTGGTGTTGATGGAGGACTTAAACTATCCAGATCTCTTAGGAAAATAATACAGCAGGGAACAATTGTTCTTGGAATACATTGAAAACAACTTTTATTATCGAAGGTAGAGAAAGCAACTAAGGGAAACACAAATAAGAAGGAACTAATGGGAGCTCTGAAGGTGGAAGGCATCTTGGGTGAAAGTGATTATGAAATTATAAGAGTTCATGATTCTAAGGAATGGTAGAGGGAAATAGAATAAAGACAATTGATTTCAAGAAGGTAGCCTTTAGCAAACTCAGAAAATTGGTTGATTAAGATCCCATGAGAAGCAAGTCTAAGGGAAAAAAAGTGTTCAGGAGAGATGGAAGTTTTTAAAAAAAGATATTATTAAGGGCACAAGACCACACTATACCAATTCATTGGAAAGATAGGACATATGTCAGAGGCTACGCTGGTTTAACCAAGAGTTCTTCTATGACCTAAAACTCCAAAGGGTATCATACAAGAAGTAAAGAGTAGGTCAAATTATAATGGATAGTTTAAAAAAAAATACAAATATGTAGGGATAAAATTGGAAATGTCAAGGCAAAAAACGAGATTAAACTAGCTAGGGATATAAAGGATAACAAGAAAGCACTTTATAAATACATGAGCAGCATTAGGAAGCCCAGGGACAAGGTAACCCCATTACCAAAAGGAAAGACAAAATAACAGAAAATGCAGCAATGGCTCAAGTGTTAAGTGCCATTTTTCTCTCAGCTTGCACAAAAAGAATTTAGCAGTTATCTGATAACTAACTTTGGGTGCGTCTACGCTTACAAGTTATATCAACTTAAAGAGGCTTAAGTCGACCTAACTTACTCCATGTCCACACTGCGCTTTTATTAAGTTGACTTAAGCCAGTGTGGACGCCCAAAGTAGACTTCTTCCATAAGTCAACCTAGGGTGGAGGAGCAAGGGAGCCCCACATGGCTCCCTGGCAGAAGGGAGCCACCATGGCTCTCTTGTCCCCAGTGGGAGACCCTGCTCCCTTCTCCCAGGGACTGCAGGAGAACGAGCCCTGCGCAGCTGGCTCTCCCCGGGGGAAACCGCGGCTCTCCTAGTTTGGGGAGCCGAGGCTCCTCTCGACCTATCCAGTCTAGTGTAGACTCTCTAAGTCGACTTAATAAGGTTGACTTAAAGTCGACTTAGTAACGTCGACCTAACTTTCTAAGTGTAGACATAGCCATGGAGACATCAATATAAATAGTGTAGGATCAAAGGCTAAAACAGGAAACGAAAAAGTTAAGAATTACTTACACAAGTTGGATGTTGTCAAGTCAGCAAGGCCAGATGAAAAACATCCTAGAATACAGAAGATCTCTCTCAGCCATTACTGATAATCTTTGAGAATTCATGGAGGATAGCAGTGATATCTGAAAACTGGAAAAGAGCAAATATAATACCTATCTATAAAGATAAAGAAACCCCAGGCACATATAGATCAGTCAGCTTAATTTGAGAACCCAAGAAGATAATTGAGCAAATAATCAAACCATCAGTTTTTAAGTACCTAGAACAAAATAAAGGTAATATGTAAGATGCAGCATGGATTTTTTTTTAAAAAAAAAATCCTTTCAAACCACTTAATACCTTTCTTTGACTGGGCAACATGCCTTGTGGATGGGGAGGAAGTAGTATATGTCATATCTCAACTTTAGTAAGACTTTTTGGTACTGTCTCACATGACCTTCTCATGAACAAACCGGAGAAATATAGCCAAGATGAATTTACTATAAAATGTGGTGCACAGCTGGCTGGAAAACAATACTCAAAGCTATGAATGGTTCACAATTGAGCTGGAAGGGCATACCTAGTGGCTCCTGAAGGGATTGTCCTGGCTCTGGGTTCTATTCAATATCTTCATAAATGAACCAAATAATAGCATAGAGCATACACATATAAAGTTGGCTGATGATACCAAGCTAAAAGGGCTTGCAAGCATTTTGGAGGACAAGATTAAAATTCAAAATGATCTTGAGAAATCGGAGAAATATTCTGAATTAAATAATCTGAAATTCAGTAATGACAAATGCAAAGTATTGTGCATTAGTATTAGGAAGAAATAATCATTGCACAAAAACAAAATGGGAAATTATTGTCTAGGAAGGAATACTGGAGAAAAGGATCTAGGAGGCTATAATGAATCCAAACAAAATACGAGTCAACAAAGTAATTCTGTTGCAAAAACAGTGAACATCATTCTGGGATGTATTAGCAGGACTGTGGTAAGCAAGACACAAAAAGTAATTCTTCCACTCTAGTCAGCACTGATAAGACTTCAGGTGGAACTTTATGTTCAGTTTTGGGCATCACACTTAGGGAAACTGTGGGCAAATCAGAGTAAGTCCAAAGGAGAGCAACAAAAAAATTTAAGGAACAACTGAAAAAACCTGGAGTTCTGTAGTCTAGAGAAGAGAAGATTGAGATGGACATGATAGCAGTCTTCAAGAAAATAAAAGTTTGTTATATAGAAGAAAGTGATAAACTGTTCTCCTTAACCACTGAATAAATTGCACCAAGGGAGATTTTGGGTAGACAATATGAAAGCTTGTTAATTATAAAGGTAGTTAAGCATTGGAAGAAATTATCTAGGGAAATTATCTAGGGAATCTCTGTAATTGGAGTTTAAGACTAAGTTAAACAAACATCTGTCAGGAATGGTGTAGATATGTGGTCCTGCCTCAGTGTCAGGGACTGGATTAGAGGACCTGTTGAAGTCCCTTCTCATCCTACATTTCTGGGTTTTTATTATTCTTTTCTGACTCCTTTGTCTGTCTTATCTATTTTGATGAAAAACTCATAGCAAGTTGGTGCTTAGAGGGCCAATGGCTATTTATACAGTAAGTTGTTTAGGACAGGGACCATCCCTCATAATATATACATACGTTGCCTAGCACAATTGAGCACCAGACTCTGTTCAGACCTTTAGGCTATATTGCAATGCAAATTAATAAGAAGAAAGTGCATTATCAGACATAAATGAATATCTATTTGGCCCCTGCTACTGATAAAACAGTGTTTCCGAGTGACAGAGAATGCTCAATGTTGATGAAAAGGGGAGGCAAGCATAATGGAACCATTGCTATTTCTTGGGATGCTTGATCATTTATGTAGAAGGAAATATTTTAATTTTCTTCAGCACAGGTCACACATATCACCCACAGTCTCATGCTAAAATTCTATCCTATCCTACTGAAACAGATTCCAAGAAAGTATCTGATGAAAGAAGAACCAAGATTTGAACGTAGAAAAAGGATAAAAAGACTAATCTGAGAAACACAGCTTTGTTTGTTTCTTGCTCACAATGGAGAATATTAGAATGCATAGCTGTTAATATTTGTATAGTAACCAAGGGATAAATCTTTAGCTCTGTAGTAGCAAAATATAATTATCTGTGTGCATGGGAGTCCAGGTTAACAGAGGTTTTTACTACTTATTGTTAAGCTATATTTATTTTCTCCCATAAAAGGGTATTATACAGCATCCAGTAGTTCTTTAGTCTTGAGTTTCCCTATGAGAAATAAATGTATCCATTTGAAAAGATATCATTCAAGTATTACCCATATTGAACTTGTAATAACAACCCTTCCTTTAAGAAAAAAGCAAAGTTTCCATATAGGCCAGTCCCAGAAACTAGAAGTAATAAGATTGGAGTGACTGAAGCTACTGGATCTAGATATCTACACAAGATTGAGTCTCCAGAAAGGACAAAGAGACAACTTCCACTAGATGAGACAGTGCCTTCTCACTGCGGGGAGATGGACTGGCTTTTGGAGTGAACAGGGGAAGTCCTAGCTGCAGAGAGCTACTGTGAACTGAAGTATGCCACAGCTAATATACAAGATACCATTGCTAATCTGTGACCTTTATAATGTCAGTTTCTCAGGTCATGGTACTGCAGCTTCCCCTATAGCTTCATGAGAAGAGAGTAAATTCTTTCCTAGGCCACACTTTTCCCTAAACAAACAATACTCTGACCGAGATATAGGAGTCATTCCCATGCAATCTAAGAACTGACATGAGCAAGAGAGACAGGACCTTGGTTAAAAGAAACTGCCAGAGCTGGAAGCAAGGGCTCCAGGCAAACATAAAGTGAACTCTCCAGCCTTAAGTGTTCTGATTTATGGTAACCCATTCTGGCCCGATTTGGTAAGAATGTTTCCCATACTTCACTTCTCTCTTCCAGACAATCTTACTAAAAAGCAACAGGTTGGTATGGTCAGCTACTCCTCCTCTTGCTGTAACCTTATTTAAAGAATCCATATATAATCTTTCTGCCAATATCTATTGAAACAGCACTGGTTTGGGGAAACCATGCAATGCAGAATTCATAAATACCGTGAGCAGAGTGCGCCATATCCTTTGCGTCTCCCTTTCTCCTGTACTGATCATCAGAGTTTCAGTGTCCGCCTCTTCTTCAGGGGGCTCAGTCAGGCCCCTCCTGCATGTACTTTTAGAGCTCTTTAAATTGAAAAACTGAAAACCCCCAAATGAAAACAAAATGTTCAGTATTCAGTAACCAAAAACCTAAAAGAAAAATTCAGACAAAAATTGATGAATATTGAAACAATTTCTGATGAAAAGTAAAAAGGAGAGCTAAAATGTTTTAGTTTTGTGATGTAACATTGACAAGTTTTGATGAAAGCAGACAAGTGTTGATAGAAATTTTTCAATCCACCTTACTTATGATGGCAAATCATTCTGTTGCTAAGTAAACCAGTTGTATCCTGTCTGAGAAAATATCAAGAGGTCATGCTAAAAATAAAGGATTGGGTAGATTAACTGGTTGGTGTTAGATGGATTCAGCAGAAAGACAAAAGCGAAAATGATAGACATAATTACAATATCTTTGTCAGGTGACTGTGAAAAACATCCCCTTTCACTCAGTAAATAAGAAGTCTTTTCAATCTTGTGCTTCAAGTGCTCAACCTCCTTATAATAATGGTTGTATGTTGATATATCTCTGAATGTGGCAATTGTACTTTTCAATAAGAGAACATAAATACAGCACCTTGTCGGATGGTGGTAGTACATAAAGTAAAGAGGAAATTCCACTATAGTGGAATAAAAGTATTTTTCTTCTTAATTAGAAAAAGTACACATGGAAGAGCAAAAGAGTACAAACTCCAGATATCGGGGAGATTAAGAGGGGAGCATCTGAAACCAGAGTTTCATAAATGTAAGTTCTTTTATTTCTCTATTATTATTGATTTGTATTTCCAAAGTACCTTGGTAATTAGTTGTGGACCAGGACCCTACTGTGCTAGTCGCTACACAAACAAAGACTGAATTCTGGCTCAGGTCCTGAGCTCCAGCCCAAATAGGAAAGCATTACTACTTTAGCCCCATAGTGTGAGGAGCCCTATATGACCTAGTTAGTTGACCCAAGTTCTGACACTTGCTGTTGCGGCAGACGGGGCTGGGGGGGGGGGGGGAGGAAGGTTGCAGTGTAGATATACCTTAACTCCTTACACCCCTTTGAAAGATCACATCCTTAACATTTATGCTAAAGACTTTTCTGTGCTAAGTAACATAATAGGGGAGGAATGAGGTGGGAGGGTGAGAAAGAAAGGATGCTGCTCTACAGTGTTTCAAAAATGATGTTGATATATTCATATGATCGGCTTGTGCTGCTATTAAATCTCTAGTAGTGATTAATAAACCTACCAAAATGAAAGCTGGGTGAGTAATTTATAGCTAATTATGCATTCAATACATTTCACTGTGTTAAGTTTCAAAGTGGCAATTTTTTTTACTGTATTTGTTTTTTCAAGAATTTTCATTGAATAATTTCTGTAAATAATTTGTAATCTATTGCACATTCAGTGAATGTCCATTGCAAATATATGATGATCAAAATTTGTATCATTGATCACCAAAGGCCAAACATAATTTAGGATTGGATTTTTTGGGTAAATACTGAGGGGAAGCAAATACACAACTATAAATCTTATATCCTCTGATTCAATATGTGCTTACCTGCCGGATTGAATGATCTACCTTTTTGCCTTTGTTCTACTGTAAATACCCCTGTATAAACTCTAAAGACCCCATAGTAAGAATTAACATCCAGCAAATATAGTGCTCACATTTCATGGGAATACAAACACATTTACAATTGAGACAGATGCCTCAGACACACAAATGCGTCCTTTCTTGCCTTGTTGTACAAATATGAAGGACATGTAGAAAGTATGACAAAACTTCCTGAGAGCACCTACTTTACATCAGCTTACTATTATGTCTACAAAATAGGCTATAGAAGACTTTGGTTATGCAGGACTTGGATCACGAAGAAGTGCCCAACAGTGTTCTGACTAATAGGTTTCCTCAACTTTAACTAAAATGTATAAAGGTCCAGATTCTCAGCCAAGTGACTGTCCCTTTGTGCCATTCAGATACTTATAAAAGGGCCATAATGTGTCTCTGTAAAGTAGCATCCACATTTCCCCTCTCAGAGAGAAATGTCCAGCTGGTGCATTTATGATTTTGTCAAGTCATGAGTCTCCTATCACTGGTGAAAGGAAAATAGTTGGCGTATCAAGGGTAAGGACGGGAAATGGTAGAAAGAAGCTTCATTACACCTATCCTCCACTGTAGATGGTTCCATTAAGCGCTACATGTCACTAGTATAATTTAAAACAGTCCAGGTGTTGCTGTAATTATCACTCGGTCTGACACTCACTGGCCCTGACTCCCTGAGGTTTCTCATCTCCTGCACCACATGACATTCTGATGTAGGGGAAAATCTGACCATGTTTCCTGAGGAAGTGAGACAAGTAATGATGAAAACCCTAACCTGTGTTGCCTGTCAGATCTGTCTACATTCTTCCCTACTGATCTCTTGCAAATGGTGATGTGGTTTTCCATGGTCCCAAAGGTCAACAGAGATTTCTTATTTCTTCATTTTCAGTTTCATTCTTTACAGTTCACTCAGAATCTGGAAGTGGACTTAGTTTTTAAAAATAACATTGTCCCTTTCCATTTTCTTTTTTTTACACATTCAGCCTTTTATTCCAGGCATCTTGCTTCAAGATTATTCATCACAGCTATCTCACTAAAGTACACATCAATAAATCTGTATATTTCCAATCTACTGGACTCACCAGGCAGTGGGGAGGGGAAATAGGTCTAGATGCTGAGATAGAATGACAGATTGGGCAGAAATCTAATACTCAATCATTCAAGAATCAGGATAGATATTACTTTAAAAACCTCCCTTAGGAATGCATACCACTGATACTGACTGTACAATAAACCTGCTACTGCTGTTTCTGAGTACTATCTTGACTTAAGCGTGATCCCAAAGTGTTTTCACTCGCCCCACACTTTCAAAAAAAAAAAAAAAAAAAAAAAAGAGCTGACATTGATAACTTTGTTGAGGCAACAAACTAAATTTGTTTCATCCTTACCTCAGTGGAGCCTTCAGCTACACTTCTTCCTTCACATTCACTATGCTCCTAGTGCATTGGAACAACAACAAAAAAATGGAGCTTCTTTGAACCTTTTGCTGGATTCACAACAAATTTTCCCTTCAAGGAAGAGCTCTGTCTGAAATTGCCCATCCTCATCAGTGTTCTGAACGGTGGTAGCTGCTGGCAATAGACTACATCATTTGGTTGCAGAGATGACCTGTGCCTGCTGATAGCAGCTGGCTTTGGCAGGGTTACTGAGCATGGTCAGCTTGTGTGAGCATGCTCAGTACAAGCCAAGCAGCAAATCGGGAGGGGACACGTGACCTCCTCCCCCCCATGCATTGCCTCTTATTGTATGTACAAAGATAGGAAGCCAGACTAGTCCACCTTCCACATCCTGAGTGAAGCACACTGTTTTTGTGCTTCTCTTCCTTTATATTATTCTTTCTTGGTCTCCCTTGCATATCTTGCTCACATAGGGCATTCCTCTCCTATCTGTCCATGGCAAATCATACAAAAGGAGGAAATGCGGACTTCTCTGTAGCATTTTCATTGTCACATATTCACCACTCACTCTCCTCACTTACCATTTGCTGGCTTGTAGGTATCATGAATTCATGTGCTTACCAGATGAATTCCATTCACAAAAAGACCAGAAAATCCAAATCAGTCTCTCACTGCTTTCTTTGAAATGTTGCCTTTGTTTAAGGCCATAGATTGTAGCAGAATACGCAGCATGGAATGTGCTAGACCTCTTGCAGTATGCAGTCAAATATTTTGTCTTTTGATAAGCTGGCAGTTTTTCGTGTGTTTTCTCAGAATAATCAGTTATTACTTGAATAGGCTTTCAGAGCAGTTTAGGCCGATCAGTGGCTATATTGAGCTGTCAGGTTCCCAGACTGACAGATCTCTCAATTTCATACCTTCTGTAGTCAGGATGGAATTTGTTTCCTACATAAAAAGATGAGATTTTATTCTAAAACATACCTGGGACTTGTTTCACAATAGACTTATACCCAAAGCACAGTTTCCACTGTCCGTGGATGGAAACAAACTACATGGGAGATAAAACATGATTTAGTAAGCTCACTGACTTGATGTAGCTTCATTTTATTTTGTGCCAGATGTTGCAAATATGCAAATAGTTATTGATCCAAATGGTGTGAGGAAACTCCATTTGAAAACCTATGTATCTCTGCCTTCCATTTGGATGTGCTTGCCATGACAATATCAGGAATGCAAACGTGAGAGAGGAGACTACGTCCTCATTTTATAATAGCAGATTTTCCCATCAAATAGCTTGACTTATACTGCACAACTATTCCTAGCTCAGAAGAGGCATGTGACTACCATCAGAACCCACCTAAAGGCACAAAACAAGCCTTGGGATCAAGCAATGTTGGGTTTTGTTTGGTTGGGGTCTTTTTTTCCTTTTTAAACCTCATTTTTTTAAACATTTCTGTCTTGTCTGTTACAAATATGAAGCTGTCAATTGTTTTTCTTAAAAGCAAAGTAAAATAGCTTCAACTGGAAATCCTGCCCTAAAAAAAGAGATCAACAAAAACAAGTCTTTCGAATCCTTCCCATACAGCTAATGAAATCAAAGCCTTCCCCCTCAAAAGCCCCAAAAGACTGTAGCATTCAATATATTCTTCTTCAAAAAAATTATAAAATCGTGTGATGGCTAATTGGCCTGAAAGCAATTAGTGGTCTCAGCCACAACATAGAGAATAAATACAGGATTTACATAGCCTTCTTGATATCTAATCCTCTTTTGGCTTTCATGAGTCAGTCATCTCCTGGTTCTTCTTCTACCAGTTTAGCTGCTCCTTTAAGTGTCTTATTTAGTGGGTCCTCTTTACTCCCTCTTCAACTCCATCTTTGGCCCACTTCACTTTTCTCCCTGTACACCTCAGCTTTGGGGACATTCCAATTCTCCTTTCTGCCCAGATCTAGTCTTCTTCATTCCAAACAAAAACATCTCACTCTGACTTTCCAGTATTCATGGATGGCCAGCCACCAACTCAATAACATTGCAAGATTGAGCCAGATTACTTCCAATGTCCCTCCTACTCGCCCCTTTTCTCATCACCACCACAAGGCTTTCAGGCGCTTAAGCTGGGTGCCATCTTTGACTCAGCACTCTCACCACAACCAAACATCCAGCCTGTGTCTAAATTTATTGACACTTCCTAAATACCAACCCAGGAACAAGCTTTCCTGTCTGTTCACACCTCCAGCATTCTCGTCCAGACCACCAATATCTTGCATTCTGTATTCTCCTGCTGTCTAGCCTTCAACTAGACAACCATCTCCCTTTAATACATTCAAAATACCGCTGCTTGAACTAGCTTCTGTTATTCCAACTACATCACTCTTTCTTTGTGTCTCTCCATTGGCTTCCTAGTTTTCCACCATATCAAATACAATCTTCTTCTCTCCACCTCTAGGGACCTTCCTGCCTGAGTATCACTCTGCTGAGATGTTCTCTTAACTAATTTTGACATTGATTGTCATATTTTATTCACTAGCATTCCTGGCCTTCTACCAGGAAGCTTTTCTAACTTATCTGTCAGATCAACCTGTCTGCATAGGACAAAAGCTTTCAAGCAAAGCAGTCTAGCTTCTACCACATCTATTTTCAAATCTCGCCTTAAAATCCACTTCTGCTATGATGCCACTGATGTATTTGTCAGATGCTGATAGAAAGGCAAGTGGCAAATCATAACTTATGTCCGTTGTGTTAAGACATGCTTGCCTTACCTTCCACTTTCAAGGTGGTGGAAATTAGAATAAAAAGTGACTTAAAAAAATCACTTCTTAGCAATATGGGCATCTGCCAAGATTTTCACAGAGAATAATTAAGTGATATTACCTTCCGTTTTCCCTGTCCAACTTGGCAGCAACAGGACTTACTGAGTTCAAATGTTAATGGGAATATTTGTGCAATTTGTCTGCAACTATCTCATTGAAGTACATGCCTATAGAGTCTACCAGTCACTGTGTGACGGAGCGATGCCAAGGATCTGCAAACCCAACTGTCTGCAATTTTTCTGCTTATTGCAATATTCTGCAAATGCTGAGAGCCCTAAGTTTTCATTAGGGGAAAATTTGGCTTGGGTCTTTTTTTTCCAGGTCCACAGCCACCATATATACTTCATCTGCATTAATTCACCTCGCTGAAAGCTAGACTAAATACTGTTCTCAGATTAGCTCTCCATGAACTGTGGTACCTGAATTTTTTCCAGAATTATTTGCCTCAGATGTTAAAGGAAAACCAATATAAACATTGGGCCTGAGTCTCCACTGACTACATCCTGTATAGTCATGTATACCTGCTTAAAAACCATAGCAGTCTTCTGTGGTAACAGATTACATATACCGCCACGCTATTGACAATTCAATACAGAAAGCCTTAATTTTTGTCAGATTCAAAGGACGTTCATGAACGTTTAGCTACTTTGACTGGGCATCTCATTTGTACGGCTGACTCAAGACTACCCAGAGCCATATGTTTATTGTCTGTTAAAGAACAGCACCTGCTTTCATAGAGGCCAGTACAAGCAATATAAAGACACATTGGGTGCGTCTACACTTACAAGTTAGGTCCACTTAAGGAGGCTTAAGTCAACCTAAACTACTCTGCGTCCACACTGGGCTTTCCTTAAGTCAGCTTAAGGAAAAGTTATGCGCTAATCCCCATCCACACTGATTTAAAACAGTTGACCTAAAACGAGGTGTTAAGTCGACTTAACTTTTCTCGTGTAGACGTAGCCATTGAAGTCAAACTTGAAAGCATAGCAGCTTGACCTTGCCCTGGAGTAACTGAACAGCAACAGCCCATGACAGGTCAAGCTGGAGTCAGATTTGTCATCTCACCATTACTTACTCACTTTGATGCGAGACTCATTAACACTTTGTTGTATCCTTGCTTTGCACTATTCATGTTTTTTTAACATAGTCTGCAGAGGTTGTGCACAAGCTTGTCTGCACAATAAGTAACTATGTTTACTGTTCTTGCATTAGTCTGACCTGACATATACATGTTGACCTATACTCTAGTGTTTGCTGAATCCTCGTCTATTGACATCACCATAAGAATCACAATTCAGCAAAACACTTAAGCATGTGGTCAACCACATCTTTATCCACCTCCTTGTACCTTGTGTACTCATCCTTTAGCTCAGGCAAACACAAACATGCTTAAATGCATTGCTGGATAATCAGGTTCACCATGTCTGGAAGGAGGTAGTCACCACAGACATTTTTTTTTTTAAAAATTCACCATTTTGAAAAGCCCTGAAAGAAATCTCCTTTAGGGAAGCATGTATGCATGAGGTATATCTTCTCCATGTCTTTCCCTGTTCTGTATTTTTGGTCAAATACAGCATGCATGAAAATGTGATCTTTGCTCTTCAGAAGTCTAGTAGTATAACTGATTCGATGCCACAGATGTTCATGCTAATCTGCTCCTTCTGCTGCATGCCTCACCTGAAATTGCAGGCTCAATGGGTGTCCTCATAATTAACTGTGGTGGAAATAACTACATCACCGCCAAGAGATGTGATTAGGGCTCCCTCTGAGAGACAAACAGCAACAAAACGGAATGCCTGAGGCCTAAGTACCTGCTTTGTGCAAATAACCTAAGTTCTAATTTTCTTTTTTTTTTAATTTTTAAAGAAAAGACAAAAGAGATAGGATGGATAAACAGAACTACTTCTGAAGAGGGGATTTTCTGGCATATGTCCTGGCTTATAAAAGCCAAATTCTGCCCAACCCCTAACTGGATATAGGAGGACGGGGTGGGACCTAAATAGCTTCATCGCCTACTTATACCTCATGCAACTGCTGGTGAGCAGCTCATAACAACATGCAGGGGCTGTTTCCTCCTAACTTTAGCCTGGGTGTATCAAAGAGGGCATGGGATGCTGAGGCTGGGCCAGTGACTCTGCCCCACCATCATGAACGTGCTGTTCTTTGCCTCTAGGGTGAAGTAGCTGCCCTGCCTAGTAGCCCACAGCAAGGATTCCTGGCTCATCCATTACCGCAGCTGCATGTGGTCACTCCGTACACCCACTAGCACAACTGCTATCCAACCTCGAGAACACAGTCCCTAGCCCATCATAAACAAGGTAATGGGTAAAAATATCCTGGTAAATAACTAAAGCTACTCTGGAACTTCTTCATTTCTTTTGATTAAACTAAACAAATTCATTTCTTTTGACTAAGCACTGCACAGTGTGTGTGGGACGGAGGGAGAGGGGCGGTAGGATCATCCACATAAACCCAAGTGGCTATGTCTACACTTACAAAAGCTAGTTCGAATTAGTTAATTCAAACTAACTAATTTGAAACTAATTTTAGTTAGTTCGAATTAACTTAATTCGAACTAGAAAAATTTAGTTCAAACTAAGCAAGTGCCATGAATGGCACTTGCTTAGTTTGAATTAGTGAATTGCATTGAGTTCAATGGGCTGGTTAGTTCGAACTAAGCAATTAGTTTGAACTAACATGGCCACATTGGTTAATTCGAGCTAACTAGTTCAAATTAACCCTTAGTCTCAATAGCCTATTTGAATTTATTAGTTCAAATTAAGGAAGCCCTTAATTCGAACTAATTAAAGCCTAGTGTAGCCATGGCTTTAGTTAGTTCAAATTAAGCTTCCTTAATTCAAACTAACTTGCCAATGTAGACATAGCCAAGCAGAGGATGTTTTGTCTTAAGAAAAGCTGGGCTTGTATTTGTATTGTGATGTGAAATTTCCTACCCTGATGCAATTCAGTTTGTTGCTACTGCTTGGTCATTCACAATGTATTACCTCTCTGCCCGGTATTTAAATAGTCGAAGCTTTGCCAGGATGTACAGATATGTCCTCTCTTTCTCTCTGCAACTACAAGTGTTGCAGAAAGATCATTTCATCACTATTTTATATAAAGTCTTGAACAGAGACCGAACTTTGCCCATGCACAACTGTGGAGTTTTTACAACTGTGTTGAAAAATTGAACAGCTCCTGATGTGAGAGCAGTGTTCCATGGAGACTGACAAGGAGAGAGGCAAAAGCGATTGTTTGGTTGGGATACCCCATTCCAGCATCAGACTCAGTTACTTTCAGCATTAATTCATTTGTATATCAGAATCATATATTTCATGTGCATCAACTAATTCTAAGAGAAAAATCACCAGCTTTGTTGTCTGTTGCTATGCAGAGAATAATCTGCACTGCTTAGCAACCAGGCATTCAGCAAGGAGGAAATAAAAATATTAATAATAGGCCAACATCTTTTGGGTTATTTAATTCATTAATTAGAGTGTCAGCACTTTGGGGGCAAGGAGTGTCTTTTTGTTCTAGGTTTGCAGAATCTTAACAGAATGGTCCATCACTGGGGCTCTGACTTGTCACCACACTTCAAAGAAATAATTTATCCCTAGCACAGTTACATGAAAGATATATTTGGGATGCATTTATTGGTAAAACTCGACTCGGTAGAGCTTTTACACAAAGGCTTGGGGCCATATCCTCAGCAGGGGTAAGTGGCTGCAGCTCAGTTTATACCAGCTGAGGATCTAGCAAATGGTTTAGAGAGTTATCAAGTAAACAGTCCCAACTCTTAAATAATATAACGACGTTTATCCAGTACAACAAATGCTGCTTTTATTTTGTTTTTCTAAAAAGAAAAAAAAAAAAAAAAAGAAATGAGGCCACCGCTTGTATAATGGAATCTATGCTTCTGATACAGTTTTATAATAATAACTCTGCTGGACATATCAACTAGATGCATTGTAACCCCTCCCCCAATAGCCGTTCATTATTACTTAATGTTTGGGTTATCTTCATAGCGTTTTCTTGTAGTTCCCTTGCCTTTTTCCCCTGTTGCAAAAAGATAGGGATTCTTTGAGAAATTTCCAGTAGGGTCCCCAAATGTGCTATGTATACCTAGCTTTTGCTTTAGCCATTCACAACATAAATTCAGGTCAGCGAAAGGAATAAAACATGATCTGAACATTGTAGTTACTATACTACCCCAGGAATGTTGTCTCCTTTAAAAGAAATGTTCCATTTGGCATTATGTCATCAACTTCTAACCTCAGTCGATGCACACCTAATTTTGAATAGGTTTTGAGAAGGATTTTGTGCGTAAACTATTTCATCCCTCAGCTCTAACTCAGATATCAACTTTGTTGGCCAATTAACATGGATTTGAGTTTTATTTTTAGTATTAATTGATAACATTATAACATTCAGAGCCAACCCAGAATACAGATTTATAAGAAACAGTGTTTTCTAGCTCCACATGAAGGGCATGTCTATCCGAACACTGAGCTCTGTAAAGCTCCCATGCACTGTGCATCTGTATGGACCCTACCTCTGCTCACTAAAAGTTCCATAGTGCACTTTGAGCTAACCCACTTTGATCGTCTCCTAGTTTAAATCAGATGGGTTCAATGTAGTTAACGGAGCTATGCTGATTTACACCAGCTGAGGATCAGCCCAGAGTATTTTGTTTTACCAGCAGACTAAATGAAGGTGGGTTGTTCTTGCTCTGCTTAGGTTTCACACATACTGCAGTAATTCCAGGTTATAAAAGCAAGGCAGAATGTTGGGAATTTCACTTTGCAAGACAAATAGCGCACACAACTCAGTATTAAAATGTCCTATCAAGCGTTAACTCTGAAATTAAAAAGCACAATTAATATTGGTTTCATTATGACAGGAAAACATGACACTATTCAGAAATAACGGCATTGCATTCTTTAGTGCAAAGGAGCGCCAGCACATCTAAGAAACTGAGTCACAGTTGGTCATGAAAATAAAGTATTGTTTCTAAACTAATGGGCAAACAGAATGAGAAACACTACAAGTGCTGTGCACAGACGTCACATTAGCAGAAATTCATCAATAAACGAGCACAATCAAAGAAGGTATAGGCACTCGATTTCAATTTCACTTACAACATCTTTGCACTGTAAACATCTTGGAGGACCTGGAACACTTGGGACCATAGATTAGCCCCATTTTTAAGCAGAATTATTACAGTCTGGTACTATGGGGTTGGATGTTCTGTTTAAAACTCAAGGGCACAATGTGGCCTTCATAGTTTACACAAACTTAAGCAACACTGTGCTCCCTTTTCATGCCTGCAAAACATTTAAAATTAGGGGCTAGATCCATTGCTGGCATAGCTAGGCATACCTCTATCACTTCATTGATCTGTGTACCTATAAATGTATGTGTGTATGATGTAGACCTGCAAATTGCACATATGTAAAAAGCTTTCAACACTCAAAATTAAAACAGAAGCCAGAAGCATGGAAGTAACACATTCTGAATGTACTTTGAAAAATATTTTTTCCCAATACATTTCAATTTTCATTCTGCAGAGAGAATCTGTTGATTTATTTAAATAACCGGAAACTGAAACATCAACACATGAGAGATTTAAAAGACTTCTGTCACGGTTGATAGACTCGGGATGTAACTCTTCAATGTTTTAATAAACTAAACTTCTCTGAAGAGTAAGAGACTCACTGTGAATTACTGATTTCACAATCGAGCCCTTGATGCAGCAAAATACGTAAGCAGATGCTTGATTTTAAGCTGTAAACTAGCCCCACTGAAGTCAATGGCAATGTTAGGCACTTGCTTCACTTTGCTTACACCCATCCTTAAGCAGCAAAACACTTAAGTGTGTCATTAAAGCACCTGGCTTGAATGACACAAACACATGCATACATTTAAGCACATATTTAAGTACTTGCTAAATCAGGGACATCGTGGGCTTGATCCTGAAAGGTGCTGAATGTTCTGTACTCCATCCTGCCAAGCAGTTAAGCAAGTATTTAACATGAAGTCTTGAATTATTTTATTGAAGTTTATAGGACTACTCACATGCACAAAGTCAAGCACTTAAGTTCTTTATACCACCTTACAGGATGAAACCCAAAGACACAATCAAAAACATTAAATGAAGCCCAAAATGTACTTTGTTCATTCGTGTCACAAATGTAGAATAATTTAAAGTACTTACAATGATGTTTTAAAATATACTAGTGAAAGTTTTGTTTTATGAAATTAATGCGGTCTCAGTAAAACAAGACTTCACTCTGATCTTTACTGCAAAGAGGTGACTGTTGCTTTCTCTATGTGTATAAGGGATGCAGATTAGAAACAATCTTCTGTTCTTGTTTGGTAATATAGCATTGACTCAGGCTCAAGTTTTGGCCCACATCCGTGGATGCATTATGGTTGCACTGCCACCTCAGCATGGTCCTAAAGTCTCTTATAGCCACTTAAGGGAAGATCATGGCGGGACAGCCTCTTGTCCCATAGCTTCTTCATCACCCCTACTCCTTGACAGCCTGGCCAGGAGAGAGTGGCCCTATAGCCAGCTGATACCTAACTACTGTTGTATGGGATCATTGGCAAGCAGTGCAAGTGGGAACAGCCTACAGGGTTGGGAAACCACCTCTGAACTCAGACAGCCCAGGGTCAGGGAGACCTAAGGTGTCTTCTTCTGGACCTCAAAAGCAGTTGCAGATCTGGGCTTTAATGTGAAGTAAGAAAAGGACAGGGAGATGATAGTGAGAGAGACATTCAAAACAGCTGCTTCCTGGCTTTCCTCTTGTAAAACTGTGTGCATGTCTGTGTGCACGTGTGTGTATGCACAGCAACCCAGTATGACCAATCTGAAAATTTAAAAAACTCCAACGTACACATGGCAGATGAGCAATAATTTCAGTAAAAGAAAAATTAAGTTTAGCTGTAAATGTTTATAACTTGTTACAAACAGTGAGGAAAATAATGATTTTGGTGTAGTCGTTGGGAGCCTAAATGGGTCAAATCTATCACTGGTGTAAATCCAGTGACAAACATTATTATTGTTCATTTTTAATTACTTTGATGCAGGCAGTGCAATTTGTGCTAGATTGCAGAATTTTATTGTCCCCATGATTGGAGATGCTAGAATTAATCACCATTGGAATACCTCTATAAGTAAATTGTCAACATTCCTTGGTTAAAAAATAGTGTTGTAAGTACACTTGGGTAGTTTTTTCTATCACTGTTTGATTCGGTTTCATTTTTCTCCATTATTTAATCATTTAATGGAGGCTTCCCAAAAGAAAACAATTCTTGAATAGTTACCACCACATAACTAACTAAGTAACTATACAAGCCAACATGAAAGACAATAATGTGAACTTTTTAGTCCACCAAATGCATAACCCAAATTGTCTGCTTCTTTTTGGAGATATGTATGCCTTTTTACTTTTTCTCTGTCACTTTTTATTTTGTTCTTAATGTAAGCAGTCATTTTGCTGCATGCGGTGATACTGCATTTTCCAAATGATGGTGTTCTAATAAATCCAGCTATAAATGGAAATAGCAACCTCGGCTATTGTGACACATTGGAGAGGTTACTAAATTATTCAAATTCTGAAAGCCAACTTTTGCTCAGGAGTCTCAGAAAGGAAGAAAAAAATGAGTTACATGAGCATTTGAGCCATTGTTTGAGAAGGAAACAATGGTTTTGAAATTTTCATGCTCAGCTGGACTGGCAATGTGCTCAGACAAGACGTTAAGCTAGCTATGTGTGTTGCTCTATCTTTTTCCTATGATTGAGTTTCACAGAAAAAAAAAAGTATTTCAAAGTCAAATCCACAAAGATTATGACATGACCAGAAAATGCTTCCTTAAAAAGAAAAACATGGAAAAAACCCCCAGAAACTGTGCTTATCATCATGAGTTTAGCCTTATCATTCAGAGATATGACTTCAACAGAGAGTGTTGCCTCCATTATTCAGTAGTCCTTGAATCATAAAAGAAAGAAATCATACCATAGGGCTATGGTAACATTGTAACATGATCATTACCTCACTATCAAATAAAGCTTTGCTTTGTTTTATTCCTTTAAGTCATTGGTTCCATTCCACTTTAATTTGTGCACACAAGACACAGCTGATCACAGGTTTTGCTTGACAGCATTACCCATAACCTTATATAATATATATATATATATAGATATATATATATATAGATATATATATATAGATATATATATAGATATATATATATATGAACCAAGCACATATGGTTAAACTAAAAAAACCCAACCACACAGCACAGTATGCACATAAAACACAATTCAGTAAACCTGTGCTTCAGTTTAGAAACTGTGTGGAAATGTAATCCCTGTTAGAAGGAGAGAGTTCAGTAGTTTAGTTTATTGTTTCCTTGTATATAGTTATAATTCAGGTTTAAAACATTTATTACTGCTTTGCTGATACCTGCTGTTAAATTCTCCAAGTGAACTGCCACCATGACTATGAAATAGGGTTCTGAGAAGAAGAGAGCACTAAGGAAAGTAAATTTTTACAGCAAGAAATGGATAATTTTACTGCTTTAAAAACAAAAATATTCAAACAAAAATAGAACAAATAAGGAATAACGGTTGAAATCCATGATTTTTTTTAACTGCCCTCAGTCCCAGTAACAGGTCTTCTTTGGCACTTGAGAACGATCACAAGTAGTTTGCCTTTTTATTCATATAGAACAAAATTTACAAAGTCATTCATACATTTTGTTTTTGTTGTTTTTTGTTTGTTTTGTTTTTTACTGACTTTGAAAATTGGGAATATTCAAAATACACTTTTACCCCACTTCATTCTTTCATTATTTACAGATATCTACAAGAAAAATGTAAAAGTTTTTGTTTTTGTTTCAGATTGTATTAAAAAGCTCTGCTGGTTATTTTTGTGTTTGTTCTCATTATATGGACGTTCCATGGGAAGCCTCCATGGCTTCTGGAATGACTCCCCCTGGCACAGACTGAAATGACATTGGGATAGGTGTTTTCACTGGACTCTGACGAAACAGTCCTCCATTTGGTGATCTGTGTTTACACTGTATAGAGGGCATGGTGGCTGAGCTGCTAAGAGGCAATGGCAGGTTACTACCCGAGGCAGTTGTGAGTGTCCTGCTGGCACCATGAGTTGTCTGTTCGGGTAAAAAGGTGGTAACAGAAAGTTGTGTGTTCTGGTATTCACGTACTGGCTCCAGGGTCTGACTTGGCTGCATACCACCAATCTCCAAAGCCGAGATTTCAATGGACGCTGGAGAGATTTGCTTGTGAGCTATGTCTTCATCAATTAAACTGTTCATACGTCTGTGGACCTGTTCCAGATTTACTTCTTTATCCTATTGAGGTAAAAACAATGGGATCAGTCCAACCCAAAATCTGTTTCTCTCCCCACACTATGTGGGGGGGGGAGCTACTGTTTATTCATTCACTTAATTTGATTTGCCTATACAAAAGCTCTCAGACTAAAAAAAAACAAAAAACAAAAAAAATGAGGGAATGTCACACCAGCAGCTCCAATTTTGTTTGCCAGAAATTCTGTTTTCATTCTGAGGGAAAGGGTACATTTCTAGCTGTTAACGGTTTGAAGAAGCTGCCCAAATGTGAACTCAGTGCAATCAATGAAAAGATGTCTAAAAGACTGCAGAGAACCTGGAATAATAGCATTGGGAGATATGAACTCCCCTATTCACCTCAGTGAGATAAACTCAGGTGTTCATTGATGATAATCTAAATGTCAACATTGTTAAGTATTGCATTCCTAATATAAGGGAAGAGACGAGGATCACAGAGCTGTGCAATATACTTTAAGATAGCTCCTTTTTGTGCCAGAGTTGGGAAGCAATTAGAAGATATAATTGCATACTTTTTCACCAATCAGGAAGGAGCCCCAGCCCAAGAAGCCTATCAGATCCTTCGAGCCCCACCAGCAGTAAGCCAGGTTCATATTATCTAATTGGATCAGCATCCCATTCATCTTGTTGACTCACATGGGAGTTATTTTGTGGGAGAAATTTGGAAGAGTATGTTCATCTTTTTTATTTCCCCCAATTTTAGTCCTGAACAAAATTGGTAACATGACCTGAAGGTCAACAAATATGGCCTGGGTCAGAACAAAAGAAGGATTTAGTGGAAGGCTTCAACTCTGGAAGTATTAGCTCAAGCTCTCCAGTTGTGGCTGCCAGGATCAAAATACAAGGGGGGCGGGGGCATGGTCTTTAAAATACAAACCAGCCAAGGCTGCTTACTTCATCACTACTGTATTTCCCACACATGGGATGGAAAAGCAACATACATTGCGTGGTAAATGCAAGCACAAGGGTGGTGTATGTCTGAGATAGACATTACATATGCACTGAGATTATGTTAGATACCTTCCCCATATTTCATAAAGCCACCCTACAATATGTCACAGTTTCAGAGTAGAGAATTGGATTACATGATCTCACTGAACAGTGGCCCAGAAACAAAGCATGTTAGCCACAAGCTCTGGATACTAGAAGATTTAGTTTGTATTCTAGACTCCTAAAGGGGGATTGACCTGCCATACTGAGAACGTCCTGCAAAAATATTCATATAATCCTTCCAGAGGATTCTCTGCCTGGTGAAATGGTGGATGGGCGCTAGGTAGAATAGCAGCTGTTCTGTCTTATGCCAAAGAATAACCCAGTCTTTAGTGGCTCTGGGAATGTAAAACTGGCTCAAGGCCATCTTTTCCCAATGGTCCTGTGCCAAGCAAAGTTCATATGGACTAGAGAATCTGGTTCAATTACACAGTAGTTCTTATGTCATCAGATGCAATCTGTCTTCTTCTCTATCTTTTAATTAGAAATGGGCCCAAATCAAAACTCTGGAACTTGTCAAGTCCCAAAGTTAATGTTTGGAATCAAAGGGGTAGCCATGTTAGTGTAGGTCAGCCAAACAAACAAGGGATCTGTCTACACTGGAGGCTCTGTTAAGTGAACTTAGCCAAGGTTGACTTTAAGTTAGAGTTAGAGACTCCACAGCCCTGCGTCCACACTGGCAGGTGATAGGTCGAAGGAGCAGTGGCCAGGAACTCTGCGAGGGGGCCTGGAGGCCAATTAGGATGACTTAAGAGCTTTTCCCATCTACACTGGCTTAAGTCGACTTAATAAGGTTGACTTAAGCATTAAGTTGACTGTAAGAGGTGGTGGTATTAAGTTGACTTAAGGAAGCGCTTAAGTCTACTTAATAATAAGCATCCAGCGTGGATGTAGCGGTCTGTAGGTCAACTTAACTGTCCTTAAGTTGACCTAAGGCTCCAGTGTGGATGTACCCAAGGAGTCCTGTGGCACTTTTAAAGACTAACAAATTTATTTATTGCATGAGCTTTTGTGGGAATTAAATGTGCTAGTCTTTTAAAGTGCCACAGGGCTCCTTGTCTGTTTGGGACTTGAGTCAATCTGTCCTTTTCAATACCAAGTTAATAACTGGATTGGTGGTCTCTCAAAGGCCTGAAGTTTAGAATACATTGCTATCCTCAAACCTGCAGACCAAGCTCAGGCTAACCTCCTAGTGAATCCTTTGGGAGTTTTGCCAGTTTAAAAACTAACGACATAGATTGTGTGAAGCTGATCCAAAGCCCTTTGCAGTCAATGGAAGATATTCTATTAACTTCCATTATTTTTTTTTATTTATTTTTTTTTTATCAGGACCAGCATTTTCTGGCATGCCAAACTCTCCTATGTGCTCTTAGAAAAGTGACAATGAAGCCTGTCACACCACAGAAACATCACCAGAGCAGTCAGGGGAAAAAAATCGTTTCTGCCAAATCATTTATCTATATCATCCCAACTTAAGAAAAATCAACAGAAAAATAGAAAAGAAACTGATGGCAAAAAAAGAATTCACCCTACTTATGGTTAATAACATATCTCCTGCACTCCCATTAGTGTAGAGACCCTTTTAATTACTTGCACAGTGGATTATATTTCTCTTCATTCATAAAGGTAGATGACATTTTAGATCTAAGCTATTATGTGTTCTGTCATGCACACACAGTAACTGGATATATTTGTAATACAAAATCTCAAAAGAAGCACTATATAGCATCACTAGTTTGTCAATTTAGAAAACGTTTGGAAAAATGGACTTATTTTGAGGGGGGGGGGCAGAATAAACAGTCACTGGACTGGCTTTTTGTACTGTAGTAGTCACTGGGGAAGCAACTGCTGTATTTAAGATTGCTAAGTTGTTTTCATTAGGACCTATACATCCTACCAGGGGCTACCAGTGTAAGCTTTCTCTAATGCAACATGTGATGAGCGACGTGCCTTGCTATGGTAACTACGGTAACTACAAAGAATTTACTACGCCAATTCTTCATGAGCTGCCCTGGATTCATATTCACTGAGGATGTACTTGAAAGGTGATGCTGATTTGGGTCTAAGGAGTTGAAGGATTGGTTATTTGACAGCCCACTGTTCCTGCTCTAATCAGCTGCAAAATTGGAGCTAACAGTACCCAGATTAGAGTGGAGAGAGTGCTGGAAATTTTTTCCCTGGATATTTGTTGAGATTCAAAGATGAATGGGTCACAAACAAGGACAAATTAAAATTCATGTTCTGCTAGTGAGCATATTCATGGAAAGCTAATATTAAGCAAAAATATACACCAACATTGATGATTGGTACTTTTTTTTGACTGCAATGCTCCTAATTATTCTATGCTTCACTACGTTCAGGATCAGAAATCATGTGTCTAGGTTAACTAACCAACAGAATGAAAATGGTAAAGTTCAAATACTTGCAACACACAATTTATTAACTAGCTGAAAAGCAAAAAAACAAAATTTTGACTAATCTAGAATTATGAATAAATTCAAAACTTCTGTGATCTTCTCACAAACAGGAAAAGAGGTGAAATTCAATACATAAATTATGCTTTGTGATGTATTCAGCTTAGCTCTTTTGAGATGTAAAGATCAAGAGGCTACAGAAAGGGCATCCTCAGTAGAAGAGACTTAATTCATACATTTTAAGGCATGGGACTATTGTGATAATCTAGTCTGGGAATTACATCCCCTACTCATCTAACTGGTCTGAAATTATTTATCTTTATGACGCAGTGTATAACATCTCCTTTTGCAGGTTCGTTACAGAAAGAATGTGGACAGATAAATGCTTGCATTTTGCAATTCATTTGCTTTTAATTTTGCAGATGGTCACATTGCTTTCAAGGAAGGAGGATCAGGCACAATGTCATTTTTTTTAATAAGTTCCAGAAATGTCTTCAATTTAGATCATTGAATAAGTATAAACAAACACCCTTCATTTTCACAGTTTCATTCACTCTAAACTCTGAAAAATTATGCGGTGTGTGGCAGGTTCCAGAGACGTAGCCATGTTAGTCTGTTTCAACAAAACAAATGAGGAGTCATGTGGCACCTTGAAGACTATCGAATTTATTTGGGCATCAATATATAAACATGCTTATGCATAGAAAACAAACTAGAGTTTACACTGCATGCATCTAATGAAGTGGGTTACAGCTCATGAAAGATTATGCTCAAATAATTCTTTTAGTCTTTAAGGCACCACAGGACACCTCATTATGTTAGGTTTAACTGATCGCCATATTTGGGGTCGGGAAGGAATTTTCCCCCAGGGCTGATTGGCCTGGGCTCTGGAGGTTTTTCACCTTCCTCTGTAGCACAGGGCATGGTTCACCTACCGGTGAATTCTCTGTATCTTAAAGTCCTTAAATCATGATTTAAGGAGGTAAATAACTTAGTCATAGGTTGGTGGCCTATTGTTGGAGTGGGTGGGTGAGGTCTTGAGGCCTGCATTTTGCAGGAGGTCAGACTAGATGATCATACTGGTCCCTTCTGACCTTAGAGTCTGTGAGGTATGAAATCCTGGCCCTATCTAACCACTGGCTTCAGTGGGCCACTATTTCACCCTATGTCTCTATTCCGCAATAAAAATGTTCTGTGTGGAAAGTTTTAATGAAAACTAGTTCTGCCTCAGTGTGATGCGGGAGAGAAATGACAATTTTCCTACTTAAAAAAAAACAAACCCTGCTCATCTTCCTTTTCCCTCCAGAGAAATAACTGAAAAGCAGCTGAACAATGAAGCTTCAAGACTGACGTGTGAAAAAATCAGTGAGGAATGGATGATTAACAAATCTTTTTTTTAAAAATGGTTTTATGATAAAGTTATGATCATTTAAGGCCATGAGCTTGAGCTGGCACATTTCTTTAACTTATAACAAAACTACACATCAAAGGATGGACAGATGGACTGAGCACACATGTGCAGCTGGCTCCTGATTCTTCAAACAATCCCTATTCAGTGATACAATTAGGCACATGCTAATGTCCCACCAAAATCAATGTTATGCATTTATCTAAATGCTTCACCAAATAGGAATGAACTTAGCATGTGCGTAAGTGCTTTGCTAATTTGGGGTTGTAGTGAAGTGTGCAAGCTTTAGCGGTGAAAGAAATGGAGCTTTTAAACTGCCCAGGACTCCAGCCAGCTCCCGCAGAGTTCTTTTGTCCTCGAGCATAACATTCCGATGCCTACAAAATGCATAAGCTTCCAAGCACAGCAGTCCAACTTGTGTGGAGTCCCAAGTTTCTCCAAACCACAGCCCTACTAAAAACCACAAGAAGACAGTGGAGAAACAAAGATCTGCAAAACTGCACTGCTGATGAGGTTTAAGGAAATTAGAGGCCCCACCAATGAAGCCAACAGAACTTGTAAACTAAAACCTTAATCAGGACTAATGGTTCTCTTTTTTCTCTAAGGATTACCTAGGAAATTAAACAGAGAAAAATGGTTTAGTGCAATGGTAATTTTATAATTCAAACAGCGAAAACCAAGGCAGTCAAAAGTTAAGATCCCAGCCACTTGGTTAACCTGGCCATGTTGTACTTGCTGCTATTTTTCCTTTCTGTAATTCTTGTTAAATATGAAATATAAATATTTTGCACATTACAGTATATCTTTCTATGTTTACCATAAAATGTACAGGCCCAACGATGGGTTAACATTGCTGTTGGATCCTTAACTTTTGGATCCCCTGATGCTTTGTGATTTAAATTGTGCAATTTTAATGTAGTGTAGCAAAAGTCAAAAAGGCATATCATTTAGTCTGTATTTGTACAGCTCCGCACCAAATAGTGACACAACTTGACTGGCACCACTGCAGTAAGGAAAATAATTAAATACTCTTGCTCAATAACTTTATTGAATTAATTATATGAGGCTATGCAGAAGAATTAATGGTATGGATTGTTGCAGAAGACACAGTGTATAACTGTACAGGGGTAAGCAGCTCATACAAAACTTAGCTTCTCCTGTCTATGGTTTGCTATAGTGATGCTATTATAATGGAATGTTTAATAAGTCGGGGACAGAATAAAGATAGAGGCACAAGTGTGTTGGGAGGAGCAGAAAACAAAAAAGCAATTTGGTTGGAGATTTTGAACACAAAGCTGTGTTTCACACTCGGACTTGAGTAATAGGGTAATAGTCAGAAATATATGGAAAGAACAGGAGCAAAGCTTCCAGACTATCTCCAGTCATTTTGCTCCTGAAGATGAATAAAGCCACTCCAGAAAAATGACTGTTTGAGGGCTGGGACAGTGAAATTATTGCAGATTTCTGCATTTAATATGTATAGTGTATATTCGTTCATGTGGTATAGCTGTAAGTTATATCTATACTGATGTATATTTCTCTCAATGTAGGTGTTCTATAGCTATATGTGTACTGTTTATGTATAGCTATATCCATATACACACACACTATCAGAATAAATATTTGTGCTCAAATACTTTTTTATTAGGTGCCATTAATGTCAGAGCAATGTCAACCCTATACTGTCATTTTCTTTTACTCTCTCAATACGTTCTCTTTCATTATTGTTATTACTATTATTATTACATTCCAGGCAGGTTATCTGAAGAGAATGATCAGTGAAATGGAGCAAAACTCGTATATGAACAGAGAGATGAATATAAGTACCCATCCTCCTCCAGATTGAGAAAAACAACTAACTAACCATTTTTGCTAGGAAAGCAAATTATCTCGTTCATAAAAAACAATTTGAACTTCATTCTTTCCCCAAATAAGTTGAGCTGTATAAAGGAAAGGGAAAGGCAGAAATATTGTAAGAACTTGATCATGAAAGAGAAGTCCTGTGACTGTGACGATGGGTATTCTCACTGATAAAGTACATAGTTGTGACTCCCTACAGAGAATTGAAGGCTGCTCACAGTCAATTCCATGAAACAATTAACCCTCTATGAGAGGACCTATAATTAACTGAGATTCTCTACAGTTGATAACTAGGGTATTTTATTTTTTTTAAGTGAGATTGTGATCATTAAGTGAGATTATTTTTGAGTGAGATTGTGATCATTAGCCAGATATAGCCACTATGTAACATGCAAGTTTTAAGGAGTAATCAAGACTCTTTAGGTAGGTATGTAGAGATAGGTTCCCCCCCCCCCCGGGTTTTTTTTTTTTTTTTTTTGCATGAGTATTTGCAGAGAGTTTAGACAAACATGGGAATTACTTTGAATACTTTTTGCTAATTGACATTAGTAATCTTTAGGAAAGCCTCATTTATTGTCAAAGAAGAGTTGTTGGGTGAAGGGTGTCTAGAAGGTTAACTGAGATCTGCTGAATACAACTAATAAAACGTCTACATGTTTAGCAGCATGGCTGAAGCTGAAGATTCCTTGAGGGTGGGCTTTTAGGTGAGAACTTTTTCTTTAACAAAACTAACACCAATTTTCCTCAGACCTTATCACTGAGTTCAGTGGAATCTACTTGACCAGGGAAAGTCATGATAGCTTGGTGAAGCTATTTGGACAAGTCCAAAGTAAATGAAGTCCAGAAAGAGGAAGCACAGTCGGTGGAATGCATGACTAATGCTGTGAAAAAGCTTGCTTACATCAGAAGTATGCTAACAGAACCACACTGTATTGAAGGGTGGGGAGGAAGACTGAGGAAGTCTGGTCCCTGAGTATCAAACAAAAAAAATTTAGGAAAAAACAACATACCTTGAGGGACTATGATGGATGTGTTGACATCTCTAGATCACATGCAGGCATTTTGTACCTTGAAGTATTAAAGTGATGGTAATGCAGTTCTTATTATGCCTCATGAGGTATCTCTAAAAACTGCCTAAGATCTTTGTAGGGTAAAACTTTCTTAGGCCTAGTCTACACTAAAAATTTAGGTTGTCACAACTATGTTACTGAGGGATGCGAAAAACCCAGACCCATGAGTGTAGATAGCGTTATGCTGATAGACGCATTCTTCCATTGACCTGTCTGCTGCCTCTCAGGGAGGTGGATTACCTATGCCAATGAGAGAAGTTCTCCTATTGGCGTAGCAAGGGTCTATGCTGAAATTCTACAGAACTGCAGCTGTGCGACTAGAACTTTTCAAGTGCAGCCACGCCCTCAAACAGCATTCATGGACCAATCTCTTTACTCTCTCCCTTCTCTGAAAATGTGATGAAAAAATAACAGTTGAGGTTCAAACAAAAAGAAAATAATATATAAATATGCAACCTACATTATATAATAAGAAATCTGGGGAGCAGGGAACAACGACAATTCTGTGTTTATGGCAATTAATTGAACTCATGACATTTGAGTTAAATCCTCACTTCTGTCACGTACTTCCCAGGTGACTTTGACCAAATTACATCAGTCTCTCTATTCCTCAGCTGTAAAATGGGGAGAACAATATCCCCTACCTCTCAAGGTCATGCTGACAATGAAAGTCTTAATGGTTGAGAGACACTCAGCGTGACGGTGCCCACATAAACACCCAGAGGTGAAAAATGAACTGTGAGAAACTTTTAAGGCCTGATGGACAGCCTGATCAAAAACCACAAAGCCTAAGAGGCAGATGTGCATGCTCTAATATTCATAGGTTATTCTATTGACTCAGCACCAATTAGTCTCATTTTTTTAAAACATCTCTCCCAATTACAAAATTCCAAGTATTCAATTTATCAGACGTGAACTTTTCAAGCATGAAGTTTTCTGAGAACGGACTGGAGAACAACCAACAAGTATGAAATATGACAAACAGGAGAGTCATTCTGAAATCCTGAAATCACTACTTTCACTCTTACTTTTGGTTTCATATAATGCATTTGTAAAGCCATAATTCCATTTCATTCCACCAGCTCTGAGAGAGGTAAAAATGTAGCTATAAATTGGCCTGCTCAAGGAAAGAAACATGAATGATGTATGTAATTCAGCATGTTTTACGAGGAAAAGCCCTGATGTGTTATGTTACATTAGGCTAATACAAATAATAGTTTTAATATAAATTAATTCCTACTCCTATTATTCTAGGGTTTCATTAGTCAAAACTATGTGATATGCAGATGGATGTGTAAACTGACACTGTGATGTATGTTTGCTGTTATTAATTTACCACAGGCAAGTGACCTAGTCAAACAGCACTTAATGTTACATAAAATTTGCTGACTGTGTGAGTGTATCTGCTGCATGCTGATTAGAACGCTATTGTATATTATTAAATATATCTAGAGATGTACCTCAAGTCTGCCTTTATAAACAGACCAAGTTCTGCAATCAAACTTCTCGTGAGGATCTGTGGGTCCTGAATCAGGGCTCTATGAAAACTGCTGCCTCAAAATCACCACTCATAACTTTATTCGTGACTGCAGCATTGGGAGCCCCAAGCCTTTACACAGCACTACAAAGACACCTCATTGGAGGAACCCCAGAGTTCCTGATTGGGCCGGATAGACTATTTAAAACACAAAGAAAGTTGTCTGTGCCAAAAGGTGGATCCTGGCTTGTGCCTGCTGCTGACCCTGCTGTCTGCTAGCTTAGTCATGGTCTTATCTCACATTCATCGTGGTCTCATCTCAGAACTTGAACCCTGCCCTGTTTCTGGTAACCTTAACTTTGTTCCAGTCCCTGAACCTGATTGCCCTGGCTTCTGACTGCTCTGGCTCTGCTATTAAGGAATGGCTCCTTAGCTTCTGAGTTAGTACTGACCCTCAGTTCCTGTTTCCTGTCTGACCTTGGTTGCCTCTGATACCTGGCTCCTGATTCAGACTTACACATTTGCCTTTGATTCCTGAACTCAGTGATATCACCAAGTCATATCACCCATGTGCCGGATGCTAAGGCCCTAACACTTCTGCTTATATAAATGGAAACAATACTATGTATTTTAAAATAGTAATTAACTAAACAAGAAGACCTCATTAAGATTGACATTGACATTGACATTAAGATTAAGATTGACATTGTTTGAGGTCCGCTGAACTCATATCTGATTGAAAGGCAAAAGATATTAGGTGAGTTTGCATTATAAAATTATTTTCAACAAATGTGTCAACATCTCCACAGAACTCAAAAATTTCAGGTGAAGGTATGGTAGATACAATCTTATTCATTACGAATTGGTTTGCTTAATTAAATAGCAGAAACAGTACAACCTACTTCACATAAAATAATAAGAGTAAAAAGTAAGTAATAAGAGTTTCTCTTCACTACTAACAAAGAAAATAGGAAAAAGTAATGAGCAAAAGGATGCTGGCAAGAGGTAATCAGTGTAATGTAGTTTCAACTGCATTTCCAATATTGTCTCACACATTCCAGCATCAAATTAATACAAATACTTTCTAAAGAGAAATAAAGTGTTAAAAGAAAAAAGTCACCTTACCAATAAGGTAAAACTTACATACCAGCTACGCTAAAAGCAAGTAATTTCATGACTTTATTCTGTGTAAGCCATATCCTTCCCCTTCCATTCCCACAGGGCTGGCCCAAGGGTTTTTGGCACCCTAGGTGAACTATGACTTCTGTGCCCCTCTCACCACGTTATAAGAGATAATATATTAATATTTTTTAAATAGAGAAAAAAATCATTTCGGTCTAATTTGGCACCCCTTAACGCCTGGTGCCCTAAGTGACCACCTAGTTCACCTATATGGTTAGGCTGGCCCTGCCTTCCCACCTTGCTGCTGCCATCTAGCCCTGTGTCATGTCTGAGAACCTGGGCCAGAAAATTATTCCTACAGTGTTTTTAGGATCAGTCCCATAGACTGTAAGTACTAAGCAAGATCTTCAGCTGGTATAAATCAATGTAACTCCATTAAGCCAATGAAGTTCTGCCAGCTGAAACTACTGAAGATTTGGTTCCATTTTTTATAATTGTCTCTATTTCACCATACATCTATGTTGTATGATGCTGGGTTACTGCTTATGCAGAACATAAAGTACACATGGGAAGTCTACCACAAATTAGGCAATTGCTGGCAGACATGCTAATGCCCTATGCCGTTTGCAGAGATCCAACACTACATCCATCGAAATTGCAGTAATTATAATGTATTTGATGGCCTTCATTGCTTATGCTAGAGTCAAACCCGAGAAGATTGAAGGAAGGAATAAATTTCACAGAACTAATTTGTTACTGCTATAAAGGGCAATTAAACCTCATGCTGGGGCATTCAGGCTTCTGAGTCTTCACCAAACTAAATTCACATAATCAGCATGCTGGCATTTTCTAAATATTAAATAAAATTAAATAAAAAATGATTGGGCATATGATACATATGTATGGTCACAGTCTTCAATAAGTTAAAATAATAGGCACAAAAGAAGGCTGTATGAAAGCATTTTCCAGCACGAGCAACAGGAAAATGCAATATCAAAGGAGTAGTGTTTTAGGAACATGCAAATGTCTTTGGAAATGGACTGTGGGGATAGAGAGAGTTGCATGTTGAGAAACAGGTACTATGTGCACATTATATCTACAGAAACTATACACATTTGCAACAATAAGAAGGGTATGTTCAAGGGGCTTTCGGGGGGTGAAGATGAGAAAGTTAGCACTGGCTAAACTGTGCAGGCTCTTTCAACAAATCAAATATTGGTATGTGGTTTTTTTATCGAATGAAATCTCACCATAGTTCTGAGACCCAGCCTCACCTCATTGGCCATCTCCAGATAGGAAAGGGAAGGAAAAACAGGGAGAAAAAAATGGTTCAAAATAGTGAGGCTAATAGTGTACTTAATATTTTACTCTTTTTAACAAACATTTTCTACCACATATCTGCTTTTGGTGTTTGTTTTAGCCAAGGTACATCATACTCTAGCACAAATGAGCACACTGCCATGGCCAATTGCTATGAGAAAGCACATTTTTCATGAGGTAATGTATAAAAACAACTGCAGTGTGATTATATAGGTTGACAGGCTCCATCATTTTGATATTAAAAAAAGTTTGGGGAAAAAAAAGTTTAAAAAAAATCCTCCACCATTTTGATATTTTAAAAAGTTTAAATTCACCAAGACCCTGATCTAAAAACCAATGAAATCAGTTGGAGTATTTTCATTGTCTTCAATGGGCCTTGTGTTATGCCTTAAATTGTTGGATGTTGACATATAAAGGGTTTGCCTCTGCATTCTGTTAGGGCTGTAACTGTACACCTTGACTTACATCAGTAAAGGAGCCAACATAGGAGAGCTGAGCTCTGTCATCCCCCTTAACATTCCCATCCTGTCCAGGCCCCACCCCTGAAACACCTTATTATGTCAGGAGTGTTGGAGGCGGTTGGCACAGGATGTAGAGGAGTCTCTTCCACCAGCTTTATGCTACAGAAAGATTCTCTGTACAGAGGGAATACTCTACTATCCATCCCCTTGAAAGCCAATTGAGCTTATGTGGCACAAACTGATCTCAGTGAACTGAAGAATCAAGCCTAAAGTCCATAGTGGTCTCCAATAAAAGATAGATTTTCAAAAATGCTCATCTGGGTTAGATGTTGAAAATAGTTCTGTTCAAACTTAGGCACCAATCGAAATATCAAATTTTCAAAAAAGCAGAGCACACTGAAAGTTGCAATGAGACCTGCTCAGTGTTGAGTACGTCTCAAAATCTGGCCCTTCTTTTGGAGCCTAAAATGGGAGCTGAGTTCTTTTGGAAATCTGATCTCAACTGCACCTTTGAAAACCAGGCCTTACATGTCAACTTTTACCAACAATTACTACATGTTAGTATCTGAGATTCCTCTGTGTTTTTCAGTGTTTAGGATGGGGAGGGGGGGGGGGACATCTCAAATGCTAGAATACGATTTGAGATCTCTATATTTATAGTTTTATATAATTATAAATTTAATTATACAAATGCATAATATAATTATTCTTACTGGTGGTGATGCTATGTGTGAAATGTAATGGTCATTATAATAATAGAACTAGGGAAGGCTTTTGGGGGGGTGATCTATAGCTCTAAATACATTGTTTTCAAAAACAACTTTTCAGGCCTGATTACTTTCTAAGTGACTGCTAGGAATTTGCTGTCAATAGCTTTTAAAATACCCAAAATATGTAAGTAAAAATCATGTTTCCAGTTGGACACTATAACATTTTTTTTCCACAAAGCAATTACAGCCTGATCTAGCAGAGCACTTCAGCACATGCATAAGTTTCAGCATATGATTAAACCCAGGCTGACTTCAAGGTGCCTAAGGTTTGATCCCCCAATGTTAAAGTTAGAGGGATGCTTTTTGAATGAGAACAGGATCATGCACTTAAAATTAAGTATATGCTTAAATGATTTGTTGGCTTAAGGCCTCAGACTTCAAAAAACCACAGTAGGTTGAAAAACAAATCTGGGGGAACACTATTACAATATTTTGTTTGTTTTAAATTCTGATTCAAATGCATGCTTTTATCATCGACTGCTCACTGCCAAAACAATCACCTTGGAAATACCACTGTGAGATTCCTGTGGCACCTTAAAGACTAACAAACGAAGTGGGTTGGAGCCCACGAAAGCTTATGTCTGAAGAAATGCGTTAGTCTTTAAGGTGCTACAGGATTCTCACTGTTTTTGTTGTACACAGACTAACACAGCTACCCCTCTGGATATTGTCACTGAGATGAGATAAAATGTACAAAAAAAGGCCCCAGATGCACACTGTCAAGACCTAATCCTCTACAACCATATTTAGGCCCCAAGTTCTTCAAGATACTTAAGCCCATGCCAACTCTTAACCACATGATTGACTGTAAGGGGAACACTCTGTAATTAAAGTTAGGCACATACTCACGTTCCCTGCTGAACTGGGGTCTTAAATGGTGTAGTTTCTAACAGCATGCCCCTCACTCCAAGGAAAGTTGTTTTATCCTCATTTTTTGCACATGGATTTTCTTTTCCCCCTAAGAACATGCTGCTAAATCATGATTTAGTCTAGACTACCCAGCTACGAATCTTATGGCAGGATTTTCTAAAATGGCTCTCAGAAACATGAAACTGCGGCCCTCAAACGGATCGGAAAAACTTTAGTGATACTGAGATAGCAACAAATATATTTAAGTAGCATAGTAGTTAGCACACATCTGGTCCCAGAGTTAGCATACAAAGAAACGACATGTTATCCCCAATTTCTAAAACCCACTGTGGGTCAGTGGTGCAATTCCCATTGACTTCAATGAGCTTTTGTTCAACCCATTTGTTTTGACTAGGTATTACAGAATGCTTGGTTCTCCTCACCTCAAAGAGGTGAGTTTTCTACCATTTATACTGCAGTTGTGCAGATAACCAGTAGCAAGTGAATTAAGGCCATTTAACTTAAAATTTCTCAACTTTTATCAAGATTTTTTCTCCCCCTCCCACTTCTGTACCTTTTGGAATATACCAGCATGAAACTTTACAGCCTAGAGTCAATGATGTGTAGCCCTTCTTACAGATGGTTGCTTCTGAAACCTCATTGCTGATAGAAAGCTGCTATTAAATGAAGTTTGCCAGTTCATATGTTCAAAGTCAGTATTGAACCTGAGTTTTTTAGGTGTTATTACAGTATACTATTTTGTCGATGTTTGTATTTAAATTTTCCCCTGCCCCACCCCCAAAAAACTTTATTTATTCTTACAAAAGTAGAGTACAATACAGTGATACAAACAAATGATCATTTATATGTAACTGAGCAAAAAATGTACAAAGATTTCAGACATGTCAAAATACATAAAAATAATTTAGAAAAACAACATAGAAATATAAAGAACGTACAATGAAGGGAAAATAAAATGTCAGTTAAATGATCCTGTCTGTGTTTTCTTTCATCATCACAAGTAACTGTCCCAAAGGGGAATCAAATATATTAAAAAAATAAAGAGAATGGCAGTGGGAAGAAAAACAAGAGGAGAGAAAAATCAAGGTAAGAAAAGTAAAGAAGAAAGGAAGATAAAAATTGGTGGAAGTATAAGAACCGTTAATGACAAAAAGGTGACAAACTATGTAGAAAGTGTGCCAGGGCCTACACTGCTATTTAATAATATCTGTTGGAGCTCTGATGCGAGGTAAACCTGAATCCTGATCGGAATTCTTAATCTTTGACCCATTATGATCATCATCAGAATAATCATCTCATATGTCTATTTCCAAGATAATGGGGGGTTTAGGTTTCCAATGCCAAAGAGAAAATCTAAAAAGCTAAAGCCGTAAGTGCAGATTTTTTGAGGTAGGTTAAAATTGGTGTGTCATCATCCAGCACAGATATAGGATGCACTGCAAGAAATCTTAAGGCAGAAGATGTAAGGCTGCACATCCCAGAAAGATACGTTGTTGGTTTTTTGTTATACCCTCTCTATAGGCCAAAATATGTGTGACAATATTTCAGGACAGTTTAATCACCTTTCTCAGTCCTGCAGAGTTAGAAAGTTTTGCAGAGTGATGACTTGTGGGGATTCAATATTTGTTAAAGAAGTTATTTTCTTGAAAGCAGAGTGAAAGCAGTAATGATGACATGATGCTGTTACAGATATATGAGTCAGTTAGTACCATTCTGCTCCCGCTGTGGACAAAGTATTATATGCTGGCCTCCTTAACATAAAGAGAACACTAAGCGTGGGAGGAAGAAAGCCCCTCTCCTCCCCACCCCCTAAAAAGATTGATCAGTGGAATGATATCACACAGACTGATTAAAATGATATATTAAGTAGCCTTAATTCACATTGTGATAGTTAAGAATTGCAAACATACGGCATGAAAGATCAAGCTCTAGGCATTAGGGTCTAAAAAGAGAGAGATGCTGCAATGTCTAAATGCAATTGAGTAAATGGGAAATGATGTCATTTCCTAGCTGGCAGAAAATTAAGGCTCCATGTACACCAGGATTAGAACTGTGTTTGATGCCAGCAGTGTTCCAGTTTCTTCAGAGAAAACACATTTATGTTTTATAATCCACTTGACTCTAGCTTTAAAAAAAAGATTGAAAGAGGAATTTGATGAGCAAATTGTAATAGTGACAAGATGTGGCTTAATGGCCAATGTGTCAATCTTATCTTCTATAAGTGAAGCAATACATTTCTGTTCTTGGCAACGGAATCATTCTGTAAATAGTTTAATAAGGTTTACGGCTAGCCTGAAGTTTCTATTCTCCTTAATTTGAAGATGGCACACAATTTGTTTTCTGAGATTAGATCATGCATATAGAGAAATGTATGGGATTTCCAAGCTTGATATTTTATTCTTCTGAGTTTCAAAGTTTTATAATTATCCTAGAATGTAATATTTGGTAAGGAAAAAGGGAGTGGAATGGCTTGATGACTTTGAGGATACCTCAAGAGGAATGTTCGTCGGGAGAAGATAGTTGAATGCAAAAAGGCACAGCTGATAAAATATCAATGGAAGCTGCTAAATTCATTTCAGTTAGCAGCCATACTTTATTATAATGACAATGAGCATTTGGAAACCATCTTTCAGACTGTCAGATAGACTGAACTATAGCCAAGATGCCACGTAATGGGGAAGTCCACACACAAACTGCCAGACCTCAATTATATTGGAGTTTGTGAGCTTTTGGAAAGACATGAGCAGGAATTGTACTAAAAAGTTACTGGATTTAGGAAGCTACTCTACTTTTTAAGAATTTTTATATCACCACAAGAGTTTTCAATATATTTAAGTGATTGTTTTGTAATTTAGGCTACACCGACATACACTTTTGAGGTCAGGGACAAACTACGTTTTAAGTTATTAAAAAGGAACAAAGAATAATCTAAGTAAAAGTCCAAAATGAGCATTAGTTTTGATTTTCCACTCTTTGTTTCACTAACTATAAATCTTCTAAAGGAATGTTAGTGTCCAAAATATTAAGTATAAACTATTGTGGATCTGTAGGAAACAGTCTAATACCATGGGTGCAAAATATAACCTTCTATTTAATCAGTCTACAGGTTTGTAGAGGATCTAATATTTATGACTAGTGTAGGAGAACTGAAAATAACTGGAAGAGGTTGACTATACATTCCTGAAAATCTAGTCAAAATTGGAAGAGGTTAACTATAAATTCTAGAAAATCTACTCATTGAAGGAAGATCAAATGTATTTCCTCAATGTTAGAAGTAAAATTAAGGCCATTTAAACATTTCTAAATGCCTTTCTATTGTTAATAGACTATAACTCTGCATTCTAGTGGAAGATTTTGGTATTGTGGTGCAAAATATTTTTTTTTCTAATATCACCATAGGCTAGCCTTCCTTTCCACAAACCAGTTTGTGATACCAGTACAGTTTTGCATCTATTTTTTATGTATGCAGTGTTGTTGTAGTTGTTGATCCCAGGATAGTAAAGAGGCAAGGTGACATGAAAAAGATCTTTATGTAAGATGTATGATGTAAGATGTAAGATCTTTATGTAAGCCCAAAAGTTTGGCTCTCTCACCAGCAGAAGTCAGTCCACTAAATATATTACTTCACCACCATCTCTGTACAATTTTTATGTCATTTAGATATCTGGGTACTTGATCATTGTACATGAAGAACAGCTATCTCAGCTGAACCCAGAAAATACCAAAATGATGTCAAGTGGAAGAGGAAAATGCTTTGAGGAACTGACAAATATCAGAACTTCATCCTCTTTTGAAGTCAAGATTGTGCACAGTCTTAGAGTCATGATACACTTGGTAGTGACCCTGGAAGCACAAACTGCAATTTAGTAAAAATGGTCTCTCTCCCCTCTTCAGGTAGCAAGAAAACTCTATGCATTCCTCTCGTGAATTAGACAAAATGGTTTGTGCACTTTTCACCTCCAGAATATTTCCTTCCTCCTAGGCCAAGATAAGAAGTTCCAAGGAAGCAGGAGATGGTGCAGAGTTCAGTCTACTGAGAGGATCAAGCCATTCATGTTATGCTGGTGCATCTCAGCTTGAATTAATTTAATCCTGGATCCACCACAAATGTCTGGAACTGATTTACAAACCCATTAATGAGATATGGTCATATTATCTGGAGGACTGCCTCTTCTGTTTGACAAGCCAGGGAAACTCATTGCCCAGCATCCTGTGACTATCAGAATCCAAGTATAATGTTCAGGGCATCAGAAACTAACCCTCCTCCAGTGATCAGTTATTCAAAAGGGAGAGAGAATAGCCTAATTGAAAGTCCAAAATGGATATTATTAATTTTGATGTTTCACTCTTTATTTTACTGGTTTAGAACAAACAAAGGGAAGTACTTCTTTAAATAATGCACAGTCAACCTGTGGAACTCATTGCAAGAGGATGTTGTGAAGACCAAAACTATAACTAGATTCATAAAGGAATTAGATAAATTCAAATTCATGGATCCATAGCAGCCAAGATGATCAGAGATGTGACCCAAGTTCTGGTAGGCCTCTGAATTCCAGGTGCTGGAAGTGAATGACAGGGGATGGATCACTTGATGATTGACCTGTTTTGTTAGTTCCCTTTGAAGCATCTGGCATTGGGCACTGTCAGAAGACAGGATACTGGGTAAGAGTAAGAATAGATCTGATCAAGTATAGACATTCTTATGTTGTTATGCTCATCCAAGGCTCTGGAACATCCTCCCAAAGGTGATCAAGAAAAATCCAACTTGCATTATTTTCAGCCCCATTGTAAGTCACATGCCTTTGCTAAAGCCTTCCAAAACACCAAAGAAGAGAACAATACAGCAGCATGCTCAAAGCTGGAAACAATTAATTAAACTATACAGCTGAATGGCATATTGATTGCCCCAGCGGGACAAATTTCACTGTTTTCTGTAATCCATAAATAGTATTTATCCATTATAGTGATTGGCAGTTTAGAAATGCTGGTGATGACATATAGATTCCTGCATCAATAATCTCAAATTTAAGTCTTTCTGAAATCAATTGCACTGACAACTCCATTATCTTTCCTGTTTTCCAACCTTGTGTCATATTTGAAACCTCTTTTTCTTCTCCTCCCCCATATCCCATCCCTTCATAACTTGTGAACATTTTTCTATTTAACATTATGAGAATTTTCTCTTTTCACACAATTCCAGCTACTTGCACTTTCCTCCTTGGCAGACATTTCTCACCTAAACTACAGTAACTCTTCTTCAAAGCGTCTGACGAAGTGGGATTTTCTCCCACGAGAGCTCATGCGATAAATAAATCTGTTAGTCTTTAAACGTGCCACAGGACTCTGTTGCTTTTCTTCTTCAGCAATCCCACTTCTGCTTCTATGAGTACATCCAAAAGGCTACCTGCTACCTACTCCATCTGGGAATCCTAACCATGCTTCTCATAATTGGATCTGAGTGCCAGCTAAAGCCACGGTCCTTTTTGGTTGCTCTCACCTTTTTATGACATCTCCCTGAACCAATTTAATTGCTTCCTCTATTTTTACCATATCAAAATCAAGCTTCTTGTCCTCTTCTTCAGGGCCTTATATAATTTCTATTTTCATTTCCTTTTACCCAATCTCTCCTCTTTATACATCTTCCAAGACCTCTTATTACTGATTCCTCTATCTCCTTCTCAACTTTGTGCCTTCATCCATTCTGCCCCCTACATACAGAAAAGTCTCTCACATTTTGTCCATGCAGTGCTCTCTCTCCATCAAAATTAAAAAACTACTTCCTCCAGGATTCCAGCCTCCTTTTCTCTTTCTCACAGTCTCACCTTCTTGACCTGTTCTACTGTGTCTTGTCTTAATTTAGTTTGTCTTTTTTTCCCTCCTATGTGGAAATGCTTTTTGCTCAGACTTGAAACCACTTATTCCCACATGAGTGAAGAAAAGTTGTACCATACATCCATCTGCTTTTTGAGTTTGATGCATACTTTAGAGATTATTGTGTAGGGATGCGAAGACCCTGAACATTCCAAGAGAGAAAGTTAAGGACATAATCTAGAACAGTAAAAGCATTGTATTTTGGGTTGAGAAAAAGGGGGTAGGGGATCAATGAAAGCTGAAGAATTCCAGTTAAAGACAGAAAAAAAAATAAGTTGAAGCAGGAGCAAAGGAAACAGGAACATTAAATATCAGAGACGCAGAGCTTCCCCAAGGGACGAAAATGGAATAAAATAGAGTTTAAGATATCTTGAATTAAATCAGTGACTGACCTTATTTTACCTTTTACCACTTATTTTACCCTTTTTATGCTTAGCTCTGATTTGGGGGTATATGCTCATTTAAGTCTACAAAGATGTGTGCACTGGACTCTCTGAGCATTGGGAGAAGAATACACCCCAGAGTATGTCGTATCTAAACATGGCTAATGCTTGTGTGCAGAGACATTATTAATGGATTTTGAATAGTTACCACCTTGGTCTGTGATCCTGCAAGGTATCCCCCAATGGTGAAGAGCCTATGTGAAGCTCCTTACAAGCTAGGAGCCTTAGGAGACAGTGTTATTGTGCAGTAGGCCTCCACGGTTTTGGCAGCGATGAAGTCTACACTGTAATAAGGGAAAAGCTGAGGCCTTGCATCCGAGATACAAATGCATGTGTCTTTATAGCCAAAGCTATTTGTCCTCACTCTGCATGCTCTCAGAATGCTATAATGTGCTAAATTTCCGTTTCCAAAAATGCTCCCTTTCAACAATATATATTGTGGTGTTGTGTGCACGTGACTTCACAGGTTTATCCCACAAGCATGATATGGATGTTTTTATCACTGAACACACTGTGGATGAATTCAAATGGGTGAAGAGGGAACACAGAAAATGGAATCTTATTGACAAATATTTGATAATATTACAGACTGCAATATATTTTCAGATTTCACATGCTACAATTGTTTAAATATGGTAGGCATGTCAAATATTGTAAAACCCCCAACAACCCTAGAAATTAATGTTGGAATTTGTATTCCAACCAAATTAAGGATAGGCTTTGTATTTTTTTCCAGTTGTGGTGCTGCTTACTCCTATTAGTTGCTTGTGACAAATATCTGTTCAAGATATAAGAATCTACAAGTGTCTCAATGTTTAAAAAATGTCCAGAGGTTAGCTTGTTAAACTTTTTAATTGATGTAAATAGATACAGGCTTCATGCAAGATAACTCTGCTTCTGGACTGCTCAGTCTACCATAATGTCACTATTTATTACTTCATACCGTTGCAAGAAAAAGTTTGCAAACTAGTCATTTTAAATGGATGTTTTCTAGGTAGACTATTTTATACGAAAGGCATTTTGCTCAGAAGAGTCATTTTTAGAAACAAATAAAAAAGCTTCAAAAAAATAAAAGGAAAGACAGTTTTTAAACAGTAGTGGCATCTGGATGGCTTACTGTATTAATAATGGGATAATTAACTTTTAATCACTAAGTAATCTGTTGAAATTTGGCCTCAGTTGGCTGTGACCAAGAATTGGCGCCATCTAACGGCGGTTGTATAGAATGATCTGTTAGTCACAACCCACTAGAGAAGGGTCCAAATCACAAAAACATCAGTTGGTGCCAATTAGTATCTCTGCTGTCAGTCTTAGCAGAGAGGTCAAGGGCATGGTGTCTCATCTACTCTCTTACCCCTAAAGCTGGTCTCTCCAGGTCAGGGTTGAGGCACATTGGTGGGACAACGTAGGGAAGTTTGGACTGCTCCTGCCCATTCTGTAACTGCTCTATAAATAAATAGAGGACTTTAGTCTCCAGGGCTGTCAATTTGTTATTTTTCATGAAAGTGACATTTAAAAAAATAATAAACTTCATGTAATAATTTAGTATCTCCAATCAAAATAAAGTGAATGTATTTGTACGAGAGCACCTAAAAGCCCTCATCTTCCATTTGCTCTCTGTATTTTGTGTTTTCTACCCTTAATTGTGATAAGAATAAAAGTTATGGACCTCTTTTGGAGTTTCTTGATGACAACGGTTGGTGTTCCACCACAACTCCAGAGCTGCAACCAAGCACGCAAGAAGAAGGCCTACTGCTAAAATGCAGAAGACGCCTGCAAAACTGTGAAGCTTCAGTGCCTTGCCATCTGTCTGTGCATTGGTGTGGCTATTCAGGTCACAACGGCCCATCCGTGGCCACCATTTCTGTTTCAGTACATCCAAGTCTCCAGTCTCTTGTAATTCTAAGATCCTGCAGAAATTTTAAAACATAGGCATTATTTCAGTTTATTTCTGGCATATTGGGTATCCATTTATCAACAGCTCTGCCACCATGGAATCCTTATATTACAATTGCTCTGCAGGAGTTATTTTTTTGCAGGAATTCTGTATTATTCATCAGGATTCTGTCTCTAAGGCAGAGCATCTCCAGCAAGATTGGTGAATTCTACAGTTGCCGAACTGTCCCACTCTCTATCTATAATCAATCAGTGAGGTATACTTCCTGCATATCAAATATTCACTATATATTTTCCTCGAACACTGAAAACACTTTCACTTTCACATCCACTAACATTCTGTAAGTAACAAGATTGATAAATGCTTCCTAGTCAAATGTAATTTGATCCAGAAAGCATCCACCTGGGAAGGGGTGAAATGAGCTACTCTATTATACCAAACTGCATCCGGCATATTCCAGTACACATCATCCACAAGATGATCAGCTTTAGAAACAAATGCAACTTTTAAAATTGCTCTTAATAAATAAAGCTTTAGTTAGGACTCCCCCTAAAATTTTGACCTTAGTCTGATTTCCAATGGGCTATAGGAAGAAATAACTCATGAAAGACTCAACCCCTCTCTCCCATGTCTACTCCATCATAATAATTTCCATTTTTTTAAACAAGCATGCAACCATTTGCACAGTACTTAATACAAAACCATTTAAGCAGCAACAGAGTTGCTTATTTCTGCTTTGAGCTACAGCAAATGTGGCTCATTCAAAAAGATTTTACTATAATGCTGTTACTTTACGCTCGAGCTAGCGTGTTAACAATTACTAATTCATCATTGTTTCCCATTTGTGAAGTGCCCCCTCTCTCCATGAATGATTCATTTTGGGTTTGGTTTGACAACTGCCTTCACTATTTAATAACAAGCTTTCGTTCTGAGGCAGCTTTATCTCTGGTTATCATGAAAATTCAGGCTGACTGCAGCTGGTGTTTTACTGCTTCTTATAAAAGGTTTCCTTAAGAATAATCCAGACAGACAGAAAGTCTGCCTTGGCTTCCTGCAGGTAGATGTGTGCTCAGCCGCTTTCTACTATGGCCACACGTATCTACGCCATGGTGTGCATGTTTGCTCTAAACATGAGGAGGAAGTCTATATGCATACTTTTAAAAGATACTGAGACAGTTTGCCACAGGGATCACTGAACTGTGTCAGACATATTAGAGTCACAGGCTTCCTAATCCCACACAAACACTCAGCAACTATTTGTCTGTTGTATTATGACACCTAATGGACTGGATCAATGCTCCACAGTCTAAAGTCTAAATTGTAGCTTTGTTTCAATCCCCAAACAAGGGGCACTGGATTGTTTCACTGTCCCAAAAGCAGACTGGGGAGTAGATAGTAACTCAGAGAGTTACAATCTCCTACCCAGTTCCCCACAACTCGGGGGAATATACCAGACACAATATGTGCTACCTGGTGTGTTGGGAGTACAGCCAACACTCTCTCCAGTTGTAGCTCCCTCCTACTTCCTCCCTGACCACGTGCACGGGAGAGGAAGTAGCAAATCTGTTGAGGTTGCTCCTCGTTCCCTCTTCCCTATGCTACTATAAAAGGAAGAGAATTCAAACAACTGATTTCAACAGACAGAAATTCATTTAATAAACAGACACTGCCAAAGTTAATGAGCGGTGAACACTGGATTCTTTCTTTGTTGCAGGAGGCATCCTATGAAACAAGCACAGTTTTGCATTACCTTTGGGAGAAGAGATCCCTGTAGGGGCTGCCATGCTGAAGTGCTATCCCGTATCCTTTACTACTGATGCTGTTTCCAATGACAGTCACAGAACACTCATCATCTGTCAGCGCGGCATATTCCACCACTGTTACATCCCACAAAAAAGCATAGTTGCCTTTCTTTGCCTGTAAATGCACCACAAATAAAACTAAATTATATAGCTGATTTAGGGCTTAAACTGGTCTCAAAGTCATGCTGAGCCGTTTCTTGCCCAGTATTTCACTAGTTCATAACCACATTTTAGACCCCTTACATCCTCAGACATTTCTGAAGTCCCCACAACACTTCCCCGTATCTACTTCATACCCCCTGAGAACACTGCCCTTGATTCAATGAGCAAGGTTGGCACAGTAGCCTGAGTCAAAGACTTCATGTGTACGATGTAACCAACTTCCAGCCTCACGGTGGTCTTTTATAACTATTAATAATGAATCAAAGACTTCAACTGAAATGATATTACTTGGTATGGTTTTCCTAGGGGGCACTGCTTAATGAGCTCGTATTAATTCTTCCACATCCACACATTTACACACGTAGGCAGATACTCTGCAAACACTATATTGTATGTTCTAGCAGCCACAGCCACCAAAATGGCAGCTCACCAAGAGAAAAAAAAAACCTTTTGGAAAGATCTGACCTACTCCTGCAACAAAAGGCAGGATGGAATTTTTAGAGAATAATTTCCGCCCTTAATATGGAAGAGAAAAGAGCCACCAGATTCTCCCACTAGCTTTATTTGTGACCAACATTGATTTATTTTAGTACACACCTCCACAGCTGTCCTCAAATGTCAGCCTTAATTGGATTCAGACCAGTGCCTGAATGCAGCGCACACAATGAATGTAAATCATTTTACTTAACATAAGATGTAAGAAATGTCTCTGGATGGAGACTTTAATAAAAAGCAAATCATCATTTTGCTTGGTTAAAGTAATAATTGATTTCCTAATGTATTTAAGTAATATCTTTTTAAAGTCTCTAGTGAACATACAAAGCACAGTGGAACAGATGGGCTGGAGAATCTAATGCAAATAAATGAGTAATCATAGATGCAGGTTTCCAAGACTTAATTTTTTAAAAAAAATTCAGGTGATCTGTGTTTTCTCATCAAGTTTAGAGAGTTGAGAACTCAGGAAGCTGAAACTCTTCATATGTGTGTTTTCAAGACTAGATCCTCAAGCACTCTCAACTAATAGACTCATTCCTGACCATCAGCAGCTTCCTGTGGGTGTTTTCCATCTCCATGTAAGCTCAGTCTTGGATTGACCCAGAACAAAAGAGTCTCTTCAGTTCTTTTATATGAGCTGCCTGCTGGTATCTGAGCTAGGAAATTAAACTAATTTCATTTCATCATGCATGGATCAAAAAGGTTCACAATACACTGAACTCCTGAATCACTGTTCGAACAGGACAATAAACCAAATGTGAGTGAGTGGCCATTCCAGTGAAAAGAACCCAAGCAACCAGAAAGGGAAAAACACAGTTCTTGCTTTACTCACCTAAATCAAGACCCACTAGTCCCTCTCTTCCTGGTCAAAGTAAACAAAAGTACTGAAAATCCCCTGGCTTCTGGGTTAAACAAAGGCGTATTATGTGGTTCTTCCTTTTTTTTTCAGGAAAGAGGGGCAGAAATCCCAAAGTCTCTTTCTTCAGGGTTTAAATAAAGCCCAAATATTATTTTCTAAAAGATTTCCTTAGCAGGCAGCTGGCTTCCTTCAGCATGGCTTCTGTGATTTTCCAGCCATTCCCTACAACCCGCCCAGAACTTCTTTTTTCACCTCCTCTTATATGTACCAGGCTAGTTTTCTGGAATGGTGGTGGAAGCCCACTGCCTCTCATCTGCCCATATAACCCAGCCTCCTAGCACATTATCCCAAGCCAGAAAGCCAGCCCCAGACAAATAATATATCTCCTCATACCAAATAACAATAATAAAGCAGCAAAACGACAAAAACGTATGTTCAGCAGGCTAAAATAATTCATTCATGTCACATGGTTTGAGGCGCTAAGCTGGCTGTTGTTGTATTAAGTATGAAGTATTTACATAGGCTAAAATACAGCGTGGGCTATTCAGATGGGAAGGACACAAATGCTATATGAACTTATTGGCAGCATCATGAAGTAAACCAGAGAGTGACAAAACTTCTTCCTATTAAAAAAACAAACCAAAAGGGGTCCTAAAAGGGCTCTTCTGTGACACCACACCAAGGAAAAGCTCAGAATATTAGTATGCCCAACATTTCATACAATTCAGCCTACATTCCAATCAGGCAGCGAGAGTATTTGATGTAAATGAGGAAGGAATCAAGGACAAACATTTATCCAATATATAATATCTAAGGAAACCATCATAATCTGCTAATGAAAAGACAAACAACAAATACAACAATGTCAGGTTGGCCTGGCCCAAAGCAACCGGGACACAAATATCAATGGGCAACACATAATTGGAAACATAAAAATTCATTGCTGCAAACATGTCCAGCCATTGATGTGCGTACTGGAAGATCCTCTACCCCCAACCAATTGGTGTTAGTGACAAACCTGTCCATATCTGTCTTCGCTACCTGTGAATGTGCCTGTGTCTTTCTTGACTGTTCCAATTGCTTGTTAGCAGAAGTGTCTACTGCAGGACCTCGCTTCCCTAACTGATAGGATTTCTGGCTCTGGGCAAGCCATATCTTTTTTTAATCACTTCCACTGGTGTATATGACAGCCTACTTATATATTCCCAGGCATCATAATAAATAATGCACCTCTTTTACCATATACAAAGATGCAATTTTACTGTATATATGTGCAATTACACATGGGGCCAGAAGGAACTGTTGTGAAATCATTTAGTATCCTCCATATAGAATTTAGTCAGTGCGCATAGTGCAATAAGGCACAGGTGTAGTCTGTATAGAGAGATGAAACTCATAGGAGATGGAGTCTGAGACACAGAATATGTCAGTCTTGTTTTCTTCTGTTTTTCACATGTGCGTGTGTTTGTTGCTTCAGAGTTGTTCTGCAGACAGCTCTCCTGAGCTTCCAATCTTCAGAAGGGGAACTGAGCCAATATCTACAGCATACCTCTTATTTTGTCCCAGGGCTTCCTGGGGAAACATTAACTTCCTCAGGCATTCAATTTCTATTACAAGGCAACGCGAGGAGAAGAATCATGCTGCTATGGCCTCTGTTACGCAAGCTGCCCTGGGGATCCCTGTTGAGTTTATCTATTTTGCCCAGAAAAGCTTCTCACTCTGAGTTACAGTTGGTGGGAAGCCTTCTGATAAGGTCAGTCTCTCTCTGTGTGTCATTTATGATATTGCTATCCTGAGTGGTTCTGTAAGACTATGAAACAGTAAATAAAGTCCACTGGGCCTTTGTGTATCAATTGCGTGTTTTTTGTGACGCAACCAATTCTACCCAGTGCCATCAGAACTGTTCAGCATTATTTCTCTGATGGCCTCAGGATTTTAGCATAAAGAGATATCTGACTTTTAAACCTTTAATTGTGCACACTTCTCAACCCCCCGCCCCCCAAAATTCTAGAGGATGTAAAATTGCTTTCTTTCTCTGACTGCCAAAGTGAGAGGCCTCAAAGAGCTTTCTCTTTTATGCAGGTTCTTCTACTTTCATAATATTTGCTTCTTCAAACAGGGTGATGCCTTCCTCTTATTATTATATTACATAAAAAAGCTTCCTGTGACCAAATATTTGGCTGCAGTCGAAGTTTAACACACTTCAAATCCATGTTAACATCCAATGTGACAGGTAAGGAGTATCATTTGTGCAATTTAAAGAAGGCCTGTTGCACTGGGAAAATGAGAGAGAGAGAGATTTCCATGTCCAAATGAATATAAGGAGGGTGCCACAAGTAAGGTGCCACAATTAAGGCTCTTTTAAATGGCATTTGGGATCCAGGATGAAATCTGGAAGTGCCAGGATCAGTTGTTAGTAGAAAGGTGTGTGTGTGTGTGTGTGTGTGTGTGTGTATGGACAGTGGAAGGAAAGAGACAGAAACCCAGCAAGAAAGAGGCTTGGGTTGTTTGAAGGACTAGGAAGTTAAGAGTGGTACTGCTTTACCTGAAGCTATAATTTGTGAGGTGGCAATATTATTGATGAGAAGAGAATGTAGATTGGTCAAGAGAACGGGAGGGCTGCAAGGAATTCCAGAGGACCTAAGAAACTGTGTATGGTAATTGGACAGCACAATGGTATATACAAACAACAGTAATGTAGGTCTGAAAAAAAAATTAAACTATTCCTATCCACTGAACTTTTGAGAAAAGTGTTGCAATATCTCAAGAAAAACACTGAATATTGAACCAGGTCTTTTTTTTTTTTTACATCTGTGATGTTTTAAGATATTAAGCAGCAGTAAAGATGGGAGAGGGAACAATACAGAACAATATTATATTGCTATTATATAAATCAATTGTACATTCTTGACTTAGATATTATGTTTGCTTTAGGTTCCCATATCACCAATGAAACATAGCAGAAATAGACAAGGTTCAAAGACTAACAATGAGAATTATCAGAATCAGGAAAAGGGGAAACAAACAAGCAGTCTTGTGATGCTTTTAAAGACAAACAAATTTATTTATCTCATGAGCTTTCATGGGAAAAGTCCTACTTTGTCAGATGTTTCAAAATGGAAAAAAAATACTGTATCGGAAGGAGGGATAAAAGCAGTGAAGTGTAATCACAAGGTTCGAACAAGGAAGAAAGATTATTGCTATTGCATCTGAAATAATTGATGGTATAGAGGGAACTCATTAGGTATTCTTATTTATCCTACCCATAACAAGAACAGATGTTCAAAATTTAAAAGGGCAAAACATAAAATGTCTAAAAATAAATATTTTCTATACAATATAGAATTAACCTGTGGAACTCATTATCATAGGATATCATGCAGTCAAATAGCTAATGAAGCTTCACAAAAGGATGAAGTATGTATATTATAAAAAATAGTCTTTTCATTACATTACATAGGATAAAATAACAGGAACTACCAGACCTCATGCTTCTTGTTATACACTGACCAATCACAGGAATCAGAAGGAAATTTCCCCCCTCAGCACGGTATAGCTGAATTAGTTTTGTTATAGGAAATCTGTACCAGTATTGCCATTTTCAATGACAGAATACTGTATTACATGGATCACTGGTTTCTCCTGGAAGAGTAATTCCTCCTGTGATATCATGAGACACTTTGGAACCTGCAAGACCTAGCTTACAGTCCCAATCAACTTTCCTCAAACATCTCTGGAGTTAAACAAAACTACACTTGTCTCTCTAAGTGAAAATCTGAAATACATTCGTGTTAACTGAGTGTTACGCGGTGCATAGATTCCCTTTCTGTAGTTGCCATCAAGTGTTTTTAAAAGCTGTGCCTTGAGACAATGCTAGATGGTCACTATGGATGTACAGACCATATCTAAGCTTTTAAAAACTTTATCTTTTTGTTTTGAGCTATTTAAAGAGTTCAATTTTCAAAAGCAGATAGGAACTTCTCAGCCAGATTAAGAGAGGTAAGTGGAATAGAGCGAAATTGACATGTCTTATACTTATCTATACAAAAAACCAAGAATCTCTCCCATTGTTTCTCACTGCAATTGGCATTGCTTCTCTTAGAGTTGCACCAGGAATTAGCATCCATTTTATAACCCAGTGTTATTGGGAAACTGAGAGAATTAACAGAAATCTGGATTTCAGGGGAAAGTCACATTTTTTCATTGTGCTGACAAAGTCCTTGATCTGAAAGGTGTAGTAGGAATATATGTGTTTTTCTGCTACAGGGAGATTTAGATTTTTCAGTTTCAACTAATTAGAATTTTAAGGCTGAATTTACATTTCACTCTTGGGTTGTAGGAAATGCATACTGATTAAAAGTCCAGTTTCATGCTAACACTGATTTATCTTGATTTTTTAAAATACAATTTCTAGACATGATATTTGAAACAAACTTGTCTGTTTAAGGAGGTCCATGAGCTGCAAAAAGAGATATTTAAACTATAAAAACCTTATTATATTAGACAATTTTATTAAATATTAAGCCTGATTTGGTAAATGTTTAATCAAATGGCAGCAGAGGTCAGCTATGGGACTGCGGAGAAACTGGATTATAGTCAATGTTATTGGATGGAGTCAATCAAGTTTTATATACATCACACCAGAACATTAAAATCAGACCTAATTTGACACAGTTATTATCATATAAATTTGAACCACTTGCCACCTCTACACTGAATCCCAAAGTTACTCTAATTGGTATTCTCAACAGTTTGTCAATCTAAAGCTAAAACCTGAGGCTTAGAAAATCTAGCTATAATAAATGGAAGCCTGTAATACGTTTATAAAAGATGGGTATTTACAGATTTACTGTTGTTGAATATCATATGACATAATGCCAGCGATATAAGAAAAACACATTTAAATACTTCCTGCATTTTTCTAAGGTAAATGGTTTTACCTTTTTTAAAAAAAAAAATTCAATGCATGTGATAAAGTGCTTATCTATATTTTGTGAATTTATTTTTACTATTTTTTCCACACTGAGAATGCCTCAGGATATAGATGTCTTATTTTCACTCAAATGGTAAGCAGTAGAAAATCATATACCAGCACACTTTGTTACACCCATACAGTGAGGGACATTACCAACCCCCCTGTCCTTGACCCATCTACCACTTCTTCCTCTTTTATATGTAAAGTCAACCTAATTTTTTACAGTGGTTGAAGGCTGAAGCAAAACCCATTTAAACTGTGGGAAAGATAAAAAAATAGATGAGGTTTGAAGCAAGAGGACTTGACCCAGTGAAACCATTACCAGGATACTATTCCTATGAGAGAGAGTACAAGCCTGATCCAAAGGCCATAGTAATCAGTAGGGTTATGACTACACTGGAGCCTGAGGTCAAGTCAAGGAAGGTTAAATCAACCTACAGACTCCTGCGTTCACATTGGGCTTTTATTAAGTCGACTTACGCACCACCTCTGAAGATCAACTTAAGTGTTAAGTCAACCTTATTAAGTGGACTTAAGCCAGTGTAGACAGGGAAAGCCCCTTAAATCGACCTAATTGGCCTCCAGGCCCCTTCCCAGATACCCACAATGCACCACTCCTCCGTCAACCTAGCACCTGCCAGTGTGGATGCAGGCAGTTGACAGGAGTTTTCAATGTGGACTCTCTAAGTTGACTTAACAAGGTCGACTTTAAGTCGAATTAAAGTTGACCTTGTTAGGTCAACTAAACAGAGCCTCCAGCATAGACATACCCTAGGAGTCTTTCCACTGATTTCAGTGGGCTTTGGATCAGGACTCAGGTACAGAACGCATTTTATTCTTCCCTCTCATGCTGTCTTAGGCACACACTGCACACTCACTCAGTCTTCCAGGCAGAGCAGGGGTCAATGGCTCCTAACTGCATCCTGCTCAATATCATTAGTAGCAGAGCTAAGAGAACCATTTTCAAACAACATGTTATCTGACAGATGTAGCCTCACTTTATTCTCCCAAGATCTCTCTAAGAGCTCAACACCATTTCCTAGAACTGATTCATCATCCGAAAGTATCTGATTTTTTTTTTTTTAATTCTCTAGACTGACTGGTCCTGAACAGTTCTCAATGAGCATGCAATAGTCACTATTTCATCAGGCTTCATTGGCTGCAAGGAGGTGGACAAGTCACATGATACTGTCTTTGTTCTGTGACAGGACAGTGTTCACGTACTCCCCACACAAGTGTTTGTGACTCTAGAATTTGGCTTGTGCAAATTCTTGCATTTGCAAACTTGAGATCTCCTTTCATGCCAAAAACTAGATTGCACTTACATTAGCAGAAAGGACACAAAAAAATGGTGGAAGCAAATTTATTTTAGAACTCCACATTTTTATAGGGAATTAGTCACAATTTGCACATTAATGCTACTTTTTATGTGCTTTAATGGGTTACCCGAACAGCTTCATATGTAAAAAGTGAAAGTGGTGTCTCCCTCGCTATTTGACAATAGCAATTTCAGAATGACAGCTTTAATAATAAAGAATCATCAATGACTTGGAGATAGAGCTCAGAGAGAGTTTGGGAACAGTGTTGTGGGTGATCCAGTGGAAAGAGAAACCTCTGCAAGATGAACGCAGCTGCTCTAGCACAGTTGCAATTGCTGGAGTTCTGAGAGTGGAATTACACCTATGGTATTTTAACTAGGCTGTTTCTTTGGCCATCAAAATATGTTCAATAAGTGTAAATACTTGTTAATAAATTAAATTAGGCATACAACATCTCTGGTTGAGTAGCCACACTTATTTTTTCATAACAAAGGAATATCCCTTGCCTGGAGTCCATTCTTTCCCATCAACTCAACTCGTGACATTTTAAAAATCTGCAGATTTTAATTTTTCTCTTTGAACTTCTAGAAAAATAAACATAATATATTTGGAAAAAGTCTCCTTCTTAGTCTTTTAAAAAACATAAGGCACTTGTACCACAGTTGGGAACCCCCAGATTCTGGTTTTCAGTTTACACCAAAAGCAACTGATCAATCTTTCTAAGTGTATAATATTTATTTTTAAAAAAAATAAAAAGACTGATGAAGAAAGAGACTATGATATTCCACTAAAGAAAGTTTTGACTTTCATTGACTTCCTGTTTATCCTATCTGCTGTAATAGATTTCTAATTCATAGGTGTCATTCAATTTCTGGCCATGTGGTGCTGCAGCACAAGAAAGGTATGTAAACCTCCAAGCAACAGAATGGCTGAAATTTGAGAATCTGATTCCTGTGTAATTGTCATGGGTCAAATTCCATCACTGCCATGTACTAATTAGACAATATATTTCAATTCCGCAATCACATGGAACATACACAGCCACAGAATGATTGACTCTAGCACCCTGAACAAAGAGGAAATCTCCTTTGCTGAGCCATGCTATGTTAGCAGCTTGAGTCCTGCAGGAAAAGTTAATTTCACTTACAAAAAAGTGTGTGTGTGAGGGTGAGAGAGAGAAATAGGTGAGAACATGTTAGTGAGCGAATTAAAGTGGCATCAAATAATGCATGGATGGATGAATATGTGAGTAGATGGATTTTTTTGAATAACTGGAGTAGCACTCCATAAACAAAGATGACCAAAACACCTGACTCATACTTCTGCCCCAAGGTGAGTGGCATAACTGTGCTGAAGTGGCCAGGACTCAATTTAATCCACTGATGCAGCAATAATCATGGGTAAAGGACACGTTTCAGCACTCAAGGGAAAATATAATAAGACACAAGGTAACTTTTTTAAAAAGGACTTCGGTATCCAGGAACCTATGTCTCATTAAAAGTCAGTGAGACACAGGCCATAAACACTGGACTTAGGTACATGTTAAAATGTTACCCTCAGTCTCAAAAAGAGGAATGGGAAGGGTACAAAAGAGTTAGAAGTTGTAGTGGACTAGAATGATAGTCTTTCTGAACTGGAGATCTGCGTTCCATGTGTGAGAGCTGGCCAAAATGAAAATGATTTTGTTGGGAAAAGCGTACCCCTGAGTAGAAGCATAATGCAACTGAAGCAGTTTTGTTTCAAAACCAATTTGCAACCTTTTTTAAAAAGAAACCTAGGACTAGAAGTTTTAATTTATAACCTGCCTTTACCACATGAAAATCACATTCATTCATTAACTTAATGCAAACTAAACAGACAATGCAAAGATAAAAGTAAAACTCCATCACCAATCCATTCTTACCTTCCGGATGCCTTCTGAAGGGTTTGATACACAGTTATCTGCCCCATTATTCTTACTGATTGTTCTCCACAGTTCAGCAAATGTGTTATCCTGCTCCAAAGGGTTTGTCCCTTTTGCTTTGAAGTATTCATAGACTGCTGAATCCCTGACGGTACCATAAGACATATCCATTTGTTTGGACAGATCTTGAAACGTTCTGAAATTCAAGAGATGTTGAAATATTAGTGTTATCTGGTACAATAGAGAGAGCTTATTAGTTAAATTATCTCTTTCTATGGCTGTCTTTAGAGAGAAACAAAACACCTACCATCAGCCACTCTCATTTGCATGTCTCCTTTTTATCATAAAAGAAACCCAAATTGTAATTCATCTGCACTGAAATTATACGAGGTTTAATTTTACCTGAGTTCTTGTAGTGAAGAAGTTTATTTGGAAGAAATAACAGTCACTTATCAGCATATTGAAATCATGTTGCTCTACTTGTGAAGAGCACAGCACAAGAAAGACTAACCGAAGCACGAGGAAAGCAAGATTAAAAGATACAGGGCCAAAATCAGCTTTCATTTAAAGCTGTGTAAATAGGGAATGCCTGCACTGAAATTAGTGAAGTCACTCTTGATTTACACCAATGTAAAACTGAGTCAAAAATCAATACACTAAGTGTATGTAGGGCATTATATTCCAAGTCTCTCTCCTGCACCTCCCAATAAAATATGCAATCCTCATAATCACACACATTGGGCCTAATTCTTATTTATTCTAAGATTTCTTTATATCACTTTGGCAGTACAAAGTGGCCTTAAAGGGTATGGCTACATTGCTGGTGGAATCGTGCCTAGGTAGACAGATATAGACTGGCTTCACTTGAGCAAGCTTGCTAAAAGTAACAGTATCGATGTTGTTGTACAGGTTAGCTTCCCAAGTAGTAGCCTGCCAAATCCCCTAAGTCCAAGCTTAGGTGGTTAGCCCATGCTGCAAGCTGCGCTGCAACATCCATGTTACTATTTTTAGCATGCTAGCTCAGTCGGAGATAGCATAGTTCTCTACCAAGGCTGAGAGAAACACGCCCATCTGCAGTACAGATATACCCTCTTAACCCACTCTGGGAATGTTTATACCAAAACTCAGTTAAGAGTATACTTGTCAGTAACTGTCCAGCCATGCAGAATATAATTTACACTCTTTTAAGGGCCCCCTGCAGTGCCAGAGAGCATAAAGTAATATTCATGTCGGTGAGAATTAGGCCCACTATATGTAAAACAGCCATGCCATCCATTTAATTTACGTTATAGCAGGGACCATTCTATCTGTGTTCTATAAGCCCTTGTCACAGGGTTCAGGTGCAATCCAGACCAGTAAAATGTTGTGTCACCACCTGCTCTACAATCCATGGTACCTTATAATGCTTTGTTCATGGAGGTCTCAGTCTGAGATGCCCACAGCCAACCTATAAGCATATGGGTCACACCCTAAGGCTATATCTACACTTGTAAAGTTAAGTCGATTGTTAAGTAGACTTAATAAGGTCGACTTTAAGTTGACTTAAAGTCAACTTTGTTAAGTCGACTTAACAGAGTGGCTACACTTTCAGTCGACTTAAGTCGACCTTGTTAAGTTGACTTAACAGTAGACATAGCTGTCCACAATGGCTTTATGTCGACTTAATATGGTCGATTTGGGGCTATTTCCCGTCCACACTGGCTTTAAATTGACTTAAGAAGTCGACTTAAGGCTTAAGTCGACCTTCAGAGGTGGTGTTATTAAGTCGACTTAAGGAAGCACTGAAGTCGACTTAATAAAAGCCCAGTGTGGACGCAGCTTTGTGTAGGTCAACTTAAGCGTCCTTAAGTCATGTAAGATGCCAGTGTAGATGCACCCTAAGTGTCTGTGTGCTGAATAGCCCTGCATCAGCAACTTGACCCCAGAGACCTGTGTACAGCTCCACTCTGGCTTCCATCAGCCTTGGTTACAACCTCAAAATGACCCTAACATAAGCCTAGCTTGGAATTCTCCCATAACCACATGCTCTGCAATGTTCAGTCATCTTCTGGATAACCCAGGGAAGCAATGAAGTTTGTTTGTTCCTTTAAAGAGACTAAAGCACATCACAGCTTATTAACTTAACTGGGATAGATACACTCTTCCCTTTAAATACAACACTACATTGGTTTACACTAAAAAATAAAACAAATTTATTAACAATAGGACAGAGGTTGAGTGGTGCTAAGTAAAGGTAACAGAAGTAGAGATGGTTACAAGCAAATAAAAGTGAAAACACACATTTAAAAGTCTAAGTCTTAATCTATCAAGATACAAAAGATGTTCAAGATGGTTTCTCTCATCAGTTTACCTTCTTCCCTGCCATGGCTGATTTTCCCTCTGTCAGAATCCCAGAAAAATCTTAGTGTCCATAGCGCAGGCTATAGGCAGAATGATGGGATTCATCATACTCACATGCGGTTGATTGTTTGCTAGTCCCTGACCAGGCACACCCTTATTTTCTTCCTCCTGGGTCCCAAAGGGTGATTTTCCCCTCCTCTTCTGTCTCAGCTACCTACGTTTGTCCTGGTCAGTAAGTTTCTATTGCTTCAAGCTCTGCCTTCTCATTCACACTTGGCCTTCAGCTCTGTCCATCTCTGCCCTATTAGCAGCCTTGTCCACTGCAACATCCACAGCTCTGGACCTCCTTCCATGACTACTGCCTCTGCTGGATCATCTGGGGAACCATCTGCTTGGTCTCCTGCAGTTCCTACAGGAGAAAAAACAGACTTCTCTTCCTGCTCCCATGGGTTGGAACAGGTGCCTCACCCTGCCCTGTGACATACGAGTGCATCATGGCCACTAGCTTTGATTAGTTTCTGGCAGACCTCACTATGAACCCAGCTTTTCCAACTGCTTCTTAGTGAGCCCAGCACCTGCTCTTTCATTCCTCCAGTCTTTTCTGCTTTTTGCTCATCTTTACTTTCCTTTGTTCTATTTTTCAAAATAAACCAACTGCAATCTTTCTTTGACTGTCCCCTGACTTTCACTTGCAAATCATTTAAACCTATTTCACCCGTCCTTAAATGGTAAACCTTTGCTAATTTAACAAGCTGTGTGTAAATCCTGTTTTGACTATACCACTTTTACCAGGTGCAGAGGTGCAACCCAGACCCACAAAGGATTGTGCCACCACTTGCCATGCAACTCTGGGTGCCTTAAAAAGCTTTGCTCTTAGAGCTCCCAGCTTGGGATGATCACAGCCAAGAAGCACACAGGTCTCACCTTGAGAATCTGTGCTAGGCAGCTCTGGTTCAGCAGCTCTGACCCCAGCCACCACCCTACTGGACTACCCTTGTTGCCAGAAGCTTTGGCTGAAACCAGCCAGGTGACTCCAACACACTCCCTGTCCTAAATTTCCCCAGAACTACGTGTCCTGAAGTGTCTAGCCTCACCTAGACAGAGAAATAATAGGGTTCATTGCTCCTGTAAAAAGGAACAAAGCACATCACAGCTACCTGGAAGAAATACAATCTTCCCTTCAAACACAGCACTGAGTGGACTCATAGTGAAACAAATAAAACAAATTTATTAACACCTATTCTAGGACATAGGCTGAGTGATACAAAGTAAAATAAACAGAAGAAGAGATGGCTACAAGCAGAAGAAAGTGAAAACACGCATCTGAAAATCTAAACCCTAACCTAGGCGAATACAGGTTTGTTTAACACAGTTTCTTTCATCAGTCATTCTTTCCACCCATGGTCTACTTTCCCTCAGCTAGGATCTTCCACAGAAGTACAAGACACTGACTTCCCTTGTCATCTTAGGTGAAAGATCTTTGTCGAAACAGCTTTCTCATCTACATTCAGTTTCCAGAGACTTCAATCCCTCATTGTTTGAAGCACCCATTTTTCTCAGCTTGGAAGAGTGCTAACCGCTTGAGTCTGTCTAGTGAGGTATGCCAAGGATGAGTTCAATCTTTGCTTATATCTTTCAAAGTTCATTGACCTTGTTTCAAGAAGCAGGATGACTTCAAGCTGTTCTTCCCTTCCTGTGGGCTTCCCATTCCTCTGCCGATGGCTCTGAAAATGAGGCTTCCATTATTTTTGGTCACACCTTGCTTAACTTCTTTGGAGACAGGTAGATAACTGCCTTCCCTCCCATCAGCGGGAGAAGCTTCTTTCACCCTTTGTTTGGTGACAGACTGGAAAGCATAATATCAGAGAGTATTCCCTATTCTTCATGTAGTGTTAATACATACATTTCACAATGCCATTAATTACCAGTGTGGTATAGGTTTTCATAAAAGACCTCACTCAATAGACTTTTCCAAAATAGTTATATTGTATACAGTCAAGCCAAGTGTTTATCACTTGAGATCCATCTCCCTATCTTTATAGACCTATAAACCTCTGTAAAGTATTATTTGAAAAGTAAAATCCAGCCCAAGCTTTTAACAGTACCATAAAACATATCCACTTGTTTGGACAGATCTTGAAATGTTCTGAAATTCAACAGATGTTGTAATATTATAAAACTAACAATGATAAGTTCATATACACCCAATACTATTTTATAGCCAAACATGTAGGAAGTATGCTGTGTGAGGATACCACCTGAAGAGCTGTCTTCTTCAGAGTCCACATATAGCAGTAGGGTACAATCAGTGCTCATTGTAAAAGTTTAAAGATGAAAGAAAACATACAATAGTAAATTCAGTGAAGAGATCTTTCTAATTATTTTCCAAAGGGGTAGCCATGTTAGTCTATTGTAGAAAGACAACAGAGTCCTGTGGCACTTTTAAAGACTAACAGATTTATTTATCGCATGAGCTTTTGTGGGAGAAAATCCCACTTTGTCAGACGCTTTGAAGACGCTTCAAAGCGTCTGACGAAGTGGGATTTTCTTCCACGAAAGCTCATGCAATAAATAAATCTGTTAGTCTTTAAAAGTGCCACAGGACTCTGTTGTCTTTCTAATTATTGTTCATTAATTATATCTAATTGCAGCAAGATGTTCTTTTGCTTCAAGACACCTAAGGGTTGTTACTTTGTCATAATTTTCTTTTAATGAAAGTGGAGGGAGATGATCTTTTCCACACTTTTTATTTTTCTCATGGCAATATAAAAATAAATAAATCTTTGATGAATGGGGAGCTTCAGAATGAATTACACAGTTGAGCCTAATATGGAACTGCTCTAAATTATTGCAGTTCCAGCCACTACAAAATGAATATATAACTGTCACAGAGTGCCAATCCACTGCTTTCATCCAGCATATTTGAAATGGTAATTTCCTCCTCTCTATTAGTATTTATTCAGTGCATTTCTAGTGGTCAGAAAAGCAGGAAACATCTTCATAGAACATGAAAGCACTTCCACTAGTTGAATTTTAATAACCAATTTGGTTTTGATTGTAACATTATTCACTATAGCTCTAGAGCTACTTTTTCTGAAGAACGCCCTCATATTAGCAGCCCCACTCTATGGGCCAGATGATGTCAACAGAGCTATGCTGGTTTCCGTCAGCTTACAATGTGAACCAGTAGTTCTGTCTAGGTTCTTATATCTCTATCATCAGTACCTAAACACCCATTACTTCCACTCCTCCAGGTCTGGTTTCTACAAATATTGCTATTCCACCGAGACACACTTACCCACACCAGTTCCCTTGGATTTCTCCCAAATAGGTCCCCTCCCCTCACCCGTCCATCTCCCCTCCCCTCTTGCTTCCTGGCACAAGACATCTACTCCTACAAAGTCTCCAAGCTCTTAAACTCCTTCAAGCATTTTAAATGGCTTAAGTTCCTAAATTGCTTAAAGGCTTTATATCAATTTAAGCTGTTAAGCAGCTTTAAATATGACTTTGCAAATAGCATGTTTGGATCTCGGATGAGTTTGGAGTTATCCAAGAACCCCAAACCTGGAGTAATTTCAGTTGCTCCATATTCAGGCAAGATATTACCAAATCCTAACAATGGTGATTAAAGAAGCTAATGTACACAAAAAGAGTAAGAATGTTAGTCTGGTCTTGCAGAATAACCATAGCTCTGAAGTGTATAGTCTAGCCTACCTAAATTTCCTCTATAATTTCAATTGGATAAATTATTCTTCAGATTTGAAGACTTTAATAACTCAGTCATTGGTTAGAGGTTTATTGCAGGAGTGGTTGGGTGACATTTTGTGGCCTGCATTGTGCAAGAGGTCAGACTAGATGATCATACTGGTCCCTGACCGTAGAGTCTATTATACCATGCTGCTGTCCCAGTTAGGAATTTTGTCAGTTCCACCATATGGACTTGACTATATTATAGTGATGGATGATATGAAAAGTATATTACATTCATGTATATTTTGCGTATTTTTTTCCAGTAAAGTAGAAAGGTGCTTAATACATGTAGAAGAATTTTGTGGAAGTCTTAAGACAGAAGGATGCGCAGTCATGTTGGTCTCTTGTACAGGTCACAGCATGTATACATACATGTATATTACATTGTGGACAGAGCAGTTTTAAAATGGTTGGTTAATTTTGTCTAACACTTTCTATTACAGACCCTTCCTTTTGGAAGCTTATAGTTTTGACACACTTCCACTTTTCAGGACGAAATATCATTTGAGTAGACAAGAGTTCAGCCAACCTTGAGAACAAGGTTAATAAAAAAAACTGAGTTTTACCAATGTTACAACATTAATCTGACCGTATTTGAACAGCTCTACTACCTCTCTTGTTTGGAATAGCATCTTGAAATTAAGCAATCTAGAATCTTAAAATAAAAAAATACGCCTTTTGTTTTCTCCATGGAAATCTGGTCAAGCTATAATTCACTAAACATCAACATTTGTATGTGCATAGTACATTTTTTTCAGCATGTGTCCTTCAATTTTCTGAACATTCCAGTGCACTAATTTCAAAGGGTATGTCTACACTGGCAACTTAGGTTGACTTAAGGATCCTTAAGTCGACCTACAGAATGCTGCATACACACCTGGCTTTCATTAAGTCGACTTAAGTGCTTCCTTAAGTCGACTTAATAACTTCCCCTCTTTAGGTTGACTTAACACTTAAGTTGACGTGTTAAGTCAACCTAAAGCTGGTGTGGATGACCTAGGTTGACCTAATTGGCTAAGTCAACCTAGGGCTGGGGAGAAGAGAGCCAGGGCTCAGGGAAGGGAGCCATGGCTCGGGGAGGGGAGGGGGGCGAGGGGGCGGCTGTTGAGAAGGGAGCCGCAGCTCCCAGGACAAGGGAGCTGAGGCTCCCCAGAACAAGAAGGGAGCCGCGCATGGCTCCCTGGCAAGAAGGGAGCCGTGGCTCTCCTGGAGAAGGAACACAGACAATATAGTATTTTTGAAGGAACTGGTCTTTCAAAATATAGAAAACCAACATTCCCGAAATAAGCAATGAAAACCAATTTCTGCACTGTGGTAGATGAGTGTGAAATAAGGTGATTAGACTAATTTAGAATATTCTACATGGGAATGTAATACCAGGATTAGTAGAACTCAAGTTAGCAGACCCTGGGTTTATTTAGTAGGACTTGAGCATCCACGCTTATTTATAATGCCAGATGAGGAATTGCTGATTTTTAGGACCCCCACTTCGGTCTCCAATGTCTACACTAGATTATGGGGACCCCAATTCCAAACACCCATATTCCAGACTTCCTAGCACCCTCCCAAAATGCAGCCTCTCTAGCCCTTTGTTCCTGGTGCAATATGAGAACACATAGGCTATGTCTACACTTGCACTTTTAAGTCGACTTAGTGTGTCTCCACTTAAAATTAAAGTCAACTTAAAGGGGAACTTACACTGGATGCTCTAGGTCGACTTTGTGGGGTTAGGGGGATCTTGGGCAGGTCCACGGTGGCGGGGGGGGGCACCCCCTGTGTACAATGGGGCAAAGGGGTACAGGGACCCTGGCAAGGCAGAGCCCTGTGTGTGATGCTGTCTGGATTTAGGGAAACATTTATGATATTATTTTCAATAGATATCTCATAAATGCTATAATCCATAGGAACTATGTCATGTTTGCTATCAATAGAAAGGTAGTAATTTGCTGGGAATGATTATATAGTTTATGTCTAGGAATTCTATTTCAATTAGAAGTTAAGAATTTGATGTTATATCCATACTTTAACTTGTGTCCTTCTGGACAAATGCCTTAGATGGAAGGGTGTGAACAACCATTGTCTCCTTAATGGTAAGGAATCTGCCAGGTGATATGGTCCCCGGGAGTATCCTGATGAGCCTTTGCGGGGCATGCCAGGCTCCCTCTGTGCCCCCCCCCCGGCAGGGAGGGCATTGGTGTAGTCCTGGGGTAGCCCTAAGACTTAGGGCTACCCCAGGGCTACACTGGCTTAATTCGACTTTAAAAAGTCGAATTAAGCCTTAGGTCGAGTAGAAAGGTGGTTTAATAAAGTCGACTTAATTTTCATTAAGTCGACTTTATTTTCCTTAAGTCAACTTAAGCAAGCTGCTTAAGTCGACTTAAGCAAAGTGTAGTGTAGACGCAGGGCCAATTAAGTCGACTTAAGCCAAGCTTAAATCGACAATTTACCAGTGTAGACACAGCCATAATTATCCTCCAAATTTCACTGCCCAGAGGGCAAGGAAAGCCAGCCTGTGGAATCGTGGAATACTTTTAGCTGACTCCCAGAGCATGACTCCAGTGCAGCTGCATTTATACTGCAAAGCAATAAGGCTTGAAGCTTGGTCATGGCTTGACTCAGCCATATAGCCTCCTTCACCATAGGGTTCTGGGACTGAGCCTGGTTAGCATGATTTCTGTATAAATGGAAGAGGAGGTAGGTTTGAATCTGAGTTCAATCCCTGGGATTACATTCCAATGTAAACATATTCTTCTATGAGTTTTCTAAAGAAGTCTTAGTTCAAACAAAAATTGTGGGAATATACCTAGCCTTTTCTAGTGTTTTCTGGTAATGCTGCATGCTTGTGGGGATTTTTATAGCCTGTAAATGTCGTCGTAATTAAACTAGTTGTTTTATAACTAGGAAATGGATGGCTGCTTTAAAATCAAGAGGTTGATAGTGGACCATAAGATGTGCCTTTGAGGCACATATTTAGCACTGCAGGAAAGAAAAGTAAGAGTTGGAAAGTAGACCTTAGTAACAAATAGTTTCTGGTGTCAGTGCATTAGTATAAACTATACAAGATGAAATCCAGACTCCATTGAATAAAATGGGAAACCCACTGTATTCATCCAGATCTAAGCAAAACATGCGTTGAGGTCTGTACCAAAACATTTGTAGCGTTATAGGGATCCCAATGAAGTTGAACAAACTGCAGAAAATCTTTTCATCATTTTACTTAACATGTTTTGCAAATCACTTCACCCTTCCCAGCCAGTAGCATCATTGCAGTGTACTAATATGAGTTTGGAACATTTCCCACTACTCCTACAGCTCCATACATGTAAGATTCCATCAGAGAACAGATCTCCCCTCCTTCATTCAAAAGGGGAGGAGGTGACAGTCGCTTTCACAGTAGTGTTCTCCACCTCCTGGAGAAGTGATTCTGTGGGTCCAGAATCTACCTGGAAAGAGGAGCAAAGGAACTGAGCATGCTGTAAGGAAGAAGTAGGCAAATCACAGGTAGGGGGACACATCTTTTCCCTTTGGCCTATAGAGATTCCCTGGAAGAGACAATGTAGACTGGGCTGCACTACCTTTTCTTTATCTTTCCACTTGGTGGATCCTGAGAAAAGTCATGGACAACGCAAGTCTCTGCTAGCACAGTTTCATCGGAAACTCATTGCCAGCAAGCTGGTAAAACGCTGAAGAACACAGCCAATACAGATGATCCTGGCTTTCTACCAGTCCCTGAGGATTTACCAAGTTTGTGAGCAGGTTCTGAGGCATAACCTGCAATGAGGCTGAGAGGGTGAAATAATTACTCTACCCATTTCCCAAATAGCATAATTAGATAAGAACTACCTCCAAAACGATCCTTCTGCTAGAGACTTCCTCTCCTACAGGTTTTCCTATAATAAGGGATGATCTATGCTATGGTATTTACCAAACACATCTTTACTGTTATATAAAGTGGAGTCATTTACATGACTCGTGTTCCTTGTAACCTAAAGAGATGCTGAACATGCCCTTTGCAGCAGAAGCAAGTGACCCACTGATGGTTAAGATTTGGTAGATGCAAAAACATGCTGAAAGAAAGCTGTTATCATCTATGCTTTGTGTGATGAATTAAGAACAGCACACTGCAGTATTCTCAATACTGTCACCTAGTCTTTATTTTAAACTTTAAAAACTTTAATCCCAGTTTTCTCAAATAGCTGCCCCAAAAAACCTTCTATTCCTAGTGAAAACCATGTTCTTCTATTCGAATTTCAGATTCTGCAGATCTCAGGCTCATTTCATTCTTTAAAACCAGCTGTTGTCATCAGTCTTAGCTTTTATTTCCTTAGGTAAATAGCCATTAGTTCAACCCAGCTTCCTTAGCTTTTCACATTATATCTCACAGTTCCAGTGAGAAAGGCCTCAAGCACATAATGCTTGGAAATATTTGCAATCAAAATGTACAGAAAAGCAGGATGGCCCCATTAACCCTACCATCAAAGTTACTGGATCTCATAATTCATTAAGGGACTTCCTGTAAGTGTGACTAAAGCTAAAGCTGGTGAAGCAGCAAGAGACAATGGTCTTTATCTACAAATTGCAAATTCTGTTCTTATAATTGTAAATAAACAAATCCATTATGTACAGATTAGACAAGGACATTGCAACCAATTGTTTTAAGTAGATGTCTTTTTTCTTGATCAAAACAAAAATGTGTATTGATCATTTCAAGCTGGTACATTTCAGAATTGTATTACAGGTTAAAACATATTTAGCATATACTCTCTCCTGCTAATTAGGATATAATTTTCTGATGTATTGTACTTTCCAATGGCGTCCATTTCTTTGACATTAATTTAACAGAAAGATATAGTTATGCTGTAATTAACAGAACTGAAAAAAAAGCCATGAAGCGCATCATGACCAGGAACAAATATTTGTGTCGCAGAATGAACATTTCTGAAGTTACTAGACTAGAATTTATAACTGTGTTATGCCAAGACAACCCTAAAAACTTTTGGCAGCATAGCCATATATTTACGGATGTGATGTTTGGTTACATTTTTATACTGGTACTTCCTCCTAGTCTTCATTCAGTTTATTTTAAACCAGCGAATAAATGGTTTTGCCCATGTAGCCTGTTTCGCTCTGCCAGCAAAAGCACTCATTTGGTGGTTTAAGCTGCTGCAACACTCTGTGTGTTTGCTGGTATAGCTGCCTCGGCAAACCTTTTCTTGCACAGACCTACCCCTTGCCAACCCCTATGTTGGCCCCTCCTCCTCAACCCTCAGCTGCTGCCAGTGGTCCCTTCCACCAAAGAAAAAATGGCAGCCACCTAAAAATTCAGTGGTGGCCACAGCTGTGGGTGGAGGGAGTTGCTTCCCAGGCATGCCTCTGAAAGAAGCTGCTCAAGGAAAGAAGTCACTCAGAGCAGTTCCTCTCGGCAGCATGCCTGGGGATGGGGATTCCCAGGCACGCCAAGGAAAGAAGTTGCCCAGAGTGGCTCCTTTTGGTGAAAGCATGCCGCAGAGAGGAGCTGCTCCAGGCAGCTTCTTTCCTTGGTTTGCCAGGGTCCTATGCAATGTTCCCTCTAAGGTTTGGCAGCTAGTGTGCAAAATTTTCAAGCCGTGTGCAAAACTTTTTCTGAATAAAATTTTTGTGCAAACTCACATGACAGAAATTATAGGCATTAATTGAAGTTAAAGTGATTGTAAATAGAATTAATTAATTGTGTTTAATTAATTGAATTTGAATGAATTTTGAATTGAAATTTAATTTTTAAAGGTTTTTATTTAAAATTAATTATTAAAAAGCTTTTTAAAAAAGAAGAGAAAGAAAAAAGGGAAGGAAGGAGGAGAAAAAGAAAAAAAGAAGAAAGAGAAAGAAAGGAAGGAAGCAAAGAAAGAAAGAGCAGGAAAGAAGAGAAAAAGAAAGAAGAAAGGAAGGGAGGAAGACAAAGAAGAGGAAAAGAAAAAAGAAAGAAAGAAGGAAGAGAAAGAAGGAAAGAAAAAGGAAGGCAGACAAGAAAAAGAAGGGAAGAGAAAGGAAGGAAAGAAAAAGGAAGACAAACAAGAAAAAGAAGGACAACAGAGTCCTGTGGCACTTTTAAAGACTAACAGATTTATTTATCGCATGAGTTTTCGTGGGAGAAAATCCCACTTCGTCAGACGCTTTGAAAGCTCATGCGATAAATAAATCTGTTAGTCTTTAAAAGTGCCACAGGACTCTGTCTTTCTACAATAGACTAACACAGCTACCCCTTTGGAAGACAAAGAAGGGAAGAGAAAGGAAGAAAAGAGAGACGGTAGGAAAAGAAAGGTGGAGAGAAGGAAAGAAGGAAGGGAAAGAATGGAAAGAAAAAGGAAGGCAAAGAAGAAAACAAAAAAAAAAAGAAAGAAAGAAAGAAAGCAGCTGAGGCCGCTGGCAGCGGGGACCCGAATGCAGCCCCGGGAGGGCAGAGCAGACCCCAGCACCGGAGACTGATCCTGGCCCCCTGCTGGGAGGCCGAGGCTGTCAGCGGAGCCAACCCCGGCCCCGGGCCGGGAAGTCGAGGTGGCCAGCGGGTGGGAGATCGGGAGCCTGCCCTGGCCGCGGCCACCCCGCTGCCCTGGCCGCATGAGGCAGGCAAGCAGGCAGGCAGGCCCGCGCACATGCCCCGGCCCTGAGCCTGCCTGCTCCACCCTGGGGGTGGGGAGGGCCAGCCCAGAGGCCAGGCTCAGGTCGGATCTCCATGGCAAAGCCGCAGCCCTGGGGGTCTGGTGTGGGCTGCCGGCTTGCGCAGGGGTCCCTCAGTGCTGCACGGGAGTTGCGACGGCCGCTCTGTGGCCGCGCACCCGCGCAGCTTAGAGGGAACACTGGCGGGGATCCCCTGTGTCCCAACCACTCCCTGAAAGAAGCCACCTGTGGCTTTCAATGGCAGGAGCAGTAGTTTCTGTGGTGCCACAGAGGGTGCCACTCCAAATGGGCTCGTGTATCACTGTCGACACGCATGCCGGGGTTGCTACTCCAGTTCTAAACTCTTTGGGGGTAGGCACTGTATTTTGCTCTTTGTACTGTTTAGTGCAATGAGGCCCCGATCTTGATTAGAGCTTTTAGGTTCCATCAGCAGCAACAGTATGATAATTATGGTCAGGAGCAGCGCTGTCCCATGGGAGGAGCAGGGACAAGGGTCAACTGGCCTAGGCGGGGCCCCACCCCCCCCATGCTGGAGGGCAGGCAGGCCGCTCCACCCCTGAGGGAGCCAGCCTGGGCAGGGAGGCTGAGGCTGCCGTCGGGGAGCCGGATCTGGGCCTGGCCCCGGAAGCGGGGGCTGCCGGTGGAGGGAGCCGGCTGAAGCCGGGACCCCAGGCTGCTGTGGCCGGTGCCTCAAGGCTGCTGCCGAGGGCTGGCCCTGGCCGCATGGGGCAGGTCGCAGCAGCCCAGCCCAGAGGCGGGTCCCGGCCACCTGCTCTGCCTCGGGGGCAGGGAGGGCTAGCCCAGAGGCTGGGCTTAGTGCTCCCGGCCCACAGAGCAGGGAAGAGTGTGGCCGTGGGGGGGGGCCACGAGGCCCACGTAACCGCGGGGCCTGGGGCCATCACCCCCTTCGCCCCCCCCGCCCCCCAAAGGGACGGCCCTGGTCAGGAGATGTTTTAGGCTTATTTCCTGCTGTGGATTAATTTATGTTTTGTTTTAACCCAAGGGAAAATGTCTCATTGCCATGCTTATAGGCTTTGTTTTATTAAAAAAATCTATTCCATATCATTTTATTTAACAGGACAAAGGTTTCTGCTAGTTTAAATCACAGTTAGAGCCTTCTTTTGATTCACTAATAAGCCCATGAACAGCAGTCAGGGCCCATGTCATCTTTCCCCTTCGGATACTCAGACACATTCAGACTTGGTGTAGTATCTGTAGCTCCATTAGCTTCAGCAGAGTATAACTTGCTTACACTACATCTCTGCTTGGCCAAGTTCGCGTTTGTCTGCCTTGCTAGTCTTTCCTTCTCTAAATAGAAGGTCTTATTGTTATTTTTGTTTTGTAGGCCAGAGTTCCCAGCCAGGCCATGTGTGAGTTCCCTACCCACATACATGTCTAGCTCATAATAGCTTCCAAAACAAATGGCAAGGAAGCTCTGCAGCAACAGGTAGAGAGGCAATACCTCATGCAAAACATCAGAAAACATTGCTGAGAGAGGCAACATTCACAAGAACTTGGGAGGAAGAGAGCTATTGCCAAAGACAGCACAGTTTCCTTCCCATGTTCCCACCAGACCAGGCAATTCTGACTCTAAATGCCAAAGAACAGTGCCATTAAACCTTAGATTGAACTCAAAATCTCTCAAAGGGACCAAGCTATCAAGGGTATATGGGCTAAATCCTGACAGATCTGCTGCTAATGCAGCTAAAAAGTTAATGCTGTTACATGCTGACTTAATGAATAGGATGACTTTGAAATTGTGGAGAGGCAGGCATGGAGGGTGGCCATAAGGATGAGGATGAGGAACATGTCACAGGCTGGAGAGAGCTGAAAAATAGTATTGTTCAGATGGAATAGGCTGAAATAGTATTGTTCAGAAGGAGGAGGCCCATCAAGGCAATAAGGCTTATTCATTTGGAACTGTGCAACTGTCAAATGGGGCCATTCGAGAAGGAGACATAGCTTTCAGCTATGTTGATTCCATATCCTCATCTGCTGAGCATATGCCCTAGCCAGCTGTCAGGAAATGGTGACTACTCTATTGCTCAAGGTCATTCAAACTGCTTCTTGGCTCACAGCTCCTCATCCTCTCCTCTGAAGAGAGATCCAGAGGAACCTGGGGAAGGAGTCTTGAAGATGATAGCACTCAGCAGTAAACAAGACAAGGAATAAAGGGAGAGAAGAGGAGAAGGAGTTGCTGTGGATAGGGAAAAGAAGGTTTTGGAGGGAGAGTTCCTGAAAATTCACTGGCCTAATCAGACAGCAAAATGTCAAATGTAAGAATCCAGGTTCTGATACCACTGAGATCCCTGGATCCAGGGAGAGGTGACTTCCCTATCCTTTCCTGTCCTCCTAGAGCATCCTCGGCTGCCATTGGTGGAACGTCCCCTTCTTCCAAGGCACCAGAAGCCTCTCCCAATCTGTCTCTTTCTGGGGGAAGAACCACCACACGGGACCTGGTACATCTTCTTGGAGTCCAAGAGGGGAGGGGAACCCAGCTGCTGTCCTCCTCCCATCCTAATCAAGCAGGTCCTGCAGGTTGAGACCCTTCTGCATGGTTTGTCCCCATCACCCTCCCCCTCCTTAGGATATCACACACTGATAAAAGCAAGAGTGCACAATCCATCCATCTGCTTGCTCGTGAAACAAGACAGCCATCAAACAACTTGGGTCTGTACAGACCAAAAAGATCTCTACATTGAGTGCTTTGTGGAGTTTCCTATGGGGCACCAGCAGATTTTTTAACTGTGTTGGGGAGCTCACTCACTCTGAGTAGCTCACCAACAACTAAAGACTTGTTTCAGGAAGCCTCTGCTTTGTATTTTGTGTTGCGGGATTTACATAAAAATATTTTAAAGAATTCCTCCTCTTCAGCAGGAAGGAAACATTTTTCCACACTGTTCATTACAGTGTGGACGTGGCTTTGTTTAGGTCGACTTAAGCCTCCTTAAGTCTACGTAATTTGCCAGTGTAGACACACCCTAGGAGTCTTTGAGATCATTTGTTGCTTCCTGCCCAATTATAACTAGTGACGTGAATTTTGTAAAATGTGGATCAGTGTTGCTGGAGACGGACTTGTTGTTGCCATATGAACATTTTCCATGTGATTTCAATGGAGCTACACCATGGGGCTTAATTTCAACAGGGCTACTTAAATATTTAATGTTGAGTATATTGCTTAAATTCTTTACTGGATCAGGAACCTGTTGCTCAGCACTTTGGAGGATCAAGCCCCAAATCGGGAATAATTAAATGTGACTTTGATTTGCAGTAAAACGGAACAGTGCAGAATTCTATAATGTCACTGCAGAGGGGCTGGCAATATAATGTTGGATGATTTAAGAGCTCATCTAACTGATCCTTAATCCCAAATTAAATCAGAGCTGAGCAAAAGCTAAAGCTATGGATCTGAACCTCTCAGCGTTTGGGGATGTTTGTATTTAGATCAGGACTCTCTTTCAGTGAAATATGCTCCCTATTAAAACTAGTGCCTCTTCAGCCAAGCTTCAAATAATTCTGCATTATTGCTTTAGGCATAGAAAATTAAATCTTATATTACATGTCTCACAACCTGCTGTCGTGGATACTACATAGTGCAGGTTGCTGACCTCCATGCTGGCCCCTCCTCCCTGACCCTCAGTCAGTGCCGGAAGCCCTCTCTGCTGAAAAAAGCGGTGGCCACCTGAAAATTCGGCAACAGTCATGACTGGAATGGAGGAGGGACTTCCCAAGCATGCCGCTGAAAGGAGCCACTTGCGGAAAGAAGCTGCCCAGAGCACATCCTCTTGGGGGTCCCCAGGCATGCATTAGAAAGAAGTTGCCTGGAGTGGCTCCTTTTGGGATCCCTCATGCCCCAGCTGCCCTGAAAGAAGCCACCTGGAGTGGCTTTTGGTGGCAGGAATGGCATCTTCTGTGATACCACAGAGGGTGCTACTTACCACTCCAAATGGACTCGTGCCAATGTCAGCACGCGTGCTGGGGGTTGCCTATCTCTGCCCTAGATAACTTGAGTTAACTAGTGATTAACAGCACAAACAAAACCTGTGTAGCCTAGTCTGGGCCTCAGCTTCAGGGAAGGAGAATGAAAACTCCAGTTACAGCTTCATTAACATTGCTTTGCCAGTCTTCCAAAGATCAGGGTGCAGTCTTCCAAAAAGAGAAAGAAAAAGTATTTCACATATGAAAAACAATCATTTCTATTTTTTTTTTGTTCCTTTAACATTGAGATGGCCTCTACACAAAATAAAGTGGGCACAGAACGTAAAAACATTTCTTCTTCCTTGCAGTTCCCCTTTGAAAAGGTTTGGCAAAAGCTGCACATCTGGATGCTAGGGTGTAAATTCCATTACCGTAAACAAGTTATACCACTATCACTGTGATGTCATATCAAAAGTAATAAGAATTCATGTCACAGCAATCAATATAGCATTTTATCTCGACTGCAGCCTCAGGGGATAACCAGAGACAATAATGGAAACACTGACAGATCCTCAATTTAGAGGTGCACTGTTATTAGTGTTCACTGCTGCAAATGCTCTAGTGCTGCAGAACTCGGGAATTTTATAGTACAATACTTTTATGGAGAGTTTTACTACAGCAGTTACTGAATTTGCAATATTGTTTGAAAATGCTGACATACATACATTTTAGTTCCTGTGTGCGCACTGGCATATGCATTTCCTAAAAATAACATTAATTAAAGTTGAGAAATCAAAACATTTAAAAGACAGAGATTTAAAAATATCATGTTCCCTAATCAGCTTTAATTCTCTCACCTTGTGAATGTGTCTTAAAATATGGTCTCTGTTCACATCACTAAATATTAGTTATCAAATAATACAAGTCAGAGGTCAGATATTTTAAGTGGAATTAACAATGTTAATTTATGCTCTACAATATCTGCATACTTTGAGATTTTCTAGCAATAGTAAAGTACATTGACTACTTTTCCAGTTTAAGCAAGGACATTGCTAAGATATTCTTTTACCCCAAAGTGTCCAGTAAAGGAAGCTTTTAGCTCAGGTCACCACACTAAGCTTTTAGTTCAACGGTATATCTAAGCTTTTAGCTGAAGGGCGCCTCTAAGATGAAATGCTATTGACTGCAAGCAATGTTCTAAGCCATTCTTCTTAAAAGGAGGCGCAGAGAAAGAACAGAAAATGTATACTAGATATGTTCCAAATTCCCAATTTAAAACACTCCTAACTTTTAATCTTCTTAATAGCTTTTCTTCAAACTTGCTCAAATACTGGAGCTCCCTGAGCTCCATGAAGTTAGATAAATTTGAGGTTTCTAGCTACGGCTGTTTTTGAATTATGTGAGAGCTAAATTTTTATCATATTATATGGAGGAAAATATATTTTTTCCAGCAGAAAAAGGAAAATGGAGAAATTGTAAGTAAAAAACCAAACAGATAGCTGAATTGATTTTGACATCTGAAAACAAGCTCCCCGCCCCTCCCTAAACAACTATGCGATGAAACCAAGAGTGAAAAATTTCATCCTAAAAGAAATTGTTTGAAAAAATGATCAACAGCAAAACAAACGAGGGTTAGAAGGAAATTCTGAATCCAACTTCAACTAAATGAGTGTTCATGTTTCAAAATGGATGAAATTGTTGCATTCAAATGGTCTTGTCAGCTTCCACAGACACAGAATTATGGCTTCAGGGGAAAAATGCAGACTCTTCTGTCTCAGTTCCAGCCAGTCTCGATCACTTAGGAACTGGAAGTCTTAAGTGTGCTCTGTGCCACAGCTTGTGACTTGAATCATGTTCTTACTGGCTGGTGAAGACTGACAGAAAGGAGCTGGGTCCATTACTGGTGGAGGTTGCTGGTGCCTTCCTACTCTGCTCACATACTTAAATTAGGTGCATGCTCAGTTTCCCTGCTTAATTAGAGCATAAACAACATCTATGAATCAATAAAAACTACTCCACACAATAGCTCCCTGAGCCCACAAGTCAACAACATAGACTAGGTAACAGCAAATCTTTTAAATCTTTTAAAATCACTATTAATATGTCTAAAGTCCTGACTCTTCAACCACTCTTACACATACATACTCAATATGTTTGAGTGTTCCCATCCCATTCAGTTCAAAGGAACTACTCCTGCCTTTAAAGCTAAGTACGTGCACAAATATTTGCAGGATCAAGCCCCAAAAAGTCTGACAGAAATAGACAAATAGAAAAATAATGGCCAAAAACACATATGCCATATATCAAAAGCACAGGACTTGTCAGAAATGCCTGCTACTATTGAATGTCTCCAAAACAACCTTCGCCCCTTCCTGCATGATTTAGCCCAGATTAAAAACACAAAAAACAAGACACGTACAAACAAAAAATACTCCTTAAAGCCTCCGTTCCACCATGTAGTCCAGACGGGCTCACAGCAGTCAATGGGGGCTCTGCTTTTGCAGAGATTATTGAAGGATTAAAAACTAAATTAACAAGAAAACAAACTAACTATGCAAACAAAGCTATAATTAACTAAACACAGTGATGAATAAATGGCCTATTCCAATATTTATTGATGGCTCCTCAATATTAATTAATACTTTCTGACATGCTGAAGCAACAAACTTTCCTTGGCTTTGAACAGCTACTATATTTGTGAGAGATTTATCTTAGACTTAACTGACAGGTACAGGAATTTGTCCTGAACAGTCAAAGGAAATATCACTTCCTCTTATAGATGAAATTACTAATTGTGGTACTTTTCCCCTCCACTTCTCCCCTTCCCCCCCCCCCCCCAAACAGGAAAGGAAAGCAGGATTGAACTCTTAGTGAGTGACTCAGTGCGCAAATATTTCTTTAAAAAACTAATATCTGCAGGATGGGCTTTTGAATACAAGAATTAGAGAATAGCCTCGCACCTTGAAACCCCAACCATAAGTGGCACCATGGTTGCTCCTTTAACATTTATATTGTGATGGTATCTAAAGGGTACCATGTGTAATTAGGTTCATCTCCTCTATGGTAGGTGGTATGCAGACATAATAAACAACAGTTCCTGTCCAAAGATATTGCAGTCAAAAAGAGAATTTATAATGTACATGGGGTAGACTCTGACAAACAGGAACTGATGAGACCTTATTGTAACCCCAATTAACATCCTAACCAACGATCCAATCTTGCATTTTTCTGTGCATGGCTGGATAATTGCAGCCGCCCACCAGTGGTGCTTGGCACAGGGATGGAAGTTAGCTCACAAGAAACAAACTGGAAGATTAGGGCCCAAACCATTAAAATTCAGCATATGAAGAGGCTCACCTTTCCAGATAGGAAGCCGAATCATTTGTTCAGTTAGAACCACTGGCTGACATTGCAGGACAAAAGTTCAAATGAAATAAACCTTGTTCAAATGTTGTATGAGAATCCTGGCAAGTTTCTTTTGGGTTAGAGCTACCAACATTCATGTAGCTCTCTACAACCAATTGGTGCAAATGTCTGGCTGAAGCCTTGTCACAGAAAGCCCAAAAGGAGAATAGTAAGTACTGCAAGTTGCAGCCACGTAGCATCGTATCACTGTAGCAGCACGTGCTACTGTTATTCAAATGGCGCAAGGAAATTTAGCATCACCTCTAATACACCTAAAAAATCCTCTCCCAACACATGGTCTTTTATAAATGTGACTTCTTTTCTCCCACCACCCCATGTTCTGAAGAAAGTTTTGGGGAAATGTTTCATTGCAATTGAACACCACAAGTAGAATTAGTTGAAGAAATCCCAGCATACCAGTATCCCATCAGCAAATGCTTACTTAGTGGAACTGAGATTCCCTGACCCCCAGCTGCCAGTGTCTTTGTCTGGTGGGCTAACAGGGAGTCAGGTATCCCTGGGCTGGCCTGCTCTGCAGGCTCCTGGGCCACCTGGCTGTTCAGCAGCACACCTGATGGGCTACTGGGGAGCCTGGGAGCCCACAGACCATATTTCCTTTGGGAAACACCAAAATGTTCCTTCCCTCTGCTGGAATGCGGCAGTGTTTCCAAAAGAAAATATTGTGGAATTTCAGTTCTTTGAAAAAATTTCGAGTTGTTGGCCTTTCATCATGATGTAACTCACTATTTTTCACTGAACTAAAATTCTCTTTCCTGGCCGCTTCTGAACCAAAGGATTTTCTGCATGAATATGGGCAATGAATTGCTAAAAGAGTAACCCACAACTCTGTTGATGAATCTCTACTTGTAAACAAGAAGGAAGGGTCATGACTCATGGTGCTTTTCCACAACCAAACTCACAGACATACAGGTAGGGATATATATACCACGCATGTGAAAGCAATATCCAGAAGCAAGGTAGAGAAATTGTAAGTAGCACCATCTCTGTTCAAAGAACATTGTGTACGTTCCAATGAGTTCTTTGACGGCTGATGAGTCCAATACGTGACTGGCAGTCCCTTCCACAGGTAAAGCACACCCACACATTAGCAGTGCTCTGAATTTGAGCAGCAGGTTCTTCCCTTCTCTGCTACCAGTCTTTTCTTATTCATCAACGTTCCCATGAATGACATACCAGTGCAGTATAACTCTTTCATATTTGTCCTCCTGTCTCGTCATTTTATTCAAAGACCTTTATGGAAGCATCTGACATGAAAGCTATTTAGTCTTTTGGCATATTTGGTGTAAGTTGTCCACGGTTTTGAGCCATATAAAACAGTGTCTTATATACTGATAAAGAACAAGACAGCTCCACTGAAAGATCTGGATGGCAATATTTTAACTGATAAAAGGAAGCATCTGGAGAGGTGGATTGAGCACTATGGAATGATGTACTCAAGTGAGTCTGTGATAGGTAAATGTGTGCTAGACAAACTGCCTGGGTTTAAAGTTATGACTTTGCTGGATGCCAACCCTATGCTAGAGAAAGTTGGACAATGCGTCAAAAAGATTCTTCACAACTAAGCTTAATGTTCTGACTATTTACTCGCTGAAATCTATAATTGTGCAAAACACAGATTTGCTGAAAAGATTGCATAAGTTATTGTTTACTCTTTGGGAAGAAAGAAACTGTCCTGGCATGATCTTATTTCATCCAACTCTATGAAAACTAAGGGGACAGTATATTTCTTCTTAACATCATGGTAATAATCTTAAAACATATTCTTTTACCAAGACTTCAAAAATTAACTGAGATAATCTATCCTGAGACCCAGTATAGTTTTCAGTCCGACAGGCCTACCATAGACTAGGGAAACATAGCCTAGATGAAACTACTATAAGGTGGGTGAACAATGGCTGGAGAACCAAACTTAAAGAGTAGTGTTCATTTCCTTAACAAATGTGCCCAGTTTACAATTAAAACAAAAACAAACCACCATAATTCCCAGTCCTCAAAACTCAAGCTCAGATCTGAGCCAAACTGGGGTGTGTTTATGTATCAGCGCCAGCAATAAAGACTTTTCTGTAGACCAAATCAAGCCCTCGATCAAATCAGTCCATCTCAACTATCTTCAAATTACTCATTCTAAACACCTGACCAATGGCAGTCTTCTCTCCTTCAGTAGCTTCCAAGGGTATATATTCAATTGGCCTTCTAATTGGACTTATAGCTCCATCCTGCAAAGGGCTGAGTATTCTGGCTCTGACCCAGCATAGCACTTAAACATGCACCTAACTTTCAGCATATAAACAGTCTCATTAAAGTCAAAGCATTAAAGTTAAGCATGTATTTAAGAGTTCTGCAGGGATCAGAGACAGAGTGCTCAGAACCTTTTAAGCCCTTAGTGAGCAATTCTGCTGATACTGCAGGAGGAGGACTGAAATCCAGCTCTCTCTCTCTCTGCTGTTCTGGTTTCTCATCAAGGTAAACTGGTGTTTAAAAAAACCCAACAAGTCGGGGTAACAGAATTTTCGGCACTAAAGTAATGTCAGCTGACACTGAATATATACAGCATAGCTCAGTTGCAAAAAAAAAAAAAAAAAAAAAAAAAAGCGGCCTTTCCTACATGCTTATTTTTCAAAGTAGAACCTCACTTTAACCACAATGTCATCTTTTCTGCTCTTCTTCAACCCTGAAGATAATTGCTTACTTATCTGTACTTGTTATTTATATTACAGAGGTACCTAAAAGCCCCAAGGGACAATAGGGCCCTGAGTGTTGTATTTTTAAAAGCTCTTTTTCTATGCTGTATCCCTCACATAAAAATAACAGAGGGACAGTGGCAGATCAAGGCTCTGCCTCACCTGATGCTATGTCATACACTCCCCTGCATTAAATTTCCTCCCACTCTGTAACTTTCCTATCTTCAAAGCGTCTGACGAAGTGGGATTTTCTCCCACGAAAGCTCATGCGATAATAAATCTGTTAGTCTTTAAAAGTGCCACAGGACTCTGTTATCAATATTTAGGTTCTTCAATGACTGGCCAAGTAAACATCTTGGTTCCAGATACATCTTGAAGCCCATGGATCCAAGTTTAAGGCTGGAAAAGAATACAGGGGTAGTTAATGACTAGATCTAAAGGGCAGCTGCTGTCGACCCTCAAAAGCTGATAGCATTAATCCCTTCATCTGAACCTGGACCAAGAGCCACCTTTCATTTATCATAGGGAAGGGAAGGAAATACAGAAAATTTAGGATCTACAGTTGATGAGGAGTCCCTGCAAAGCTGACAGCAATTTTTCTGAAAAACAAACTGCAGATTTTTAAAGTCCATCCTGGGTGGTTTTCAAGCTTTTTTATTTGAGGACCCCTAAAAACTTTCAAATGGAGGTGCATCCCCCTTTGGAAATCTTAGACATAGTCTATGGATCTCTAGGGGTCCACAGACCACAGGTTGATAACCACTGTTCTATCGTAACAACGACTTTTTGCAGACTCTTTAGACAGCCTGCAGACCCTAGTGGTCCAAAGACGACAGGTTTAAAACCACTGCACTATGCACCAATCATGCTTTCTATTTGAGTATTCCAAAGGGTTAATGTGTAAATTAAAGCAAGATATTCTACTTCTTGCAATATTAATTAAAGTAAAAACCGCATCTGGTGTTTAACAACTACTCAGTCCCAGCAGCAGGTTTCAGTCACTTTAACTAAATCAAACATATCATAAAGTTGGCATGAAAATCATATTGTCTGAATTGAACACATCTGGCGAGTGACACGTGCTTTCACCTATAATTAAAATAAACTACCTCTAATACTAAGGCAGATGTATAATTTCTTATATACTCACATTTGGAAAGCAAAAATCATTACAAAGATTAATAACTATGATCAAGAAGCAATACATTCATTCTTTTCTTCTGATATCATGAGTATCTTATACTTTGTTATGAAGTTGCTGTAATGAAATTTTGTAATGAAAAATAATAGGTTTTTGCACAGATTGTAGGATCTTTGGAGAAGGAATCATCTTTTTTATCTGTTTGTACAGCACCTAGCACAATAGGACCCTGGTCCATGCATGGGTTTCCTATTTACTATGGTAATATAAATAACAATAATAATAATGAATAATTAAACTTTGTCAAGTATGGGGTACCTGTTGTATCTTGGAGCTAGATTGCAATTCTCTTATTCTTGCTAAATAGTACTGTATTCTATGCTCTGAGTAGTTCCATCAAGACAAGGGCTATGTCTACACTTGTAATTTTAAGTCAACTTTAACTAAGTCGACTTAAAGTCGACTTAGTTAAGTCGACTTAGTGAGTCTACACTTAAAATTAAAGTCGACTTAAAAAGGAACTTACAAAATCGACCTAGAGCGTCCACACTGGATGCCTAGGTCGACTTCTAGGGGCTAGGGGGACCTTGGGCAGGTCCATGGTGGCAGGGGGGGCACCCCTTGTGTACAATGGGGTAAAGGGGGACAGGGACCCTGGCAGGGCATGTGGGCAGGGTGTGATGCTGTCCGGATTTACGGAATCATTTATGATATTATTTTCTATTAATATCTCATAAATGCTATAATCCATAGGAACTATGTCATGTTTGGTATCAATAGAAAGGTAGTAATTTGCTGGGAATGATTATATAGTTTATGTATAGGAATTGTATTTGTATTAGAAGTTAGGAATATGGTTGTTATATCTATACTTTAACTTGTGTGATTCTGGGGAAACACCCCAGACAGGCTGTCTACAACCATTGTGTCCTTAATGTTAAGGAAGCTCCCAGGTACGATGGGCCCAGGGAGAAACGTGATGAGCCATTAAGGACACAATGGTTGTAGACAGCCTGTCTGGGGTGTTTGCTTGTTTCAGAATACATGGGGACCTGGCCTGCATAACTACCCTTATTTCATGGCCAAGGAGGACTGGAAAGGGATCCTTTTCAAGCTTACTTTGGTCCTTAAATCTGCCAGAGGGATTGCTATTAAGTTAGCCCATTCAGCATGTTTTCTGATATTGCTCTCTGCTTGAGAAGCTAGAGAAAGCAGTGGATGTTGACAAAGAGGAGGAAAAGGAGAGGAATATTAAACAGGCTCTGGATTACTAGAACATGTACTGTGTACTCTAGGGGATCAAAACTTACGGTGCTTCATGAATACAGTAAGCATTTTGAACATACATTATTTACCATATACCTATTGATTTTGTTTACAAATGCACCCAATCACACCTTTGCGTGTAAACACATGAGTTAAAGACAGGACGACCAGCTCTCACTCTCAGCATTCAAATAGCAAATTGGTACTCTGAACCCTCCCCGTCACCATCCCTAATGTCCAATGAGCCTGAGCCATTAGTATGGCTGTTCTGCTCCCTGCCATCAAGTTTCAACACCAGTCTGACTTTATTTGTGGGCCTGATGTTTGTATCACTGAAAACATTGTAGAACGATCAATAGGCCTCTCTCTGTGTTGGTGACAACCATTCTTATCAGGTCAGACTAATCACTTTTCTTAAAATAGTAGCATGCTGATGTCATCACTTCCATAGCTGAGAAACAGGATTTTTTTTGTTTTTTAATTTGCCATTGAATTATGGTTGTTTTTTTATTTTTCATTAGCTGGACAGACATGGTCTTAAATCAGTGAAAATAAATCAGTGATTTATTTTCCTAGACTGACTCCAACATTTTGGGCAGGGGAGGGGATGCAAATCCCCTAATTGCATATGATTATTAAGGTAGGTTTTGTAACTGTGCCAAAATAGCTTCTCTAGGGTAATATCACTCTTCTGCACACAGATGAGACTGGAAACACTCCTTGATCCAATAGCTGAAGAAGGTGCATGCACACATGGAAAAAGCAGATTTTATTCAGCAAAGAAGATACAGTGCAGAAAATGAAGATAACGTATGCCAGCTTCCCATGGTTAAGAGACTGTTCCTTCCAGGAAAGCTGTCCTCCCTATTAGTAAACCATTTGTGATACACAGTAATAACTCATTAAAGATGCCAGTGCAGGAAAGAATTCTGCAGGGGGTTAAAAAAAACCCTCAAAACATCAAAAACATTTCCCCTGTCCTGGAAAAAAAAGTGATGAACAGCTTTCAGCAGCATGTTAATTATCAAGAGAAAAATAATACTAACTCCCATTGCATAAAAATCGCTTAAAACTGAATGCATTATATTTGACACCAGCAGGACTAACACAAATAATTCCAACCCTACTTAAGAAGATATAAGATTTTAAAAGCTTCAAGGAGTAAAAGGTTAGTCAAGATCCATGGTGCAATAAAAGTAACGCTGAAAGCTTCTGGTGGAGAATGGAGGACACAACATTGATTAGCTTAAGAAAAACAAATAAACCCTGTTTCCAATTCCCAAACCTCCTTTTCCTCTTCAACCAGCTAGTCATTCCTATGCTGAGAGAAATGTGCCTAGAGTTGGGAAGCTTCTGGTACAGCAGTTCCCAACCTTTTCCTTTCTGCGGACCACTACATTATCATCAAAAGCTTTTGCAGACTATCATGTAAGCAATCCATTTTAAAAAATTTTAAGATAGCCTATGGCTGATGGGAGTCAAACTTCTATCAAGGCGTATTAAAAAGGCAGCTATTTCTAGGAATTTATTATGCTCACTCACAAACATATTGCACTCATCACAGTACATTTACCTGCAATAATTATCAACTTCCTCACCGCCACAGAGCACCTGCAGCACCCTCACGGACCACCAGTGGTCCACAGATCACAGGTTGGGAACCACTGTTATAGTACGCCAATTCAGACAGTAGACACAGTAAAGAAAAAAGGAGTTTCCAAGAAATGTCCATGTGAGAAAGGAGAATAAAATGGATTTAAACTTGGAGTTAAACTTGGAAAGGGAAACTGTGTAAAGACACTTTCAAGGTGTGTAATGTGTTCCATATCTTCACCTTTGCTGAGTAGATCCACCAAATCTGGACATACAGTTTGTATTTTTGTGCATTCAATCTGTAAACGCTTCTGGGTCCACTTTTAATTTTTTCCACTATATAATGTTTTTATTTCCTAGTGTTGATATTGATAGTAGATGCACCTAAGAAATACTGCAGGCAGAGAGACTGCATAGGTAATAAGATGTATTAACCACAGCTAATAATTAGCGTTTCTCCAAGATCTAATTGCCTATACAGCTAAACAGATCAACAGAATTTGTAAGGCTAAAAACGAAGAGCAAAAACAGACAACAGGCAAATGCTGTTTAGGGAAAAGACAACCAGTTACTACAGGGATTGGGGCCATATAAGTATTTAGCTAGAATATGGTATAGTGGATAAAGGATAGACTCCCATGTCTTGGAATGGTGAAACACAAAGATTCAACTATAGGTGTTAGTTTGCTTTATATTTGGGTGTTCCTCAGCTAGAATGGATTTTTGGAATGGAAGATACACTTAATCTTTCTTCTTATTCTTGGCTTGGCCCTTAAAAATGATGGATGATGGTAATCTTTATGGTTACGAAATGTTTGCAACTTTAAGACCTGTTCTGTCTGAACTGTTGTAGTAATCTTTACTATGCTTTTTTTAATACCCTTTTTTATTAGAGTTTTTATTGGTTCATACAGGGCATTATATCAGCATCTTTACAGTAAACCAATGGAAGAATAAAATGTTCTCTTGGGGGAAAGAAACCTCTTCTACTGCAGCATCCTGCACTGAATCCTCTTGTAGCAGCAAGACAAGAAAAAGCATAACGGAAAAAGAAAAACACATGGAAGTGGTGTTACTGGGTGGAATGATTCTTGTAATATAAAGAAACCAAATATGAATAGAGCAGTGAATGGGGCCAATGATTAAGCGGGGTGGAGTAGAAGGGTGTAATAAAAGGTGACACAGAATGCATATAGCAGTCCTGCTTCTGAATTGCAAAAGAGTAGGCTATATTAAAAAGAAAACCAGAAGTTCAAAGAATTGGAGAGGTGAGAGGTTCCAAATCCCAAGATTTAAACCAATCCATTGAATATCAGCTGAAATATAAAGATAACTTCTGTTCTTGTTAGAGATCTGCCACTCCAGATGAGAAAAAACCATGCAAAATCAAAAGGTTTAGCAGGATAGCTACTCTTGAGAGTCCAAGTATCAAGAGCCCAGATGATGAATTTTGGCATAATCATATCCAAAATACTGTCCTTATTTGGCGTCTAATCCAAACATTGATATAAACTTAATCTGGATCTGAACACTGCCTCTTCAATCCCTTTCAACTCCAAAACTTCCCAGTAAAAGAAAGAATGAATGAATAGACACACAGATTACAACACAGCACAGGAAATGCCAGAATTCCATTAACACTACAGTCTTCCAAGAGCCTCCCCTTACTTTTAAAATAACAGCTAGAAATGTGTAATGTACATTTAACTTTTCAGTTGCGCTGTCCAAATTTTGCACTCACAAAAATGAATCATGTTACTCTTTGTACCGATACAGTTTCCTGCATGCCCAACTGGTGTGGGATGTTAGCATCCATCCCCATCTGTTGCTGAACTACCAGGATTCACTAGCAGAAACAGACACATCTATGGGCAGCTCTTAAGAAGCTGCACATTTTGTGTAGTCTGGGGTTTCCCAGGAGCACTTCATTACTGGCATCAACACTGAGGAAATGAAAGGGGGCCGCAGAAGCTTTATTACATTTCTGCTTGTGGCTAATGCTGGGGTAGGGAAGAAACGGTACTAGCAGGAGGATGATCTAGAGTCTTTCCCCTTGAATTTTTGGGCCATGGTGTGTAGGCTGCAAAACATTTCCAAAGAAGACTCCTCCAAGTGCACTGGGAGCGAAAGCAAGCCATACCGAATTTTCAGAGGCAATTACTGCTGGAGGTGTTTTTGGTAACTCATTTGAGACCGATAGTCTTTTTAGCCATTTCTCTCTCATGGTTATTAATCTAGTTATTTAATGACTGAGGCTTTTCCTTACTGACCTTAAATGATGCTGGTGATGATCTTCTATAACTTCCTCCCTCCCTCTGAGTCCCCCCCACACACACTTCCTGACTGTGTGCCTGTGGTGCTGCATAGACACTTTAAAACACTGTAAAAACTACAGATAATAAAAGTAATATTATAAGAAAACCAAAGGAAATATTTAAAAGCCAAATCCTGTGGCATCATTAACAGAAAGGTTGCTTCCAAGGAGTTCCAATTCAAGATCCCAGCAACTGCAGGTGCCTATGAGTTTTCTTGCTACCAAAAACCATCAGAACAGTTTCATTATTTCAGATGAAGCTGTCTAAACAGCATAACTCTATCACAGATGCAGCTTACAGTGGCAGAAGGGGTTTCCTTCAATTCTGCAGGAAGAACACCTCCCTGAGAGATGGGAGCTAGATCAACAGAATCATTCGTCCATCAATGTAGCTGTATCAGCACTGAGGACTCTGTCAGCAAAATTCTGGCATTCAGCGGTGTGGAGGTAAGCTTTCCACTCTGTTTTCTCTATTTGGGATTTTCACAGAAAAAGTTCTCCTTGATTTGCTTTTCAATGGAACTTAGAAGTCGATTTTAGATATTTACATGGCTCCCTTTACTGTAGGTATCTGAGCATCTCACAATTTTCACAACATCCCTATGTGCTAGGGAAACTATTCACTCCCTTGCACAAATAGAAATGAACACAAAAAGACACTAAGGGACTTGTCCAAGGTCACACAGAAATATGTGGCTGAAGAGGAACGTCTGCCAACATGGTGGCCCATCTGTCCTACCAGCATCCAAGGAAAGCAGGCAAACTACTGTAAATTTTCAGCTCTCAAAAACAAAACAAAAACCCACACCGAAACTGTGAAAACTTGGGAACTAGAGCACAAAGAAACCCCAAACCATGAGATGACGCAAAGAGCAATTATAACAGCAGACATAACATACTCTTGATGTGCAATGAGCAAATGAACATGTAGAGATGTATTTAAAACATTCATAACATCTGATGCAAGGACCTAATTGACAAAAGCACTAATTTAAACTCTTTCAAAACTGCCGACAGCCTACTTTGTACCATAGTTTTTACAGTGTGGTACTTAATTACCATCAGAAAGGTTCTTCTAAACCTGGGTTTTAGAATATACGTGTCACTGTTGAATTGCATAACACAGAGCAAAGATGGAAGTTACATCATTACTAATTCCATTAATAATTACCTTCATAATTACAAATGGGAGGCTTGGTCAGACAACAGGTCCCATGGTTGTCAGAAAACATAACAGACAAATCCAAGTACAATTTATTAGGTAGAAGTTTAGGCCATTTTTGGTAGACTGTCTCACTGGAGGGCTCCACACTTTTACCCACAGCTCTGAAGGTGACAATTGGAAATTAGAATAGTTTGGGCTGAGGAAAGAAAGAACACGTGGGGGATTTTTCTGGGATGGTCTAGTGATCATTTTATTTTAATTGCAAGGTTCATGCAAGATTTTTGGCCTTATGGGACTGACATGACCGCTCAGCCTTTCTTAGGTTTGTCTGAGAATTTCTCTAGATTCTCAAAAACTTTTAAAAAAATTACTCGAGTCATTAATCAATCCTGATAGGACTTGGATCATTGTCTCCTACCCCAGCTCCAGACCAGTTGCTTCCTGTAGCACGTCTTCCAGTGCCACAAATCTGGTTATTAGGGGACATTACGGTCACCAGCTCTTCTGCCCCAACCTGGGTAATCTGTGCACCTTGAAGGCCTTGTTTTCAGAGGCCCTGAGCAGTCTCTATTCCTGCTGAACTGAGCTGGAGATGTGAGTGCTCAGCACATCTGAAAATCAAACTCTCAGACTCATTGCTTTGTCATTTTCTTCAGCATTCCCATGGGTGCTGAGATCTTAAGGAGGCAATGATGATTGTGCCCCCTAAGATACCCACCTTGCTCCGAGTTGTAGATCTGGAAAAAGATCAAGAAAATGAACAGAGGGATATTAGAGCCAGGAGGAGGTTGTGAAGTGTTAAGTGAAAATGGGAAAGGGGGATGTGGCAGCAGCCTTCAAAAAGTGGGGGCTAAAAGTCTGATGGTTACAGAAGTATGAAGTTTAGTTCACCAGGAACTGGAGGACAGTGAAGGAAGGACAGCAGGGGCTCATTGAACCTCTAGAGCACCATGCCCTGCTGCACCTCCCTACTGCTGCCAATACGGATTCTGTGGGGAGACCGTGATGGCAGATGAAGGCAGCAGAAGCAGAGGAAGTTAGTATGGACTGGAGGCTCCACCCAATATCCAAAATGCTGGAAAACTCCTGCAGTGCATGGGAACTCCTAAGAAGCTTAGGAAGTCCACAGGAGGGGAGTCATGTGCTTCTGGAGAAGACGCCTGTCCTAAGGATTCCTAGGCTTGGTCAGAGAAGATCTCCTGTTCTTCTGAGGCTTACAGAGTCTTGAGCCACCTACTCCAGCCTCCTCTCAGATACTGCATTGTCTGGTGTGTTGGGAATACTTTCTGCACCTTATACTTCTACTAATTTCCCTTTCTATGGACTTTAGGAGAAGCAATGGAACTGCAACAATGGTCTGGCAAACCTCTAACGTTAATCTAGGCATGGCTCAATGTCTAAATAAGTATTTTGCATCTATTTTCAATGAGAGTGAAGTTGAGCTGGGGGGTAGAGGTAGGGAAGCTAATGGGAATGAGATCATGAATGTGGAAATTACCATACCTGAGGTAGAAGCCAAACTTGAGCTGCTGGATGTGACTAAATCGGGGGGCCCGGACAATCTCCATCCAAGGATACTAAAGGAACTGGCTCATGAAATTGCCAGCCCTTTAACGAGAATTTTTAATGAATCTGTAAACTCGGGGGTTGTACTGTATGACTGGAGAATCGCTAATGTAGTTCCTATTTTCAAGAAAGGGAATAAAAATGATCCGGGTAACTACCGGCCTGTTAGTTTGACCTCGGTAGTATGCAAGGTCTTGGAGAAAATTTTGAAGGACAAAGTACTTAAGGCTGCAGAGGATAACGGTAACTGTGATAAAATACAACATGGCTTTACAAAAGGGAGATCATGCCAGACCAACTTGATCTCCTTTTTTGAAAGGATAACAGATTTTTTAGATAAAGGGAATGCAGTGGACCTAATTTACTTAGATTTCAGCAAGGCATTTGATACAGTTCCACATAGGGAGTTATTAGTTAAGTTACAGAAGATGGGGATTAATATGAATATAGTAAGGTGGATAAGGAACTGGTTAAAAGGGAGACTACAGCGGGTCATACTGAAGGGTGAACTGTTAAGCTGGAGGGAGGTTACCAGTGGAGTCCCTCAGGGATCTGTCTTGGGACCGATCTTGTTCAACCTTTTTGTTACTGACCTTGGCACAAAAAGCAGGAATGTGCTAATAAAGTTTGCGGATGACACCAAGTTGGGAGGTATTGCCGATACGGAGAAGGATCGGGATACCATACAGAAAGATCTGGATGACCTTGTAAACTGGAGTATCAGGAACAGGATGAAATTTAATAATGGGAAGTGCAAGGTCATGCATTTAGGGACAAACAACAAGCATTTTTCCTATAAGTTGGGGATGCATCAGTTGGAACGGACTGAGGAGGAGAAGGATCTGGGAATAATGGTTGACCATAGAATGACTATGAGCCACCAATGTGATGTGGCCGTGAAAAAAGCTAATGTGGTTCTAGGATGTATCAGGAGAGGTATTACAAGTAGAGACAGGGAGGTGTTAGTGCCGCTGTACAAGACACTGGTGAGACTCCATCTGGAATATTGTGTGCAGTTCTGGTCCCCCATGTTTAAAAAGGATGAATTCAAATTGGAAGAGGTGCAGAGAAGGGCTACAAGGATGGTCTGTGGAGTGGAAAACCTGCCCTATGAGTGGAGACTCAAGAAGCTTGGCTTGTTTAGCTTAACCAAGCTGAGGGAGGATATGATAGCTCTCTATAAATACATCAGAGGGATTAATATTGGGGAGGGAGAGGAATTATTTGAGTACAGCACCAATGTGGACACCAGAACAAATGGTTATAAACTGTCCATCAAGAAATTTAGGCTTGAAATTAGACCCAGGTTTCTAACCATTAGAGGTGTAAAGTTCTGGAATAACCTTCCAAGGGGAGTTGTGGGGGCAAAAACCATAACTGCTTTCTAATCTGAGCTTAATAAATTTATGGAGGGGATGGTATGATTAGCCTATTTTGGAAATTGACTGATATTTGGCTACATGTGGTGGATTTACAAGTGGCCTAAGAGGGGAGAGTACGTGGGGTGGGTTCTGAGTTATTACAGAGAATTGTTTCTTGGATAACTGGCTGTTGAGACTTGCCCACGTGCTCAGGGTTTAACTGATTACCATATTTGGGGTCGGGAAGGAATTTTCCCCCAGGGTAGAGTGGCTAGGGCTCTGGGGGTTTTTCTCTGTAGCACAGGGCATTGTTCACCTACCGGTGAATTCTCTGTATCTTAAAGTCCTTAAATCATGATTTAAGGAGGTAAATAACTCAGTCATAGGTTGGTGGCCTATTGCAGGAGTGGGTGGGTGAGGTCTTGAGGCCTGCATTTTGCAGGAGGTCAGACTAGATAATCGTACTGGTCCCTTCTGACCTTAAAGTCTATGAGTCTATCAGTGCCATGATCTTTAAAAGCCTGCTGCCATTCTACAGCTTCTAATTTGACACTTCACCGAATTTGCTTTCCAACAGCTCAACTTTGCTCTATGTAGCACAATGTCTCACCAAGATCTTTCTAACCACCACCACCACCTATGTTTTCTATGACAAACCGTTTTGTAGCCAGCTCATGGAGAGCAAAGAGTATTAGTAGAATGATTGACATCTTTTTATTTTCTCCCATTCTTCAGCTCTCTGCTACTCACAGACCACACATGTTAAATTTGAAGCTGAAAAGATTTTTACTAGTATTTTATCAGAGGTGAGGAGAAGCAAAATCAGGTTGGGAATGAACGACTTAACTATGTTGCAGCTACTCCTGCACCATAATACTAGTTTTTCCCCTGCTCCCCTCACTATACTGCACACCGAAAGACTCTTCTATGGAGACATATAACAGCATATATTTATGGAGAGCAAAGGTGTAGCCTGCCCGTTTTCTGCTTAGGCCCTGGCCAAGGACAACTTCTGGGGATGCGACTGGAAGCTGCCCCCTGAGGGAGTAGGAGAGGCACAGCGCCTGGGCTGGCAAGCAGCTGGTCGCTGCAGCTGTGAGCAGGGCCGAGGTGCTGGCGGCTCAGCTCCACTAGCAGCTGCAGGGCCCGGTGGCCCCGTGGCAGCAAAATCTGCGACACTGCCAGGCGTGAAGGCAGATCGGCCTCAGGGCCAAGTGGGTGGGCCCTGGCCCACCTGTGTCTACGCCCGATCCAGAGTGTGGGGCTTCAGTTTCCTAACAAAGTACATATAGGAAGATGTGCTAGTCCTTGCTAGAAAAATGGTCAGCTATTATTTATGGTACCTAAAATCTGACTATGGGTGAGGAAAAAATGAAATTCAAATATATATATATTCCTTTCTGGATCTAGGAAAGGCCTCATTTAGAAATGTTCCAAAGGCTAGTTTAGAAGGGAAACAAAAAGCTGTTCATGTTATTCGTTACTGTACTGAAACCAAATAGTAGTAAGATCTGGGAACTGGCAGAACAGGGTCTGACAGAGCAAAGGAAACACATGGCAGGGATGAAGCTTTAGCCCCAAGAAAATCTCTCTCTGTGGCTGGTGGTGAATTAATTTTTACAGGAAAGCTGTGCCTAAACAGCTGGTGCATAGAATCATCTCCAGCACACTGAAGATGGAACAGGGCAGCCAGTCTTTTGAGGCTTCTCATTGTTGCTCTCAAACAAAATGGCATTAATGTGATGTTGCAAGCTTTAACTAAAAACAAGCACAGATCCTAAAGGACCAGATTCTCAACAACAGACCAAATCCGTTAGGGACACAAGTGGCTTTAAGCCACTTTAAATATCCTGATGTTTAAGCAGTCTGGCCCCTAGCATAAGTAAGACCAACCTTTAGACTGCTGTAAATTAATCTTGGCTACTTCTAGCAACTGAGGACATTCAAAGAGTAGGGACACCTTGGCCTAACAACCTTTACTCCCTGCCTCCATCCAACTGGGGGCTTGCAGGAGTGATGCAGAAGCTGCTGCAAGATTCTGCACCACCAACGATTTTCCCTTATGACATCAGAGGACAGGATCTGCCAGCTTTCCACCACCGGAGTGTTGCAAAGAGACTAAGTGACTTGTCCAAGGTTACACAAGAAATCTGTGACAGAAGAAGAACTTCTCTCAACACACTGGCCCATCCTTCCTACCAAAACAGCCATAGAAGGTGTGGCAGGTGCAATCAACAGCCCCCTGATCACTGACATTGCTGCAGCCTGAGGAAAGCTATAGGTACAGGTGAGGGCAATTATACACTTTCTGTTGGGGGATTGTGAGCACCTGGGTGAGAATCATTGGGCCAACAAGATAACTGGAGAGAATATAAGGGAAGGAAACAGGAAGCTCAAAAGGGTTGCACGGAAGCTTATGCTTGGCGTAAGCCTGTGTTATGTTGTAAGAGGAGAATAAACACACAACTCAATGAGAGATAAACAGCCCAATGTCTGTCTGTGGCTGAACCAGCCAAGCATTGAAGCTTACCAGGCAGCAACGGAGACACCCTGTGCCAAAAGGGCTCAGAATCTGGGCCAACATCTTTTGATTAGTCCCTGAATAGATGTGTGAATTCAATCTCGGAAACATTATCTTTTCAATTTAATACAATATTTGAAGTAGTAGTTATTTATTGCTAATTTAGGGCTCTGTATGTGTCACCTACTATACAGAATTCTGTGACATATCTGCCTTAAATTCCCAAGGGCATTTATTTGCTTTTTTAAATAGGATATTTTGAGATGCCATCCCCTGTCCCAATAGTTAGAAGGTTTCATTATTTTTTATCCTTCATTCGATTTTGGAGTAAAATAGGAGGGATGACTCACTCGACCAGTGTCTATGGAATAAGTCAGTGGAGAACCGGGAAGGGAAAAATCCCAACAAGCAAGCAAGCCAAAGCCAGCATTAATTACTCTCTCCATATCAGTGGATGCTGCAGAGTTCTGAGAGTGGATGTTTAGCAGGCTTCCTGGTTCTGATGTACTTATACTTTTTTAGCAGTTACCTTTTTTTGAGTCTTTGCCTAGCTGTTCTTCAAATTCTTTTTTGACCACCTTAATTATATTTTTTACACTTCACTTACCAGATTTTATGCTCCTTTCTATTTTCCTGAATAAGACTACAGTCACCTCTTGTAAAAAATTGCATTTATCTTGCATTTTCTTTCCTCCTTCCCCTGCACTCAGTTCACTCATTCATATCTGATAACAGTATTTCCAAACCTCTGGGCAGTTTTGGAGAGCTGCCACTTTAAAAAAAATCAACTTGCCAGGTAATGTCTCTTCCCTTCTCCCCAAATGTGGATTAACTTCGCAAAATTACACAGGCATGAAGTACAGGGCATTTGGAGTTAATCCGTATTTGAGGAAAGAAAGGGAAACATTTCCCTGGCAAATTGATTTTTTTTTAATAACAGCTATCCAGAACTGCCCAGAGGCCTGGAAATACTCTCATGTGATATGAATTACCAGCCTGAGTGCAAGGAATGGACAAAAGTGCGGGATAAATCCAGTTTTTTACCAGGTGCCATAATTTATCACAATGATACTGCCAACATATATATGGAAAACATATATATTAATAAAACAACTTCCTTACTACATCTACTACATTAGCCATTCTGCTATCCTTCCTCCCTTCATAGCAATAACTTACTCTTCAAACACTCTTAATGAATCTGGTCTTTTGAGTTTAAGTGTGTGCCTAAAGTTTTGCACATGGAATTTTGTGTGCATAATCATTTTCAGGTAGTACTATACAAAAATGCAATTGACAGCCTACATAAAATTGCATACCTAAATGATTGTGTACAGAAAATTACACATGCAAAACTAGAGGCCCCATGTTGCACAATGTCTTAGATCAATTCTATACCATTCTTTCAGATTTCTTCCTTTACAGCCAAAAATATTAAGACTAATAAATGCAGATAACCTAACTAGTGAAGAAGAAAACCTACATAAGAAAAAGAGTTTTCTCAGTTAGGGAGCAAGTCTAAGTCATCATCTTCCCAATACAAATGAAAATTGCTTGGCAGATGTAGAAAAAAAAGAGGGAGGTGGGGAAAGGAGAAATGCAGACACTGAAAATAAGGAGAGAATTCCCTAAAATATTCTCCTTCTCTCAAAAATGAGATGAGGCATATTTATGAAATTTAGGCTTCTGTGTAAAAAAAGGCTCTTACCTTATGGGATTATCCATCCTTGATACTGTGAGAAATGCTGCTAAATTAGCTGTGTAGGATGAACACACAATAAGGGTAAACAGCCACCAGCTTCCCATCACAATGCGCATAGCTACAGAATTGATAGTAGATTCACCACCTACAAATAAGCAGAGAAATTGAGCTCCTGCAGAAATTTGTATTTAAGATCACCTCCAGGATACAGTTCATGTAAAAAGTAACACTTTGAACTATCCCTAAGTATTTTATTTGTTGTTCAGCTTTGCATTCACAAACCACTTCCTCAATATGTTCAAAAGACCTAGCTTGCTTAGGTCTGACAAAAAACATATTATCTGGCTGCTCAGGCACCCAGAAAGCTAAGGAATATTTAGCCATACCGGTGAGGTTTGATTTACAACAAAAATATTTAAATGTGTTAAAATCACTGATTTTAGTGAAATCTTGTAAAATTTTCACACTAACCCTCATATAGTCACAGAATAATGCTCTCAAGAAAATCCACACAGGGCTTTACCCAAAATTGTCAGGATCTAATCCACAGAGTGATTTTCATAAAGACATACCCATTAAAATAATAATTATGGTGGACTATCACTATCTAAACCATAGGGGTTAAAAAATCTGAATATATCAGACTGGACCTAGATCAGAACAGAATAGGTAAGAAAATACAGTGTGTGTGTTGGAGATAATTTTTAAACCAATGACAACTGTTCAAACTTCTTATGCTGAACTAAATAATATGAAATTGTGGCATCAGCTACATTGCAAGTTATTATTCTTCAGCCTTCAGTAAATTTCTCTATGTCCTTTCCAGCACAATTATGCCTGACCTTTAGTTAAAGAGCAAACTCTATTACATAGCTGATTTTTGCTAGTCCCTCTGGTGTTCGATTATGGAAAAAAGCATAAGAATGGCCACATAGGTCACACCAGTGATCCATTTAGCCCAGTATCCTGACTCCCAACAGCGGCTGCTGCCAGATGCTTCAGAGGGAATGAAGAGAACAATGCAATTATTGAGCAATCCATCCTCTGTAGTCTAATCCCAGTTTCTGACAGTCAGAGTTTAGGGACACCTGGAGCATGGGGTTGCATCCCTGACCATCTTGGCTTATAGCCATTGATGAAGCTATCCCCCATGAACTTATTAGTTCATTTTCAAACAGTTATGCTTTTGGCCTTCACAACATCCAGTGAGAACAAGTTTCCCAGGCTGACAGTGCATAGGGTGAAATACTTCCTTATGTTTATTCTATTTGTGTTTTATTTTACTAAAACTCATCAGGGCTGCCATGTTAGTGAGACTTCACAGTGGAAGTATTGCAGTTTTTTGCTTCCAGTCAGAACCGTTACCAGCTTGAAATTCACAAGCGTGCAATTTAAAATTGAAAACAAAGCAAACAAGAAACCAGATCTCTTCAAACGATAGCAAATAAGAGTACGACCTGTGGCAAAAACCAATGTAAAGCCTGATCTTGTTAACAAAGGCTCGACCAATCTGCCACTGAACTAGGCACTCAGCTTCAAAATAAGGCATGCCCCTGCCACCGAAAAACTGCTGGCTATACAGAGCTGCCCTCATCCCCACTGCTGAAATGCCACCAGATCCCCTGGGCATCACGAAAGGCATCGGCAGGTTTTATTTTAGGTGCCACGGGGTGCTCCTCCACAGCATTTTCGTGGTGGAACTAGACGCCAGACTGCAAACCCCAGGTGCCATGGTGACCTGGGTTTGTCAAGCCCTGACGTAAACATTTGCACTCACTTATGCACAAGCAACTTTGGTAATAACAGTAACTCCTCTGAATTCAATAGGACTCCCATAACTGAAGAATGTCCTAAGTATTCCCACATGAATGAAGGGATCAGGCTCTTCAGTTGTGCCAAGTATTTGAACGGCCATGAAAGTCTCTAAAATGCTAGACTATGTGTCACAATATCATGAGGAAAAAGCAAGACTCTAACGGGGGACAAAAGAGTATAAACATTCAAAGTTAATTTTAAATGCTATGACGTGAGATGGAACCAGAGTTCAAACATTCAGACTTTGTTGTCTCAATGTAGTGTTATAATAAGTCAGGTTTTAAGCTCTGAACTCTACCTTTCAGAACAGTATTTTCTAAAATTTCATATACGGCCTACATTTTTGTACTGAATTTGAAAAGTACCAACTAGAAGATTTAAAATACTGGCAGTACCTTGCTGAACAAAGGCCCCATACACAATCCAAATGGCACTGTGAAGTGTGGAAGAAGCAGAGGAACTGGGTTGAGAAGAATTCTGTGCTCTTACTGCCTGGATTCGGTTTAACACAAATATCAAGACACCGACTACAGGGATGGCAGCTGCAATACAGGCCCACACCGCAAAATCAAATGGAGCAAAAAGAGAGAAGATGTTTATTTTCTCTTCAGGTTTCTTGATCAGAATCCCCACTGAATAATCCATGTATCGCTTGCTGAAGTCCACAACACTTTCCCTTTCTGGTGTTATAGTGATTGCCGAAATCGCCAAATCTGCTCTCTGAAAGAGAAATGCAACAGGTGATATTTCTTCCTGCTCCTCGCAAACACATGGCTTTGTATTGGGCAGACTTGAACTATAAGAGAAGAATTTTCAAACCAGCCTGCAGTTTATGTATTAAATTGATTTCTTTCTCTCATCTAATTTTCAACTGAAGGCTAATTCAAGGCATAAAAAACAGTAGAAACATTTCAATTTATTGGGAGAAATGAACAAAATGAAAACATGTATTGGTTGAAAGGGAAGTACTGAAGTGTACCCTTTGGAATTCATGTATAGAATAGAGCATTTTATTGTCTCCTAGATGGGAATTTGCTTAACTTCTCTGTCTCACTGTCCTCATCTACAAAATGGAGGCTAATAATCCTGGTTCCTACCTAACTGGGATGTTGTGAAGATTAATGGAAGAATCACCATCAATATAAAAACAACATACTGCATGAACAGTTTTTTATCTACTTTTGTTACAAATAACTTGAGCAATGTACTCTGACTGAAAGAGATTAATGGGAAACAGAAACCTTATGGATCCTGCCCTCCCCTGCCCCCCCCCTTTGTTTACTTTATGTATTTGGCAGCACGTTGTTTACAATTAGTTTTCACTGGTTTCTCTGCACAGTCTTTCAGATTCCCATAGTCTCATAAGATTTTTCACACAACAACCAGGAAAATTAAAAAAAAAAAAAAAAGAATTAGGACAATGTAACTGTACAGCCATAAAAACTGGAAGACAGTTTCAAGGACAATTTACCTGCTAAAACTATTTTCAACACATTGTTTTAGTGAATAGATTCCATGGTAACAGTCATGTTTGCAACCACCATGGAAAATAAACATTTTGTTTGAAATTAATTTGTTTGTTCCTGTTTCCTAGTGTTTGTATTTGGGAAAGAAATAGGAGAGAAAAGGCTGATATAAAGATTATTGAAGTCAGTGGAAAGGCTAGAAACAGACACATCATAAACAATAACTCACAAAAGAAAAACCTGAGCTCATGGGATCTCTAATCAGATTTCCAAATTAATTTCAGAAAAGCTGAGATAAATATGAAACTTTCTAAATGTCTACCTAATGCACAATATAATGATATAGATTATAGCTTTATATTAATTACAGTTTTTATATCTATCTATCTATCTATCTATCTATCTATCTATCTATCTATCTATCTATCTATCTATCTCACTGAAATTTGTGTTGCTTTAATTTTCATCTCAAATATCCTCTTTCCTGTATATTAAATAATGAAAAATCTTGTATTTTCAGTAACAAATATACTTCAGCAGAGCAACTTCTTGTGCAAAGGGCAACTCCATTGGATATTAATTCCTCTAATTGTCCTTGCACTACCTCAATGTTGTTTTTTTCATGTTAGAAGCTACGTCTATGTCCAACAAAACATATTTCATTTCCCCTCGAGATTTTTGGCTAGACTTCATACTCAGTTATTTCAATGTTGTTCACTTCCAAGTTTGCATAGGTGTAACTAGGAAAAGAATCTGGCTCTCCAAGTTTTAGCTGACTGGATCATCTTGAGACCAGCTTTTCATTCTCCTTCTTCAAAATATTACTTTACAATACATCCTTTGTAATAAGATGGTTGATTATAAAACCACATTCTATGTAGTGGGTGACCCAAAAGAAATTTAACAGAGTTAGAAATGAAGTTGTAAGAGCTTTGAATTAGTGACAAAGGTATAAGAAAAAGTCCTCTAATGAGAATGGAAGTGGAATACACATTTTGGTACCTACTTTCCATGTGGTAAAAACACAGAGTCAATTTTTTACATGTACATAGATTACACGGAATTGTGAGTAAATTGCTATCACTGACAGAATAATATATTCTATATCTCTGTTTTCTGCAGATTAGCCAAAAGCACAAAATTTTAGATCAGAATTCAAACTCCTCCAAGTTTAGGAAAGTTTAGAATTGGGATTTTGATTCTGATTCATCACTTGTATTTTACTGGGGAGGGTTTCATTAAATCACTTTTTTAAAAGTTAGCTTGGAGATCTTTGCTTCTGATGTCTGTACCTTGTTAATAAGTTCTCCAATCATGCCGTTCCAAGAGCTGTTATGGAGCTGGTGTCCATACTTGCCATCGGGAGCTTGATAAATCTCATACTTGAAGCCCAGATTCTTGGCAAGTGCATCCAAGACGTCGATGGAAAATCCTTTATATCGCTTTGGTTGTCCAAGTATGTTCTCCGCAACCATCACAAAAGGCTCTTCCTGAGAGAAAAATAACATCTAAGCTAATATTTAAAGAAGCATTTTTAAAAATGCCTAAAAAAAATGGATCTAACATACATCAGCCTAGTGCTGCAGTTGTTTTTTTTTTGTTTTGTTTTTTTGTTTTTGTTTGTTTGTTTTTTTAAGAATACTGAGGTTGCCTAGCGCAGAGTAATGTAGTTTTATAGATTTTTTTTTCCCACAAGGTAACAAACAGATCATCTACACAGGACACACACTGAAATAATAGCTAGAAAACCCTGTTATGATGTTTCCACTATTCATCATCACTTCAAGAATAGTTCTTACATAGGTTGGCCCCTGAAGTGCTTTCAGAGTTAACAAAATGCATTTTGGAAACTGTGCAATAGGGAATCCTGCAGGGAGATGGTGTTTCAGCCTGACACAGACCGTGTGCTCACTTGCCCAAGGTATGCCAGCTCTACTGATTTTACAAGCATTGCTGTTGGCCATGTCTGCAAACTGGTGCTGACATCCTCTCTGGTTGGAGCTGCTCACCCTCCCATATGGAGGAGAGATATGATCACGGCCCTTACCAGCTAGAGGGAAGAAAGATAAAAACAGATGGAAAGAAAACTGTCCTAATGATCTCATACAGTTCTCCAATTCTTTCTAATGCACTTTGATCTAGGAGAAGAGAGAAAATACACAGAGAAAAATAAGTAACTTAGGAAGCCTATGTTATTTACATTGCCAACTATAGTACCTTTCACTCAGAGGATGACATTATTATAATGAAGAACTGGCATGGCATACAGTTTTGGTCAAGAAGAAAAACAATATAATGAGGTCACCATGTTCAGCATAGTAATTCGTTTTAAGTTAAGTGATCCCTTAAAACATACATTGTATAGTCTTAACTGTTCAGAAGGTCAATGAACTACTCTTTCATCTCTGGAAACCAGATCAAATCCTAATTTATTCCCGATTTAGTGTTTAGCTAGCTGAAACTCTTGTATTAGCTATAACTGAAGTATCTAAATTTATGGTGGGAAATGGCCTTATTCCATCACATGTAACAAGGTTAGAAGACTTCCCCAAGGAAGCCCAAGAGCCTTTCTAAAAGATACACTTTAGCTCAATAAACAGTTATAGACTTAATGAAATAATAACTTGTGAAATTCTATGGCCTGTGTTATGCCAGAGGTGAGACTAGATGATCACAGTGCTTCCAACTGACCTTAAAATCTATTAACCTATGGACTCAATATAGGAAAATGCTACATGTCAGGGTAAGATTGTAGCTGAAAGATTGTGCAGAGGACCAATACAAGTTCTGGGCACCATTTGAGCAATGTACAAGCATTGTACCTGTCATCTACCAGGAGGTGAATGTCAGCCTGGATGAACACAGTGAGACTAGCACAGAGTCTGAGTATCCAGCACTCTAAACCCCTGATTTTAAAAAGTATCAATTAATGTCACACAAAAACTTAAAAGTCCTTCCTCTCTCTTCTTGCGTATGAGGATGGTCAGCCCAAGTAGATGATACAGGACTGAGAGAGAGAATGAAAAATGATGGGGAAAAACATCCAAATGTCCTGTCACATCATTTTTCTTTTGAGTATTTTGTTTCCTAAACTCAAATAGGATCATACCAAGACAGTCACCACTTTCAGTGTCAATCCTTGTAAGTCGCTGCCCAGCCGCCGCTCTTGTAGGCTGCCATTTAATCCCTTTTCAGAGTCCCACGTTGCCAACTACAAACAGGAGTAACAGTGAGTATGCAGGATATATTAGGCACACACATTTTTAATATTTACCTAAAATGCTTTAACAGCTATTTGACTGAATGGTTATATTCAAAAACAGTAGAAAGTAAAAAGGGGGGGGGGCGGGAGAGGAAGGGCAGGAGCATTAGACATGTCTCTCCCCATTAGTGTCTGGATTACAAAGAGTGATGTCGAAGAGGATAACAATTCTCAAGTACTTTTGCTGAATTTGTTTTCTTCAGTACATCTCACAATAACTCCGCTTTGCTATCTACACTACTTGTCATATAATTTAACCTAAATCTTTAGATAAGATTTTTCTTTTTGGGAAGTTTCTACTGCCTCCTCCTCTTTAAGAGTATCTGCTGTCTCACCATCTCTCTCCCCCGTTCTCATTTTCTTCAACCCATTCCCCACTGCTCATCAAATGCCGGTTTCCTTTCTCTGGCACACAACCCTGCATCTCATCACTGAGTAGAAAATTCATGGTATTGTTGGCATCATAGGGAATGGACTCCCCTTACGGGTGTATGAGAAGATCCTTCAGATTCTATCTGAAACTCATTTCCTCTCCCTGACCTCGAACTCCTAGCCCTTTCTCTAATAAAACAATCACATTCATTTTACTCAAATGCCAAGATCGCTGAAGATGAAACATCCCCTGAGTTTTAAAATGAGATATAAACTTAGCATACGCACCCTACTTAACCCAGTCCTACAATATTTATTGATGTTACTTTTGTGAAACAGTACATCTAAATGCATTAGTTTTCAATTAAATACGATGCAGCACATCAAACTAAATTGTAATGTGTTTTCTGACAAGACGACTAATGTGGAAGTCAGCCTCAGAAGACCTATTGGAGTTTTTCACAGTGAATACTCTTCTCCTTAGTCAGTAGCATGCTGCTCCTTTTACTCTAGAATGGAATCCATGATCATTGTTTCGTTCTCGGATGGAAATAAGTGATATTGAGGTCAAATCCCCTTTGTTTATCATCAGCCTTGCACTTAGAAGCCACATTTTAGAGTTCTATGATCTAGGTTTAATTTCCAAGGGGTATAAATGCCAGCCTACATATCTCTTTCTGTTTCCTTAATGTAAACACTCAAAATCCTCCTGAGAAGCAATGTACTTTCCTGATTATGGCTCTTGTTAAATGTCCTACAAGACTTATTTCTGTGACTTTAATTTTTATGATTCGCAACCCCCCTACCCGCCCCCCAAAAGTTGGGCCAACATACAACAAATAAAAAGGGTTCAAATAACAAATCCTCAGACAGGGCTCTGGATACAGTGAATACATAAATATAATAATCTCATAGATCTGGATGACTGATTGGTCATATTAAAAAAAAATGGGAATTAGGTGCCACAACAAGATTCAAGTACCTATGGAAACTGGGTACAGTACAGAAAAGTCAAGAATTAGGCTACATCTATCTTTACACATCGTGAGTGCTAAGGGGAGGAAGAGGCAGAATAGGTGTGAGCGTCTTTAGGCCTTCTAGTAACTTTATCAAAAGCTACAATGACCCAAACTTGAATACTCTCACACTACGATATTGTTTTGAAAATACCAGCCTATGGGTACAATGCTAATTCCACTGGGATGTCTCCTATGGACACCTATAGCCATGGCTCATAGAAGTTAACAGGAAACTTTCATTTTAAATTTAATGTCATATATTTGCTCTCAAAATAAATATAAATAGGGATTTGTCCTTTTATTCTTTTAATCATTTCACAAAGCAGGATAGATTCTCAATAAGTGTAAATCAGTATACCTCAATTGACTCAAAAGAAGCAAGGCAAATTTGCACCAATTGAAGATCTGGATTTTTATTCAAAACTAGGAAGTTTTGAACACAGCCCTACATTACATCATCTTCTCTTTCAATATCTTAGCAAATAATTCCTTTTTCTACCCCCTTTCCCTCCTCCCACCTTTAAAAATAACCTCTATTGGAAAACTAAGACATGAATACATCTGAATATCATATAAACACATTCTTCACCGAGGCTGGGAAGGTCTGAAAGAAGAGCTGAAAAATATGCCAACAGAAATAAGGATTTTTTTCTTTATTGCTTTCATTTAAAAGGGAGAAGGGGGAAACTGGCTTCTCATATATGAAATAGGATGAGGTTCAGAGAGGAGGTGAATATGTCAAAGACATTTTTATGATTTCACCTATTTCGTTTCAGCCTCAACTGCATACTGTTTTCTATACTGAAGTAAATTTTGCAGTCTATAAAAAGTAAATGATGCAGATAAGGTTGATAAATGGAACATGAAGAAAACCTTTTAGCAAAAGGGATTCTTCTTCTGAATCTTTGAGCTTCAGACCATTTCATCTGTTTGTAAGTATGTCAATTTTGATTTCCACTTGTTCTCATAGACAGAATTTTGTTTATAGGATCAATGAATTTATGGTTATATACACCAGTTCTTGACAGCTGACCTGTCAAGATCAGTCCCTGAAAACTAATTTCCAGCACTGTTAAACAAAATGAGTGCTGCTACTGTTTGATAAGACAGTTACAGTTTTCATTCTTTGTAGAAATGTGCTATACTTCTACCAGAAATCTGAAGCCAGAGGTTACAGCACAATCATCAAGTGACAGGAGATGTATGGCTTCTAAATCTGATTATGACAAACAACTGCTCATAAGATCAACCACTTGTAGAATAAATTTCATAAATCACTAGTCCCTGGAAAATATGTTTGCTGAGGCAATCCAGAATATTCTTGATTCTCAAGTTATTGAAGTGCAAGGCCTGGGCTTCCCGAATGTCTTTTTAATAAAGCTTTTGGCTTAAAACCTTCTAGCTCGGCTCTCTTTCTGATTAAGACTTGTATGGTTCATAGCCATATTACAGACATTCTCTTCATAAAACCGAAGGTCAATCATCACCGAAGTCTAAATTGGAGAAACAGCTACATAACCCTGATGAAATGGTAATTTCTTTGAAAATTGCAACTCAAGCCATTATGCTGATATTTCTCAGATAATACTTGTACCTCTGAGCACATTAGCTAAGAAAATCCTTGGAATAAACTAACAAGTGTAATTATATTTTACAACACATGAAGGCAGCAGATGGGCATGCACACACGCATATATGACTCTGAAACATTTTAACTATTTGCTTAATAAAGTGTTAATGATAAATTGTAAAGGGTGTGATCCTCTGAGCTATTAAAAGCCTCTGTAACATGCTGAGTGCCTTCCACTTCTCTTGACTGAGAGCTCAGACTGCTCAGGACCTCTCTCAGGAGGCTCTTAACATGGTGCGAACTTGGACTCCATGAGCTTCCATCAATAAGTTAGGAGTCAAATCCTGATAGTTTCCAATATGGGAGAGTAACACACAAGACGGGCAGACTGTACCCTATATTAATATAGTTCCTGATCTCTCACAGCCTTACTCATGAAATTAGTCCCATTCAAGTCAGCAGGTCTGATTGTGCTTTCACACCACAGTATATGTGGAACAACTCCACTGAAGTCAATGAAGTTACACTGACGTAAAATTCATGAGAATGAGTAGAATCTAAGGCAGTGAAATGGCTCATAATAATATGAAGTCACATAAGTAATGAATGCATGAATTGTACATAGGTTTATTATGTCTTACATAGATGGTGTATAGTAACAAATATGTATCTTATCCATAACTATACCACCATTTGCTTATGTGTCAACTACCACTGCAAATGCATTTTGGGGGGTTTAAGAACACTACATTGTGATATAAATTGTACAGTTATGTTCAATAAGCCTTTTATAATTAAATCCACAGCCATTTCAGAGAAAAAAATACATATGTACGGTTGACAGTTAGACAAACATTTAATAAAACTTATATAATGAAGTGTGTGTAGTAATAAATGTCTGTATAATTATTACAAGAGAATTATAATTCAGCATACTAGATCTTTAATTTAATTGATGTAAAGGTAATGGAAAAATAAGTATTTTATCTTTTCTACTAAAAGATGATGAAAATTGTTCCATTCACCTATTAAGCAAATATAGCTGAAAAATTGAAAGTGACATAAAAAGTGAATATGTATATTTATACCACATCAGTAACTTAGGCTACCCACATCTATATTATTTAAGTTTACTGTCAAAATAATCTGTACCACTATCATCTTACTCCCCTATTAGATATGACATCATCTAAATATGATCAACTTTTCGAAGAAAATGTGGTCCCTTGGCAAATAAAACACTATCATTTTTAGCAGAAATACATTAATTGCTTGAAGAGGCTTGCATCAACCAAAATTATGGATCTTCAGTCCTTTCAAGAGATAGAAAAACCTTTCTTGAGAACTCCTTTGTACCCTAAAGACCTTTTTGGACCTTTTAGTACCAGAAAGAAGGCAAAAGAAAGGAATTTGTGTCAGGTAGTCATTTCTCAGAGCACGAGACATGAACCTCTAGTTCAACGCAAACTATGTTTCCTAAAAATGTGGAAGCTCAGTCCAAGCATGGAACCAGGTAAACTAATCCATCCTATCCATAGGCAACCTGACACTGCAATTAGACTAAAAATTAAGGACTCCTAGGCCCATTACAATTCCAGTTCAATACATTGCTGTGCATTAATAGAAAGGTGTCTGATTTTTGTAAGTCTTCTTGTGAAAAATTAATTTACTTACATGTTGGACTACTCTGGTTCACCTTGCCAGTCATGTACTGTATAGCCAAGCTAAACAGATCACTTAGTGGTTTCCTGTGTCCTCCTCTCAAATACAGAGACAGGACACTGGATAAAACTGACAAGGGAATTGATCCAGAATAATGTTACTGTATAATAGTCCCCACTCACGTTGCAACTGATTTACTGTGAGATATTACTATATGTTGATTTAATTTTACAATACTTTTTGCATTAAGGATGTAGCCTGCTTCTGAACATACACATAACTGGAATAAAAACATTCAGTGGCCAGGTATAACCAGTTTGAGAGAGATACTGTAACAAGGAGAGAGGTAGAAGGTGGACACTATATGGTCTGAAGCTTTTACCCTATCACAGTGAGGTAAAATCTGAGAATGACAAGGTTGGTGCTACAATAATTTGGTTAAGAATTCCATCAGGAACGAAGTAAAGGCCAAGCATAGTGCACATCAGCTACTGATTAACAGGACTGGAAGACAGCAAGAATCAAGCATTCCTGGATCAGCTCATGAGGTGTGTGAACAGTCAGAAACCATACTAATGAGGGTCTCCCATTGTCCAGGTAAACAATGGATGGAGGGGACCCACTTCAAAGCAGTTCTTAGACTATGTGAAGGACAGTTTTATGATCCAGAAAATGCAACCCGAAGAGAAGTCATGTGATACAAATAGAAAGGAACTGATTACAAACATGACAATAATAGTGTTCAGTTTTGTTCACAGTGAAATTTATGAATTCAACACAGAACAGAACAGATGTGTAATCCACTGGTCAGCATATACTACACATCCCCTCTTTTTGCCCAATCCACAGAAGATACAAGTCAGTTACAGATGCCAGCTACTGAGCCTGACACTTTAGTTCAAGCTGTGTAGACACGTGTTTCAAAGTCTAGGGACTGGATTTTTTAAGCTATTTAGGCACCTAAAGATAAAGATACACATGCAGAGTTAGATTCATAAATGGAATTGCAAGGCCTAATATTTAGGCAACCTGCCACCTAATGAAATCCGTAGCTCTGAGCTAGGTGCCCGGGCTCCCTGTACAACGGGTGGGGATGGTGTGCCTAAGAATGTGATTCATAGAAACCAGTAAGCTGAGCAGGATCCGCTGAAACTAGCCAAAAGGAAATGCCAGGAAGAGAGGTGTGGCCTAAGTCCCACTCCTCAGAGGAGTTACCTCCCTAACCCTAACCTAACAAGATTCCCTCTGCTTGGGATTCACAGCAGTGAATGCTCTTCTGGAATTAGTGGCCTGAGACAGGTCCTCCCTTCCTCACAAAAAGATAGCCCATTCCAGTGCTTAGAGCACTCACACAAATTGTGGGTAATCCCACCTTTAACTTCTCATTCTGCGTGATGTGGACATTGACTCCAGAAACTTTAACTCCTGTCTCCCTAATCACTGGGCTCTAAGGTACTTTAGAATGATTTGCTCTCGTCCTTTTCAACAGAAGCTATTCCACTTTGTATGAAATACACACACACACACACACACACACACACACACACACACACACACACACACACACACACACACACACACA
>ML685755.1:44055461-44066485 GCA_007922175.1 Pelusios castaneus
ACACACACACACACACACACACACACACACACACACACACACACACATATATATAAAGCACATACAAATGACTCAAAAGCCCAGTGGCTTGAGCATTTATCGGAGACACCCAGGGTACAAGTCACTGTTGTAATGAATGTGGGATACGGGCCACTAAATCCCATGGAAGAAAACTTTGTACCAGTCTGTTTGATCCACAACACCGTCCAGGTGGCAAGGGGCCTTCAAAAATTGTTCAGCCATTCAGTCAAGCCTCAAAGCAGGGAACAGAGATCATGTAAATGTGTTCTCTGCTGCTCCAGTGGTCTTTTGCTGATTCTGGCCACCATATCTCACCTGAATAACACCTTTAGAGGCAGTGACTAGTTCTCACAGAACAACTTCTGCAGGGAATGGTGGAGAACTAAGGAAGAAAGGATTCTACGGGAACTGCCATGCTAATGACTGGTTCCCTGCCACAATTCTATAACGTATCTGACAGAGAGCACTGTGTTCCTTCCTGTCCAAGAGAATGATGCATGCTAGCACTATTATTACAGTGTAAATGGGCCCTTCAAGTGTGAATTCTTCAGGAGAAAGAATGGAGCTTATTCTGTTTTAAAGTACTGAGCAAATTTATGGTGCTATATAAATGATAATAAAACATCTCTAGAGAATAATGGAAGCATGAGCATTAAGCAGCATGATTTTATAATGAACAAATCATTCTAGACAAACCTGATTGCTTTTTTGGATAGAATTGCAAAATTAGTAGATAACAGGAAAAAAAGACAGTATACTGTACTGGTATCTAAATGTTAGTAGTGTACTTCAATCAGTGTCTCATGAAATCTCACCTAGCACAGTTTGAATTAATTTCCTGGGGACCGGCAATATCCTATGGCTTACAAATTACCTGATGAACCATAATCAAAGGGGAACAATTAAGAGTGATGTATCAGGTTGAAAGGAGGTGTCTAGTGGATGCTTCAGGGGTCAGTGTTCAGGTCTACTCTTATTTAATAGCATTATTAAAGATTTGGAACAGGAAACAAATAGCACACAACTAAAATGTGATGATATCATCAAAGTAGAAGGTATTGCACACACACATAAAGATAGAAAAGTAATATGAAGATAGAAGGAACTGTTAATAACATGGGCATTAAATAATAATTTGTCTTAAAAAATGCATCTGGGAGAAAAGAATCACACACAGAGATATGCAACTGGAGGGAGAAACGTAGCAACAAATGTCAAACAGATGTGCAGGAGTGAAACCGGACATCAAACGAGTGAAAAGTTCGTAATGTTCTATGGCTGCAATGTGGGTGCAGCACATGGTAAACTTTCCAGGAGACAGTCCCTCTCTGTAAGTAACTGTAGTGAGGCCACACACACAATATTGTGTTTAGTTTTGGGACAAATCAATAGCAGAAAGATGTAGAAATATTGGACAGAATTCAAAGGAAAGCAAAAAAAATTACTAGATACAACAGGCTTACCCAAAAAGATTAAAAGATCTAATGTGTACAGCTAGACTAAGAACAGCTAAGGGGATGGCTACACTGAGCTGGGGGTGTAACTTCCAGCTTAAGTAGTGTGTATGTGTGCTAGCTATGATACAACTAGCAGGATAAAAGTAGCCACAACTGTATGGGTCCATCTGACCACTTAGCTAGGCAGCTGAGCAGATTAGCCCATTACACTCCCTACACTGCCATGGCTACTCTATTATTTTTAGCATGCTAGCTTGATCAACTCTAGTATATATGTACTTCTACCCAAGCTGGAAATTACATCTCCAACCCTAATGTAGATAAACTCTAAGTCATGCAGAAAATTATATGTGACCTAAAATAATAATGACTATTACTACTTTGAATCTATGTAACGTCTTTCTTACGAGGCATCAAAATATTTGCAGTTTGCATGGAAAAATATACTCATTCAACCTCACTACAACCTTTGAGATAAAGAAAGGACATAGAGAGAACAATTCAGCAACAGCAGTTAAAGGCCTCCATCCTGCAAATATTTATGCATGTTCTTACTAAAATTTAACACACGACTAGTACCACACAAGTCTATTGGATAACTCTACGGTAAAGTGTGTGAATAAATGTTTGCCAGATACGAATCTAAGACAGGAGGTAAAGAAGAATCATGTTCAAGTAAAGATAAAGGAAGGATTTAAGTAGCCAAAATGTTGGAATTTGGTCAGGAAACATAGCTATAAACCTCTATTCTTTTGACAAGCATATCACTAATGGCCAAGATTCTACATCTCATCTGAAATGGAGCATTCCTAGCAACATAAGGCCAGAACTATGCAAGGAATTTGGTTCAATAAGATCAGAGAGAGAAGAATACCACCCACCCACTGAATCACTCCTTGCAAATCTTTCATTCAAGTACTGAGTGATCCAACCCAGTGCTGCTGCACTGTGGGAACAGAGTGGATCGAAGTGCAAAGCAGTGCATTTGAAGGCTATCAACACCAAGGATGGAGAGAAATGTTTTGGGGTTGTGCAAACAGCTAAAATCTGTTGTAGACAGATGAAATTAAATAAAGACATTTTGTGGGTTAATATTAGAAAGACCTCTTTGACAGTAAAATCGTTTAGAATATGGAATAATGCTGCCAGGGGAGCAGTGAAAGCCACACTGAATTTAAACCGTAATAGATAAAGTAATAGAAAATATATTGTTGGCACAATCCTCACCATTGCCCAGGGGAAGTTCCAGGTGTCCTAATAGGGATTTTAAATTATAATTTTCTGAGATTGTTCAGAAGCTTCTTTAAAACCACTGGGCCACATTCTGTTCTGGTGTAAAATCACTGAAGTCAATAGAGTTAATCTGGATTTACCTCAGTGTGACACAGAACAGAACCTAGTCCCATTATTGTTCTTATTGTAGAGTAGTAAAATGTTCCAAAGTCTCATGCAGTAGTTGTCCTATGATACCATTAACCAAACCTAAATTTAGTAAAATGCCTGGTTGCCTTGAAAGCCAATTGTTTTTCATAGCACTGAGAGAGAGCTCCATGATATAAAATAAGTAGTATAATCAGTAATATACTTTTATTAGGGAAAGCCATAACAGCCCTGTACAGTCAGCTATGAGGGCTGTTTACAATATTTGTGATTGGTATATCATACACAGAGTATCACACACACCTCGGAAATGGAGGCTGCTCATAACTCTGAAATATTTGCAACTCTGAACAAAACATTATGGTGGTTCTTTCAAAAAATTACAGCTAATTGTTGATTTAATACAGCTTTGAAACTTTACTATGCAGAAGAAAAATGCTGCTTTTAATCATCTTAGTTCAAATGAAACAAGCACAGAAGCGGTTTCCTTACTTCACATTTTTTAAAAAAACTTTCCCTTTATTGTTTGAATAGTTTACATTTAACAGGGTACTGTAGTTTCTTTTTGTTTACTTGTTTATTTAATCTGCTGCTGTCTGATTGCATACTTCTAGCTCCAAATGAGATGTGTGGTTGATTGGACAAGGTAACTCTGAGGTTCCACTGTACACATAAAACTAAACTAATGGCTGTTTATATTCACTCTAATTGATATAAATCACAAAGGACAAAGTAATCCATTCAATGATATTGTCCAGTCACAGAGATACATTCAGTTTTATGCTGTGGATGTGTCATCCCACTTGTATTGAACCTTCATGGATCTACATGTTGATTATTAGTTGTATGCTCCCATGTAATAGTGGGGTGGCAGATGTATTGCTGTGCTACACCATAGGCTAAATGAAATATAACCGTGACCAGACAGCTGTGGCAGGATGATCGGATTTTGCAACACAGAAACAAAAGCAATCCAAACCCAGGAACTATTAATGATCCTGCAGCTGCTTTGAATACTGAAGAAACATATCTATGCCCAATGCTGACACCAAAGCTTAAAGCAAAATGTTATAAGGGGCACCAAATACAGACTAAATAGAAAGAGTAACCAAGTAGAAGTGACAAGGTAAATGCAGCCTGTTGATTTTAGTGACATAAATGTATAAATATTCCATCTCCACCTCTCATAGAATAAATTGCTTCAGTGAATACTACTCTTTGTAGGAACAGTGACAGCAACATGCTAATGATGGTGAAACAGAGAAAATTAGTGGAGGACATTGGCTGCCGTGGCAACGTAGGTACTGAGTAAGACACAGTATTTAATAAAGCAATCATAATAGCTAGGAAAACAGTATGAAAAAGAACATTATGCTCCAGGGGCTTTTGTGTATAGTACTGGCAACTATAAAAGTTTTGCACCCCATTTCCATTATAGAATAAATCAAAGATATAGAAAACAACATGCCAAATAAATTAAATGTCATTCTTCCTTACTAGTTCCAACGTGCTTCTGAAATGTAATAATGGAAGACTCCCCTTTTTCATCTTCTTCACACCTTCCATCCATCCCATCCACTTAGGAATGGACTTAGGAACAACATTGCCATTTAATTAGTTGGTAGGGTTGCTGTGGGACAACAAAATACATATTCTACCCACCAACCTCTCTTCCTGAGGTTGAGTGTTCTGCTTCCAAATACCTAAGTTAGACTACCAGGTCAGATACAGAGGATCTGGAAATCAAATCCAGATCTCTACATGGTATTTCAGACAGCCGATCTTTATAGCTAACCACCCCTCAGTAGACAAATTTTAAAATGATTTTAAAAGAATAAAAATTGGACCAAGCCAAGTGGCAAATTTATTAGTGTAGGACAGGGAATAAGTGGTTGAATGAGAAACAATTCAAAAACACCTCTTGAAAGTAATTTAACCATTTGGAACCAAAATAGCTCTTCCATCTACTTTCACAATTGTATAGGACTTTAAAAACAAACCAATTGTTGTCCAGTCTACATACAGCAGGTGCTTGGAGTCAAAATGAATTCTTCATATTCTGCATGCTGCTTTCAAACCAGGAAAGGAAAGGCAGGTGTGCACCAGAGCTGCTGTTCGTGGACAAAAACAACATCTATTGCTAATTATCAGTGGCTAATAAGGAGAAGAACCCTTTTCACCCAGATAAATATTTTAAATAGCTGCCAAAGTGAGGGGGCAGGGGAGCAACTAGCTTCTGAGGGCAGAACTACTCTTATCTATGGAGGAGTGAACTAAAGAAGCAATTTTGTGTGCACACACACAAAAAAAAGGAAATTCATTTAGAAAAGTTGAAACTAATAAAAAAAATGCTATTGTCTATAGAGTCTCACATCACCCTATTGACCATAATATCTGAGCACCTTCTAGTTATAGCCCTATGCTGAAAAGGGAGAAGGGACTACAGCTATAAAATATTAAATATTTGGTATCTCTTCTAAACACCTGCCATGTTAACTCTGGGCAGGTACAATTAATAAAAAAAATTACAACCAATTATGCCAAAACATCTGCCATTTCTAGCAGCCAGTGATTTTTTTTTATTTAAAAAAAAATAATGCTAGGAATCCCTTTTTGAGTTCTGCTACATATGCACGACATTCTTCTCTGCTAGAGCTGAGCTTTTAAGTTGAGTGGTTCAGCGGACAGCCCATTCTGCTACCATATGGCAAAACTTGGGTTGAAATATAGCTTTGAGCAGTGTAATCTTATGTTATTGCTGGATTCACAACGTGAGGGGACATGGGAGTTTTCACCAAAATTATTTGCTATCTAATGATTAAAATCTATCTCTCTGTGTGCAAGGACCACAGCTGAAGAAAGCACAACATGAACATTTCTCTGATGGTATACTCTAAATCTTACTTGGCCCAAATATGAAAGAGAGATACCCATCTTTCTCGGTCTTCTTCATATGGCTGATGTAAATCTAAAGAAACAACTATAATTTTACATTCAGATAGTTAAGCCAGAAAATTGTGACCGAAGCAGCAGAATATATTGTTGTGCTTTCTTCTTTGTGTTTGTGACTCTGGCATTCACTTTTTTAATGTTCCATGGCCTCTTCTGGATGATTACTGTTGCACACTGGAGAGTCTTTAATTTTTCATTTGTACCTTGAATGGTTTGTGTGGATGCCGATTAGGGTTGTCCATGAGCTTTATGGGAGATCGAAGCCTGTGACCTTCTGTACTGGGTATTTTAAGAGGTATATATTTGTTTCTGCCATGAATAGGACCTAAATACCATGGAGGAATATTTCTGGAAATGTAGTCACCGCATTCCATCCTGATAACGGAAACGCTAAGCACACCCTGAAAGTGACCTTCTGGGGAGAAATTGTATGACATGACCCCACTTCAAACTATCTCAGAATAAAGCCGGTTTGCACGTTAACCTACAATGACCATCTGAATAAGGTAACTGCTAAGACAATGACAAAGATCAGCCTGATCCAGAAACTGGCTAGCAGAAGCTGAGGAGCATCAGCATCAGTGTCACAGACGTCAGTGATGGCCCTTGTATACTTCACTGCTGAGTCCTGTGAACCAGTATGCATCAGAAGTGGCCATATTCAGCTTGTTGAGGTCCAACTGAGCACTGCAATGTGATGCATTACTGCAACCTTCGGTCACCTTGGCTACTGCTACTGCTGCTGCTGTACATTGCTTCCCCATCCATTCACATAGTCTCATAGACTCTAAGGTCAGAAGGGACCAATATGATCATCTCGTCTGACCTCCCGCACAATGCAGGCCACAAAACCTCACCCACCCACTCCTGTAATAAACCTCTAACCTATGACTGAATTATTAAAGTCCTCAAATCATCATTTAAAGACTTAAAAATACAGAGAATCAACCAGCAAGTGAGCTATGGCCTAATGCTACAGCGGAAGGCAAAAAAAAAAAAAAAAAACCCCACCGCCAAAGCCAATCTGCCCTGGGGGAAAATTCCTTCCCGACGCCAAATACAGAGATCAGTTAGACCCTGAGCATGTGGGCAAGTCACAACAGCCAGTAAAGAAAAAATTCTCTGTAATGACTCAGAACCCACCCCATCTAATGCCCCTTCCCAAGTCACTGGCAGATCTATCACCAGTAGTAAAATTGCCAAACTAAGCCGTTCCATCATATCATCCCCTCCATATATTTATCAAGCTCAGTTTTGAAGGCAACTATGGTTTTTGCCTCCACAGCTCCCCTTGGTAGACTATTCCAGAACTTTACTCCTCTGATGATTAGAAATCTGCGTCTAATTTCAAGCCTAAATTTCCTGATGGACAGTTTGTATCCATTTGTTCACCATGATGCCATAATCAGGAATTCTAGAGGATCATGGAAAAACAAACATCTTCCCATCCACCAGGATATTAACTTCTCTTAACTTCTCTTATTGCATAATGTCTTTTGGACACGTACATTTGACCTTCAACAAAGCAACTTCAAGTCTGATGAAGCTTGGAAAGCCACTGGAAGTTCACATGAAATTACAAATAAAATCTCCCTCAATGATTAGTGGATGTTGTACAGCATCCTGCCTACTTGTCAGCCCAAAAGAGAGTTTTATGTAACTCCTTGACTGTGGGCAAGTTAATAATAACTAGATTTCTAACCCCCAAACAGGAGCAAACTGTGAACCTCAAGCTTAAAAAAAATTATTTGACCTCAATGATGTCTTATTTGCCCCTCATCCTTTCCCAGTCTCCAGTCACAGAATAAAAACATGGGACAAAATATGATCATCTTGAGAAAGAAACAGAGAGCCAGGACTGTTTGAGCGTTATAAGTGAGAGAGGGTAACCTGGGACATCTGCAGTATTTATAGCTGCTAAGCTACCGGAAAATTCAAGGGCTAAAATCCTGGTCTGATAGAAGTCAGTGACAAAATTCCTGGACCATGTACCAACCTATGGTCTTCAGAAGTTCATTCATGACCTATACACTCTTTCCTTGATCCCAATTAATGGGACATAACCATCTAAGGAAAAAAAGAACCCTTCATCCCTTTCTCCAGTGTTACACACAGTGAAAGGTAGACCTATATCTGCACAATGCTGGAAACCTTGTGTTGAGGTTACAAATGCATTCTTAATTTTAAGTACCTTTCTCCCATTTTTACCACTCCCTTTCAAATCTTGCTACATACGGGACTGAAAACAGCAACATTTAGGTCCTTGGGGCTCTTTTAAACATAGAAAATGGGACAAAAGAAAGTAAGGATCATTCTTTTGCGGGTAATTAGCTATCCAAGAAAAAATAAAATGTACACAGTATTATTAAAAATACATGAATGTTCATCTGCATAATGATATTCATTTAATGGCTTTAATTTACAAGGAAAACTATTTAAAAACAGTTTTCACAAATATATTTTTCCCTTTGGTTTTGTTGTATAGATAGAGAGAGTTCTGCAAGCCACTTACCATCAGCCTACACATAATGCTAATTAGCACTGAATGTACAAATTTGCTATGTCTACAGTTAATATTATAATTTCATGATTCCAGAACTATTAAAGCATTTGCAGTGTCCATAACAACATACTTTGGCTGTTTCTACTCCTCCTCCTAAAGGCATGCTGGGAACCAAATTTTAATTACTTTTTTTCTTATTTTTGTTTTCAGTCTTTCTTTTGCTGTTTTTCTTTTCTCAAAGAATATTTAATGCCTTTCTTAGACTTTTAAAAAAATGCCAGCAGCCATCAGCTCCTGAGCAACCCTACAATAACAGAGCAGTGCCTCCAATGCACTAGTTCTGGTTGGCAACCTTCTCGAAGGGCCGTGGCTAACTCTGCTCCCTGACACTCTCCCAGTCTCCATGGCGAGTGAGGGCTGCGTGGTTGTGCGGAGGAGTAAGGGAGGGGTGGGCTGGCAGGGGAGTGTAGCAGAGCAGGGGTGGCTAGTGGAGAGGGCAGGCAGGGTAGCAGGAGAGTGTGGGGAGCAGTGTGGCAGGAGCCGTGCTGATTCCTCTTCCCCTCCCAGATGCAGCCTCCCTGTTTCTGAACCACTGTACCTGCTGGCCACCAGGCTCATGTTCCACCATGCCCACCCCACAAGCCTCCATGGCCACTGCACCTCGCTGCTGATTCCTCTGCACCCATCAGCACCTCAGCACACACACCCCCGCCAACCCACAGCTGCCATGCTGGAGGGGCATTTTAAATTTCCCATCGAGGGTGGGAGATTTAAAAAGGCCCCATCAGCCCCAGTCGTGTGGGTCAATGGAGGGGGGCTGGAAGTGGCAGAGTGGCTGCTGGCAGAGGGGGGCTATGGGGCTGGGGGCCTGGGTGCCACTCAGAATGAGCCTGTGTGCTGCCTTTGGCATGCGTGCCAGGGGTTGCTGACCCCCGGCGAGTTTAACAAAGATACCTAAACCCCAGACTTTGGCACCTAAGTCTCAGGTGTAGGGGCTTATATTCCACTTTCGGCTCCACAAAAACTCCCACCTAACCCTTCAGGTGCCTAACTCACTTGGAGCCTAAGTTTTCCAAATAAACATTCCTTAGATGCCTATATTTCAGTCTCCAGGCATACACACTGCTGCCCCTCTCTAGGCATCCAGACATCTATCTCTCGCCCAGCCCCAGGGGGATTAGGTAGACGTTCAGGTTGTCTAAGTCACATGTGGCACCTGGTCCAGTGGATCTTCTCAGAGTCATTCATCCCGTCCCCCTTAGGTCAGATTCAAAATGCATTTAGAGGAGGTGCTTCTGCTGCCTCCACCCACCCTGCAATCCAAAAGTTACGAGCACTTTCCTGGAATGTGGGACACCCAAGTTCAATTCCTCGCTCTCTGCCAGAGGGGGAGAAAGGAGCTGAACACTGATCTTCTCTATCTCAGGTGAGTGCTTTTACTACCGAGCTATGCAGTAAGCTGATATGAGGCTTCCATCATTTGTCCGGTTGATGCTGTTTGACGCTGGATAAATAAAGAATGATTGGAGAAGGGGCTGGGCCTAGGATCTCAGACTCCCTTTTTTATGTTGTACTGCTTTGTCCTGGACTAATAAACTGACTGAGTTTAGCTATTTGGTCTCTTAAATATTTTTAAATTAGAACTCGAAATGCAGGCAAATGATCACAGAGGGCAGACATGGTCCGTACAGCTCATACATGGATTTTAATATCCTCTCTTGGTGCTTTGATGTAAGGACTTCACAATAAGTTAGGATAACAACCATATCCTTTCACCTGCTGCTGAGGACCAGTTGCAGGACACAATATATGAGAAAGGCCCCAAATGCAGGACAATCAATCAATCAATCAATCAAAACCAGGAAACAAAGTGCCACAGTGTTCATTCCTTTTAATGTAAATAACTCCCGCTGCAGTGGCAATTTCATGATTCCTGATGTAAATAATTTTCAGCAATAAAACTGAGGGCACACCAAATCTGTTTGGAACATTGGGACTAAAATGAGTAATGCTCCTTCAAACAAGGGAGTACTTGATAGATATGGATACAGCTATACTGTGAAGATTTACTGCAAATTATCTGAGGAGAAAAGCAACATCAGACATTCATTAAATCCTTTTTGAATAACTCTCACCTGGCATTCTTCAGTGGCTATGGTGATTATTATCTAGCAGTTTATGCATGTAAAGAAAAATCCAATAGTCCTTCTCATGAGAAACAGGCTTGCCAATTCAAGCCTATCGGTGATCTCCTTTTCGTGCAACAGAACAACACAGGTTTGTTTGCTTCAGCGTTTCAGAGATTGATTCCTCTTGGGAGATTTACAGGTAAACTCAGATTGTCCCCACATATTCAATCTTAGGGGGACAGCTGTGATAAAATACGGGATTTCCTTGATGAGCAAAGAAGGAAACAAACAGCAGTGCTGAACACATACAGACGGATTCAGGCATAAGGAGTCTGTGAGCCAAAAGAGTGGCCATGCAGTAAGCAGAGATCTCAGTTCTTTTCCACCAAAGCCACTGCTAAATCATCATCTACTGAACCATTATGGACTGTGAAGGGCTTTGTCAGCCTGGTGCCCTCTTTCAAAATCGGGAGCCTCGCACCTACCACTGCAAATAACTATAGGACTATTTCTAAGACCAAAATAATTGACTACCTGTGACAGGCTGCTCCCCAAATCCAGTCTGGTGTGCTGCTATGACCG